>OY728139.1:919352172-920602172 GCA_963277665.1 Viscum album
AAACACAACCAATGATATTTCTTTTCACGAATAAGATAATGATATTTATACCAATATTTTTCAGCTATAAATATTCCAAATAAATGTTGTTTAATAAACAAAGTCACACGGAATAGTATATAAATATATCACTATAAAAATAATATTGTATATTCTTATTTGGAAGAAATATTATGTCATGTTCCCCTATATTTTATTAACAAGAATTTCAAAATCAAAAAAATCATGTCGGTTGAGAGTTCCTTATCCAGATATATATTATATATGTTATAATTTATTGAAGTTATAAAAAATAAACTCCCACACAATACCTCAAATCAATTAAAATACCAATGTCAAACCTAATCACTCAATGTTCAGATTATGTAGAGCCATGTAGTGTAAAATTAAATGTGTGATAAAGCCATATCAAATAATGGGATCAATGTATATTGTTATATTTTAACAAGTGTTTATATAAGACATTTTATAGTTATATTAAAATTTAAGGCTTGGTATTTTCATGAAATCTACTATAATATAATGTTTATTAAAATACAGGTTTCCCCCACATGATATTTTTTTTTAATTTCGTAATATATGAATGATATACATATTTACTATCCTTGAATAATGGTTTTGTATTGAAACTTGATTCAAATATGAACTGATCCTTAATGTTTTTTTTGTTGATGTTCAACATCCGTAAACCAAAAAATTTTAATCTCATTAGGTATGAATAACTTTGGGGATCCTCACTTGGTAGAGCAAGATAATTAAATTTTTGTTACCCTTCATGATTGGATTCTAATGAGTATTAATTTGAACTATAGGATCACCAAACAATGTTTTTTAGTGCATGTTATCATATTATATTTATTAATGAAACTATACCTTATAAAAAATATTCACTACTATATCATATTTTTTACATTTTCATATCATTTTAAAATTAAATATCACCGGCATATGCATATTTTGTGGATAGATTTTATCATGTATATAAATAATGTTGGTGAAAAAAAATTTAAAACGAAAATGGTTATATTCACTTTTCTACAATACTTATAGGAACTTAGATCATGAAATAGCTTGTTTTGAATTTTTTCAATTTAAAAACTATATTCAAGTTTTTTAGAACCTATATTTATTTGTGTTGTTTTGGGTGAAATTTTTATACTTGAGAGAATATAATTTCATATATTTTAAAATCTATATAAATATGCTTATAATTTATGTTAATTTTTACATATTTAGTCATCTGGTTTATTAATTATTATAATCTTTTCTCACACATTTAAAATATGAATTTTTTTAATCATTCGTTTTTAAAAATAATATTTAGGAATATTTATTATTTTATTACAGTAATTGAAAAACATAATATATTCAAAAAAAATATATTTTTAAATTTTTTTAAATATAACTATATTTTTGAAAAAGAGATAAAACCAAAATTATATATATTTATCTTTTATTTTTTGTGAATCTTTTAAAATTTTTTAAATAATATTTTGTTTACATTGAAGATAAATATTTTCTAGAAAATATTTTTGGAAAATCCTATTTCTCATTCTTATAATAAATTATAAAACATTTTTAAAATCTTACTAAACTAAGTGAAAAATAAATTTTTAATATTTAAATAAAATAAAAAATTCATTTAAAAATATAAATTGTTTCTTTTGATTAATTTATGAAAATAATGACTCTTTAATTTAAATATTAATATTAATTTAATTATATATATTTTTATGGAATTACTTTTTCCAAATTCATTTTTAAACATCTTAAAAAATTATAATTTTATAATCTAATGATACAAAATAATCCATAATTAAAATTTTAATTCAGAAATAATAAAATATTATAAGAAAATAAATAGAAGGAATTTTTTTCAATAATATTTTCTTCCAAAATATCGACATTAAATTAGAAAGTTAAAATCCTAAATCTATAAATAAATCCAAAGTGATCCACACCAAATTAAAAAAACTTGAGGATGAGTGTGCAATAGAGCGGGCCACCCAATTAATATCCCTTCCCATAATAAAGAACATTTTACTTGGAATATCCTTAAACTCATAAAAAATATTCACTATATTCAACTAATTTTTTGATGTATATTTTTGTCATAACAACATAATCTGTTATAGATAGTCACATTCATAAAAACAATGGTACTATCATTGATTCATTTCTATAATAGAATAATAAACATTTTTCTTAGCCTTTCTGAAACTGACACTCCAAATAGATTGTGAAAACATAAAATCATTAAAAATAAAATCACCATGGTAAATATTTCAAACCGATCTGTTATCATCATGAGTGTTAACAAATATATTTCCATATATATTAATAACATTCCTAGGATCCAGTGGTTTAGAAAATTTATAAATATGATCTATAAAATTTCAATAAATATAAATATTTGTATCTTTCATGAAATTAAATTTCACCAAACATATTGAATCCATAACAAATTAGGAAAAATGTATTCATCATATATCGATTGTTTAATTTTTCCCTAAATAAATAATGATATAACATAAATAATATTGAATAAATTTTCAATTATATTCTTAAAACCATCCAAAATATAACAAAATAATGTGGAATACAAATAATGAATAGAAATAGTTACATGACGAATCTTCTACAATAAAAACATATCGTTATCATCTAATAAATTAAAATTAATATTTCTTTCCTCCAATGTATGATGAATATTATTGTAATTAAATTAAATAATGTGTCTATGATAATGAAATCAACTAATATAGGATAATTATAAAAAACAATTCACTGAAAATATATCACTATTAGAAAAAGACTTCGGTTCCATGATTATTCAAAAATCATTATGATTAATTTTATTTATATGATATACCAATATTATAAATATATTATACATGATAGTTTCAATCTTTTCTACTGTTACATAATTTCAAATAATGCATATAAGTCAAATTAAGAGAAATTTAAATAAAAATGATTAAATCTTTGGAATTGAATAATTCACATAATTCCATATAATTAAATACATGTCCCTTTTTAATGTATGTTCAATTAGTCACATATTTTAAAATCCTATTAAATATGGTATTAAATGAACACAAATGAATTTATCAATAATCAATGCATTAGAACAAACACTCCATCGAGATACATTTCAAATTTGTAAAGAATGACCCACTAGAAGAAGATATTTTTATCTTTAATGAATTCTCAAAATTAAAAACTGGATTTGATCTAATCAATACTATATAATATCATTATAATGATAAAATTTAGAATTCGCTACCTTTTTAAAATGAGAATTATTGGAAATTGGATAGTGAAAAATCCACTTCACTAATAGATCAATAAAAATATAAATGTAATTTATAAATCTAATTCCACCTATCATTATAAGAAAATAATGCTTCATCCATGATAGAAAATTCATAACATTAATTTTAGTTGTATTTTTCCTCCTGATTTTATCCAATAATATATCTATGTCATTTAATAGTGTATAAAATGATTAATAAGATTCATCACATTGATATGAAGTATTTGAGTCCCTAATTGAATAATATATTACATTCTAAAAATTATCTATTTTAATAATTCATATTAGTCGCACTTTTATAATCCAACATAGATATAATCGAATAAACCCCATTTATAGTTATTTTATGAAAGGTTTCATTCTTCAAATAAGTATTTTGATTCGTCACCTGATATATGAAAATGGGATTTTTAAAATTAATCTGACATGAACAATTCTTCCATTTACTGAATTAAATCATAGTATTTTTTTAATTATATAATTTTCCCATATATTATTGAAACCATTGAATAATTATCACAATAATAAGGTCTTACCAAATTTTATATCTTAAAGGAAAATGTAAATCATCCATGAAATATTTGTGGGAAATTGTAGAGAAATTTGCACAAGAAATTCATCATGAGTTAGGCCATTAGAAATTTATTTTAAAATAATTTTAGGAAAACATTAAGAAACCATGAATATCAAAATATTGTATCAAAATTTAATAATCCCAAGGAAATATTGATGAAATTTTATACCCTAAAATTATTAATAATTCTATATGAAACCAATTAAATAGAATTCATGATCTCATATTTCAACTTCTCATTAAATCACATCCACTACATTACAATCTTTAATAAATCCATTTTACCCCAACAATATAATTTATCATATCCAATTTCATGGAATCCACCTTTTTATAAGAATATGAAGTAATTTTAAAAGAATATAAAATGACATGAGTGATACATTGGTTACCCCTAACAATACATTGTAAGACAATTGAGATCTAATTCTCTATGATAGAAGGCATATATTTTTTCAAGAGTTTGTTAATAGTGTAAATTGAATATTTTTTATAAATGTAATTAATGGGCCTAATGAGAAGAGACATTGAAAACCATGAATTATATTAAAAATGTCTAATATTGTCATATCCCATGATTTTATGAGATAAATTACTTTTAATTTTATTGATGTATTTTGTTGTATGCTATACCAAGATTAATTTTCACTATAGGCAATATCGTATTAGCTTGCACTATATGAAACACTATTCTTGTCTTGTGTTATACAAAATTTAAATTTCTTTTGATAGAATTCATTTCACACAACACTGGGTTTAGATTTTGATCAATATATAATTGAACTATGTTTTGAATATGTTATATTCATCCCAAAAGGAAGCTTCCACTACACACAACACTAACTTGGCTTGTGTTGCACACAAGGGTGACTTTCTTTGAAGGCTTTCGTGGTACGTGATACCGAGATTCACTAAACAATGATATATTATTAAAATATTATTGTCTAATTGGATATAAACTAACTATTATGAACATACTAAACCATATTTTTAATTTTATATAACATTATAATTCATCTTACAAATTTTTTGGAACATGATATGATAACAAAATCATTTTTTCGAATAAAAGAAGAATTTTTAAAAAAAATGTTGTTTTAACAACTATTGATTATGCTCCAAATTTTTAATCTATTTATTGACACTTTTATAAGTTGAATATGACAAAATTAACTTCTTATTTGGAAGAGGGACAAACAAATTACTCTTCTTGAATTTTTAGTATTTTTCTAATAAAATTAATATTTCAATGAAGAGTGAAAAATACTGCATTTTAACACTAAATTACCTTTTTATATAATTATATATATATATATTATCTTATTAATGGGTTCTAATGTTTAATTGCATTATATTTTTATCATGTAATCCAACTTTGGTCAATGGAAGTAATTTCACTTTTGAATTTGACATAAACACTTATCAATCCTTTGATTGTTATTATATTTTAAAAAACCCCAATTTTTGGTTTTGACAATGACAATTAATATTAAATTAGCGATTGAAAATTCTATGATTTTAATGTGGAAAAATTTATTCCTTATTTGGAATCATAAGGTTCAATTTCTTAAAATAGATACCTTTTATTTTTCGAAAATTGTGAATAGTAACTTGAGTAATTATTTTATTTTTCATAGTTAAAGGGTAAATATGGAAAATAAGTGTAAAATAAACTATTATAATAAAATTAAATCATCCTACCACATTTATTAATCATATTTTATGAGATATATCAGACCATGGGCATCCTTAAGTCGATTTTGGGACACCATGAATCTACTAGGATTTGAAAATTACATTTTATATGAATTAATTTGATGTGATGATAATTGTAACAGAAACATATATCTTTTACTGAATTGATTTTTAATGGGGTTATGTATCTTATCGCTTTGAATATAATTATTCATTTGAAAAAAAGACATCCTACATCATGGTAATTTATTTATAATTTTTAGACATTAGATAAATATATTTAATTATGACTTGATTATGATGTAGTGATCACCTCATTAACAAAATATTCAAATAAATGAATTTATTAATATTAAAATATAATTAATATGTACATTTTTTTATCATTCAGGAATTTTAATGATAAAAATGACATAGTATGCATGATTTAATTCATTCAGTTCTATGTAATCTAGTTTTTATGACTTCAAAAAAAATTAATTACTAACTAGTCTAAAAACAGACATAAATGTGTTTTTGAAACAAATACTATTTCGTTAAATGATATATAAATACTAAAAATCTAATTTTGTACAAATAATATGTATAGTGATAAAAATTTCATGAATAATCTACTTTTGTTTCCTTTGGAATTTTATATTAATGATATAAAATATTTACTATAAAATTACCAGCGGGCATGGTGAGAGATTACTTATTTTACAAAGGTTTAAATATAAATGATAAAGCTACATTTATGTCCTAAACATATCTAAAACATATTGGTGGAGATTATTTAGACCAATAACCATCTTATCCTTAATATTAATCAAATTGGAGCTATTATAAACCAAAAATACTTTTATAATATATTAATATTTCATGATTTTCTTAAAGTGCCCCTTACGCCTCATATAAAAGGGAACTTCCCTTCCACTTTAACTCACCCCTATAAAGCTTTATGGTTCGGCCATACCCTACCCATTTCTCCTCCCAACCTCTCAAACTTTATCCTAGATTACTAATATTTATAATAGAGACATTCTATGGAGACCTTTTTTTCAAATCATAAGAAAACACCCAAAGAGCAGGTAATCGTTTTATCCTTTCTTTAAAAGTTCATTTCTTCTTCTAAATAGTAATTCTGTGTTGATTCCATAAAAAAGTAATAAATCTAGTATATTATACATTAAGATATTTTATTATTGTTATTGGAAAATTTTATAACTCATTTTATCAATCCTATGAATAAAAATATCACTATACATTCGTACATATGGCTTACTGCCTCCACGCCATAGTGAAATTTGTTATTCAAAATAAATTTATTAGGATGGGTTTAATGATGAGTATAATGGATTTAAATAATTAATATAACCAAATAATTATTATTTTTAATTAATATATCATCCAATTACAAACCATTTAACCATCAAGAGAATGATATCGTCACTCATGCATACATACGGCATACCATCTCCATGACGCAAAGAGATTCATTATCACATTTAACCATTCAAAAGTGATTATAAAACAATTATATATATATCTATATATATTATTATTAATTTTGAAATATATAAAATAATAAGTCTACTGGAATGATTCATATATATACATATATATATATAAGTAGATATATTTCATTCACTTACTTCAATTAAATACGACATGAAAATGGAAACAACGTTCATGCGTATGTACAACCAACCATCTCAATGAACAATGTATTCAATATTATATATATATCTTTTATATATATTTATTTTAGGAATATATATGATATATAAATCATATTATACATTGTGGGAGTATGTAAATCATGATCTATGTAATATGATCAAGAATAACAAGTCAAAACATGTATGATAAACGAAGGTATAATATCAGAAATGTTGCAATAACTTGGAATTGTTAATAATAATGTAACATGAAGTACTAAAAGAATAATATGTGAAATTATAAATATTACTATGATTCAGATATAAGTTAATAATATGTTTAAAATCATTATACATTATTTTTGGACTCTTATTGAGTGTATAAGAGCTAAGGTAAGGGATAATTTTGCAATCTCATTTTTTTATCCAAGATCGATTATACGCAATTATTTTTCTATGATATATCTACAATCCATTTCCATGTATTGTAAAAATGTTTTTCTTATATGTATAAATTAATTTTTACCCTTTATTACTTTATCTACATGGTATGGGAGAAATATTTCATTTGTTTACTATAGGTGGTACATTTTGACTTCTGAAGTAAATGTATGAGAAGAATGTTTTTTAACATATATAATATTAATTGGTTTTTATGGTTTCATGACACCTAATTTATTTGATGTTTCCTCTACAAGATTTCATTATTATTTTCTTCTAAATTCTATTCTGTTAAAATTGCATGACATTTTGTGAAATAAAAAATAAGAAAGAATATTATCCATAGGAATTATGCTTAAGTGTTTTATCAAAATTATTTTCCTTTTTAGGTGGCATAGGATTATGTTTCTATACCTATAATTAATTTAATTGAGTATACGATGGAATTATTTCAATGAAATCCATTTATCTTATATGGGTTAAGATATGATGAAATTATGATTAAGAAAACAATTTTATTTCATGGGTTATTATATGGTGTATGTTTTTATTTTTTGTGGCACATGTAAGAATGATGTCATTATGATATGGGTGGGACGTATATCTCCTTCAAATGCATTTCTTAATGATTTATATCACATGAGTTATACATGGCTAGAATGTAATGTAAATCTGGTTTAGTAATACATGTCTGGAATGACAAGTAATCCTTGTTCAGTAATGGAATTTGTCCACTGTGATGGTCTCAACAACAACTCCTCTTCTAATATACAAATCTTATTATATTAATATAAGTTTCCCAAAATTACATATTTTATACCAATAATATTCTATCATGGTTAATGTTCCTTTGTTATCTATTCCTTATGTAATTCCATGATTTATTTCAGAACATGAGATTTTGATTTTTAAATGTCATGTACATGTTTTTATGTTAAAATTTATATAGTTTGATTTTCGTCCTACATGATTACCCTTACTGAGCATTTGAGATCACTGTTTTTGTGTTTTCATTCCCTAAGTATATATATAATGTTTTTAGGTAGGAATAAAGGGGAATATCTTTGGGGTAGATGTTAAAGATCATTCACCATGATTAGAAGATTAGGTTCTGAGTTTCCAAATACACTAATCTAATAAGGTATTTGGGAATCTATTTTTTCATGTATTAAGTATTCTGCAGATGAAATGTAATTTCGATGCAAATAAATCTTGGGTTTCTACAGTTGGAATTAGAGAGAAGTATTAGTCAAACTTTGGAAAGTATGATGCAAATAAATTTATTGAGATACCAAGAGATATATCCAAGGTATGTCTAGGAATGTTGCTGTGGCTAAGTGTTATTATAGGTTACATACCACGAATTATGATAACACTCATGAATAACCTAGGATTAATTATAATATTTTAGAGATCAAATGTACTCCCCCTTGATTATGTCCTTTTCCTAGTATGATTTTCCCTCTCACAATATTTACTTTGGGTTTAGACAATGGCTGGAATCCATAGGAACTGTGTTAATGATCAATGATCTAGGAAATTCAATGATTGACCTCTTGAAAAACCAAATGTTATTGGAGATGGAGTGAAAAGTATTAAATCTATATTTAGAC
This sequence comes from Viscum album, assembly GCA_963277665.1. Classification (NCBI taxonomy): domain Eukaryota; kingdom Viridiplantae; phylum Streptophyta; class Magnoliopsida; order Santalales; family Viscaceae; genus Viscum; species Viscum album. The sequence continues at coordinate 919,361,452 of OY728139.1, forward strand.
AAGATCTGAATCAATATGGACATCAAAATGTGTAGATAATGGTACAACATTCTATTGAGTCCTTCACGAGACAACACCCAACTTATTTCAGTGGATCTGCTGGTCCAATAATTTCGGAATAATGGATCAATACCATTGAAAATATATTTTCCATCCTTCACTATTTATAACATTAAATTCATTTTGGCTATTTACTGTTTAGAAGGTGAAGCGGACCAGTGGTGTACAATAATTATTAATGCAAGGCACCAAGATGATATTTAATCCATGGAATAAGATGAGTTCAAGGAATTATTTTTCAATACATGATTCCCATGTATTCATTGTAAAAATATGAAAAAGGAATCCCAGATCATATTAAAAGGGATGATAAATCTATTGGTATATACGAGGCTAATCTTACAAGGTTTCAATTTATGCTTCGGGCTTTATCATCAAACATGAAAGTAATGTTGGTCGATTTTTCATTGTTTAAATTAATTCCTTTTAAGGGAATTAGATAAAAGAGAATTTAGTATCTATAAAGATATTTTTCATTTTTTTATTAAGTTAGAAGTATAATTTGGTGTTACATATCCAACTCATGGTTTTGACATGAAATGTAAGATGGAGTGAAGGGAAAATTTCAAAACAATGTTAAAAAAGATGAAACTTTCTTATGCTCAATGATTGTATGAAGCATGTCGGATATTGCCTTAATGGGACTTGAAAATTATTCAAGTGAGGAAAAGGTGTGCATCGAGTAGTTGAGATTCGATGTAATGGGAAAAAGGTTTCTAATGATGTGAATAGAGAAAATACAACAGAGAACGCACCTCCAACACTTCAATGCTACATGTGCAAGGAAATGAGGAATTATGATAACCAATGACCAACTCCAAGGGTTAATGATGATCGACATCATCAACCCCTTAACGAAAAATACCAAGGGATGTCAAATGAAAACACTATTAGGGATATTGAGTATGAAAAATAAGTGGTTTAATGATTAAGTGTTTATGTAATGGGATTCCAAAACAGTGTGTGGAATTTCATTTATAGTATTTTGGAATTTTAGAATATCAATGTATTGGTTTATTGTAGTTCTTATTAATTATATTGGACAGGTAACCCTGAAAAGTGATTGAAATATTTTTTTAATGCACCTGATATGAACACAATGAAGGGATAAGGATATAATGATATGTTTGATAGTATTAATGTGATCATGAATAATAAAATGAAAATGTGATATCTAGGTTTGAGTATAATTTTTTTTTATATATTTGGAGTGAGGAAAGAGTTAATTTTGTAAGTGTACATTTTTTTCATTAAGTTTCTAAGGAAATGAAATTTATTATCATGTTTACAAAGAATACCTGATTAAGGTATTCACATATTTGGAATATGTCAGCCATGTACAGCTGAATAAGATATGGGAGAAAAATGTTAAGTGGATTTAATTCACCTTCTTATGATGTTTTGTATTTTTAGTAATTGGTTGGATTGTAATGTAATCCATTTATGGATTTTATAATTTATTTTCCATTTTATGTTTTTTAGATTAATTTATTATCTCACTATAGTTGGGGTTATGCATATTTGATAACTGGATCTTAATTTTTTGTTAAGATATATGGAATGACATATCACTCTATTGCATGATCTTTTAACACTTATTTTTTTGATGCTTTCGCTGGGGCACACGCGTCTATCTTATTTGAGGACGAAAGGAGTGGTTTTGTTGCACTAAATTCCTGATATCCAAAGGCAGGTGACATCCATCACTTTTTCAAGGATGTTTTCTCCTCGATCAAAATGGGATGATGGGATGTGAGTTCTTTTATTCGTGGATTCCTCCACTGAACTCGTCGGCTAGTTCGGGTCACCCTTATAGATATAAGACGTTGTTTGTGAAACTCTTCCTAGCGCAATATCTTCATGGACACCAGTTAATTACACTACTTATGTCAGAACATTACAAGGGGTCCGGTCAGGGCAGCAGCCTTCAGTCAGGGGAGTAGTCACGTTGGGAATCAATGGCATGTCTAGGTGTTGGGACACGAGCATGTCTGTCTTTATCAATTATTATAGGGATTCTAGTGGGTGCGGAATCCCGAGGCATCCCACGTTGAATGATACGAATCATATGCCATGGGAATGTATTTGAGGTTTTCTTCATCATCCTATATTTAACATAGGGTATGCCTCAAGTTTAACGCCCAGTGGAGACAGATCAGACTGATCAGAACAATGACTAGAGTGGATCAGATGGGTGCAACCCTTGGAGGGAACACAGATATTGGGTCCATCCTATGGTTAGCTTCCCAAATGCTGTTAAATTGAATGTAGAATGGGATGACATGTTCTCACTAGGATGTGGTTCCCCTGGTAAGAATCAAGATGGATGATGTGGTGCTGAGTTATATGGGTAGTTAATGGGATGGAAACGTCGTGAGGACGACGGTAATGTTGGGCATGAGTCTCACAGAGACTTACTACGTATCCCCATTATAGGTAATCAATGTACGTGCAGTTCAGGAGTGCGATGAGATGCTTAAAGAGGTTGTCTGTGAGAATGGATGCGTGGATAAGACTGGGAGTAAGTTGAACCTCTAGGTTGAGGCATGACCTTCCTAAGAAACATAGGCTCGAGGGAAAGGACAAGTGATGATCTTGAATTGGGGTGTATACATATGACAGTAACGTGATGATGTGTATGGTTCTTACAAATGGTTAGCAGCCTACGTTGGACTGTTTCCACTTGGACAGACCAATGTTTTGTGTCCTAGTGAAGGGGATTACAACAGCTTGCCACTAAATAGGGGATACAGCGGCTTACCACTGATTAGGATACAACAACATACCATTGATTGAGGGACACAATGACATACCACTCGATGTGGTTTACAGTTTAACTTCATGATGGACGAAGGTGAAGTGACGTGAATAAGGACCTGTGGTCAAGATGTATTGTGTGGGTGAACTGACATGAAGGGGGGATAGAGTGACCAACTATTGGGATTGATCCTCGTGGAGGCTTCCTACAAACATTACCTCAGTAAGGATAGATGTCTACATAGTTCAGATTGGAGTGGGATTTACACTCTTTGTTGCCCAGGGTGTTGGTGGACTAATGTGAAAGGGGTTGGAGTGACCAATGGGTGGTGGGTTTGAACCTCTTAGAGGATTCCTACTTACCCTGCCTTGGAAAGGATCAATGACCTCGTAGTTTAGGTGGTGTGCCTGGGGCTTACAAGCTAGGATGCCCAAGTGGGTCGGTGAACCGACGTGAAGTAGGACATTGGGTCCAATGGGTGGTGGGATATAACCTCGGAGAGGCTTCCTACGATCCTTGTTATGGCAAGGATCAATGACCTTGTAGTTTAGGTGGGTGCATGGGTCTTACACTCTAGGCTTCCCAGGTGGGTTGGTGAACCGTTATGAAGGAGTACATGGGTCCAATGGGTGGTGGGATTCAACCTGGTAGAGGCTTCCTATATACCCTTCATTTTTAAGGATCAAAGAACTCCTAGATCAGGTGGGTGCATGAGGCTTACCGTCTAGGCTGCCCAGGTGGGTTGGTCAACTGACGTGAAGGAGGACCTGGGGACCAATCGGTGGTGGTCTTGAACCTCGTAGAGGCTTCCTACGTACCCTACCCTGGCGGGGATCAAAAACCACATAGTTCAGGTAGTGTGCATGGGGAAAACACTCAAGGATTCATAGGTGTGATGTCATGGTCGATGCTTGCTCTAAGACCATTGCATTCATGCTCAGTGTGAGAAACAAGAGACAACAAAGACCTGATGATCATGTCGCGAAAGGTGTATCCATGGAAAATGGAGTGGGGAATAAGTGTGATCGTAGCCCAAAGAGGAAATAGGGACTTATGTGTGGTTAACAGCCCGACGATTATGGGACTTACTCTAGGATGGAGGCCCAGTGGAAGCAAAGCCAAGCGGGAGGAATGCTACCACTTACAAGGAAATCTAGGGGCTTACACCAAGATGGTTTCCCTTTCTTTCATAGGATGAATTGGGGGCTGTCACAGTTTAATTTCATGTGCTAAGGACGAGGGTTCTTGGTATTTTAACATCCTTCAGCTCGAACGAGATGTGTTCACTCCCCACCCCTAGGACATACCTAACCAGTACCCTCTGCACTGTGTTGAAGAGAAGGGAATGCAATGTCGTGGCTAGGGGTTGTTATAGAGCGAACCATTGGGGGGGTACTTGTTAGCATGGATATGTGAAGAATAAATAGGTGTTACCATTCCTATTTGAGGAAGCATGAGGTGAAGAAACACAATGAGAAATGGTGTCCAAGGGACTTTGAAGTGGCTTCATGAGATCCTAGGAGGCTACGTGAGAGAGGAAGTTTCAGAGTAAAGGGGTATATGAGTAGAGGCCTAGTAGGGCTCTGGTGCTCCATTCAAGGTAAGGGATTCGTTAAGGTATGACCTTCACGAAGTGAAATGGCCTAGCCTAGGTATAGGGAATAGGTTAATACAAGAGGTTCTTTGTGACGTGGAAGAGAGTTTGTGAAGAAAAGCCCTACAAAGCATGGGTGCCTCGAGAAGAAAGGTTATGTAAATCAATGTGCTTTACGAGGTACAATGACCTGACCATAGAATTTGATTCACACGTGCATGGGGGGTGCTTCGCGAAGCATAAATGCTCTGAGATTACCCAAGTACTAGTGAGGATCTCCTTTTTTTTCAAAGGCTTGTGGGCTTCGCGAAATGCATCCCTCAAAAAAAGGGGGTGAAAACATGGAAAAGGGGAGGCAGTTCACAGAGAAAAAGTACCTTGAGATGGTCATGGATCGTAGAGAAGAAAGTGCTTCATGCTTTGAGTGTCGGGAAGAGGAAAAGTCAGATGCTCCATGAATTGTTCTTGGGGGGAGGTCAGTATTTATAGGAAAGAGGCATCGCGGAGCAGTGCTGGCTCGATGTGAAGATGGATTCTGCTCCGTGGCGGGTTCATGAATGTCAATGTGGATCACAAAGAATCATACCTCCTAGTTCCACGGTGGGTTCGTGAATGTCAAAGGGACTCGCGGAGCATCCCGCCTCCTGGCTTCACAGAGGGTTCCTGTACATCAATGAAGATTGTGTTGCATCCCACCTCATTACTTCGTGTTGGGCATGCAGGGCCATGGCGCTCTGCTAAAGGTCTTCGTCAGGCAGCTTCCAAGGATTTCTTATAAACATTCTCCCTTCCAATTTTGGTGCCAAAAAATTCCCCCTCTCGGACATGGAGGCAAGGAGAAATCAAGTGTCAAAGTCTAAGGGTAAATCAAATAAATTCCTCGGCTTTTTGGCGAAATTGGCTTGTGACGGAAGATTTCCGAGTGAGAAAAAACTAGTTGTCAAGGCATGTTGTGAAGCTCGATGTGGTTGAGATGCGCTGTAAAGAAGAGGGTGTCATCACATATAAATAGAGGGGTTGACATCTCTTTTTTCCTTTCCCACCTTTGAGATTTTGGCTTTTAGTGCTCTTGATTAACGAAGCTCTACGTACTCCACGACTTTCTCTTTGTGAATCATCCCTATTGATTCAAGGTGCATAGTGAGTGTTTGTCTTCGTATCTGTTTGCTTCGTGACTCCACCTTTAGAGGCCAAGGTAGGGCTCTACAAAAAAAATCTGCGAATGTGATTTACAAACGAGCTTCGTGACTAAACCAAAACAATCACACCAACCTAAAAGACTGCATGGCTCATCAAGAAGCCACCCAGGGGGTCCATGCAGATGAGGCCCGAAGGGACGAGATGGAAAACAGCCTGGGTTGAGGAGAGCTAGTTCAGAGCCACTCTGACCATGGTTCCTTGGTGGAGCTGTAATCAGAGAGCTAGAGGAACTACCTGTTATGCAAGAGGTTAACGTTTTATGGCTTTGGGATGAGGGATGACGTCTTCATCTTATAAGGTAGTTAGGACGAACAAGCTTACTAGTTCAGGAGCACGTCGTACCAGCGCCAATGGATCAGGGCGGCTGACGGTCATGCTCGGGAGGACTTCACACCTGTAATTGTTGACTACTTATACAAACACTAGAATAAGGTTGACGGGAAGGAGTTACAGCCGGAGAAGTCTCCCCCATGCATCAGACGTTATTGAAGGTGGCTCTGGGGAACCCATAGAAGGGGTGGTCTGATGAGTGGGACTTGCACCAGGGCGGAAACTTCATAGACAATGGGGCCTAGGGCTACTACGTAGGCGCCTCATGTGAGAAGTTTGGGGCAGATTTGAGAAGAGTGGGCATGCGTGAGGCATCTTGGGCCAACCAGTTTCATATCTACCAGCAGAAGCAGCTGATGCCAAAGGTGTTGAGAAAGTGGTCATCGAGGACCGACACATTCCATTTTCACCATGGGGAAGTTGACATCAGCATGTGGGACGTCCACCAGATCTCGGTTGTCCCAATACTGGGGTCTATGTATGACTAATTCCACCCCATATTGAGTGAGTGGGAGGACCTAGTGCAAATGTCGCCACTGGGGATGGCTATGATGGAGCTTGGGTTGGGAGAGGAGAAGGAAGCTGGGAGGGACGTACATTTCAAGCAGTGGTTCAAACAATTCCTAACCTTCCTTGAGAATAGACAGTTTCCAGGGAGGCCTCGGGCTTGCCCGAAGGGGTCTAGGAGTAAGGGGCACTCATATTGGGTACTTTTAGAGGACATACAGTGGAAGAGGTGGGGATTTAGGGTCATCACTGAACAACAACTGATATCCAGGATGGGAGCGTTCATCGCAGCTCTCATCTATGGTTGGATCCTACCAGTGTGGGCAAAAAAATTTGAGTGTGGCCAAGCACATTCATTATGGTGTCCGTGTTGGCAATAGGAGGGCGGGTCAACCTCAGGAACCCTATGTTCACCAAGATGTATAAGATGATGCGGAATATCAGTGAGGGAAAGAGGATACAGAGAATATTAGGTCCATTACACCTCCAATATGTTTGGATAGCGGCACACATCAGGGGGGTTTATGAATACCTGAACCCCATTTCCCCTATAGGATCGATCTTCTACTCATCCATCCATAACTATTTTTGGAGATTTCAAGGAAAGCTGACCGCACCATCAGTTCTGAACTGATTATGGAAGACGAAGGAGTTAAATTTCCACTCATTCCCACTGTAGACGGGGGTATTCATTGACGATGGCCGGAGAATAGAGGAGCACCGTGCCTATATCATGGCCTTTCATGGTGGATTTTTAGTGGCAAGGTTGGATCGTGAGCCTCTCTGCGACACGTACACCACGCACCAATTTTCTCGGCAATTTTAGTGCATGCAGTGACTGACCCCCGCAGGTCTATATTGGGGTGCGCTTTGAGGAACACCCATGACTGATGAGGCAGAAGTGGCTTATGTACCCATGGGAAGATGGGATGATGTGGAACCAACTACCCCGCAAACCGTTGTCATCAGGTTAGTGAAGGAATATTCCTAGAGATGGGAGGCAGCCTACCTGGGGGAAATTTTATATATGCCGACCATTAGAGATGATGATGGTGTGTCTCCCAAGCCTTGGGGTCGAGGTCAGAAGGTGGCATGGGCATCTCGTATTGGAGGGGCTACATTAGCAGTGGGGCCCACACCAGTTGAGTGACAGGAAGCAGTGGTAATAGACCCAGTGGTCCCGAAAGAGTAGAGCCATCCTAAGGGGAGGCCACCTAGAGGGTTTTGTAGAATAGCCACTCAGGATCAAGGGAAGCAACTTTGCCACATTGATATTCCAGAGAATGTTTTCTTCCCAGGGGCCTTGGAAATATATGAAGTAAATCAGAAATTCCTCGACCCGTTGGAGATGTGGCAACATCTGAACCATTTCGGGATGAATGTTATTGGGATTGGCCCTATCAGGGATGGCTTTACGGTATCTCAGGCAGAGGTGAAGAAATACCTAATAGAACAGGAAGACTTTTTGCGCTCTCATGTTACCACGCTTTTGATGATAGATCAAGTCAAGGTGTTTCTCAATCGCAACACTCCCTTATAGTTGTCGGCCGTTGACATAAGGGATCAGTTCCCTCTGTCGGAAGAATCAGATATATCCTCCTTGTGAAATGAGGCCCGAAGTGGGATCCCATTGGAGTGGGCTGAAATCAGGGATCAAGACATGGATCTTGAAGAGTTTTTCAAGGCTCTTGAGGTAGAGATTCCACACCCCTTCTTCAGGTCTCACTTTCAGGTCATTCTGGACTCCTTGCTGACATCTAAATAGTGCTAGAGGGCCTTGTGCACAAAATTTGTTCTCACCGTTCAAGAGATACAGACACGGGACCTTTGGGGACTACACCTTCTTCTAGTGAGATTAGCATGTCTGGAGGGGCTGGAAAAACCGAATATGCTCTCGAATTATCATACCATCTAATAATATATGGAGGGCCACACTTCAGGGTCCTAACGACATAAACCCATGAATGAGACCTAATATTCAAACTCTGTAAGTATCCTATACCCATTTAATGTATGTCATCAATCAACATTGCTAACTGGCATGCATGCTCTCTTTTTGGGACGCACAATCCTTTAAATGGCGTGGATTGACTTGGAGAGGTCGTTCGGTATCCCTAGATATGACTTTGTCTAGAGATTTCTAGTGACTATGGAGATGGAGGTCCAGCTTGACCGAATAGTGTTGCTCTCATTCACTAGTGGGACCATCAAGGAGGCTGATCCTGAGATCATCGGGGTGGGTTCTAACATTCAGGATCGATCGGACAGCCCAACTCCCACCATTACTGATCGAACACCGGATGTGAATCTGGCTGTTGACTTCCTAAGGTCATTCCATGCATATGATCCCACCAACCATCCTAACTGGGATGAGACAACCTCTGATGAAGCAGACAACAAAATTGTTTATCGCTGGTCATGGAAACAGATCAAGTGCTTCATTAATGACACCCCCAGGCACTACGGCTGGATGACATGGACTTACTTTGCTTGCGACTGCGTGAACTATGTGTTGGCGGAGTGGATGCACAACATCCTCAAATGCTCATCTGAGATCTTATGTCAGAGAAGATTCAAGATAATGTCCATGGTCTTGGTGTGGGTTGGAAGCGGTGGAAGGAGGTAAATATTAAGAATCTCCAGGAGGCTAAAGATGACATCCAACAGCTACAGAATCAGGAAGATGAGCACTCAGCCTCCCTCAATTCACAATTTGAGATAATATCGTGATTGAAGGCCTAGATGGCACATGCTGAAGTGGGTATGAAGTGAGACTCTTACAAAATGATCATCATCTAGACCAGCGTGGAACAGGCCCAGATTGCGGCTGATGAATTACTCCCCCTCGCTACCGAGGAGGAGCGAGAACAGAAGAGGCGGTAGAAAATCCGAGATGCCTCTACCCAGAGGGTGGAAGAGTGACTACTCTTCTTTGAAGAGGTCAAACTGTCCTTGGGAGGGGTTGATCCTAGGTTGTTGTGATTCCTGTAACCTTTTAACACACTTTCATGATTTGAATATTTTTATGCCAACTACCTGCATGAGTTCCGTTATTTGTGTTGGTTAATTGCATTCCTGTGACATTCGTGGAGTTTCCAATAGTCAATCCCTAAGCTCACGTGGGTCAGTCTCGATGTGAGAAACAAGGGATGGCCACCATATTGTCCTCTTCAAATTTATGAGTGCGAACCAGGATTCTTGAATCCGAGGGTTGGAATAGCCAATTTGAATTCCATGGAAGAGAAATGAGAGACCTGACTGGAGAATAAAGCTCTCAGAACATCCAAACTACCATTTTCCCTACGTGGTCTTATGCACGAGCGGGGTAACGCAAGGGGAATTGGAATAAATATGAATATAAGGGAATAGAATGTGTGAATCACATTCCCAGCACTCATAACACTATGGAGATGGTGTGACAATAAAAGTTAAATATTGACCATGTTCGAAACATAGAATATATATTCTGTTAGCCTGAAATGGGGATGAAAAATGAAGGCCGACCACTGACTGGATGTGAAACATGGGGGATGACTCAAAATTTCACTGATTAGACTTCCAAAATGTGGGCCCATGGTTGTAGGTGAGCCATAGGTCGAGCATCCATAATATTAGGGGTTCCTTTAGATGCGAGAGAGGACGAGGGTCCAAATAAAGGGTACGCAAAGCATTGAGAGTGGAGTGCTGGGTTGTTCGACTAGAGTCCAGCACTGTTGAAATTATGCCACTATGGTGGAAATGCGTTAGGTGGATACACCAGCCTGATCAGCGATCAAACATACTTTTGAACATGACCTCTCTGAGGGGTAAACTGTCGCATCCCAACGTCTATTGTGGGACATCCCAAACATGTTCAGGGTAAAGCCGTAATTTCATTGTTTGCCAAAGAACATAGGTTAAGGGACCATAAAAGGAGGGGGAAATGAGAATTATGGTTCCCAAGACTGGACCTGGAGGCAGGATGTTGGGGGTTCCAACGTATCCCATCAAAATGGGAATCAAGATGAACATAGTTCCTAGAGCACTGTTTTATGTCATGAGGGATGAGGAAAGGCATCTGTTCTAATGGTTGTGCCAGTGCACGTCTTAACAGAACTAATAATCCCATGTAATTCATGCTCGATGTGGGAAATAAGAAGTAGTGAAAGGACTTTCCAAGAACCGGGAGGCACACATTAGGGATGATGGGGAATTAGATTACTAACATCCAAATGATGTTTCCCTGACTATATAATGCACCTAGATGCGATGAAGAGTAAAGAAGAGTATTTTGGAATTCAACTTGAGCATATGGAAGTGAAAATGTTTGAATCATGATGATCATGATCTTGACCAAAATAATGGTGGCGTGATGATAGGGGATAGCTTTTGACCATGTTCGAAACACAACATCCTTATCACGTTAGTCTAGAATGGGGAAAGAAAAATGAGGGTCATCTGTTGACCGTATTTGAAACACAGGACCTGTCTCAAATTTCTTCCGGGGACATTTGGGATGTTGGCCTGAAACAGTAGGTGAGATGAGGCTGCATGAGACCAGGATGAAAAGGGGGTCCCTTCAGATATGGAAAAGGATAAGGATCCAAATAATAGGCTCAAGAATCTTGGACATGTAATTAGGGGAATGTCCGCATGAAAATTCCATACTTCGTGTTCTTTTTCAGAATGTATCTTTGTATGACAATGAGGTGCATAACATAGAGGGAGTCGAGTCCCTTCCCAAGAATAAGGGTCCTGGGGTCGCTTGCATTCAACCTAAGTTCTTATACTAGACCATTAAAGGGGGCTTGATCTAATGGGTAGTGTGCAGGGTGGCGAAATAGCCAAACGTGACACGCAGTTCCCATAAGGAGATCTTACTTTAAGGTTATAGATCTCAGAACATTCTGGGGAAATAATATGGGAAACACATGGTGTGGCTATTAAAAAAACCATCATTAAAGAGATCCCATGAGGTGTTCTCTACACCACATGTTCCTGAGAGAGTTTGGGCCGAGGGGCCGAAAGAGAGGGGATATTATTTTTGATTCCTAGGGCTTGACCGAGAGATAAAAAATACTTGGGGATTACTATGTATCCCATGAGAATGGGAATCATTCCATTTGTAGTTCTACAAGAATTTTTATTTTAGTGTATTAGAAATCAAACCAAGGACCGGTATGAAATGTAAGGGACATATGATAAGGTGATTATGAAACCCAATGTGGATTGTAACCTGGGGTTTCGGCCACCACTTGTTCCTTGGGATGGTTTTAGGTCGAGGGACTAGAAATGAAAGTTAAGATGGGCTTGAGGGAAAGTGCACGGGTGTTCCTACATACCCCATGAATATGAGGATCAATCCATGCATAGTTCTGAGAGATGGCATGGTGGGATACTCGTGCCATGTGTAATAAGGTTGAGTGGGTCTGGACCTTGAACCATAGTAAGCGGCATTTGATATGTCTTTTTTTTCCTTTAGTTTGAATGTGTTTTTTTAAGGGAAGGAACTAAAATAGTGAATAGTAGCATCACAACACGAATCATGCTAAATGAAGGAATTGATGAGTTGTATGGTGTTGGACCAATACCAAACATGATGTCCCTTAAGAAAGGACCCCAAAATGCTGCGCCGTTTTTCATTGTGTGGTGAGGGTGATACTATAACAGTTTAGGGACATGTGACGGGACCAACCACACAATTTAACATTGTGCAACACAGACATAGTAGAGATGAGGCTAATGGGGGAATGGGTATGGTACAATAAATCATACTCGATGTGAATGAGAATGAGGTCCCATACCACACACAGTGTGATTCTAAGAATTAAACCTCAGACCATGGGGCCAAAAGGAGGTAAGAGTGTAGAAAGTAGGAGAGACTAGCTCTCAATTAAGTTAGACCAATAGATGAGGTGTCCGAGTGTTCCTACATTACCCATGGAATGGGAATCATGATTTATGTAGTTCTACAAAGGGGAAATACAAAAAGATCATAGTTTATTGTCTTATAACACAGACTATGGAAAAACAGGACTATTCCATGTCAGTGAGGACCTTGATCCAATCCCTAAGACTACATGAGTCGAAATCAATATCGGAAACATGGTAGGATAAGTTATTTTAAATACATGAAATACATGGAAAGGGGGGAAATTGGTAGATCCCTGAAATATTACCTTATCACAGCTTTTTTCTCCTAACGTGCAGATGTGCTCTAAGGAATATTACTAAGAGCCCCGAAATCCTACTTTGACATGATGTGGTGGAGAAGGATGTGATTCATGTAACTGAAATTTGGGAATAAATGGAGTTGTCGTGACGATGGAGAATAACTGTTGACCGTGTTCGAAACACACCATCCATATTGTGTGACATGAGGTGGGAACAACAAACGAGTATCAACTGCTTACGAAATTCACAATTCAAGACTTGTATCAATTTTTTGCTTAAAACCCTTGAGAAGGATGTCCAGTAATGGTAGGAGGGCCCTTGGGCCAAGAATACATGCCATTTGGGGGTCCTTTCACGAGTGAAAGGTGATGGAATCCCTAATCATGGGGTAAAGAAGCATGAAAAAAAGGGTGAAATCATGTATGAGCATAATCCGACATTTCAGGTGCTAAACTAGGGTACCCTTGATCACATTAGTGAATCTACGAAGAGGAATGAGGGGCTCATCTTGAGAATGGCCAATTTGAAAAGACAAGGATAACATAGGGGGATGAAAAACTCTAAGGAGGAGGTAAATGGCATGGTTGTTACCACTCTCGATGTGAGTGAGAACACAATCCCATACCACACCATATATTCCTCTCTCTAAGGGAATGTTGGGAAAGAGTCCAAGGTGAAAGGGAGATCTCCAAGAGATGGGGCTGGACCCGATGTCTAGATGTTCATGCAGTCCTATGTGTCCCATGAGGATGGGAATCATGCCACATGTATCTATTGGGGTGCAATTTAACATCTTGCATGATGGATGCTAATGTGTAAGATACGCCACATAAAAGACATGTAAGGTGTGGTGAGTACCCCAACATGAATGAGGATATAATCCCATACCACACCATATAATCACATAATATTTTATGACTTGAGACAGTGGCCTGATATTTGTCAAACGAATCATGGCAGGGCATGTGCTTGTGGTATGGATGATAAATGACAGGAGGGATGTCTCAAGGGGATATGTGTGGCATGGCTAAATAACCTGACGTGAACAAGGACATAATTTTGCTCCACACCAGACGAACCTAAATAAGAAATTGGGCCAGGGGCCAGAGAGAGTCAAGGGGTCTAAGGCTAGGCATACCCACCAATGGTAGCCATACGACCTATTGTGCGGTTACCGCCTCATCGTAGCTCTTAAGACCATGTGAGCAGTGCTCGGTTGGGGAAACAAGGAGCCAAAATCGGCTCTCCCTACCATATAGGAATCTAATAGCTGGAATCTCATGAAGGGAGTTGGTCACTTGGCGACACAAAGTGGCAGAATGAACCACTACACTCAATGTTTGGGATATCATGGGGTGGCTCTAACGACAAAGGATAAATGTTGACCATATTCGAAACACTGCATCCTTGTAGTGACCCGAACTGAGAATAAAAAAGGAATGTTTACCGCTGACCATATTCACAACGCATTACTAGTATCAATAGGTTGCTCAATATCCTTGAGGGTGTTGTCCCATAGTGGTTAGATATCCCATGGGCCAAGCATCTCAACCATTCGGGGGACCTTCTGTATAGGAGAGAAGATAGAGTCTCAATCAAAGGGGTGGGTGAAGCATATTTGTTCCCATCCGTGAAAGGGGAGGACACCTCTGGGTAGTGGGATGTATGGGGGGATCGAGATGAGCTCAACGTGAATTGGGGAAAAATCCTATACCACACCATATGTTTTGACCTGAGGGGATATTATGCAATTTGGGCTGGGACAAAAAACAAAATGTCAGGGCATTCCTACATATCCCATAAAGATAGGAATCAAGACGTAAGTAGTTCTTGAAGGCCATGCAGTTTTTTATTGTACGGTGAGGATGTGGGAGGATAGAATAACTAAGAGTGGGCCCATGGTATGACCATCGTATTCATGGAATGATTGGGGCTAAGAAATCCTACACCATATCATGCAAGGATCCTTCGAGAGAACTATACCAAGGGGGATAGTCAAATAGAAGAGTTTGGGGCTGGGCTCAAGATGAATCGCTTGAGAATTCCTACGTATCCCATGCTGATGGGAATCAAGTCACACTTAATTATAAGGGTGTAGTTTAATGTATTGCAGTTTGACATAAAATTTATCATCATGTGGGACGAAGCAGTTTTGGGTCATGCGGGACCATCATGTCGTTTAGGGGCATGTGGGACCGTCATGCAGAATATGGTCATGTAGGACAATCATGCAGTTTGAGGTTGTGCATAACCATCATGAAATTTATGGTCCTGCAGGACCATCATGCAGTTTAGGGTCATGTGGTACCATCATGCTGTTTAGGGTCCTACGTGATCATCATGTAGTTTAAGGTCGTGCATGACCCTGATGCAGTTTAGGGTCCCGCAGGACCGTCATGCAGTTTATGGTTCTACAAGACCATCATGCAATTTTGTGTCATATGGGACTATCATGCAGTTTATGTTCATGCAGGACCAGGAGGCTCAGGAAATGTATTTCTTGAGGAACATGGCATTGGTGGGAGGTGTTTTACCATCACCATCCATGGTCACTAGGTTTTATGCACCATTGTGGTAAACCCTACGAATTATGTATGGTTTTCCGCTTTGGGCTGCAACATGGGTGGTTTCCTACCAGGGATCATCAGTGTCTAAAAGCCAATACCAAGTCGACTTGTAGGAATGATCAGAGGAGAACCTTCTCGTTGAAGGCTCTAGCCATCTTATTCTGATGGCTTTCCAGATTTTGCAGGCCACGAAGCCTAATCTCGTCATGTGCTTCCAACTGACCCAGATGAATTTTGGCTACCATATATGGCGCCTTCTTATCATAGACCGGTGTGCGTAACAAAATCAAATGGATCTTAATGGATAGGATGGCCTTAGATCTGTACACAAGGTATTATGGGGTCACCTAGGTGGAATTACGAGCCACCATCTGATAAGCCCAGAGGTCATTGGGGAGCTTTTCTGGCCATCTCTTCTAATTATTACCAACCATTTTCTACAAAATGATAGAGAGGGGTTTTTTTAACACCTCTATCTATCCATTTTACTACACGTGATAGAAGAAGGTATGGTTTGAACGGATGTTGTACTTGGCATATAATTTCTTTGGCTCGACTTCCCAGATGTCCATGTTGTTATCAGTGAGGACGATGTGAGGGACTCCAAACCGGTAGATGGTATTGGATCTCACGAAGTTGACGATAGAATGGGACTTGACCTCCTTGAGTGGAACTGCTTCTTCCCACTTGTAAATGAAATCCATGGCCTTCAGGATGAACATGCACTAGTGAGTCATTGCCGGTGGATATGGTCCCATGACATTGAGTCCCCACACCTCAAACAGCAAAAAGTAATTGGTGGATTGGAGGGTTCTGTAGGCCTATGCATGAAGTTGGCATGTATTTGGCATGCGTGAAATCTCATGGTGAACTCGATTCAATCATGGATCATGGAGGGCCCAAAGTACACCAGTCTCTGGATCTAATGTGACAGCTTCAGCCCATTCTGGTGAGCCCCATAGGAACTGGCATGAACCTTCTACATGACATGATAAATCTCGACTCTATTGATGAAATGGAGGAGAACACCATTGATACCACAGTTTTAGAGAATATATTCAACACTAGGGCCACTCTAAAGAGTAAACTATAGTGCGCGGCATCTAATTCACTCGCGCTTGGCCCGATCTTCCAGGAGGAAACCGTTTTGAGATACCTGAAAAAGGAAGCTCTCTATTTGGGGGTAACTTCAACCCCTACATCCGAGGATCCTAGGGGTCCGGATGTGGAGACATCAGTGGTAATATGGATTACTCGCAGGCCAATGCCATCATCTTGGGTGACGGGAGAAATGACTCTTCGATGTGCCATGTGTATAATCAGGTCATCTTGTTCGTGTTCTGCAAATAATACAGCCAGGACTGCCAGGGAATCAGCTCGACCGTTCTTTGATTGAGGTACATTAGTAACATCCGTATGAAATGGAAACTTGGCCATTAGATGAAGAGTTTTCTCCATCAATGGTGAATTCTCTATCATTCTGAGGAAGTATTCACTATTTTCTTTCCTTGATGACTAGTTTAGAAACACCTTTCACATAAAAATGGGGAAAATCAAACTCAAGGGCTAGCTAGAGGCTACTGATGAGGGAATGAAAATTTGCTTCATTATTGGTTCATCCTCCGGACAACAGGAATTAGTACAATAGAATGTCTATTCTTGGGGTGATGAAAACAATACCTAGGCATACTCTGTTGAGTCTAGGATCATTGAGCTTCCTGTCAGTGGGACATCAGGAGGTGCCATCAAAGTGAATCTTCCAACATGGGATGCCATGATCTATAGAGAGTATTGCCTCGTCTAGAGAATCCTGGTCTAGGGACTGGTCTATAGGAGCTCGATTGGTAGTAAGAAAATCGTCCAATGCTTGTCCCGTGAATGCTTTCTGAGTAATATACATGATATCGAACTATAGCCCCCCATGCTAGACGGTTGATCAACATGCATGGTTCATAATATACTTCCGCAGGTCTCCCCGAGACACCATCTGTACCTCATGGTGCTACAAGTAGTGTCTCAATTTTTGCATGGAAAATAATGGCGCAAGGAAGCTCCTTTCGATGGGGGAGTATCTGGTATTCATATAGATGATTATACAATTGAGGTAGTAATTAATATTTTCAATCCTATCATTGTGCACTTGAGTGAGAAGGGTGCCAAGAGATCATTCCAGGGTAGTCACATACATGATCAGTGGTTTTTCGTAGATGGGTGGCATCAGGAATGGAGGCGGGAGCAGATACTACGTGATTTCCTCGAATGTAGTCTGACATTTTTCATCCCATTCATATGCGGTGATTTTCTTCTTAAGCTGGGATAAGGGTTTACACTTGCCGGCCAGATTCACAATGAGTTAGCATATGTAGGCTAAGTGGACTTTGAAACCTCTAATCCCCCATATGTTTCTCAGGGGGAATATGGATAATTTCCTTGATCTTCTCTAGGCCGATCTCGATGCCCCGGTACCTGAAAACAAAACCATGGAACATTCCATAGGTGGCCCCAAAGATACATTTCAATGGGTTCATCCTCATGTTAAAGGAATATAGGTAGCCAAACACTTTCTCAAGGTCCTTGAGAAGGTCCTGGCATTAGCGGGATTTGAACACCATATCTTCCACATAGCATTCCACCAAAGTCCCAAGGATTCGCCTGAATATGCGATGCATGGACCGCGGATAGGTGGCACATGCATTATTTATGATGAAGGGCATGAACTGGTAACAAAACGTACCATGTGGCACCCTAAAACATGTAAAATCATCATCATCCGGGGCCATCCGGATCTGATTATATCCGGAGTAACCATCCATGAAGGAATGGGCTTGGAACCCAGCAATGGAATCGATCAACAATTCTTTCACTGTAAGGGGAAAATCATCCTTCAGATAGTGACAGTTGAGATCATGTAAGTCAATGTAGACACTAATATGTCCCATATTATTCTTGATTGGAATAATGTTGGCTGGCCATTTGGTGTACTGGACCTCCTTGACGAAGTAGGATCTGATTAGTTTGTCAAATTCAGCCATGACCATGGAACCGTGAAAAGGGTGCATCATTTTGGGAAGTTGCTTGAACACGTGATGATTTTCCAAGAGACTGAGGTGGTGGATGGTTACCTAAGGATCTAGCCCTGGAATCTCATTGTAACTCCAGGAAAATACATCACAACATTGTTTCAGGAAGCCCATGTACTGTTGTTTCTCCTCGAGGAACATGGTGGCAAAGATCAATGTGGGTCTCTGATCTGCCTCACTACCAAGGATCACCAATACCAGTTCATCGAACATGGCATAGATTCCCTCTTCATAGGTGGGGATAGCGTCTTCCAAATCCTCTTCTTCTCTTGCTAAGGAGGAATCCCCCACGGGAGAAGCGTCCTCTAGGTCGGCAGATTCTAACGGGAGGCTGGTAACAACCTGAGCAATAGTGGTCACCACATCAGAAGATTCTTGTACTACTGAAACAATATCAATGAAGGATTTCGACCCGATCCCATCTGATCATCTGGACTAGGGGCCACGCATAATGATACCAAAGAAATAGTGGCTCATCGGCTTGAGCTGTTTAATTCCAACCTAGAAAAATAGACATGTATGACGTACTAATGTTGCCATGGGGCGGACATCACAATACATTACTGGGGTTGAAGGCTTTGGGATCTCCTGAGCCTGATTTGTGTATGAGTACGATGTGATCATCCACCGTTTTATAGACATGGGAATACTATTTTCCCTCATACTAGAGACAACAAAACATTGCCCCATGTCGTGGGTTGTGGCCTCCAATCGATGGATCAAGATGACGTAGGCATCCTCCAGACCTGCCCAGGGGTCGGTTGTGACCGTGATGGGCTCAAACTCACTTGCCTATAACTTTTTATCCTTTCTCTAGTAATATCAAACATCTAGATAACGGTCTTCAAAAGAGGTGAAAGGAGAAACATCACCATGGGGTACACCTACTCGACCATTGAGGGAGTACATGACGAATTGGTGATACGATGAGGGGACTGCCACTTGCAGGTGGAACCATGGTCTTCCCATCAATGAACTATATTTGGTGTCCTGGGAGATGACCATAAACACAGTGATGGTAACTAGGCCACCAAATTGGGTCTTTAAAATGATGTTACCATCTAGGGTCTGCTCGGTCCTATCATATCCATGGATCCTTAAATCAGAGGGAGTCTGGTCATCTTTGAATAACCCCATCTTGTGCAGTGTCCGGGTCGGGATAAGGTTTATCCTAGAGCAAGTGTTAACAAGACAGCGGTAAACCTCCACATCATTAAATTGGATGGTGATGAATAGTGTGAGGATGTGCCACTGTATGGGAGAGCTTTCATCTTTTCTAGAGAATGAAATGATGGCCTATCATTCAGCATTCTCGACCTCTCTAGCATGAAAGAATTCTACATCAGCTACCTCTGTCTCAAACTGGAGGGGGTTTCTTAAAGCCTCAGAAAGGGCCTCAAGAATATCTGAAAATAGTAGAAGGGCCTCGAGGATGGAATGCCTCGCTGTAATTCTAGAAAGGTTCTTGAGAACATGAAACATCCATGCCATCCATGAACTTCTGATTGTCGGAGGACATTCTTTGACAGGGGGCAGGGCGGGCCCTACCCATTGGGCTGACGACATACTAGTGCTGGGCATATCATGTTGTTCACTAGTCGAGGCCCACAGAGTTTCTACCAGATGAGGGATGGATGACTGAGACCGGCCTAAATTAGGGTGAGGTAGGTTGCGGAATGGTCGAAGTGGTTCTTCCTAATCCAGCAATACAAACAGGTGTGGAGGTGGGCCAGATGACACCAGATGAGGAGGTTTCATGGGCTGAACTCTGGGGTGGGCATGTTTTCTGGTCTCAATGGAATGAACGGTCTAGCTGGAGGTGCCAACTGATCTTCCTCGACGACACATGTGGTCATGGATCTGTCTACATTGTCATCAGCTAGGGACATTGGGGAGGTTCGTCGGGAACTACCCATCATTGGGAGTCATAAAATGATTTAACAACTCCATGGTATTAACCGAAGCATACATGAGACTATCAATCTAATATTTATCCATTACTGGGCGGATTCTGGGAGAAATCCCCTTTTCCGGAGGCATGAAGATGCCATGTGTGCAGGAAGATGGTGGAATTTGTGAGGAATGTTGCATTCCATAGTGGCATCCATGCTTTCTCTTCTCAGAAGAGGTCGACTGAGGTGATGATGCAGAAGTAGTGGCTGCAGATTCTGAAGGCTCTGGATAGTTTAGGTGTGCATGAATGATACCATGGGAATGAGAAACTGGTTTTAAATCCATCCAGTCATCATACTTCTGGGACTCACATTTAGAAACCTCCTTCCACTCACCTTCTTCGTCGATTCTATTGTCTGGCCTTACGACGACACAAGCCACTCATTCCAGGGCCGAGCCCAACCTGACAATGTTGTTATCAACCTAGTCTTTAATCCAGTCTTTGAACACATAGAACTGGTTGAGGGTGTACCCTAGGGTCTGATGATAGGGGCAGTAGTTGGGGAGATCAGTGAGGTTCTCCTCTCTGGGCCTTCTCTTCTTAGGAAAACACAAAATCCTTTATTCCATGGCACATAAAAAATAGACGAGGACTTGATTCCCATTGAAGAAGTAGGTCTAGTTTCTTCTTTATGGAATGGGGGGCCTTACATATTAGAATTTACAAAGTGCTGTAGGATCATGTTGAGGAGGCGGAGGCACCTGCCGATTCTGAGGAAGCTGTTGCTAGGCTGGAGACTACACCTGTGGTGGCGGGACTCCGCGAGGCAGGGGACACAGCATCGCCAGTAATAATTCTAGCTGTCTGGGGCCTCTATTTGGGCCACCATGACAGACTTAGCTCTTGCAGCCCTCCTTATGGGAATTACAAGGGGAAACAGAGGTTCTTGGAAAGACAGTTGCAAAGCATCTTCCGGGCGCTGGGCCTTATCAGAGAGTTCTCAAAATCCCCCAGGGTAGTTCTTGGTTACCAAAGAGGGAACCAGTTCCTTCTTGTCATTTCCTACACACATCATCAGCAATTTCTCCTGAGTTTCTATCATGTCATGGGAATATTTATGTACTTTACACTGGTCGTTAAAGTCTGCAACACGCTCATCAGTCCTTTGATTTCACATGAAGAAGTTTGTGATGATCATTTTCCTCATGGTGGAGCAGAACTGGTAAAGGAATTTCCTCCAAATGACTTCGAAGATGGTTACCAATCCAGTGGGAATCTAGTTGTACTAGAAGAATTCAGGCCCCACCATTGTCTTCACATAACATTAGAGTTTTTCAACCTCCTTCTGTGATGGAGTCCCCTACATGGGCCCACACCTTGAGTTGAAATTTTCTAGGTGTTGTGGCAGGTCCCCCATCACGTTAAAGGGGGAGAATGTGGGATTCCCAAAACCCGGCGGTACCGGCATATCAACCACCCATGCCAAATATGGTTTTCCATCAGGCGAGATCGACACCTTTCAGGTTTACAGCGCCTATAGGAGGGCAATTAGCGCCACCATTGGATCATCTGGGCAGGGGTCCTAGTCGTGACAGGGATCCCTATCCATGAGCGCATTGGTGGGTTCTTCAATATCTTAAGCAGGCCCAGCGGCTTGTGGAGTAGCTGGAGGAACAACCCATGGGGCCGCTGGGGGAGCCCGAGCTGGGTCCCTTGGATTTTTGTTCCATTCTAGAGGATTTATCATGACATAATGTTCCCACTTTACCTATGTTCCGGCATCAACCCTGTCTTCAGGTAAACGACGGTCAGGGTAACCTGGAGGCTGCTTACCAAGGGGAAGCTTTTCTATCCCCTGATACCAAGGACTGGGATCACCGTAGTCTGGTCGTCGCTCTCCAGTGCATTGAACCAAGACTTAATCGATCTACTTCTTCTTTTCGTAAAGTTAATGGCGCAATGTGGCTTTCTCAGAGTCTTCCTCCATCTTCTGTACTAAGGCGGATGGGTCAGATTTCTTGTTATCTATGACGTTATATTTACCCTTACCGGAATTCCAGCAGAGTACCAATGTATTGGTGGGCACAGGGAGACCTAATAGGTTCCTCTTTAAACAAGTAACCCTCCCTGATGGGTCCAATAGTGGTGGAACACCCACAGGGGGTGGGGGTAAGTCCCCATCAAGAAGATCCAACTCATCCTCCTCATCCCATATGTTCGCCATGATGACCACAACTCATACTTTGGTCATGTCCTTGATATCTCCTAGATGGTCGGGATGCCACCAGATAAGACTGAAGAGGAGGGCAGCATAATAACCCCAGCCACAGACTTTAGTGTGGGTGGAATCCTCCATGATGACCTCGCAGAGTATCTTGTAACTCTGAATGCATTTCTCTTGTAGGACCTTACAGCAGCCTGCTGACTAGTGGCCCTGGGACACTGGGAGTGAAACTAGATTGAATAGACGACATTTCTTTCAAATGTCTTCAAAATGCACTTGGCTCCTAGGATAAACCACTTAGTGATGACGAAGGCGAATGTGCATCGCCATGAGGGTTTGGTGGAAACATTCAAACCCCTCTGGGGAGTAGGGATTATGGCACATGAAAATTTGGCACATCCACAGGCCAGAACAACACAGAGAAGTGGTCTTCCTCGAGGATGATCCATAAGCTCCTCAGCTTGGATTAAGGGTTTGGACTTTTATTTCCCAACTAATCATCTAGATGTTTCTGTGGAAATGGCAGCAATACTAAGGCAGACCGCTAGGACGGAAGGCCGACCAGTGGGGAGTACAACAAGTGGGTTGACTGGCCATTGAATCTCAGTCTGTCTTCTGAATAGTGTAGTGACATGGCTACTACATCGCGATATGATGGGCCGACAAACGTAGTTCCTAGCTCAGGATCTAGGGCTTCTGGAGATATTTTGTGTTGGTGCTCGACTGCCATTGGAACCCAAAATAGCTCTATGTGATCTATTGTCGAGGTAGATAGTGCTTCTCGAGAAGATGGTGGAAACTGCATGATCGTAACCTGCGGGGTCACCATATTTTCATCCTCTTGGATATACCTGTGAAGGGAGGTGGGAACCCTATGAACCTCACATTATGGGAGTATTAGGTTGATGAGCCTCGTTTGAGCCTCATCCCTTATCTTGGATGAGGGAGTGGAGGGCTCCCATGATGTGTCATATTATACGTCAGAGACTGAGAAGGGGAAGGGATTGATCTCTGTAATTACCTTCCTAGAATTATTCCTATGACTTTGATGACCCGCCTTCCTACCCCTGGGTGGCTCCTCAAAACAGGGTTGATTTCTGACACAACTTCCTTCAGCTGCACTGGTGCTGAGGTGGAGAGGGTTTCCACTTGAGAAAGACGGGCTGTGAGGAGCACATGGACATATGTCAAAGGGGATATGGGGAGGACCTCCATGGGTAGCGCTGGAGCGGGAACGACCTTTGCTATAACTGAAAAAATCATAGGGAGGACCTCCATGCTTTTTTCCCCTATTGGCCTCAGTAAGAGGATAGTCCTTGTAATAGGCTTGCTGAACATGGGTAGGACCTCCATGATGGGTGCGGGTGGAGTATGGATGACATTCATTCCTCTAGTTGAGGAGGTGAGGGGGAACTTCGCTAGCTGATGAGAGGATGTGGGGTGTATCCCCAAATTTGAGAGAGACCGGATGTGAAACTTCAATATAATGACGATCAGTGGAGGGAAAAATGACCCCTACCTTGTGTAACGGGCAAGCGAGAGACCCTCGAACTGAGCGTCACTACCACGAGGAAGACCCTCATTTGGATTGAGGGTGGCATGGGGTGGACCTACATACTGAACCTCTTAGCGGGTAAGGGCCACACATTCCATATAGTGGTATGAGGAGGATCTCTATACTGAGTGGAATCAGTGAGGGTTAGCCTACGGTGGCCACTTTTCATTCCAGCAACCAAGAGAATCAACCTAGCCTACCTGTGGGGCACATGGGGCCACGGTCTTGGTTGGGCATATAATTACCCATGATCATTGTATATAAGGAACTGTTGATATGCATCGGTGGTGGATTGGGCCACAGTAGCCGTCGATGTTGACGCCCCTTGGCGGGCATCCTCCTCAGCTTGCGCCCGATGCTGACGTTGGGTCGGACGAACCAGGGAAGGTGGTGCAGGTACATGGCTTACCTTCTCCTCATCCAGTAAGATCGGGCAGCGGTGCATACACGACCAGGTGGGAACCCTTGCTGGGAGCCCTTGGGCGGCCCTCAGGGGTGGCTTTAGTGATGAGGTGCAGATGCCTCCAGATCCAGGTGGGCCATATCCTAGGTTGGGATTATTCCCTCCTCCTCGTAACGTCCATGAAATCATTGATCACCCTTCGTAGGATGACATCAGAAGAGGGGATGGTTCATGAGTGCCCTGAGGCCATGGGTGTAGAGGCCATTGCAGAAGTAGTGAAGCCATGTGGGAAATCTGCATTGGCACTGCCCCTTCCCCTGCGTCGGTGGGCAGGAGGTGATCATGTTCTTAGTGAAGCAATATGATTTCTGAGGATTAGGGATATTAACTCGTCAGTGATGAAAAAAAGGAATCAGTGTCCAATGCCCCAGCGTCGTTCCTTCTTACATGACTGGTAAGAGGGATCCACACTGACATGTCACATAATAGGATATCCAACATCATATCTCCCCAACATCTGGTGAGTTTCAAACCAAGCCCGCTATTTGTTTGGTGGGACCCAGTGAATGATAACTAGATCTGGTGACACGTCAATCCATTGATGGCTTGAGCACTACTAAACTCTATATTTAAGAGAATAATTTCATATCGGGTTAACCATTTCTATTTCTGACGCTTTCACCGGGGCATGTACGTCTATATCGTTTGAGGATGAAAGACACTATTTTGTTGCCTCACATTCCCGGTTTCCAAAGGCGAGTGACATTCGTCAATTTTTCTGGGAAAGTTTCTCCATGAATTAAATGGGATGATGGGATGTCGGTTCATCTTTATGTGGATTCCTATTCAGAACTTATTTCCTATTCCAGGTCTCCCTTGTAGATTTAAGACGTTGTTCGTGAAACTCTTCCTAGCGCCATATATTCATAAACACCAGTTAATTACACTATTTCTTTCAAGACATTCCAAGGGGTCTGGTCTAGGCAGAAACCTTTTGTCAGGGGAGTAGTTATGTTGGGAATCACTAGCATGTCTGGGTGTTGGGACACTAGCACGTCTGTCTTCTGTCCCGTATTATAGGGCTTCTCGAGGGTGTGGAAGCCCGAGGAATAACACCTCTAATGCAAGGAATAATATTCCAAGGGCTTGTATATGAGGTTTGACTCAGCTTCCCATGTGTTACACAAGGTATGACACATGTTTATCATCCAGCAGAGATAGATGAGACTAATCAGAACACTGACTAGTGTGGATTAAATGGGTACAACCCCTGAAGGGAACACTGATATTGTGTCCAACGTGTAGTTTTCTTCCCTAATGTTGTGAAAAGAAATGTAGAATGGGGTGGAATGATCCCACTAGGATGAGGTGGCCTAGTATGAATCATGATGGATGATGGGGTGCAGAATGAGATGGGTGGTGAATTGGATGGAACCACCATGAGGAAGATGGTAATGTTGGGCTTGAGACTCAGGGAGACTTCCTACGTACCCCCATGGCAGGAAATAAATGTCCACGTAGTTCATGAGGGAGATGGGATGCTTAAAGAGGTGTTATGTGAGAATAGATGCGTGGATAGGATCTGGAGTAAGTGGAACATTCGGGTCGTGGCATGACCTTCACAAGAGACATAGGCTCGAGGGAAAGGTAAGGTGATGAGCATGAATTGGGGTCTACACATAGGACAACAACCCGATGATGTGTATGGGGCTTACTCTTGGTTAGTAGTGTAGGTTGGTTTGACGCCACTATGACAGACCAAATATGTGGGTCCCAATTAAGGGGATTACAACAGCTTTCCACTGAATAAGGGACATAATTGCTTACTACTGATCAGGATACAACATATTGCAACTGATTGAGGGAATCAATAGCGTACCGTTGTGTGTGGTTTGCAGTTTAACGTCATGCGGGAAAAAGGTGAACTAACGTGAATAAGGACCTAGGGTCTAGAGAGATGGTGTGGGCGAACTGATGTAAATGGGGGTCAGAGTGACCAGGTGTTGGGATTGAGCCTCATGGAGGCTTCCTACGTACCTTGTCTTGGCAAGGATCAAAGACCACATAGTTCAGATTGGTGTGGGGCTTACACTCTAGGATTCCTATGGTATTGGTGGACCGACATGAAGGGGGTCGGAGAGACCAATGGGGGGTGGGCTTGAACCTTTTAGAGGCTTCATACATACAATGCCTTGGCAAGGATCAAAGACCTCATAGTTCAGGTGGTGTGCATGGGGCTTACACTCTAGGATGCACAGGTGGGTCAGTGGACCAATGTGAAGGAGGACCTGGGATCCAATGGGTGGTGGTCATGAACCTTGTTGAGTATTTCGATGTACCCTACATTGGAAAGGATCAAATACCTCTTATTTTAGGTGGGTGATTGGGGCTTACACTCTAGGCTGACCAGGTGGGTCGATGAACCAAGGTGA
Organism: Viscum album; assembly: GCA_963277665.1. Classification (NCBI taxonomy): domain Eukaryota; kingdom Viridiplantae; phylum Streptophyta; class Magnoliopsida; order Santalales; family Viscaceae; genus Viscum; species Viscum album. The sequence goes on from OY728139.1 coordinate 919,388,209, forward strand.
AGGAGGAAATGGGGTCCAATGGGTGGTGGGATTGAACCTTGTAGAGCCTTCCTATGTACCCTGCCTTAGAAAGGATCATAGAGCTCATAGTTCAGGTTGGTGCATTGGGCTTACGCTCTAGTCATCGCAGATGGGTCGGTGAACCGATGTGAAGGAGGACCTAGGGTCCAATGGGTGGTGGGATTGAACCACGTAGCGGCTTCCTACATACCCTACCATTGAAAGGATAAAAAACCAAATAGTTCTGGTGGGTGAAATGGGCTTACACTCTTGGCTACCCATGTGGGTCAGTGAATCGACATAAAGGAGGACCTGGGGTCCATTGGGAGGTGGGATTGAACCTCATAGAGGCTTATTATATACCCTGCCTTGTCAAGGATCAATGACCTCTAAGTTTAGGTGGTGTTCTTGGGGCTTACACTCTAGGCATCTCAGGTGGGATTTCATGGTCGATGCATGCTCTAAGCCAACGTGAGTCATACTTGGTGTGAGAAATAAGATACAACAAATACCTGACGATCATGTCACCAAAGCTGCATCTATGAGAAATTGAGTGGGGATTCTGCGTGATCACAAACCAAAGAGGAAACCGAGACTTATGACTGGATAGAAGCGGGAATAGGTTAGGACTTACTCTAGGATGGAGGCCTAGTGCAAACAATGTCTAGTGAGAGAGGGATTTGGAACCAATGAAAAGAGGGGCAGGGATGCAGTCTCCTATAAGAAAATCTAGGGGCTTACACCAAGATGGTTTCCTTTTCCACATGTAGGATGCATTGGGGGATGTCACAGTTTAACATCATGGGCTAAAGATGATGGTTCCTGGTAGTTTAATGTTTTGTAGCTCAGATGATATGGTTTCACACTGCACCCATAAGACATACATAACCGGTATCATCTACACCTTGGTGAAGAGAAGGGACAAGCAACGTCGTGGCTAGGGGGTGATATGGAGAGAACCATTGGAGGTTCCATGTTTGTGTGGCTATACGACAAATCAATAGCCGTTAGCGTGCCTATGTAAGGAAGAATGAGGCGAAGCAACTCAATTGGAAGTTCTATCCAAGGGACATCGAAGTTGCTTCGTGTGAACCTTGGAGGTTGCATGAAAGAGGGTGTTGCAGAGAAAAGGTGTTTACTAGTAGAGGACTTGTAGAGCACTGGTGATCCATGTAGGGGAAAAGATTCGTGAAGGTGCGGGCTTCGTGAAGTGAAATGTCCTAGCCTTGAAATAGGGTATAGGTGCATTCCAGAGGTGATTCACGAAGTGGAATGGTGTTTGCAAAAAAAAGTCCTACAAAGCATGGGTTCCTTGTGAAGTAAGGTCTTGTGAAGCAATGAGCTTCGCAAGGCATAGTGACTCATCCATTTTGTTTGAGTCACGTGTGCATGGGGGTGCTTCACGATGCATAAGCACTATATGATTAGATGATTTATCTTTAGGATCTCCTCCCTTCATGAAGGCCCACTGGCTTTGCGAAAGGCATCCCTCTCGAAAGAGTGGGTGAAAAAAAGGAAAAGGGAAGGCACTTAGCGGGGAAAAATTACCTTGGGCAGCTCATAGTTTGCAGAGCATAAAGGGATTTTCAATTTGAGAGCTAGGAAGAGGAATGGTCAGATGATCTGTTCTTTGGGCCTAGTGGGGGTAGGCCAGTATTTATAGGCAAGAGGCATACTTGAGCATAGCTCTCTCGGCTCGTTGATGGATTCCATTCTGCGGCGGGTTTGCGAACGTCAGATGGGCTCGTAGAGCTTCCTGCTTCATGGCCTCACGGTGGGTTTGCGAATGTCAAAGGGGCTCACAGAGGATCCCGCATCCTATCTTTGCGGAAATCTCATGAATGCAAAGGGTCTCACAGTGCACCCCCCCCCTGTTGGCTTCGTAGTGGGCACGCGGGGCCATGGCGCTCCTCCAAATGTCTTCATGAGGCATCTTAAAAGACTTTCTTATAAACCTTTTCCCTTCTGAATTTTGGCACCAAAAACTATATGAATAAAAAATTTAACACAATTTCATTAAAAAAATAGATGACGTTGAAATTATTCAGGGAATGATAAATGGTGACATTGTACCAAAACCATGTATTTATTTATTCTCATGAAAAATTCTTCAACATTAGGAGAAGGATCTTGAAAACTAAAAATCATATCCTACTAACTTCATATCTTCTATATCATATTATCCCATAAATCACTATATATTCATGGCTTTATGGTAGTTAATTATCTCCAAACACAATTCTCTATCACTATCCATCAGAATATAATTGATAGATTTCTCTTCCATATCCATGTTTTCTCATCCCTACTATGTTATCCTATGGGGAAACCTAATTACGGGTTAATTTTGGTAACATTGTTTCCTGGATGCCTTTTTTAAATTATATTTAGTATTCCTCTTTATGATGTGGGTTTCTATGAAGGAAACATTCATGTAGTAAACCATTTCTAACCCTGACGAATTTCAAAGATGAAATTAATTTTAAGGGGGTAGAATGTAAAACCACGTGAATAAATGAGATAGATTCTTATTAATATATTTGATGTATTGTGTTGTACACTAAATCGAGATTATCTTTCGCTATATGCAACACCATATTTGCTTTCGGTATATGCAACACTATTCTAGGATTGTGTTACACACATTTTCATGTTCTTTTGATTGAATTCATTTCACGCAACACTGAGTATAAATTATTATCAATGTATAAATGAAATATGTTGTTATTATGTTATATGTACCACCAAATGATTCTTGAACTACACTCAGCACTAACATGGCTTGTGTTACACGTAATAGAGACCTTCCTCAATAGCTTGTGTTGTACGCGATACTGAGCTTCACTGAACAATGATATATTATAAACAAATTATTATTTAATGGGAAATAAACTATCCTTTATGAATATTATTAACCAAATTTTTAATATTATGTAATATTAACATTCATTTAATCATTTTTAGAACATAATATGAGAAAAAAATCAATTTTTTCTGATGAATGAGTTATTTTTCAAAAAATACTGTTTCGCCACCTTTTGATGGGGCAACAATTTTAAATCTATTTTGTGACACTTTTATTATATAAATTTGAAATATAAACATCTTATTTGGATGTGGTACATGAAAACTTATTTTGTTGAATTTTTTGTATTTTTCAAATCAATTTAAAATTTTAATGAATAGTGAAAATTAATGAATTTTAACTCGAAATATCATTTTTTCAAGTTTATTTACTTAGATTTATTATATTATTTATTGGGTTTAAGTATTTGTTCATTTTTATTTTTATCATTAAATCTAATGTTGGTCATTGGAAGTAATTTGACGTTTAAATTGCATATAAACACATGGCAATGTTTTGATAGTTATTACTTTTTAAAAAACCCTTTTTTTGGTTTTGACAGGGGGAATTAATTTTAGATTAATTATGAAAAATTATTTTAATTTAATTTGGAAAAATGAATTCCAAATTTGGAATAATAAGGTTAAAATTTGGGTAATTATTACCTTTAATTTTTTGGCAATATGAATAGTAACTTCAGTAATTATTTTAATACCATGGTTTAAAGGTAAATATGATAAATAAAGGTAAGAAATAATATTATAATAATATTGATCTACCCTAAAACTTGTCCTAATATTATTTGATAAGATATTTCCAACCCTAAGCATCTTTGGTATGATTTTGGGATTCCATGGAATCAAATGGATTGTAAAATGACATTTTATTTGAGTTAATTTAATGCAAAGATAATTAGAACATAAACATATATATTTTATTAAATAGATTTTTATTTTTTGTTATATAACTGATCTCTTCAACAATAAATAGTCATTAGAAATATAAAAGTATTTCCTATAATATGTAATTTAATATATATTTTTTAGACATTAGATAAAAATATTTCTTTATGATACAATTATAATGTAGTGATTACCTCATTATGGAATTATTCAAATAAATAAATTTATAAATATTAAAATAAATTTAATTTGAACATCTTTATGTCATCGGAATTTTTTTTGGATGACACTAAAATATTAAGGATGATTTAATTCCATAGTTTTGAAGGAATCTTGTTGTTATGACATTAAACAAATAACTTTATATATAGTATCTAAATTGATATAAATGTGTTTTAAAACAAATACTATTTTATTAGACTATATAATAATCCAAAAGATCAATGTTAAGACAAAAAACATTTTCAGTGAAAAAAAATCATAAATGATCCAGTTTAGGTTCCCTTTTCTTCTTATAGTAATGATATCAATCATATAGTATATAAATATACAAAAGGGCATGGTAAGATTTAACTTGTTTTACAATGGGATAAATAGAAAAGATAAGGTTACTTTTATGACATAAAATGTATAAAACCTATTGGTTGAAATTATTTCTACCCATCATAATCATTGAATTGAAATAAATAAAATTAGATCTATATGAAACCCAAGTCATTTTTACCATATATTAATATTTCTATATTGTCTTAAAGTACCCCTCACCCCTCTTATAATAGGGCACCTTTCCTCCTCTTTAAATGACACCTCTAAAGACATTTGGTTTAGAAAAACCCTCCCATTTATCCTCCCAATCTCTATAATTTATTATAGAGGTATAAAATTGGGTTGATAGACATCCTTAGGTGGAATTGTGTTCAATTCAAAAGGAAACACCCGAAGAGGAGGTAATTGTTTTATCCCTTCTTTTAATGTTCTTTTTTTCGTCTACATATTCATTGTATGTTGATTCCATAATAACGTTATAAATCCAGTATATTATACATTCTGAGATGTTATTATAATTATGGGACAACCTTATAACTCATTTTATCCAACCAAATAATAATAATATCACCATACGTGCATATATACGACTTATTGTCCCCACACCATGGTGAAACGTTTTATTCAAAAATTCATTATTATGATGTCTATAATGATGAGTATAATTGGTTTAAATATTGAATATAACAAGATAATTATTCTATATAATCAATATACCATAAATTAAAAACAATTTTACCATCAATTGAATGATATCGTCCCTCAATTGTATGTACGACCTACTGTCTCTACGACGTGATGGGATTCATTCTCCACATTAACCATCAATGAATTATTTTAAAACAATTATATATATATATATAATTTATAATTATGAAATAAATGAAATAATAATTCTATTATAAATATATATATATTTATGTACATATATTTCATTCACTTATTTCCATTTCGTTCAACAATAAAACATAAACAGTTTTAATGCGAACTTACGACATACTATCTCCATGAACGATGTATTCCATTTTATATATCTGTCTACTATATATATTTATATTATGAATATTAACTATATATAAACATTATTATATATTCTCGATGTTTTTAAACCATGATATATGTAATATGATCACAAATATCATGTTAAAACATGTCTGATAAACAATGAAATATTACCAGAAATGTCGCATTAGCATGGAATTATTAATAAACATGTAATATAATGTCCTAAAAGAATCATATATAATATCATAAACATTATTATGATTTTTATATAAGTTAGTAACAAGTTTAAATCTATTATACAATTTATTTTTACTCGTACTAATATTATCAAACCTATGGTAAGGGATAATTTTGCAGTCTAATTTTTTTATCTGAGATTGTTAATACGTAAGTTTTTACAGGGGATATATTTATCATCCATGTAAATATTTTATCAAAAAAATTATTATATATATAAAGTCATATTTAAATATTTTTTACTTTTACTACATGTTATGGAAGGAATCTCTCTTTTATTTACTATACAAGGTTCTTTTTGAATTTTCTGGTAAAAGAATGAGGAGATTGTTTTTTAACTTATATATAATAAATAGATTTTTTTTGTTAAATGAAACCATATTTACATGATGCTTCCTCTAATATATTTCAATATTATATAAAAATTTATTTTTTCCTTTAAATGTTTATGACATTTTGAGAAAAAAAATGTTTTTAATGAATAAATGATATTTTCCTTATTAATTTAGCTCAATGGTTTTATCAAAATTATTTCCCATCTAAGATGAAATAGTTTTATGCTTATATTACTATTATTACATTTATTATTTTTTGATTGAATTATATTTATGAAATCCATTTATCTTATACGGTTTATTTTTTGATGAAATGATTTTTAAGAATCCCATTTTATGATATGGGTTATGCTTCAATTAATGTTTTAATGCTCTGTTTCACATGTAATAATTATTTAATTGTTAGATGGATGTCACCAATATCTCCCTCAAATGATTTAGGTAATTATTTATATATCGTTAGATAGACATGTCTGGAATGACAAGTAAATTCAGTTTAGAAATACATTACTAGAACAACAAGTATACCTAGTTCAGTAATGGACTTTTTCAAATATGATAATATTAAAATAAATTCCTTGGATACAATAGAAACATATTAAGGTCTTATTAGTTTTCCAAAATTACATGTTTTATGAAAATAAAATTCTATCATGGTAAATGTTCCTTTATGATCTATTCCTTATGTAATTCCATCAATTATTTATTGACTCAATATTTTTATGTTTAAACATTGTGTTCATGTTTTTACATTCAAATGTATATGGATTGTTTTATGTTCTCCATGTCTCTATTTACTAAGAAATTTTGGTCTCCAATTTTATGTTTTCTCTTCCTTACGATATAAATAAATGTTTTATGTAGAAATGGAAAATGGAAGATCATTAAGGGTGATGTTAAAGATCCTTCACCATGATTAGAAGATTACATTATGAGTTTCCAAGGACACTAAAATAATACAGTATTTGAGCACCTGTTTGGGTCATGTATTAGGTATTTTGAAAAATAAATGTAATTTCCATGTACGTCAAGCTTTTGTCTCTAAAAACATGAACATGAAGAGTATTATTAAGATTATCCAAAACAATTCCCCCTTCCACAGTTGATAGAAGATATTCATTAAAATAAAATTTAAAAATAACATAGTACATATAGAAAAATTTTCATGTTAGCCACATAGACTAGGTCCCTCAGTAAAATGCATACATTTTAGGATAGTTTACATTCATACATTCATTGATGATAATTTAGATTATATTTATTTTAATCTAATGATAATAATGGAACACTATCAAATTCTATTTAAAATGGAAAAAAATAATCCAATAGTGTGGTATAAAATTAAAAAATAATATTAATATTGGTATCATTACCCATCACCCAATAATTTTAATTGAAAAATAGTTTATTAATATAATTTTCCCCTTCACTATGGATTCTATTTTATGGATGAAATAATGAATTAATATCCCCTTATTATATCTCCTCCACTAATAGGATATGATTTTAAGGTGCTTCTAACTTCTACATTATAATATCCATATTAGTTTTTATATTTTAAATGTCATTAAAATATTCTATAATATATGGTTTTTATAATGATTATAATGAATTTTCCTTACACTATTAATATTTGATTACTAATAGCACATCGATCATCACACTAAATTCGGATTTATTTAATATTTATTCTTAGATTTTGTCCTTGATATCTAACATGACCTAATATCCAAACCCACTAAATAGTAAAATCACATGCATCATTCCATTTCTATACAGAATCAAAAAGGAATATATAATTCATTCACTTCTAAAAACCATCTGAATTATTCATCTATAGAATATAGAATGAAAAATCTGAATCATAAGAAGATTTTATACATAATGTTGAGTCAAATCACTATTAAATCAATAAAATCCAAAAACCCCTAAGGACCACAAATAATGGTGATTAGATTCCTCCCTAAGAACCATATACATTCCTAACGACAAAAAACCATATTATTAAAATAATATCCATAGTGTTCACATATAATTCCTATCATCAATCATGTATATTTATAAGAACCGAACTATTTTTATCTATAACAAGGATTTAATTGATATCCCCACAAAACAGGGTTGTGTATTGATCATGTGTAAATTTTATATAAATAATATACCATATTTTCAACTTTTGACACCATATAAGAATCTATATACCCAAAAATATCAAAAATATTTATTATTAAAATAATTTTGATATATAATTTTGTTACTAGAAAATTATAATTTCTAAAATCGATAACATCCTTATAGAAAAATTTTAATACCACTTGAACATCCCTTTTTAAGTAAGTACATATATAATGAAAAATTATTCATAGAATTAATTTCATTTTATTAGAATAAAGTATGGGATATGATAATGATATCATGGTCAACATTCTAAATCCACCTCTTTAGTTATATAGGTATCCTAGTGATGCATAAATTCTACATGTTACATTATAAAATATTAATAATTACTAGTGATTTTTTATTACACTATCTCTCACCATTTGATATTATATAATTGTTTTTTCTAGAAAATTCTTGATTTACTAACTGGCTTTATGTTATCCAAAAGATAATATAAATGTTTATACTTACCAAATATATCTTTGGGATTCAAAAAATATTATATTATTCTTTTAAATTTTATCCACTTAGTCATTAAATATTTATCCACAAAACATAGAAATATAAAATTGGTCGAACAACCACCCCTTATACATAATTTTACTACATATTAATGATGAAAATATTTTTCAATTGATATATAAAAAATTATAGATTCAGTAAAATAAGGATATTCATTTAATTCAATACCAATAATTGTGGTATTTGAGTTACCCATAATTTATAAAACTAACTAACTGATGATAATGTAATATGTGTTCATCCATTATGTCAAGATAAATATATCTATATATGAGAAAAATTTGGAATTAAAATCTAAGATCACATTCAAATAAACTTTATAATGTAAAAACAAGAAAAATTGACAAATTATTATGATGATAAAACTTGATATAATCTAGATTTATTATATTGTCACATTAGTATCACATAATATAGTAAATAAAAATTCTATAAAAGAATATAATTATTTATAAAATTTATTGGGTTCTAATTCATGAATGGATAACCCATTCTTGTGTTTTAATAGATTATTAAAATATTCTGAAATCAAAGAAAACCGAAAAAAACTACAAGTCCCTTACGAACAAGTAAACAATAATTCAAAAAAAAGTATCCAAATTAATTATCTCCCTTCACATTAATATAATTTAATTCCTCTCATATCTTCCCATTTTAAATATCATTAATGTGGAATGAGATATTTGATATATATATTGTAAAAAAATTATCCATTTGATAAAATATTATTAATAACATCAAATACCAAATGTTAGAAATAAACATATCAAAACAACTCCCCATTTGTATATGAAAAACCAATTAAAATAGCTAAAAATAAAATCAAGTTAAAATAATAATTTAAAAAATTCCAATAATAAAATCATTCAAGAACATAAAGTACTAAAGTATATCAGAGTGATATGATTTTTTTAAAAAAAATTCAATTTTAATGTTTGGTATAATTGTGTTGATTATTTTTTTTCCACATATTTCTTGTAGAAAAAAAGGTGATTTATTTTCCACAAAACAATAAAACATTATTTAGAGAAATATTCTTCTCTATAAAACTCATGTTTATCAATATATAATGTATTGTGTTAGAAATTTATTTAACATACGTTAATTAATGAATGCAAAAATTAAATCATTGTTAATTTTTCAAAAAAATAAAAAAATAAAACGAAAAATAATTATTCATCAATAATTATTTTAATTGACGTAAAATATTTTAAAAAAATTAAAAATTATGAAATATTTTAAATATGTTAAACATATTATATTTTAATATTAATTATTTTAATTATAGTAAATATTTTATTTAATGATATGAAGAAACATATTTATTTTGTATACTAATAATAACAGAAGTTAAATAAAACATAATGAATAAGTAATAAAAATGGATAGTGATGGATGTTATTTGGAAGAGGTGTGTTTAATAATAATGTTAGAGAGTTTTTCTATGGTTAATTGGAAAGATTTTTATTTAAAAAATAATCTAATAAAATATATTTTTTAGAAATTTTATTTTTATACAATTTATATTCAAATTCTTCAAAATTTACATATATAATTGATACGAATAATGTAAAATATATTTAAACATAATATAAACTGTAAATTATAAAATAAAAAAGTATAAAATAACCCATGTTTTGGGTTATATAAAAAAATTATATTTCTACACAATATTATTACATTTAATATTTATATATGTATATATTTTGATACCTAAAAATATATATATATTATTACAATGTATCTAAAAATATATATCATTATTTTTGTGTTTATGTATACATTAAAATTATATATTTCTATAAATCATTTATTTATGTCACTCATCCAATCTATGTGTCATCATTATCCTCATTATTTTCCATCCAGTTTCACTCCATGAAACTCTCATTCAATCTCTCCATCGAATTCAAATTCACATCTCAATTTTCAATATTATTCTAAAAACCCTAATTTCACTCTTTACATTTCCACTTCCTTGTCCCACTGTCATTGTTCTGCACCTCCCCACTATTTTGGTCTACTCTCCTACCACCCCCACTATGTCTCTACCTCAGCAACCCCACCTCTCACACTGTACTCACCTCGATTTCACCTCACCACTCAATTTATTTATATCCACTCTATACCATTCTAATATTATAATCCATTAGAGTATGAATTTATATATACTACCAAAACTTATATTATTTTATCTCATTACATTAGATATTTTTATCTTTCAAATATTCTCCCTTTTAAAATATTAGGCATCAGTTGTCCCTATTTCATAAACAAATATTAATTCTCCACCTCGGTTTCAACCATTGGTTATACCAGGTATTTATATTTCTATAAATTATTCCTTTATATTTTGGCATCACTTCTTTAATGTTAATTTTTCCAAAACCATAGAATTATTAATACTCTTAGTTTGAATATAATAGTATTGGTTTCTTCACTATATATATATATATATTACTTAAAACCTTTCTTCATTATAATTTATATTTTACACTAAGTCTATTGTTGCATCAATGATATTGTATTATTCTTATTAATATTATTTAAAGTCAAAATTTACAATACCATGTATATCAAATTTAATTTGTCATCTTATTTATCATTATTTTATCCCCAAAAATATTAAACTATGATTTAAAATACTATTTTTGTTTTCTTAGAGAATTACACAAACATTTTTTCCCATGATAATCATATTTCAATTTTCTTGCATTTATAGATTATTGTGGTTATGTTTTATTACCATAAATTTTTTTATAATTTTTATGATCTATATCAAAGAATTTTAAAGTATTTCAATACTATTTTTTAATATTAAATAAATATCCATCATATGTTAAAATTTATTTTTTGTATCGATAATTATTTTGTTTTAAATATCTTTTCCATAACTCCTCATGTTATTCCTTGAAATCATTCTCAATAATATTTGGTTAACTATATAGTAAAATTAAATTAATTTTTTCAACAACATCAAATACATATTAATATATAATAATATTTAAATATAACTTTAATAAATACTTAATAACATAGGTACATATATTTTTATAACTGTTATTGTGTTTATCCTATTTAGATTCACTAAATTAATTGTATTAGTTTTTTTATAACTTACTGTAACATAAAGTACAAGAACACTTACCTAAAATATATAATTTTAAAATTAATTTTTATATAAATTTAATTATCTTATTATTTAATTATAAAATAATAATTCACTGTTACATAGTTCAAAATTTTTTATATTTCAAAAATCATATCATATTATAAAACATGATTCTTAAAAGATCATCAAATTGTTTTATAAAACTATTTTTTAATATATGATGAATTACTATTAATTATAAACCATACGATAGTAAACAATGATTAAAAAGTGTTTATATAATATTTTAAAGAAGAATTATGAAATATGTAGGTTACTAAATATTTTTAAAGTTATATTTATAACATCAAATTGTTTTATAAAACTATGACTTTGGTACCTATTCTTTACCTAGATCACCTGCCCTACTACTATATAAGCACTCCATTACCCCCACTATGATAGAGACAAGAATCACATGTATCGAAATAATTATGGATTAATTAATTATATATTTTTGTAAAAATTATTTCATGGTTAATCTATACCGAAAATCCTGAATAACGCACCTATAAGTATGATATACCAGGAATTAAATTCATACCACATGGGGGACTTAAAAAATAAGTATGAAATTATAGAACCCATAATTATCTAAATAAATAATGAAAGAACCATCCACTTTGATACCACCTAAGAAAATATTATATATAATAAATATAAAATAAACCCATAGAATAGGACTGGTGACACTAAAGGAATAATGGTAATTCATCAAAAAAAATACGTATAACTACATATAAAGGAACAAACTCTAATGTGGAAACTGATACTGCCTCCAATTCCGAATTAAGTATCTAGTTAACAAGTCCCAATCAATAAAATTTTACCTAAAAGTAAAAATATATATATAATGTGAATTTAGATAAATATTGAGGATTCCATGAAACTGTTGATCAAGAAACACTCGATAGGGAATAATAACCAATTTTAAAAAACAATAATCAAAGAATGGGTGTATACATAAAGATTTTTGAACATTTACAAAAATATTACAAAATATTGGTCTAGTTATTGATCTTTTTATAATATAATCCTAAAAATAGAATAAATAAGGATATATATATTAATTATATAAAATATCATATAAGTAAATATTTTTACCTAGAGGATACTCACCAAATCTAATATACGTAGGGAAACCCCGATAACGTTTTCAAGAATGAGGAAGAGAAATTTTGCAACCCTTCCAATCTAGGTATATAATAGGCATGATTTATGGGATATTACAATCTATGGTAAGGGTATCATATACACACGATACATGGATTAGTACAATTTTTTGTGAAAGGGGAAGGGGAATATAAATTCAAAGAGTTCTCAGCCTATCCAGTCCTGATACTCCACATAAATTCATTCCCTACAAACAGTTTCTAAACTTAAAAATATTTTAAAATCTATATATTATTCTAGTAAATACATTAACATGACCTATTACCAAAATATTAACCATGATTCATAATTATAAATTTTTTAAACACATTTTACCATTAACATTCTCTTTCAAAAAAATTATAAGAAGTAAGATACTAAAATATGATAACATTTTTCACTAGTTGTATACCAATAATATAGTGTGATATCACCAAATAGAACTATATTTGAGATGATGATATAATAAAATATAAAAAAATATAACATATTATATAAAAAAGATGATAAGTAGAAAACATGTCCATGATATTGTTGGAATTTTGAAACAATCAGTATGGGAGAGACATTACAATAGAAGAACATGTGTTTCACACATACACACCCAAATAATTATATGGGATCCAATTAAATAAAATTACATTACATTTATTTTGACTATATACAAATGAACAAAAATTGGTTGTACGATATGGAATATATGTGGTTGTTATGGGGATTACATGATAAAGTCATTACATATAACTAGGAGAATAAGTTTATAAGTGATTTTTATACTATCATAAGGGTAAACTATCACATCTTAATAATCCATATTACAATATTGATTTAAAACCAATATATAACATGACCATAATTTGTTAATGTAAAAAATATTTAAAAATAAAATAACTACATTCCATTGGTACCGTCTTTGGATAATAATTTAAAAATGTAAGAATAAGGAGATGGAACTAATTTGGAAATCAATTTCCAAAAAAGATCAATTTCAAAAATATGGTTCCCTTGAAACATTCTAAAACATTATAAAAAATTCCTATATTTCAACAAAAAAGAATCAAACATGTAGTGTATCTACATAAAATTTCAATTTTTTCATTACCTAATTGATTAATAATTATTATATCACATATACAATGAAAAATTTATTATTAAAATATATCATGACTTATAATGGTATATGTATAGAGGGAAAAACATATAATGCAAACAACAAAGGGTGTGATTTTAGAATTTATCATTGCAAACAACCATGTAGACGACACACATAAATATAATTATAAAAATATTGAATATTAATGGTGATATTATAAATATTATTTTGATGAAGAAAAAAGTATATCTTATGTGGGAATTTAAATAGGGAATATCAGACTATTGTGTGATAGTGTTGAACAATTAGATATAGTTCAAAAACCATTAATTTAATATTGAATATATGATAAAAGATATGATTAGTAGTTCTGAATAAACCAAGTTAATATTTATATCATATTTTCATTATGTGCGATTAAATATCACAATAAAAGGGATATTATATACATGAACATATATATTAATATTAAATATAAATTAAACTTATTACTTAAACAATTATTTAATTCATAAAGATTTTAAAAATTTAATAATCTTTGGAATAAATAAATAATATATTTTTGTATAAAATATATAGTTATATATACATATAATATATACTATAGGTTAAAAAACATCAATTTAAAAGAAATATATTACATAAATATATGGTAACATTTACAAAATTGGAAAAAGAAATATATTCCCACTATAAAAATGGCTACTATTAAGCAAACCACATGTGGTAGGGCATTCCACAAAGAGGAAACATTGAACCTCAACCATGACTAACATTAGGTTGTGATGGAAGGGCATATCTAGTGATGGTTTTGAACTTGTATGATAATTATATAGAAAATTTATGGAATCATTTGAGTAGAATAGTGACATCATGAAGGGTGATAGAGTGGCCTATCAGGTTGGTTGGACCTAATGAACTTGTTTAGTTATCCTTGCCATATCGTTGTTAATTAAATTGTTTATTATTGAAATAAGAATCAATTTTGGGGTAAGAGAAGTATGTTTTATATTAAAATAATAAAAAACAAGTGCATTGTTAATATTTAATGATTTTTTATGTTATGCCCTTTTACCTGAGAGACCTATTGTAACAAGTTCATTGAAATTTTTTATATAAATAATATATTAAACATCAATGGAAATAAAAAAAATCCAAATTACATTTTTTAGGGATAAGTAGATTAGATAATATATTTATGGTTAGGAATGAATAATTTAATATGATCGTTAATCTTGTTAATGGATTTATCATGTTTTTGTATATTGATATTGTAACTATAAACTAAACATTTTTTCCAGGAAATCTACACAGTAGCTTTTTTATAGAATATTATATTGTATGAACAAGAAGATTACTTAGGGTTAAATCATTGTATAATTATAATCATTATTACTTTGGTTTGTAAATATATAATTTCATGTTTTAAATATAGTATTTATGTGGTTTGATTTATTGTAGTGGATGATATGAATAGCTATAAAAAGCATTAATTTAAAAAAAGTCGCAATAAATAAAGATTTATCAATTCTTCTAATACAAGTTAATGAAGGAAGATAAGATCTATATCTTAATGTCTATTTTTTATATTTATTTTATATATAAAATAAAAATTAATATTCAATTTCCATTCTTCTATTATGTTTAGTAAAAACATATTTGACACTCTATGAGTAATCTCCTATATATATGATATAAAGGTTTATTCAATAATGATATGTGTTTTTTCATTGTAATATATATCTGAAGTAATTTTTTAGGATTTGAAACCAATGGGGGACATAAAAAGGGGAATCAAATTATTTTTATATATTTATGAAAGAGATTTACTTCCATGAAAACTATATTTTTATGTTATAAATTTATTATTTCCAAAATAAATCGACACTATATTTTCTATGAACTATGATTTCAATAAAATTAATTTCTCTACATGGGAATATTTAATGAGTTATATTAAATAAATATAAATGTTTTTAGGGGTATATTCTAAATTATAATAATATAAATTATATTAAATTCTCTATTGAAATTATTTTACATGGGAAATAAATTTGATGAATGGTGAGATCATGATATGCCTCTTAAATGTATTGTGTTGTGATGATAGAATTAATAGGATTTTCATTATTACATTATCAGTGATTATAATAGATTAATGTATCTATAAGTTACTCTATAATGATGTTGGATTTCATTGGATATAAGTCATTTCATTATATATAGTTTTGTGATAAACATAATATAAGTTATTTAAGTATAAATGATATTGGAATTAGTTTGTTAGGTGATAAAATTTATGTAGTAGTTAATATAATATCCCAAGATATCTTAGGGATTTCTAGTCTATCCTGTGAATTTTAAAAGGAGTTTTTTGGAAATTTCATATGAAATTTAATTCACGGATTAACAAAATTTAAAATGTTTCATGTTTAATGATTAATATTTTAAATAAATCATACGATCATTTAAAGGAAAATGGTTGTACATTAGAAAATAAATCCCCTTTTTCCTTAAATAAACATTAATATTTTAAAATTATAATTAATACTTCCACTAAGATAGTTTTATGGATGAATTTTTGGAAAAAGAAATTATTTATTGGATTTAATATAATATTAAAATACTTCACATCCTTAGTGTTTTATTGATTAAAGAATGTAATTTTAATGGTTTTTCATGAATTTGAATGGTCTAAAAATATTATATAATTATTTTATACCCCTTAATATCTTTTATCATACTCCATTTTTTAAAAATTATTCTAATAGGTATTTAGTATGAGTATCCATAATTATGATGTCAATATATTAATTATAATAAATTGTCACTAGAATAAGTGGGAGTATAAATTGATCTCGACTAGTGGAATGAAAAATATATATTTATTCAAAATGATATAATTTTTTTGTGTAATAGTTTTCTTTATATGTTCTAAAAATCCAATCCTAAATGGTCTTGGGTAATTATGTATTGATTTTTTTGTATAAATCATCTAATAATGGTATTCAAAATCATGGGGTGTGTAATGACCGGACAATTCTCATTGTCTTGAGAGTGAAACAAGTAACTACTAGGCCTTAAGAGATATTCCCAAGATGCCAAAGGCTGGCAATAAATGCTGAAGGGTTTCAAATAAAATTGGAAGACGATTTACCATTTATGAAAATAAACCCATCCATTAACCATTCACTATATGATGCATGATACAATGAAAGACCAAATCACAACTTCATTTATATTAATCCACATTAGAGTACACAATAGTGGAAGACCAAACCAAACATCAAGGTATACAGCGAAGGAACAACATGAGACTCTCAAAAGACACCACAACTCCATGGTCCTAAAGCTCCAAGCTCCACAACATCTCTCACCCATCACCATGATCCATTAGTAAGGAGATGCTTTACCTTTACATGTGTCTCAGAATACAACATCTTCAAAAGCACCAAAGTGCCAGAGCAGGGGTGAGTATAAAACTCAGTAGGTTTTCCTCTAATGACTTTCCTACTCACGCCACTTGGATAGAGGAGTTATCCACTTTTATATAAAAACGTTTATATAAACAAATTTCACCAAAGAAGATTATTACTAAATATAAAAAAATTTTCCAAAACCATCCATGCTCAAAAGCATCATAGTTCAATTTAAGATAGCTTTTCCAATACGTTATTTTTCCAAAAAATAACCAAACTAATTTCCAAACCATTTCACTGACATCCCATTTTGGCATTCCAACCATTTCACAGACACGTGAAATCAACCATGTATGCTTTGTTATGACAGTTCCAAACTCATGAGTGGTTTCTCATCAGTCTACCAAGTCGTCACAAGGTAATTACTTCCCATGTGCCATTACACCTTTGGCACCGAGCATAAGGTCATATTTCCACCAAGCCTCATACATATAGTTACCACGTGCCATTAAACGTTTGGCACTGAGCACAAGGTACTATTTTAACCATGCCCCGTACATGCAATATGAACACACACCACACATTCCCAAAAACCATGCCAAACCATCCTTTCAATAAAAAACTTTTTATTTAAAACCATTTTCCATCCAAACCATGCATGTTCAAACAATTCAAACCATTTCAATAAAGCTTCCATTTTATGGAAAACCAAACCCATCAAAACCATTTCAATGAAACACTCCATTTATTAAGAACCCATTTCTCGTTAAACCATTTAAAATATTAGAAATTTCATAATATAAAATCAACATTTTAAATTCAAATAGCCAATTAACTTTTCACACAATTCACCAAGATTTCACAATTCCATCAAAACCATAAATCAACACTAAAAAAGATATATTCCATGATTTTCATAATCAATTCCATTAAAATAGCCTAATTGAAACTAACCCATACAATTATAACAATAGGAGTCGAGGGTGAAGTGAACTACCTCAACAAAAAGGTGAAACCAAGCAACGGATGAAGAATGCCCAAGGACACCGGGTCAAATCTCCAAAAACCCACATTAGATATCTTCTCCTAACACAAACAAGAACAAATATCGTCATATTTGGAATCCACGCACATATATCTACCTATAAGGGCGTATATATATGAAACCAAGATAAGAAGAGATGTATATTAGAGTAGATCTAAGAAAATGATCAAGAATTAAGGAAAATGATCACATACCTCAAGAATCTGGCTTCGATTTGCCAAGAGAAGCCTTCGGATCACATTCGGAATAATGGGAGAGCCTTCTTTGATATTAGGAGAACCAAAATCCCGAGATAGGGACACTTATGAGATTTAATGTGGAAAATAAAAGAAAAACGAGTTAGATCCACAATTTAAGGATCTAATTTTACGTGACCGCACGGTTAGTCCACGCGGTCTAACAAACAGTGCGCTAACCGTGAGTTAGCTAATTCCTTTCCACCACTTCTCTCATGGATTGGCCAGATGATTTGACAAACTGTGCACCAACCATGCGGATGCCACTGCCTCCATGAGCCCCTACGTGTGGTTCGGCCGCCCGGTTTAGACAAACCATGCACCACTCGTGCCCCTTCCCTTTGCTTCAAACATTAGTCCAAGATCTCCTGACTCTCCCATACGTCACCCTTAAATTTTAAAACCAAGAAAATCATCAAGTAAGGGTTACATACTAGAAACCGGGGGTACTAAATTCTCCCCACCATTGGCCTTTCCGTCCCCAGAAAGTATAAAACAATCGCTTTTCTGAAAGAGTTCTAGCCACTGCTCTCTCATTTCTTTCTCACATTCCCAAGTCTATTTTGGAATCTGACCATGTTGGCACAAAACCTACACTAGACTGATGCTTTCTCCACACTAGACATTATCCTGCCTATCCACAATCTGCACCAGGATATGTACCAAGGAAGCATCTAGCTCTAGGTCAATGTGGTCCAATCTGATCACATGGTCAGGATCAGGATGATACTACTTCAACTGAGATACATGGAACATAGTGTGCATTGAACTGAACCATGGTGGTAATTCCAACCGATGCCACCTCTCCAACCAGTTCCAGTATCTCAAAAGGTCCTATATAACGAGGGATAATTTTCCCTGCTTCCCAAAATGATGACGTCCAAACCTTGGACAGATTCTCAAAAAGACATGATCACCCACTTCGAATGACAGCTGTCTTCGGCGGTGATCTGGAAAACATTTCTGACAACTCTGAGCTTTATCCATCCCCTTTCTAATCAATTGAATCTTCTTTGTTGTTTCTTGGACAAGGCTTGGCTCGACTAGTAATGTTTCACTAGGTTCCACGCAGCATAGTGGAGAACGACAAGGATGCCCATACAATGCTTCAAACGAAGCTACGTGTATCAAGGCCTGATAACTGTTATTGTTTGAGAATTAAACTAATGGTATATGCTCATCCCATGGACCACCAAAATACAATACACAAGCCCATAACATATCTTCCAACGTTTTTATCATCTACTCAGATTACCCATCTGTCTAAGGATGATACGCCGTACTCATCGTCAACTGAGTCCCCAAGGCTTTCTATAATGATATCCAAAAATGAGATGTGAAACTCAAATCTCTATCAGAGATTATAGACACTGGTATACCATGTCTCTTTACCACTTCCCGATTATAGATTTTCGAAATATCTTCCACCGTATGAGTTCACGAATTGGGATGAAATGAGACGAATTGGTTAGACGATCCACTATCACCCAAATGGTATCGTGTATTCAGACTATTTTTGGAAGACTTGTAACAAAATACTTTACTATAGGATCCCATTTCCAAACTGGGATAGGTAAATATTGTAACATACCAGCTGTTCCTTGATTATCTGCTTTAACCTGCTGACTAGTTAAGCACCACGAGACGAACTTGACCACCTTCCTTTTTATACCACTCCACCAAAACTGCGCCTTTAGCTCTTTATATATATTATGTGTACCCGGATGTACAACCCATCATGAATGGTTCTAAGCATTAAGGAGTTGTTCACGAGTAGTTAATGTTATAACCATTCGATCTCAAAACCACAAAACTGAACTCCCATCCAACTTCCATCCTTCAATGGTCTCCCCACCGTTGAGTTTTGAACTCATTGCACCATAGTCCACATCAAATGTCTGGGAATCCTTTACTAACTTTACCAAATCAGGAACAAGCGTAACTGGAAATAAAACCGAAAAATCACCTCGGTCCTTACATTCCACATGCATGTCGGCTAAGACTGACATCAATTGCCATTCGTCTAAAGATTCCTTTACCAACTGAGCATAAGACTTTCTGCTTAATGAATCAGCCACTGAATTTCCCTTACACAGTGTATACATTATGTCAATGGTGAACATTGTAAGATACTCCATGAATATACTATACCTTAGATTCAAATATCACTGTGAGAAAATATGTCTCATGATTTTGTGATCCGTAAACATAGAACATTTCTCACCAAAGAGATAGTGTCTCCATGTTTTCAAATCATGGATGACTCCAACTAACATCAAATCATTTCTTGGGTAATTTTTCTCATGAACTCTCGACTGCATTGAGCCATAAGAAAGCACATGGTCTCCTTTCATGAGAACACAACCCAACCCTATTTCCGAAGCATCACAATACACCATGTATACTTTCTCTGATTCTGGAAAGATTGAGATAGGTGTTGTTGTAAGGTGAACATTCAACTCTTGAAAAGATCTCTAACATTCATCAGTCCATTGAAAAACACTGTTCTTCTTTGTCAATGATGTCATAGGTGAAGCTAATCATGAGAATTCATGGACAAAGAATCGGTAATAACCATCTAGGCCAACAAATCTTTTCTTTAAAGACATTCTTTAGTGGTTTCCAAGAAATAACAGCTTCAATATTTTCTGGATCCACAGAAACACCTTTCTGAGAAACAACATGGCCCATAAAATTTACCTCTTGTATCGAAAAACCACACTTTTATAATTTGGCATACATATGATGGTCTCACAAGATTTCCAACACGACCTCCAAGTGTTTCTCTTTCTCAAACCTTTTTCTTGAATACACCAATATATCATCAATAAAAACCACCACAAATGAATCTAGATATCACTGAAATATCCAATTCATCAAATCCATGATTACCGTTGGTGCATTTGATAGACCGAAAGGCATAACTACATATTTGTAGTGGCCATATCTTCTTATGAAAGCTTTCTTTGGAATATCCTCCTTCCAAAATCGAAATTGGTGATATCCTAATCGCTAGTCAATCTTGGAGAACCACCGAGCTCCCCTTAGTTGATCGAACAGATCATTAATGCATGGAAGTGGATATCTATTCTTTATCGTAACTTGGTTAAGTTTATGATAATCATAACACAGCCGAAGAGTTCTGTCTGCTTTCTTTATAAACAAAACTATTTCTACCCATGGAGAAACGCTTGGTTGAATGAAACCCTTTCTTTTCAGCTCCTCTAACTGCACTTTCAATTCCTTTAAATCCATTGGTGACACATATAATATGGAAGTGAGATAGGATTGGTCCCTAGAAGTAGATCAATCATAAACTCCACTTCTCTTACAGGTGGTAATCTTGATAAGTTTTCAGGAAAAACCTCAAAAAATTGATCGACCACAGCTGGAAAACTATTTTCCTCACACTCTTACAATGATTCCAAAGTCAACACTGCCAATTTGTAAGAGGTCGTTCCCACCATTGGTGCCACCAATATCTTTGCAACTTTCTTTACCATTCTCTCTCTTCTGAAGAGATTCTCCATGACGCCCTCATTCGTGACACTAACTGTTCTCCAATAATAATCGATGTAAGCCTTAAACCTTGTCAACAAATCCATACATAGGATTACATCATAGAAATCCATATACAACATAGAGAAGTCCCATTTCAGATCAACTCTTTTATCAATTATAGCACATTCTCTACACACGAAGGATTGACATTATCTTCCACCCAGGGGAGTTTGCAGTTTCAAGACAGAAGGAATCATTTCCTGTTTTAAGTTCATCAAATCAGTAATATGAGAAGGAAGAAAGGAATGTGATGCACCAGTATTTAAAAACACTTGCATGAGGGTAGAATTCAAAAGAATCATACCTCGCACTATATATGGTCTAGCCTGATCATCGAACATCATCGGTTCAGCTCCATAAAATATCTTTGTTGCTGTATTTTTCTCCTTATTGCCTCGTTGAGATTGCCCTGCCTGAGGAGTCATGGTATTTCTGGAATCTCCATAACTAGCTCTATTCTACTGGTGAGACTGATTTTGTTGTCCTCACCCTATCAAAGCAAATGATGCTTGCGATTCCTGGGAAGTCTCACGCGCACCCGACCTCGGAGCATTTCTAAAATAGTTCTATAGATGAATCATCTACTTGTAATTGTGGTATGTTATCGATTGTGCTATACATTATCGTTTCATGTGATCCATCAAGCCACATTAAAAGCAACCTGCTTTGCTCTAGGGTCATGGAGGAAGGTTGAATAATCTCACCGTTTGGTTCTGATGTGCACTCCCACCTTGGAAGTTGGTGTCACTCTTCCGCTTGTTCCCAGCATTGGAGTTCCCACCCATTCCTGTGGGTATCATAATTCCTCCTCCTATCAGTCCCGAGATATCACATTCAGAAAAAATTGCTCTATTCACCATATTTTTATAATCAGTAATACAGAGCATCACAATCTTCGATCGAATCTCCTGCCTTAGCCCCGATTCGAAGATGCGTGCCTTCATAGAAGCACTTGTCACAACCTCTGCTACAAATCAGACTAAATTCATGAACATGACCGCATAATCTGTGACAGAGAGGCTCTCATTTTTCAAACTAAATAAATTCATCATTTTCTGGATCTTGAACGTGTGAAGATAGAATTATTTTTTAACCAATTCTTCAAAATCCATCAATGTAAGGAATTCATCCAATTTATCATGCACCGCTAAATCCCACCACTAACATGCATGATCCTCGAGCATATACATCAGAAGCTTTAATTTCTGCTCCACTAGTGTGCCGATGAAATCGAATATACGATTCATCCTTCATAGCCACACCTCCTCCTTCTCAGGTTCAGCATCACCCCTAATGTTCAGTGGATTATACTTCATGAACTGGATGGTATGATCCACATGTTTTGGCTCATTCCTCCAGTTCCCCGTATCCACATCTTGAAAGGCTTGGAAAGTAATCTGAACTAGCTCTTGGTTAACATGTTGTTCAGGTGAAACCACATTCTCTGTAGCTTCTTTGAGTTGGTTTTGAAGACGCCTACATGGTGCCATTTTCTAAAACAACAGCAAAATCCATCAATCTCACTCTCTAGCAACCGTTTTCTTATCATTTCAAATTCTATCACATCAACTATCACAACATTGTTCTCAAAAAAACTTTTTCCACGTTCATAAATTTTTGAAAACATTTAACATACTTTTTGAAAATTAATCCATTTTAAAAATACACCAAATACACTGTTTTCAACGTATTTTGATTGAAAACAATTTCTGCATTTTTCAAAAATTGTCACCTTTCATAAAATTCTTACTCATTACTCACAATGATTTATGCAATCCTAGTGGGAGGTGATTCCTCTACAATTCATGTCATGCTCCTCTCATTGGTTAAACCCAGGACAATGAGATTTCCA
The DNA here is from genome assembly GCA_963277665.1 of Viscum album. Classification (NCBI taxonomy): domain Eukaryota; kingdom Viridiplantae; phylum Streptophyta; class Magnoliopsida; order Santalales; family Viscaceae; genus Viscum; species Viscum album. Next base: position 919,412,270 of record OY728139.1, read on the forward strand.
ACATTCTATAAGTGTATCAAAAACACTAATTCACCAAACACCCTATTAACATAAAGTTCATCATAAATGGGTTAGCTAAGTCCTTTTATGCTATACCATTCATGTTCCGAAAATCCTAATCCTTTCTAATATGAGAACCCAAGGAATAGACAAGAAGTAATTTCAACTCCAAGACCAAGAACATCTATGACCACTTGTTAGGCAAGGACCGAACAAGCTGATACCATTTGTAATGAACCTCCAATTAGCATTGTCTTGAGAGTGCAACGAGTCACTACTAGGCCTTAAGTGACAACCCCAAGACTCCAAAGGCTAGTAATAAATGCTGAAGGGTTTCAAAAACTATTGGGGGACGATTTAACATTTAAGAAAATAAACCCATCCATTAACCATTAACTATATGATTCCTGAAACAATGAAAGACAAAATCAAAACTTCATTTATATTAAACTACATCAGAGTACACAACGGAGGAAGACCAAACCAAAGATCAAGGTACATAGCGGAAGAACAACATGAGACACACAATAGACACCATGACTCTATGGTCCCCAAGCTCCAATATCCACAGTATCTCCTAACCATCACCACGAGCCATTATTAATGAGATGATTTACCTTTACCTGTGTCTTGGAATACAACATCTGAAAAAGCACCAAAGTGCCAAAGATGGGGTGAGTATAAAACTCAGTAGATTTTCCCCCAAAGACTTCCCTACTCACGCCACTAGGATAGAAGAGTTAGTCACATTTATATAAAAAAAATTATATAAATTTTTTCACTAAAGTAGTTTATAACTAAATATAAACAAGTTTTCCAAAACTGTCCATGCTCAAAAGAATCAAAGTGATATTTAAACCATCTTTTCCAACATGTTATTTTTCTAGAAAAATAACCAAACCAATTTCCAAACCATTTCACAAACATCCCATTTTGGCATTCCCATCCATTTCATAGACCCGTGAAATCAACCATGCATGCTTCGTTGTGACAGTTCCATACTCATGAGTGATTTACCATCGATCTACCAAGTCATCACAAGGTAATTACTTCCCATATTCCATTACACCTTTGGAATTGATCACAAGGTCATATTTCAACCAAACCTCGTACATATAGTTACCACGTTCCATTAAATGTTTGGCACCGAGCACAAGGTCCTATTTCAACCAAGCCCCATACATGTAATATGAAAACACACCATACACTCCTAATAACCATGACAAACCATCCTTTAAATAAAACACCTTTTATTGAAAACCATTTTCCATCCAAACTAAGTGTGTTGAAACAATTCAAACCATTTCAATAGTGATTCCTTTTTATTGATAACCAAATCTATCAAAACCATTTCAATAAAAGACACATTTTATTGAAAACCCATTTCACATCAAACCATTTACAATTTTAGAAATTTCATAATTTAAATTGGACATTTTAAATTAAAATAGCTAAGTCACTATGCACACAATTCACCAAGATTTCACAATTCCATCAAAACCATAAATCATCACTAAAGAAGATTTATTCAATGATTTTTATAGGAAATTCCATTCAAATAGCCAAATTGAAACTAAGCCTACCAATTCTAACAATAGGAGTCAAGAGTGAAGCCACCTACCTCAACAAAAATGTGAAACCAAGAAACAGACGAAGAATGCTCCAGAACCCCGGGTCAAATCTCAAAAAACTCACCTTAGATCTCTTCTCCTAACACAACCAAGACCAAATCTCGTCATATTTGGAATCCAAACACTTAGATCTACCCATAAATGGCATGGATATCAGAAAGAAAGAGAAGATGATAAGTAGATCTGAGTAGATCTAAGAAAACGATCAAGAACGAAAGAGAACGATCACATTCATCAAGAATCCAGCTTTGATTCACTAAGTGAAGCCTTCAGATCGCCTCCAAAATGATGGGAGAACCCTCTTTGACCATAGGAGAACCGAAATCCTGATTTAGGTCCACTTAGGAGATTCAATGAGGAATATAGAGGAAAAACGAGTTAGATCAAAAATTTGAGGATCTAATTTTAAGTAACTGCACGGTTATCCCACACGGTTTGAAAAACCATGCGCTAACCGTGCGTTAACAACTGCGTCGACCACCCTTCTCACACGGTTTGGCCACATAGTTAGACAAACTGTGCATCGACCGTGCGAAAGCCCCTGCCTCCAAGACCCACTGCGTACTGTTCGGCCGCACGGTTTAGAAAAATCGTGTGTCGCCCGTGCCCCTTCCCCTTTGCTTCAAACATCAGTCCAGGATCTCCCGAAGCTCCCATACATCACCCTTAACTTTAAAAACAATGAAAATCATCAAGTAAGTGTTACATACCAGAAATCGGGGGTACTACAGGGTGATGTATTAATTATATGGTCATGTATTACGAAACATTATATTCTAAATTTTTGGTTGGGGATAGTATAATAGTTATAGATATCTTAATGGGTCAATAAATTTATGGTTTTTCAAAAATTCAATGCATTGAAATTGTATAGATATCTTATGTGATTGAAGATTAAGGTGGTTGATGGTATTTTGGGATAAATTTATTATCTTTATGTAGAATACATGGTTGTGGTATAGATAATCATTATAGTTTACATGTTATTTGATTTTAAGGTAGATATGGTTATTTTTGAAATAAAATTATTTTAAATTGAATAATTTATAAAACCATCGAAATTGATATATACTTTCTGTAACTATGTGATACATATTATTATAGATTAAAGATGATATAATTTAGTGGTCATTATATGTTTATGAAATATATATATGACATTTATTAATTGAATGAGATTCCATGTCAATATAGTTGATAATACTTGAGGAATATATTTTTGAGTTATCTTATTTTAATTATTTTATTGTTTTGGAAATTTTGGGTCCTGAAATTTGTAAGGAATATTTTTTTTATAATTATTGAGGTTTCATGGTAATTACATTTTGTTACATATGTTTCGATTATTTTTTATAATGTTTTATTATTTTGGGTTAAAATACATGGTTTTTCCAGTTAATATATAATCACAATTTCTCAAATTTACGAGATTGTATATTTTTAAGAGATTGGTAGATAAATAATAAAGCTAAATATTATAAAAATGTGATTGATTGTGTTTTAAATTCTAATGAATAGTTTATTTTTTAGGTATTGATTTGTCATAATATTTTTCGATTATATAAACGGTGTTAAATTAATTAATAAATAATGTCAAAAAATTAAAAAACTATTTATATAATAATATTATGATTATTAATATTTGGGGGTATCTGAATATTTAATTAATAAAATAAAATGTTGTACTATGAAATTGTATCCTAGATCAATTCTCTTTGATTTAGGGGATTTTATCTCACCTATCATTCTAGTACCTTCTTTATACTCAATGATCTATGTGGTCATTGATTTTTTATTTTCAAATTTTATAATGCAAACGCTCTCTAGTCTCTCCAAATTGTATATAACATGGGGATTTTATCAATAAATTTATTATATGAAAATATTATAATTAACAATATTTTTTGATATAGCTATAAACGAGGAATAAAATGACTCCAAATCTAGTAACCATGAGTAGGAGGTTACTTCATAACATTATAAAATGATAAAAGAAATTACCTCCAAAATGACTAAATAGTTTATTTGTCTTACTGAACAAGATACAAACTGGAAATTCACATTATAATTTAATACATGATATATAGGTAGTGTTTTCTTTCAACATGTCATTATTCCTTTCATTGTATCCCTACACATCAATCAAGAAACACAAACTAGTTTCCATGGAAAGATAACACATAAGAATGGAGTGATCTCAAAAACACTAAAAGGGAATGTATATAGAAAACATTACCAAGAATAAATAATAATAATTAATATGAAAAGGTATATAATTTCATCCCATTATATTTAATAATTAAACAAAGAATTATATGGATATTTTAAATTCTTATCAAATAATGAATTATATATAATCATATGAGCTTGAATATTATACATGGATATTTTTATTAATTGAATAATCACACTATCATTAATAAATGATATCATAATGAGGTAATTCATAATTCTAAACTTCTAAAACATAAATTATGTACCTTTCAATATACTGTTCAAATCCATGGGTAGAAACATATCTAGATGGACTAAATTATTTCTCTCAGGGGACCTCTCAATGGATCGAGGGTGTATCTATAACTGGTCCTCACCATTAAAATAATTAGTCAAATAAATTCCTTAAATGAAAAAGGTGAAATAATATCAATATAAGTGTTCATATTAAATAATAACCTAATACAATTTATTACTTAACCCAATTAATGAATCATAATCATAACCCATCCAAAGTAACACGGTGAATGGTAAAAAAATTTACATCCCAAGTCAAAATGAATATAAACCATATGAATAAATAATAATGATATTATAAATAAAAAATACATCATGTTCATAATATGTACAATATTTTTTTCCCTTCGATGAATAAAAATTCAATGGAATGATATATTAAAGAATTCTTCATGAAAATAACATTTGTAGTTTGAAAATCCCTATTTTAAAATTAAATTTTAGAAATAAAGAAAATATTTTTCATTAAATATAACCTCTAAAAGAATTTAAAATATTTATTAGACATTATGGGGTGGATTTAATTAATGTTTTAAATTTTAAATCAAATATTACATTCTTATTTTAGATTAAAGAGAAACAAGGCATGTTTGGGAAAACAACCAAAATATTCTTTTAAAAACATTTTATATAAATTAATAAATGGTTAAAATATATATATTATTTAATTTATTATAGTTTATATACATTTTAATAAGTTATTTTAGAAATAATTTATGTTGGTGAAAATGGATTTTTGAATAAAAAGAGAATTAATGATGGATTTTCATTATAACATTTACAAATCCGTTTAAGTAGAAAATTATAGAAATATTATTATATTACTTTAGAAAAGTATATTAATAATTATAGGAAAGTAAAATATACTTTTTTAGGACATAAATATCCTTTAATCCACCCTAGGGAAACATAAATAAAAACAATCATGAATATTGGCATGATTGTGAAATTATCCGTTACCAATTCTTGAAAATTTTCAATCATAATCACCATGAATGAAATAAAATAAAATAAAATGATAAATAAAATTATGGGAAACATATTAACTATATAATATATAAAAATGGTCATTATAAACACCACACATAAAAATAAGTGGTCAATATGGCATATATGTCACTTAAGTAAAAGTTATATGATAAATCGTGTCCTCGTGTTTGAATTTATTAATTTCTATATAAATTCTTGTATAAAAAATATATATTTATTATTAATATTTTAAAATCCATAATCATATATCACATAAAAAATATTATTTATTATGTACTATTTTCAAACTTTCCTTTACAATTATCTGTTTAAATCACTGTATCATGTGATAATTTTTCATTTTTCATGTATGTTTTATTTCAGTAACATTGGTCCATTTCAATTTATTGTATATACTTCATCTTGATAATAATATCGATGATAGAAATATCATTTATATTCATTTTAATTTTCTATAGTAATCAATTAATATATGAAATTAAGAATATATTACACCGTTCATGGAAAAGGTATGACATTTGTACTTAGGAGCACTGCTTCCATTTTTCTCAAAGGATTAAATGATGAAAAAATAAAAAATCATTATTTTATGAAAACAATTATGTCCTGTATATAAATTATACTAATCAAATACATCCTTATTACCATCCATATAAACAAAAAATGAATAAAATTGTAATCATGGTGGTTGTAGTCCATAGGTATACACGAGCAACGTTATCATTTCAAGATGGACTGTATAATGAGATTTTAGATGTGAAATTATATTTAAATATTTATTTTTAGATAAATAATATATTAAATATTACCTAAATTTGACCTTCTAATATTTCATGTAATTCTATAGTGAAAAACGTATCACATCGCATTGTGAGGCAATAGTCTGTTGTACACCTGAGTGACGATATGAAATACCCCCACTCAATATAATGAAAAAGGTATATCTGATAAGCCAAGTAAATATGTTTATGAACATAAAACTTATCCTATAAATATGTTAAATTCATCATTATAACCATCCATGAAAGAGGGTAATAGAAACTGAATTATATCGATTAGCGCGACGATAGTTAGTTATAAACATGATCAACAATTTCTTTTCCCATTTGATGGAAGTGAAGATAGATATGGGTTTTTAAAATTATCTAATAACAAATTATTATATAATATATAATTCTTTATTATATTATCATTATTTAAGAAGGTTTGAATGAGGTCAATGAATAATTGAAACAAAAATACATGATTAATAATCTCATATCTTATTCATATATCTTTTCCATGTTCATTCCTAATGATTTAGTATGAGGAATTCATAAAAACACTAGGCCTTGATAATCTGGTGATGGATGTAAGGAATGTATTGTAGAATGCCTGGGTTGATCCAAGTTGTTGAGGACGTGTGAATAAGGGAGGAGACTCAGTGGCCTTTTATAAGTGGGGAGGAGGACACACATTAAATTTGGAAAAGATATAGTGATAACATTATTTTTATCATTAAAAAGCCTCATTAATTTTAAATTATCAAACCTTATAGGTTATAACGTCCAATTAAGTATATAAATTGATATATTGGAAGGTTTTATGTAAATTTGAAAAACATTTAATATTTTTTAATGTTATGGTAAATTGATTTATTTCTTTAACGTGGTAATTAGTTTTTAATGATTCAATTTTAATTGTGTTTAAAAAATATATTTACATTATTATATAATAAAGATTATTATTATTCTAAATAATAAATATATGTTTCAAAATTTAATTCACTGAAGTATTATAGTTAAAATTAAAATCAATTTCTAAACACAATGAAAGATAATTTTTTCAATGATAAAATTATAATAAGAATAGAATGATTTAATATACATGTTATATATAAAAATGATTCAAATTATATTAAAATTTTAAATTATAATATAATTTGACATATTTTAATATAAAACTAATTTAAAATTTATTTAAAAAATATAATAAAATTAAAGAAAAATGTATTTTTCAATAAAATTCGATATTTTACACTATTAATAAGAAATAATAATTTTTTGAAATAAACTAATAATAAAGAAAATATAATTTTGAAACATATATTTTAATAAATAATTTCATTTTGTAAAATAATTTTTTAAAATTTTCTAAAAATTCCATTTATAATATGAACTCAATGGAGATTGAACCATAATTTAAGAAAATAATTTTTCATAAAACATTTATTTTATTTTAAAATTGTTCTTATTTTAATTTTGACTAATAAAAAAACCATTGAATTAATTTTATACATGTTTAAGCATATAATTTTCAAAAATTTTATATTACTATTCAGACCCAGTAGTGTAACATTGCTGTTATAATGGTCATGTTTTAATAATAATATTTTTATAGAGTATCCTTTTTAATTTGAACCCAGTGTTGTGGTCATTAAAAGCTATCAAATATATTAAATTTATAAAAACATAAATATATCTTAATGTCTTGTGATTTTTAATTATATTATATTCTATTTGTTTCATGTCTTATATTCTATTGAATTTGATGTTCCTATTTTAAAATACCAAGGTGTTACATTCAACACCAAAAAATGAATCATGTCCTCAAAATTTTATTATGATATAGTTAACCAAGGGATATACATTTTAGAATAAAAATATTGAAATACCACATCATGATAAGGTCTAATAAAAAATCTTCTAAATAATAGGGATAATGAAGTATTATGGTCATCAAGAATATTCACATGACTATGCTTCCAAGTAGGAGAATATAGGTGGGAAATAAAAATATGGACTTGGAATAAAATTATTAAAAGAAAATATTAATGGAGTGTTATCTTTAATATGACCACTATAATATTAACCACCACATGACAATATGTCTATGTTGAGTTAAAACATTGTTGATTCGACATATATTAATGTTATATATCAAACATTTTCCACATGATATTTTATATAATGAAGAGGTATTATAATACCATTAAGATATAGAAAACTAGAAAAAATAAATACAATTTCATCATTTCATTATTCATTGATCAAATCCTACTTCATCTTTTCCTCCACGAAATGAATATCAAATATAATTTTTTTATGCTGGATGTAATAGAAATAACATTTAATTGATCATTATCTTAATGAAATAATTAAAACCCATTCCTAAGATATTTATATATTCTCTAGTACCAAAATGTTTAGGACATGTTATCCAATAAAACATAAATTTAAACATATTCCATTCATTAAACTATAGACCATATGACTCATCTATAATATTTATAACTATACTAAGGGCATAAAAATTTAAAATGGAGGTCCCTAAATCAATATTATATTCTGATAAAATATAAAATCTCTCTTAATATCTCATTCCTATTATTGGGATACCTTTATCAACATAAAACTATAATGAATACATGAATTATTCATAAAATAAAATCATAGGTTTTAAAATATATTTGAAAAAACCTATCATGTAGAAATAGAAAAAAAGAAAACATAAAACATAAAATCATTTACTAATTTCATGGTCACAAATATTATCCCATAAAAATCAATTTATAAATAATATAAAAAAATTGGGCATATATTAAGGGTCATCTTCGCTAAATCATTTAAAAAATGATCATCATCAACAAAATCACTTTTCCAATCCATCGGTACCATTCCATCGATTCTCCCATATATGTAATGACAATTATTCTAGTAAAATACTTATACATTTCAAAAGTCATATGATAATAATTTCATTAATAATATATTTATATAACCTTAAAGTTGAATCCATACGCTAAAACATTAATCATTCCCCTATATTATAAAACCACCAACCATGATTCATCATCATATTCCTTAATACCTTCAACATATCATATATCATTCATTATCTATTCATAATACTCAATATAACCATTACATGAATAATAGTGATGATTCTATTCCTGAGAATGAGTCTTGGACACTGATTTTACCAATTCCAATCATTTTGACTTTTATATAATTTTTATCGATAATATATTAGTGAGATAATTATTATCAAATATTTCATTAAATAATCATATCATTTTCACCATAAATTACTTTATTTGTTTCTTTTTCAATCAAATACATTATTTTATTTTTCCTTTTAGATACTATATTGGGTTTACCATTCAAAAATTCTATCATAAAAGAAATTTATCCCTGTTTCAACCATGTTCTGTAATGTTCAAGATCTTAATAAAAACCAAAATTTTATTTATGGTGAATTTGAGATTTAGGTTGGGAGAAATTTTCTAATCAATATATTTTTATATTTGACTACGTGTAATCAAAATATCCTTCGCCCATAGCTCACATAATTTTTTCTCATCAAAACATTATTTTCCACATTCATATTAATCTGATTTCCTTTTAGTTATATCAAATTAGTAAAACTAAAAAAAATGTAGTGCGACAAACACAAATCATGGTTGTAAATCAGATATTCCCAAATATTCTTTTAGATTATGTCAATATAATTACAACTTCTTTTCAATCCAAGACAACTTATGATTATTAGGGGTTATTCATATTTATCATTTATTCAAATACATCATGATGTTTCATAAATAATATTTCAATGACCCAAATAATATCCCCTGGCAGTGTCAAATGTTTAGAACAGTAAGGCCTGCTATTGTGTAATGACTGATAATCGAGTCGATCCTTATACACCCTTTTCATAGTTCTTACACCTTGGTACATATGTTCCATAACAACCACAACTTTTATTATCCATAGAAAAATGTATTTCTAGGAAAAAACACAAAATAACTATATTAACAATACATTATAAAGTTATTCAATATTTATCAATATTTTAGATTATAGGTTTATATTCCCTAATCTAGGTTTTCGAAAATATATTTCCTAGTTTTTATATTAAACTTCCTCTCATACCGATAGTAAAGATACCAACTCTTATATCCTAGATCATGTTGAGACTCTATTTTAGTGTCCCAATAGACAAGGCAACACATCATTAAGGACAAAATAATATATTAGTGTTGGTAAATGATATATATACTTAAAATTTAGATTAAAATTGAAAAAATAATATAATAAGTATTTTTCAGTAACACTATTGTTCCTCACATTGTGTCCTTACATTAAAATCATAAAACACTTCTTTGTAACCAGAGAAAAAATAAAAGAAAAGGGTAAGATTAAATGATTTTAAGGTAAATAATAAAGGAGAAACTCCTAGGAAGAAATAAAAATAATCAATATTGAAAGGGAAATTACTGAACACGTTTATTTTAATCAATAAATAGGGAATAATATGGAAGAAATAATTGACGATTAAATAAATATATATAAAAAATAAAATAAAATTTTAACATATAAATGTATATTATAACTAATCGAATAAACTCATGTAATTTGGCCAATTGATTTCTCCCATAAAAGATATAGATGTGTCTAGGGGATATCCCTTAATAGGTTCCACCTGTCACTTAATTTTTATAATGAAATCCTTATATAAAAAGGGAAAAACATAATCAACATGAAAATTTATATTTAGAAACAAACATATTAATTGTTAATACATACCCCAATCAGATAAACATAATCATAAACCATCATATGTAAAATTGTTATTCATAATGAAACTACACATTAAAATCAAATTGACCATTAAATATTTAATGAAATAATAAGGTTGGAAAAAATATATTATATCCACTTTGGGGGAATAAATATTACAATGGTTGTTTAAATTTATAAATAGAAATTTCCAAAAAAGATCCTTTAAAACATTCTTGAAAAAAATGTATTTTTCTAGTTTAAAAATCTACATTTAAAAATAAATTTTCAAATATAAATTTAAAAATGATTTTCATTTAATATAAACTATTAATTATTATAGATTAATATTTCAAAAAATTAATGGTCATGACCATGGAAAATTCCATTCATGTTATACAAGTTAAAACCTAGATTCCTTTCACTTTTTCAGTAAAATCATAAATTGTATTTTTAATTGATAGGAATATTCAATTAAAAACATTTTTTAAATTTGAATAATTGGTAAAATTATTTTTTATTGAATAAATTTAAAATATTAAAAACATTTTTGAATTAATTTTTTTGAAACATGTATTTTTAAGAAAATGTATCTTCATATAAAGAGAGATATTGAGTATGATTTTCCTAAAAGAAATTATCAAGAATTTTAAGTACCATTATATGAAAAAAAATGGTAAAATTACATGACATGTTTCATAAATAACAATTAGAGAAAAATATTTTTGATTTTATGATATAAATATCAAATAATATTTCGATAGATACTTAAATAAAAAATAATCCAAAATAATGATGAGATTGTGAAGTAAACCCTTACCAAATTGGAAACATTTGAATCATAAGCCCGAGGAATTAAATAAATTATAATTAAAATGTAAATTCCCTAGAGATATGTTAATTAATGATATAACATAGGAAAATTGTAACATATACACCACCCAATGTAATAAGTTGTGACTATTGTGTATGTATCATAGAAGTAAAAATATGATGGGAAAACATTACCTAAGGATCAAAATCCAACTTATGTATTCAATGATATAATATAATAAATATATATTTTATATTAATCTATTATAGAACCGTAATAACCTAACTTATATTATATATGATTTACTTGAAATATTTTATCCATTTTTTATTAATTTTATTTGTCAAAATAATTTTTTCTGGTGATAATTGCATTTTTTAAAATGTATATTTTAATTTATTTATTTTGTTAAATTTAATTTTATGTTGGGTGAATAACATAAAGAAAATTAAAAATGATATAAACATCATATATATTAAATATATATGTATTTAGACTTATCTTTTAATTTTACAGACATAAAATGGATTACACTGTTCATATATATAGTAGGCCATTCATACACATTAATTTTGTTTTAATTTTACTAAATTGATAAAAAAAAGGAAATTAAGTATTATGTAATTATTAATGAATTATTATTATGTTATATATTTCATATATATTAATAAATCAAATACTTATTACAATACACTTAAAACAGAAATGAAAACATCTCACAATACTACATAGAGGCTGTATTCCAGATGTATACATAACCATGATTTTTTTTCATCCAAATGATTGCATGAAATATTTTTAGACAAGATATTTTATTCATATATGTATGTATAGATCAATTATATGACATATATTCCCGAAATTTACTCTTAATATATTTCATGTAAATCGAATGATAACAAACAAATCATCGCGCATCATGAGACATGAGTCCACCAGGAACACAAGTGAAGATATTGTATCCCCAATGGATTGGAAAATTCAATGGTATTTTTGATATAATAATAGTAGCAGTATAATAATTTCATAAATATTATATATTTATAAAAATATATTCTACGTCATTATATCATTTCATTAAATGTGGTTATGGTATACAATTTACATCGATTTGTGAAGTGGTAGTTCCTCTTACACAAGTTTGACAGTTTCTATTCATAATCAATGGATGTATAGATTGATATGGTTTATGAAATTAAAATAAAATAATATATTTATATAATGGATAATAGTGTTATTAAATTAGATAATTTTAAATTGTTATGAATGAGGTGGTAGAATATATAAGTAAATACGTTGTCTTAAAAATATTAACTCTTTATTGGAGAGCCACTTTATGTTTATGCATTAAACCATCATTGGAGGGCCTCCTACACAAATATATATAATAGTATGTAATTAGAGAATAAATTAATTTTTTGGGGTAGGTATGTTCTGGAAAAAATAATACTGGAAGTGTAAATAGGGGAGGAGAGGGGTGGATTTAAACAAGTGGTGGAGTAGACACAAATGGAATTTTAAAAAGATAAAGTGATACCCACATTATTCCCATTCGTTACTCCTCAATAATGGTGCATTTGTGAAATGAAGATGTGATAAGGTATAAATATTTCCATTCAAATGTTTTTTGGAATTTTTTATACCTTTTATAACTGTTATATTCATCGTTCAGCACCATAGAAAACCCATTTTTACCATAAAAATGATAATCAATATTTATGTTTACACTATTACATATGTTAAAAAATTAAATCAAACATATAATATAATATATATTGTTTTAAATTAAAATATAGAATCCATTTTTGAATATTAATATAAAATAATTGTGATAATTATATTTAAAATTAAATTTCATACACGATAAAAGATCGCTTTTCTAATGTGAAAATTAACCTAAGTATAGAAATTCATAAAATCAAAATTCATTATGAAAATGATTATGATAACAGAAATTATTTAAAATTAAATATTACTAAACTAATTTTAATTTAAAAATAAATTAAAATATATTTTAACATTTTAAATAATTTAAAATGAAAATTTGGTTTTCAATAAAAATATTATTTTCAGTAATAATAAAAAACAAATATTTTTTGGAAAAATTTAAAAATTCACACAATGATATTTTTTACATTTAAATTTAAAAAATGAAAATATTTTTATAAAATAAAATTTATAAATTTGATAAAAATTACTTTTTAATTAGGTTGTGAAATAACAAATAAACCATATTCAAAAAGAATAATGTTTTTTAGAAAGAATTTATTTCCCTATAAAATGGTTCTTATTTTATTTAATTTCAATACATCAACATTGAATTTATTTTATACCTATTTAAATGAAATAATTTTCATAATTAGTTATTGTTATTAATACTGGGAAACTTATTTTCTAGGTTATAATGGATATGTATAGAAAATTACATTTAAATTATGTTGCATATTTAATTATAATCTATTGTTGAATGAAATTCGTGGTATTTTGTTGAGATTGAATTTATATGAAAATAAATATATTATAATTACTCAATTGTCATTTTTCTTCTCTTATTAGTGTTTTTTTGTTATATATGCTATTAAATATTTTTTTATTGTTTGAAATGACATCGTGTTATAAAAGTTATTTTCATATATCCCATAATGTAATTCATATAATTTTTTTTTCTTTTAAGAAAATATTACTATGTTTTTATGAAACCCCATTTTGATGAAATCAAAACTGGGTATAGCATTATATATTTTAAAAATTATTTTCATTTTTGTGTTTTGAAATAGTACAATATTAATTCTTCCTTTATAAAATTAAATTCTCATATACATTTGTTTAACAAAAATTATACAGGCTCTACTTGGGAAAAATAAGCCTATATTTTAAAAAAATTATTAGATAATTGTTTCACATACAAGACCATTTCACTTGGTTAACAAAACCATAAATCATTTAAGTCATCTGATGAATTTATGAACTATTTTTGGAAAAATATATGTGCTAACACAGTATTAGAAATGTATTTTCTTTAAAACATTGTCTTTAATATAATAATGAAGGAATAAAAGACACTGAACAAATGATTATGAATTAAAATACATCATGATCTATGAAGTGGTAGTGAAAATATTTATAAATTTTAAATTTCTATGAGGGGGTAGAATATATAACACGTAATTTGTCATCTTAGTTGTAATATACAAAGTAGTACACATGAGGGGAGTGAATTGTGTCTTTTCAAAAACATCAAAAAATTTGGCATTCAAAACCCTAAGTATTTTAAGAAGATATGTGGAATTGTTCATATCAATGAAACTATATATTGGATAAACAAAAATAAAGAACACATATATTAGTTGTGGTTCGAGGCAAAAATATCCCCTTGTCCCCTCCAAAAAATACTCTCTATCCGAGCGTGGTGAATTCCCCTAGTATGGTTCTCTTATCACTAGACTAAAAGAAAACAACTGAGTGCAGTCAGATAACACCTTTACAAGAAAAAATACAACTAAATCTAGTTATATAATTGGGAACTGATTATCTAAAACTTAGATCGAGAAGCCAATACTCCACCACAATGTTTTGTGAGCATTTTAAAATCAAAAAAATAAATTGAAAATGTTTTACTGATATCGGTTAAGATTCACAATTACAATAGTAGAAATTGATAGTGGATGGAACTTATTTTTTGGTAAAGATAGTCATCAAGAAAAAATGAGTCTAATGTGATCTTGGATTAATATAATATCTCTTATTTAGGAACATCAACTAAATGTTGAAGTCGCAAACTTATTATAGAGAAATATAAGAAAATTATGTCTCCAAAGTGTAGTCTCTTCTGAGATGTTCAATCACTATAGCATTGTAGATATTTTTCCCAAATAATGATAGAGTATATTAAAGAAAATATAATCCCCCTGAAAAAATTTCCTTATAAAAAATATCACATAAATAGAATATATATAAAAAATACTTCTTTTTAATTCCATATCCACAAAAGATGCCTGATGAAACGTAGATATTAAAATTCATAATAATTATGGGGAGTCATAAATTACATTATGACTATGAGTGAAAATATCTATTGAATATGGTTCATTGACTAAAATATGATGTGATTTAAATCATTCATAAACTTTATTTAAATCAGCATGTAACTTTTTCATGAACATTGTAAAAATCAAACAAAATATCATAGATTTAAATCTCTTATGTTGAAAATTCAAATGTAGGTTTCTTTCATGAAGAGAAAAAATTCCAAATGTAGGTATCAACTATATAGTGTTCATTCTATGATCGTATGGTTAATAACATAAGTTTGATAATAAATGAATAGATGATGATCAATACATTTACAATAATGTAGGTTATTTTGAATTGAAAGATTAAAAATAATTTCATAATAAATATAATGAAATATAAATTCCTTGAAATAA
The DNA here is from genome assembly GCA_963277665.1 of Viscum album. Taxonomy (NCBI): domain Eukaryota; kingdom Viridiplantae; phylum Streptophyta; class Magnoliopsida; order Santalales; family Viscaceae; genus Viscum; species Viscum album. The sequence continues at coordinate 919,428,180 of OY728139.1, forward strand.
TCTTAAAGTAAAATCATTAGTAAAAAAGTCAAGGGTATTTGTGGGAATAAAATTCATAATAAATTATTGAGTACAGTTGATAAAATACATGCCCAATAATCTTCGACATTTTGATGATCTCAAAACCTTTAAAATTATTAACATATTATATAATTTTGGAAAATTACTTATATAAAATCTTTAAAATAGTAATTGGAATTCACAAAATTATTATAGTAAAATTAATTATTGTTCTTAGATAATTTTATCCCTATTTCTTGATATTAAAAACAATTTATTAACAAAATATTAAAAAACCTTTAATTTTCAATAGAACAGTAAGGAAATGTTAAAATATAGTGTTCAGATATAGAATAATGGGATTCTGGAAGTTGATATAAACATAAAATAATAACAAATAAATCACATAAAATAAGAATAAAATATTTTATTACTAAAAAATGTACATGTACATGAGAATGTTTTGGCTAAGGAATCGAGTTACTCAATTTATAGGGTTTATTCAGGGATAGGATCTGGTTCTTTCTATGACGGGATCTGAGCAGTCTGAAACACTTCCTTCAGTTGTTCTATCGATACCCATAATTATTTATTATGATTATCTCTCAACAGCTTTATCAATAATCTAGAATCCTGATTCCCATGTAGTCATTCAACTAAATTTACATTCAAAATGTCTTGTAAACATTCTTCCTGATTTATAAACTGATCAATCTTATCACATAACTTGTTGAGGATAAAAAAGATATTTGTTTTCCTTGTAGTGAATTTCTCTATAAGATATAGCTAACTGTCCATGAAGACTGAAAAAGGTGATCTAATTTAATGAAGGTTCTACAATCTATCATTCATATGATCCATAACAGTTGTGATAACTAGAAATATACTTATTAATTTTGGTGAGGGAGAAGGGGCAGAGGTAGAAGTACTAACCTGAGTAACACTCCCCTTGATGGACTCAAACTAGCTTCCCAAATACTAATTCATATATGTAAAAAAAATTTAGGAAAAGACACAGACATTATTTTTCCAAAATGATCTAAAATATACCTCTTATAAGAATCAGAAAACATTTTTCTCATAGAATTATCTTTAAATTCTAAATGTTCTATCTAAAGAGACTCAAACTTCATCATTAGGGCTGATGAATTCTGAAAATCATTAAAATATTTCCTAGAGGACTTCATCACCTATCTAGGAATATAATTATCATCGTAAACATTATTGAAAAAAACCACATGATCTTCAATTTGGTTAGTCAATAAACAAGCTGTCTGTTCATCTCGACTTATTGACAGGGAATTAATCATAGTAGCTACGCGATTAGATGTAGGCTTTATTACTGAAATTTCAACTAATTTTTCACATGATAAAGATAAAATATCTAGATCCTCTTTCTTCTCTCTATAAACACATCCTGGTCTCTCTACCGACTAATCAAAATCTATTATCACCTAATTATCGATAACACATGTACCCTTACTTCTTGATCTTTTCATTTGATGTTCTTCGTGGTCAGCCACTTCTTGAATACATTATTCTCAAACAGCCTCAAATTGTTCCTGAGGAACATCGTAAAGATCCGAAATATGACTTTTCTCCTATTAAACTTCTTCTTGTACTGGGTCCTCTAAATAAACAGAATAGGTAGCTTCTTCTAACCCTATGACTGGTTCATTAGTTAGTAGATCTTCTTTCTTCCTTGGTTTCATAAATTTCTCCTCTATAACTTATTCCTCTTCGGTTGGACAATTAAATCTCACTTTTCTATTACCTAATTGGGAAACTCATTCTGTTATACATTCCCTAATTCCTTCTTTTCTTATATCTCTTTTCTCCCCCATGAAAAAATAATCTCATCTTATGTTGTTCATCTGTTCCAAATAGCACATGCTTTCACCTCATAGTACTCAATAAATAACCAAATATTCTAAGAGTATCATCATTTAAAACAATACTATGACGAAACATAACTCTTGATTTGAACATCCGAATCATATTTTTCTTAAACAAAATCTAGGAAAGAATCCTTCCATATGGATAAAAAGAAACTTGGGTGTCTACTTGGACGAAAAATTTAAATATCTGAACATGTATATAGTAAAATTTAATGTGACTTCACTTATGAATAGGAATATAATATATATTTATGTAAATAATATTTTCTTCATTTCAGCTACTCCTGGTGAAATTGTAGTTTGAATAAACATAACAATCACACTCTGATCATCCTAATGATCTTTAACTATCACCTTCCATATAATATTTTATCAAAACATAAATGACATAATATCAATATACATTTGATAGATATTTATAATCGACAAAAGTAAAAATGATATACACCATCATGAGGACATTTCAAAAGATGAGCACTTTCTATAGAAGAAATCAAAAATTCCTTATCTTTTATATTTTTTAGATATAGTATGTTTTGTTCACAAAAACCGAACAATACACTACTAAATAAAAGATATTGTTCTACCTCAAAAAAATTATGTATTTACTTCATTGGATAAAAATTACAAACCTTAAAATGTCATTGATTTCTTAGTAAACAGATTTGTCTTATACAACAACTCAATATATTTGAATTTGCCTTGAAGAATCTTCCTTAATGGAACATGTCGATGCTTTGGGTCACGGGGATCTCCATCATTAGTTCACTAGGTCTTTACAATTTATATGAATCCAATGTTCTGAGGTTTTTTTATTCTTGGGTTTGGAAGGTAGATGAAGGTATTGGTAGATTCAATTGTTTGAGAATTAAAAGAGTTAAGGTGAGTCAAAAGGATTCTTATAAATAATGATGTAACCTTGTTCCCAGGGCCGATTACATAGGGTAAGTATTACCATTTTTTAAAACATGTAATGTAAGAAGTGAAAAATAATATAATTAATCAAAAGAAAATTGATAGAACAATAAAAAAATTCTAATAGAAATATATATTATTCAAAAATTATAATACTTAACAATTATTCATTTAAAAATATGTAAACCTCTCTCCCCATTAATAATATCAAAAATATAATTAGGAAGTGGTTTTGTGAAAATATAAACTAATTAATATTCAGTATTAACAATTTCCAAGGATATATCCTTTTTATATACTAGATCTTTTAGAAAATGATGCCTTATATCAATGTTCTTAGTCATAGAATGACTTCTTGGTTTTTTTGAAATATTTATTGTACTAGTTTTGTCACATAAAATAGGAATACCATTCATATTTAATCCAATGTAATGTAGAGTGTTTTTCATCCACAATACTTGTGTGTAACAACTTCCAATAGATACATATTATTCCTTGGCAGTTGATAGGGAAACAGAGTATTGTTTCTTTCTACACCACGAAACTACGAATTTTCCTAAAAAGTGACTGGTTCTTGGGGTAAATTTTCTATTTAATATATAACCTCCATAACTAGATTCAAAATTTGAAATTAAATTAAAATAATATGTTTTTGGGAAATTAAGTGATTAAAATTAAGTTACATTAAAATATCTTAAAATTATTTTAACCATAGTATGATTTGATTATTTTGGATTTGATTGTCATCTAGGACAGAGATATATAGAAAACATAAGATCTGATCTACTAGAAAAAATATATAACTGACTAATAATCATACCACTATATAAATTTTTGTCTATGGGTTTTCCAAATTCATAAAAAATGTTTTATATTGGTACAAATTGGGGTTGTATATGTCTTGTTGTTTTCAAGTCCAATCCATTCTAATAAATCAATAATATAATTTCTTTTATTTAAAACATTTATAAAATATTTTTTATATATCTAAAATCCTAAAAATAAAATACATTATCCCATCATACTCATTTCAAAGTATTTCTGCATTAATTTTTAAAAATCATGACAAAGACTTTTATTAGTTGAGAAGAAAATTACATATCCACAATAAATTTGAAGTAATAAAATATTAGACCATAATATTTCCTTAATGATTATTGGATATGAGAAACTAATAGTTAAACCATTTTATAAAATAAATTAACATAATCTTTCATACCATTCTCTAGGTTCTTTTTGAATTCAATCGAGTAATTTTGTATGTTTAAAAAAATAAGGTTTTTTAGTATTTTCATAACTAGGGGTTTGTCAAACATAAACGTCCTCTATTAAATAACAATTTAAAAAGTCAGACTTGACATCTATCAAATATAATTTGAAATTTATTTGAGATGAATAATCTAAAAGGATTCTAATGGATTTTAGTCTAGCTAATGGGGTAAGGATCGCTTCATAACCAATTCAATCATCTTTATTATTTCCCTTGGATACTAATATATGTTTATTCCAAGTAATGATCCCAATATCATTATGTTTATTTCGAAACACCCACTTGGATCCAATAACTAGATAGTTGGTTAGACTTTATACTAGTTCCCAAAAATTATTTCTTTTAATCTAGTTTATCCATTCTTATATGTCTAACATCCAACATTCATCTTCTAAATATTATTTAACAGTCTTAAGTTCCAGATGACATACAATGGTAGATAATTATTCTAGGTGTCTTATACTTCTTCTAGTTCTAATTATATTTTCTAGTTATAAAATAACTATTTCTAACGGATGATTATTTATGTTTCTAGACTTTCTAGGATGAACACATTCATATTATTTAGTATCATATTCTTCTAAACTATATAGAATGTTGTTAATATCATTTCTAAAATTATTTTTAAGTGTTTCCAGCCTCATGCTATCAAAAGGGTTGGTAAATTCATCATCTTGATTTTTTTATTTAATGAATTATCTAGTTTCGTTAAACATCAAATAAAATTATTCTTCAATAATATTTTAATTTTTATTAAACACTCTATATGTTTTATAGGTAACATAATATCCTCAAAATATTCCATCATTATCTTTTAGATCAAAAATGGAATTATTATCCTTGATGTTCAAGATATATACCTTGTATCAATAAACATTAAATAACATTACATTAGGATTTCTCTTTTTCCAAATATTAGATGGTGAGTTTTTTGGAATTAGACCAAATTAATACTCTATTAATCATATAGCAGGTTACGCTTACATCTTCTTCCCAAAAATTGTCGTAAGACTATATTCGATTAACATTTTCATAGAAATTTCTTTAGTAGTTCAATTTCTCATTTCTAAAATTCCATTTTTGAGGTGTTATTGGTACAATGATGGTTTTTTATACCCAAATTTTATAAAAACAATTAATGTCATGATTTTAAAATTCTACTCCATGATAACATTATAATGAAATTATTTTAAAACATTTTTAATTTTGAACAGTTTAAAAAAATCATTCAAAGATAACAAAAACATTACACTTCTGTCTTAAAAATAAAGCCAAAGTAAATCTAGAATAATCGTCAACCAAAACATAAACATATAATATATCAGGGAAACATGGTATACTTGATGGTCCAAACATATCCATATGGATTTGTTCTAAAGGGTTAGATGAATAAATTTTGATAATGGATTTGAAATGTGATTTGTTATTCTTTTCTATTTACATGCATCACTGAATCAATCATTATTAAATATAAGACTAAGAAAATTAGAAACTAACTGTTTCTTTGAAAATTTATATAAAGAATAAATATTATAATGACTAATTCTTCTATTCCAGATCCAGGAATCATTTGTCATTATATTTAACCAATCAACTTTTTATTTACGAAATAAATTTTAGTCCAATGTATAAAAATTTTCAGTTCATTATGTTCAAAATTTAATCAAAATATCTTTTAACATAGTGTAGTAATTGTTAGAAAAATATACATAAAACCATCCTCACAATGATGACAAATACTTTTCATTTTTTTCATCAACCCTTTCACATAATGTACATGGTTGATAGATATGGTCTTTAGATATCCATTAGTTCTAACTCCAATTGTATTCCATTTGGAATTATCACCAAATGTGACATGACATATAGTTGATGGATATCCACTCATATGCCTTGAAAAACAATAATATACATATAATGTATCAATTCATTTCATTTATCTAGTTCCTAGTAAAAGTTTATAAACAAATTTTTTTGGTACATATTCTTTCATGGGTACAGTTGTATTCGTTGGCAGATATCTAGGAATCTATAACTGGTTTGTGTTTCCATTTATTAAATAATATTATTAACATAATCCCATTGAAATAAATGATTTTTAATTCCAATGATTTGAGGATTTTTTAAATAATTTTTTTTTCACATTCCCTTTAATTCGACAAAAAAAATTATTTTTTGAATTAGGGACAAATTAATTCTTATACAGTTTAGATTTCTCAACATTAATTCCTATAACAAATATATCACGTTTAACAAAAATATTTCAAAGGATTTCATTTAATATATTCTCCCCTCTAGTAAATAAATAACAACATTCTTCTATGACTCTAATTCATCATATAATGATTTGATCTTCTTTGTATGATTAGATCAGTTTTATGTAGATGAGTTATATTTATCAATTAATTATTTTTGTTGTTTTAGAAAGGTATATCTTTCACCTAAAATAGAATTATTAATGTTCATTGTTTATTTCTTCATTCTTAATAGAGAATTGTGTTTTTATTCAAACATAATAAAGTACAATGCTAATTTACTTTTTGAACCACTAGCATATTTAGAATAATAATTGGATGAGTAAAATGTTTCTAACTTTTCCTTTTCCTCCATGAACCATATATTGTATTTCAAATTAGATTTTTCTTTTTCTGAATAAGAATTCGAAGAACTAATGGATTCATTATAAACACAATATGTTGCCTTAATTTTTGTTTTTCTTATATTTTTATAATCATTTTTTATATATCTTATATTGTTTTTTATTTTCATATTTTAACAGAGTACAATTTGGTCGAATATGACCTAATGTCTTGCATACATATCCTCATACATATTTTGACTCTTACTCATCCTTCTTTGTGATTTTTTTGAATCCAAATTTTTTATTATAAAGACAATTCTATTTCATAATCATTTGAATAAAAAATAATCTTATTTCTATCTTCATGTTTCATTTGTTTCTTCATGGATTTTGTGATGTAACTTTTAGGCAACTGTTCTATTTTTTCACCATTATTCTGTGTTATTTAGATTCGTCTTTTATTTCAGTCATACATTATCAATGTCCCAATTATTTTATTAATTATCTGATATTTGGAAGGTGATTATTGTTGAATAGTAGTTTATATTTCATTCCATTTAAAAGGAAGTACTCTGGGTACTTTCAATGATTGACCTAATTGTTTTATAAGTTCATCTATGGCTGTAATATTATTGATAATTTATGTAATCCTTTCATGCATTAGTGTGATTCTTTCTATATAATAAATTATGAATGGGTAAAATTTTATCATAATTCTAGCATACCTCATTTTTCTCACATTATCAGTCCCTTCATAGGAAACATCGAATGTTTTCTATTTTTCATAAGCTGTAGGACATTGAGAAACTCTATTGCACTCATCTGGTCCTAGTATATTGATATTTTCATTCACATATTTTGAATTTATACCATATTCAGCTTCAATTGCAACACCTCATGTTTCTAGTCTCTCAAGAATCTTATAGAGAGTATCTATATTTGAGTAAAATCTAAATCTATTATTTTTAAGGTAGATAATCATCATTGATTTCAAACACCCATAATTATCACCATTGTAGCATGGATTAAAATCCATGGACATCCCTCCTATATGATCTTCCATTTTCACTTTTTTTTATACATTTATACTTTTATATTTCTATATATTTTATCCAAAATATATTCTTTATTGCCTATTTTTTGGTCGGAATATACAGTGTAGTACACAAGTGGGGGTGAATTGTGTCTTTTAAAAAACATACACAATTTTGTCTTTCATAAACCTTTGTATTTTAAGGGGATATGCACCATTATTCTTATGTATGAAACTATGTAGTGGATAAATAATAAAATAACATATATTTTTGTAGTGATTTGGGGAACAATGATACCCTAATATAATATACTAAATACTCTATCTGTGATTTAGTGAATTCCACTTGTATGGTACTCTTATCATATTACCAAGAATAGATAACTGAGTGCAGATGTTGAAACCATTACTAGAATAAATACAATGCCTAATGGTTCTCTAATATAGAACCAATTACCCACATCTTATATCTAGAAGCTGATTTCCTATACAATTGAGTACGATGTGTTGAAACTGAAATAAATAAAAAAATTGATTTGTTGAAAGTCGTTGAACATCATAATTACAGTAGCACAAATAGATAGTAGATGAATCTTCTTCATCAGAAAATATAGTGTTCAAGAAATAATGGATCTAAAGAATTCTTGTTTGCACATAAGATCTTTGATTTAATAATTGAAACAAAATAGAGTAGTCAGAAACATATAATAGATCAAGGTAAAACTTCTATGTCTCCAAATTGTAGTCTCCTATGAGATGTTGAATTTCTTTAACACTATATATATATATATTTACGATATTATTATTGTGTATATAAAAGTTAATTTTGGTCCCTTACATGAGATTCCATATAAAAAATTCACTGATTGATTATATAAAGAACAAAAATGTGCTTCTAAATTACAGGTCCACAAAAGCCTCCTAATGAAATGTAGACATTCAAATTAAAAATAAAGTAGTGGAGTCTTAACATTCTTTAATAACAAGAGTTAAAATAACTATTGAATTAGGTAATTTGAATATAATTTAACTATCTTTAAATCAGTCATAAAATGAGCTTTAAAACATCCTGTAACTCTACCAATACTATTTCGAAAACCACACACAATATTGTAGATTTAAATGTCCAGTATTGAAAAGTCAAAGATTGGGTTCCATCATAATGAAAAAAATACCAAATTTTTTGTCCCACTACATAGCATTCATTCTATGAATGTAAGGTTCAAGAGTAAGGTTAATAAAAAAAGTATGGTTGATGAACCAAATGTTTCTCTCGAAATAGAAAGTTTCATTACTTATGTATTGTTCTTTAACAATACTTTTCTCACTTGACAAGTGTAAGGACACATTCAAATGCAAGGTTACTTTAAAAATAATTTCTAATAATGTAGGGTTTATTAACCATATGTACTATTTTAAATGTGCGGCTAATATAGCATAATTTCATCTTACACTTTATTCTTGATTAAAAATGTTGGGATCATGATCCATACACTCTATACAAAACGTATGGTTTATTCCTTACATTGGACTTATCCACACAAGTTATGAACTATATTTACATAATGCATAAAAATAAATCCCAAACACTTTAAGAAATATTCTTTGAAAATTAAAATAATTAAAACAATTTCATAAGTAATATAATGAAATTTTCATACCCATAAATACACTTACAGTAAAATAATTAGTAAAATATAATAAGGTATTTTTGAGCATAAAAAATCATAATAAATTATAGAGTATTGTTAAGATAGTACATTACCAACACATTCATGTTACATATATTCATAAAATAATATGTCTTTCAATAGTAAATTGAACAACAATGAAAAAGGAAGACAAAATAAGTAATTATTATTAATAAAATTTGAAATAAATTACAGTGACTACATGTATAGTGGGAAAAAAAATTAATCCTGAAAATAAAGATATTATATCATGCTTTTTCAGGAACTGGCTTGTATATGAATCTTACAAATATATTTATAGAATAGATGATGTTCAGTCAAAATATACTAATCATTTTGAGGAAAAACATATAGGAAGGGATTTATGAAGTTTTTAATAGGGGATATATAATCATTACACGATTTTATCAACAATGTCTCTATTGGGGGATATAATTAGAACTATAGGTAATGAATTAAATATGATATGATTACTTTTTTTGAATAAATTAGTATTTTATATTTTTTACTTTAAATATGTAGGTGTGTATATTATAATCTAATCGATATTATGTTCCCAAAATTTATAATTAAAAAATCTATATTTTTTTAGTGAAATTATTATTTAATGGATTTTAAAATAATTTTAAATTTTAATAATTGTATATTCCTTGGAATATATATACATTCACTATGTATAAGATAATATACATCGAGACTTCTATATGATATAACATTTTTTTAAAATGAATAAATTATTTAAATACATATAAATATATTATGATTTGGTAAATGAAATTGATGATTACTATTGGGAAAAAATCCTTCCAGGTAACCTTGGACAAATCATGGGTTTATTTTTTTGTTAAAAAATACAATTGACACCTTTCAATTATGGTTATTTCAAAATAAATGTGATTTTAAAGGTGGAATAGTTTCCTCATTTTTTCAGTATATGTTGGGCCTCAAAATTAGGATTTTTTTTATAGAAAATGATGGATTCATGCAAAGATAATGGGTGGAAATTACAGTAGAAAATAGATTTTATTGTTTTATATAGTCCATAAAATTTTTTACAAGTGAACAAAATAGGGCTTTTACATAACCATAATGAAAAATTATGATTTCAGGTAGCTGCTACATCGTGAGAACTAAAAAATAAGTCATGTCATTTGTAGTTGAAGGATGTGTACTAAATGTTTCTATAATTATTTGTTTTTTGTTTTAGAATATGGTGGCTTAAATAGAGTTAAGTAGATATATTTAAAATAAATTGTTTCCTACAAAAACTATATGTTTATTTTCATTTGTTTGAGAAGTTTTTGTTTTATGGGAACCACAATATGTGTTTTCTTTTAAGGGTAAATGCATTTTTTGAAGCTAACATAATGGACTAATATTTTATGTGAATTATATAGTGAGTTTCGTAATTAGTGATGTACAATCCACCAAGGAGTTTTTGGTAATTGGGATTATTGCATTTTTATATTCATGTTCATTTATAAAGGAACACACATCATATCTTTGGGGTTGAGAAAATTTCATTATAAATCATTATTAATGGGTGATTTCAAAAAAAATATAAACACAGTTTTTGGAAAGTGTTTAAGAGTCATAGTATTCTGAAAAGGAAAAAAGATCATGAATTTATACACTATATGATTTCAGGTTTTTTGAAAATGTAGATTTCAAAAAATAAGGGGATCAGAAGGGGTGTTCTAAAATGGAGGTGTTTTCCATAGAGATGTTATATAAAGGATTTATTTAATAAAGGAGGTATTTAAAAATGGATTACATATTCAATAAAATATCAGGTTTATGAAGGTGTTTTATTGGAAATGTAGTCAGTAATGAAAATGGTATCTAGAAGAACTCACACTATGAAGAGAAAGTATGCTGGTGAATGGATTTGGGTAGTTCACTAAGTAGTAGAAACTATTTACAAATAGTCTATCCACAAGTATAATGTCATGTGGTGAAGTGTATTTCATCTATCCAATGAATATATGACTTCATGGAACACTCGTATTTATCTGAAACAATTCATAAGTGATTTAAAAAAAATATAATATTCCTTTAAATAAGTAGATAGAAGAATTTAATAAAGAGAAATAAAAGATAATTAAAATTTATATTTGTTGTAAACTAAGAGGGATAATGAGTCTTCTTCGAACAATGTAATTGTTTTACATTTTAGTGGATATGGTACAGAGGAACAATGCCATTATAATCTTCATGGATATAAGGCCACTTTTTAATGAACTTGGTAAAATTGATTTATCTCATTCTTACATTCATTTATATTCATACATTGATAAGGGAATGTTAAGGAATAGTGCTTTTATTGAAAAACAAGATACAAAAAATAATGTTTTTTAAAAAAAATTCATACACTAATTCACCCCACGTTTCACATTATTTAATATAGTAGGGATATCAATTTGAATCAGTGGTAAATGTTAATCTTGGTGTTTCTATCTCAAGTTCTTCATTGGTGGTTTTCAATAATAAAAAGATTCCAATATTTGATGGAAAAAATTTCCAATTGTTATATAATTGACAGAATAACTACTTCTAATCATCATATATTTATGTCTATATAGTATTAATTCCAGATAAATATCCTTGTGTGGATAGTGGAGCTGTATTAGAAGCTGATTGAAGAGAATATGATGCTGATGCTATAAGAATCATTACATTATAATCAAAATTAACTTCTGCAATTTTCCCAAAGATGATGTCATGTAAGTGAACTCATTCCATGTTGGAAAAATATTATATATCATTAAATGTGAATCAATATTAAAATAAGAAAAATTATATGTTTTGTGGAAAAATTTTGATGACCTGAGAAGGAACCACAATGTGTCTATAGATGAATTTATTGACCAGGTGAATTTTTTGTTGATGATACGAATGCTCTTAGATAAATCCTTGATTATATAAAGATCATCTGGAGAATCCTTATGAACATCCAACATGGTTCAATATAAATTTTATCTGTATTAGAAGACAAATATACAAAGTATTTGAAACTATAAATCCAACATAGTACCCTTTTCCACACGATATTAAAATTGATGATATTTTGTATATAGAAAAGTGGAAATTCAAAGAGGTGTCACTCAAACCATTACGAATATCTATAGTGATGATGGTTAGGAAGAATTTGATATGGGTGTGTTATTTCATTCCTTTCATCAAATCTAAAAGAGAAAAGGGAAATTTTAAGGTAAAAATTCACTAGAATGAATTTGATAAGTAATGGTTTGATATCATGCAACAAGGTTCCCCAAGATGTTTTAAGAGAATGATGTGGATGAAGTTAAAATTTCTATAAAGGATTATTCATCCTATATTAAAGGTATAAATATTTTTAGGGGAAATATATTCAAATATATTAGTCTAATTTTATAATGAAAATATATTTATAGAGAATATAAGACCTTAGAGAATGAAAAGTGCAAGGATCATGGAGAAATCCAAAGGCATCCGTTGTAGGTAGCTCCCAAGAAATGGTAAAAAGTAAAAATTTTGAAGAATAAGTTGATGGAATTGTTTATATCCAGGAAAAATAAGAATCATCTTTTTAAGACATATAAAATTTGAGAGTGAAAACAAAATAAATAAAATATATTGGTTTATAATTCCAATAATTATATTTCTCAAGAGGAATAAGATGTGTCTTATCTGAAGGAATAAAATGAAAATATATTTTCTATAATGCTAGAGAACTATGAAAAGATAATCGAGTAAAATATCAAAGATGAAGAACATACCAGTGGAATCGTTGGTTTCAATAACAAATAAACAAATCAAATCAAATGTTTAGTTGAACATGAATAGGAGGTTATCGACATATTGGTGAAATTGGAAGATCAAGAGAGACTCTTTCCAATCAGTATGCCATCAGAAATACGGATTAATTAGTTGATAAAAAAGAAATAATTAACAACAGATGTCATGTAATATTGATGTAATAGTCTTATCAAACGGAAAATGTTTTAATGTGGCTTGATCAAAAAATAAGAAGTTGTGGTTATGGATGTCCAAGCGCAACATCCCTGTACAAGGATGAATATTTATTTGGGTAAAAATTAGAATCATATGTATCATATATCCCATGAACGAATCATTCCCTCATTAATATATAGGAAAACACATTGTATAATTTTTTATTAATGTTGAAGGATGGGATATTAACCGAAAATTTGTTCTTTATCCAAAAGGGACTCAAGAGAATAAGAACAAAAAAGGTGGTTAAATAGATTTCATAATTCCACGAATGATTTTGATGGTCATTTTTTATAGTGTAGAGGATTTGGACACCTTCCTAGATATTTATCCACAATAATGTAGAGGAATTTTTAAAAGAATACCTATAGGGGTTGCAAGAAGTTTCTAAATTAATCATCAAATGGGTTGGAAAAAAAACATTTATATTCATAACTTCTAGATTAAGGTGGTCTATCATTCTTTGAAGAAGATCATTACATTCAATCCATAATGTAAATCAAGACAAAGAAGTTGAATAAAATGAAAGGAGATTAATAACAACTGGTTGTTGATATTTCCCTTACATTATCATATAATTATGTTGTTCGGATCAATTATAGTGGAATCACATCTTATATGTTGGGAAATATATATCTTATTACACGTATAAAATGTTATATGGCAGGATTTTAAAATTTGGAAATGATGAAGCACTGATGATTATTGGATTGGTAAAAGATAAATTTGTGAAAATTAATGGAGTCATGTTGATGTCTTGGTTTTCCAAGGTCTTAGTAAAAAATGATAACTATTACTCAATTATAATAATCTAGTAATTCTTAGTGGATTACCAATATTTTTTGTATCTTCCATGGAAAATATGATGAAATTATTTTATAGGGAAGGTTAGTGAAGTGGAATGTCTAGAATATAAATAGTGATGAAGATATGTAATTTATTTCATGAGATGAATAAAATATATTGTTGAATAATTTTTTGGCCATATATACAAAACAAATCCCCAGAATATATGGTCAAATATGGTACAGATCGAGATCTATTTACGATATCACATGATCGAACTCATAGATGAGATTCTTGTTATTAATGGGAGATTATTAAACATACATAAAATTACAAAGAATATAAGCCCACCATAGTTCATGAATTGGTGAATTAAGACATATGTAGACCTATCTCTTGAAGATCCATTAACGGTATAGGTATTATTTTCTTTTATTAGTTTCTTTTAGAATAATGGAATAGTAATTTTCATTTGAATCAAAATGAATTGATTAGTTACATAAAAAATATCAAAGGGAAGTAGTTTAAATACTTAGATAGATGATTTTTGTGTTTAAAACATTAAATTGTACAAAATTAAAAAATATCCATAAATAATAATTTATTAAGAAACATATGATAAGGAATCATGTTTTATTAGGAAGAACTCCTCAACAAAATGGGGTGGTTTATTGGGGAAATTTGATCATAAACAACATGTATGTAACAAAGCATTTGGAAATGGGCCTACCAACAATATTATGGAAGGTGGTGGTCTTGAAATAGATTGATATTTCTAATAGTTCATTGTCATATTAGAAGAAGAAAATACTTTGTAAGAAATGATGTTTTGAAACAATCTAACATTTAAATAATTTCAAGTCATTTGAATTACATTTTTCATTATCAATATTTAGAAAAATCAATAATTTAAATCCCATAGAGATAATTGGATATTTCCTAGATAACTATGAGAAAGAAGTCTATATAAATTCTTCAATAAAGATTTTGGTCATAATTCTAAATAAAATGATGAAAATATATTAGAAAATGAATGAATCTATAACATTATAGTGAACTATTCGTTGAGCATATTTATAAAGAGTAAATGAACACTAGGGAATAAGAAGTGTGAAATACTTATTTAGAATAACATATTGTTGATGAAAATTTTGAATTCCAATATATATCTTCAAGGAAGAAAAATATTTTTATTGAAATTGATAGACAAAACATATTTGGTGATCAAGAAGAGAAATATCAAACATGGTAAATTAATACATTATAGAAGACATCATTCCAATATTAATAAGAGATTAATGTTTTGATGAATTATATGGGGATGAAAAATTGGTTCTGGTTTTGAATTAATAGTGTAAACAAATTATAATATTAATATAGGGGAGTCTATTTTTTTACCAAGAGATTATATTTTCATCGAGACCAAATGTGTCTTCCAGAACATACTATATAAGGATGTATTGTTAATTTTCAAGAAATACTGACTAGTGTCCAATGGATACTCTTATATCAAGGTAATCATTGTTGATGATATGCTTTCAATTGATGCAATGATTCAGATTATTCACCTTTTGATATCTAAATCGGTTCAACAAAAGTTTAATGTTTTCTATATGGATGACCAGTTTGTATTTTGGAATGGGATTCTATAAGAAAGAGTTTATATTGAAATTTTTTTTTTCATTCATCAATATGGGAATAATGTATTTCAGATCATGAACTCACTATATTGGTTTAAGGAAGCACCAACAATGTATTATTCAAGAATTGATCAATTTTTAACGATTCTCTACTTTTAGAAAGTTGGAGTTTATTAAAATATCTATGTAAACATTAACAAAAATAAATGGATGGTGGTGACCATGTATGTGGATGAAAGAATATTTTGTGGGTGAAATGATACACAATGAAAATATTTTATAGGATTCATGAAAAGTTAGTTCAAAATTAATATGATTAAATAATAGATTTTTTCTTAGTTTACAGGTTAAAACAGGAAAGAATGGGACATTAATTTCTCAATAACAATCTTTAAATGTGCTTCATAGAAAATTTATAATGGATAATGTGATGAATATGATGAATTTAATGGACACCCAGATGAAACTATCATGATATGATTATGGGATTGTAGTTAGTGTAACAAAATATAGGTAGATCATTGTTAGCCAATTTTACATAACATTAACACAAACTGACATTATTCCCACCACATTCTATGTAACATATTATCAAATAACATCCCAAAAATGCATATACATTCTTTAAAAATAATACTTAGGTATCTCCATGTCATGGTGGATTACCATTTATTTTACAATGAAAATTGTCATCATGCATTTTTGTGATATGAAGATTCAGAATGGGATGGTTCAACAGATAATAGAAAGTCCACATAATGTTCTATATTTCATCGTGAAAGATTTTTTATTTCATTTAAAATTAGAAAAAATCATTAGATTTCATTGAGCACCACATAACCATAGAATATTATAACTACTGAATCTTGTACACAACAAATATGGACGAAGAAACAACTTAATGACATGGAAGTTAAAGAGAAGCATTGGTTTGTAATATAATTTTATAAGTCAAGCCCTATAAATCCCAACAAAAATCCATTATATCTATTATGGAAAAAAACATTGATATCATGTATCATTATATCCAGGAATGGGTGGATCATGTTCTTGTGAATTTGGAGTATTTTCTTATAGAAAAACATGTTGCAGATATTATAATGAAGTATTTACCCATTTAGGTGTAATAGGGTCATAAAATAGCTCTTGGATTTTAGTCTACTTCCCAAACATGTAAATGTGGGTATATGGGACCCCCTCTTCTAGTGGTATGATGTTTTTTTCCATTATGTGTTGGTATGTGCTCATTATAAGGTTTTTTCCACAAAAGAGTGTCCTTTGGGTTCATTGAAAAAGTGGGAGAAAATAAATAGATCAAGATATGGGGAGAAGTTGGTAGGGAGAACAGTGAAGCTAGGGGAGTTTTAAATTTTCTTACACATAAGATGATAGATAACAGACTATATATTATGATAGATGGGGTTACTGACGAAGGCCTTATAATTTTTTTGAAATGATGTTATCCATTAATGAACTATTGATGCTACTCTTATTTTCCACAAAAAGAATATATCATGTGGTCTCAAAGAGTGTTTTAAGTAAATAATTTATCTCTTTCTACAATTATCAGAATCAGATTTTGGATAAAATTGGATGAAGGATCAATGCATATTTAATGGGTGAATTGTTTTCAACACACAAAAAGGGGGATATTGTTGCTACAAAATCCATCATGTAAACATTTTAGTGATTATGAGATGATTTGTTTGTTGGAAATGTTTTTTGACAATAATAAAACATGGTTTTTGCTGAAGTGAGTTTTTCTTTATGTAGGAAAATTATCCTATTGTTTTCAATATTATTTGGGATTCAAATTCATGATTTTATTTATTATGAATGGAGTAATTTTTCATAGAAAATGGATGAAATCAGTATACCTAAATTAGTAATTGGTAATGTGGTTTACAGAAAAATTTAAATATGTGAAAATCATAGAGATTTTGGTAAACCACACAAAATAATATAGATTCCTACATAGCTACTATGTTATGTGAAATGATAAGGAGGCATTTTGTAAATGATAAATATATTTGTATTAAAGGTACTGAATAAGGGTTTTAATTTGTGGATGATGAATACTATTTAAATGCTACTACAAATAAATATCTCATTGTTGAATGATTCAAAATGTGAACTATAAAGGGTACATCATTTTTGGAGGTAGGTGGTGATTTGAATGGTACTGTGAAGTGCATTTTCCGTTGATGGTGAAGTCATTTATTGAGAGTCTTCCACAATGGAAGAATGTGTCATGTGCACTATATAGGCAGTGAAGTATACAATGATATAAAATCCTTAATGGAATTTTGGGTATTTGTAATTAGAATGTATCTTGTTTTTTTATTATATAAATAACCACAAATAAAATATTTTGGGTAGAATGAATTCCATTAAATCATTATCAAATGGACAATTCAGCTATGTCTCAATAGGTTTGGGGAAGTTGTTTATAGACAAAAATATTCTAAAAAGTAGAAGATTATTACTAAGAACTCACAATATTTGGTGAAATGGTTTTAGGTAAGGAATATTTATATAAAGGTAGTATAACATTAGAGATCCATTCCACAAAGGAGGATGTTCTCAAAGGATTTGGTTAGAATACAATGTATTCCAAGACAGAAGAAGTCAGCAAATCAATAATTGCTCATGGATGGTGCTTGTGGGGAACTATAGTACAGGAAGGAAGAGTGGTATATAAATCACTCATACTATGTGGAGAAAGTAATCATGTAGATAGATTGTGGTAGTTTGTGATAAAGAAGAAACTATTCATGAATTGTCTCCCTATATGTTAATTTTTACATATTAAAGTGTATTTTATCTTATGGGTGAAAAATAGACATCATGGAAGAGTCATATATATGAAAACCAATTATGAGATAATTCCAAAAAATAGAATATTCCCATAAATAACATGCGATCACACTTTAGTTGAGTTAAATCAGTAATATTTGAAATTGTGATTTTTGGTAATCTAAGATGGGTAATGGTTCCCCTAAGAGCTTTGTAAAATTAGTGAAACTTTGTGTATTTGGTACATAATAAAAAAATTTCTTATTCTACTTGGATGTTAACCCGTTTGGGTGAAACATGTTAAATTTGTTCTGCCTCATGGGTTATTTAATTTTTATTCATACATTGCTTCATGAAAGGAAGAGAAAAATGTTTTGTTTAAAAATGGAACATGAACTAAAGGGGAAGATTTTTAATTTATCATACCCTGATCCCACCTCAAGGTATTTAACTGAGTTGTGCTAACAAATAGTGTTAAAAAATAACCATATCTAAAGAAGAATCAGCAGGTATGATCTTCTTCCATTAGGTACCAGACATCCTCAACCATGACTTCCATTAAGAGGTAAGGGAATATTAGATATATAATGGGGTACATGATGACATTATAAATATTTTTATTGTTTGGAGAGTCACCTATCATGGATATAATCACTCTATGCAGTTGTATGAGGGCTGAATGACTATGCTAGACATGTGGGATTTGTTCAGTGTGTCATGTTACAAAAATAATAATGAAAATGAATTTATTTAGACGGAAACTCTATGTGGGATTGGTAATATATAGTTAATATTCATGAACATAAAAATATGCATGTGTATTACATTACATGACATTGTAAACCTTTTGTTTTCTACATCATAAAGAACAAGATGTTGAATTATCAAAATATTGTAAATAAATAATATATTTCATTTCCATTGAACTATACTGTATGAATCATTAGGATCATATTTGTAATGAAAAAAGAATATAAAATGATATTCGAGTGGGGAAAAATGATTTACAATATTTTCGTTTCACAATAATGGAATTCAGATGCGGTGCAAGATTGACAGTATAAGTTAAAATTGAATCCTACCATTGTGAAAATGACAATCCTAATGTATTACAGAACATTACTTTTAAATTTAGAGGTATTTTGCTATAGTAAATCACAAAAAAATAATCTATAAATTTTTCCCCATTCATAATATAAAACATTTTTTGAAGTAAATATTTATGAAGTGAAATGTAGTGTGTTGTGAGATATAATCAGCAGTGGCTATCTTCATTTTATTAGAAGTCACAATAAATGATATTTTATAAAATCAGATGATCTAAATAGATAATGTTTGAGATGATCTATTCCCCAAATTCCAATTTCATGATAACAATTTAATATATTAAATATTTAGTAATAGTTAGTTTCAGTTATATATAATTTCAGTTATATAACTATAGTTGTCTATAAAATAGTACACCCTCAACGGGTTTTCAGCGATTTAATCTGTTCTTTGGTCCTTCCAGTGAAGAAATAAATTTTTTTCTCATAAGATATAAACTGATTCAGTTATTCAGGGTTTCTACCAAGGTGGAACATCACACGATGAATCTATTTTTTTCAAACATAATGATAAGGAGTAGTTTTTAATTAATATTATCAATTATATTTCAAATTATTCCCTTCCATAAAAATCATTGCCCTATGTTTTAAATGATAAATGAATTCATTAAAACAAATTTCATTATATTAAATTATTTAAAGAATTATATTTATTTTTTATAATTGACTTTCTATTGGCTTATGATTGTTATTATGAAATACAATATGAAAAAAAAATTTAATGGATGTTACTGAAGATAATAGTTGAGCTCAAGATAATGATCTCAACTCATTCAGTAGTGATGTTAGAACAAACTTGATTAATTTCATTTCATTATGAATTATGATGTTTAAGTAATTGGGATTTAAATTACCCCATAATAATGTTGGAAATAACTATATTAATGTTATTACATTGCATATGTAGTTGGAAATATTTTGATATTAGATATACACTAATGAATCAGGTTGGAATTAAATGGTTAATATTTTAATTTGAATAGATGATGAATATAATTTCCCAAGATATTTTATTTCATTCAGTACATACTAATTAATTATAGAGTAGTTTTATAATTTTTCAAATTGAAATTGAATTCATGATTAGAGGAATGATTACGCTTTTCAATTTTAATGGTCAATGTTTGATACAAATCTTATTATCAATTAATTTTTTACATTAAAATAAATAAATTATACTGTTCTTTCATAAATGAACATTAATATTTTATTTGTTTCTTCTAGCTACATGATAATTTTCTTTACCTATTTTTTTTGATAAAAGAACATTATTTTATGATTGAATATATTTTAATGATTTATTACATACTCAAGGATATTTGTTTAGAGGTATTTATTTTTCATGTGATTTCAGGTTTTTTAATTTCCAAAAAAGAATTTCAAATCCCTTTATACCCTATAATTAGATTTATTTTCATACCATGATTTAAAATTATTTCTATTGTCATAAGATTTTTAGAGATTGATTATGATTTATATCATTGAATTATATGAACATGACATTGGTCAATGTTAGTGTATCACATAACCTAAGACTGGTGAAAAAGGAAATTTATTTTTCTTAAAAGTAATATCGATCCTGCTATGTTTTACTTTTATTCATGTCATCTAAAACAATAAAAATGATAATGGTTATATAATTGTTGGAAATTATTCATTAAATAATGTAATTATTTGATTAAAAAGTATGTGGAACTACATCTTTCATATGTTATGGTTAGTTAATTTTTTTACTTGTATGTTTTAAATGATGAGTCACTTCTTCCCACCATGTAAACCCAGCCACCACATTTCCATTAAAGCCCTATTTCATCCAAGAGATAACTCTGACTTTATTAATTATATCTCATTAAGGTGAATTTTGTAATTAATAATTCCCATGATATTTTATTTAAGGGACTCATCAAAATTTATTTAAAATGAAATTGTAAAACTATGCATGTTAAGGTTAAAAAAATTTCATAGTAATCTATCTTCCCTAAATAAGGTTTCAGACCAACAACACATCAATGGTTTCAATTAATCTTATAATTATTATCAGTGTAATTTAAAAATTAATTGATATAATAGGGTATTGATATGAACCATTAACATGCAATATCCAACATATATTTAAAATGGAATTCAATAACAAAGTTTATGACATGGAAGAATAACATATGTAGAAACTAGTTCAAAACAATTTGAAATTTCATCAACATGTTAATGGGGATTAAATAGAAATTTCTCATTAAAATTACATGAATATAAATTAATTCATAATATAAAAAATAAATAAAAAAATATTTATTTATCAAATTTAAATTATAACATATTTATTAGTTATATATTGAACAATTGAAGGAATTAATATTGCATGGATTTCCCGAAAATCACATTTTGATTCAAAATAATATTCCATTAAAATCATGTGATCTTTATAAAATCTATATGATCATTTAAAATCCATTAAAATGATAAAACCATAAAATCCGTAACTAAAAAACCTAAATACAAAATACCCCAAATAAAGAACAAATATAAACTAAATGAAACCAATGATATCTACTAAAACAATTAACTCATGGATATCAAACTTAATAAAATATTATAATAAAAAGAATTATCGACAATTTCCCATGATAAAATATGAAAATTAATAATATATTATCTCTACAGTGACATTCAATTGAAATAGAAATAAACAACCTAAAAGAAAACAAAGGCATCCTTAATGAATAAAATGAGTTGGAAAATTAATTATTTATGTTTAATATCACCCTTCCTCAAAATAATACTATTTATTATATTTATTTTAGTAAGTGTGTTTTGAGGAATTTTTATTAAAAGTGACATGAGAGGATTATAGACACACAACTTTCATTTTTATATGAAAAATGAAAATAGAATATTCATTGATTAAAGGGAATTAATGAGTGAATTAATGTTTAAAAAGCGAGCCATGGTGAGAATCATTGTTTTTTTAAGAGAATGAGGTTAGAATGGATGAAATATGTCGAAATACGGGGTTGCGTGAAAGATAAAAATCTATTCCTACAAACACGAAGAAAATACATGGTACCCTTTTATGAACCCCTGAGTACTGAGTGGAACTCCTATGAATACTTGTCATTTTCACTAATCATTGAGTTCCTAGTACCTATCCTCGAGGTATGTGGACATCCTTCTTCTTTATACTATAGGGGAATCCACCAAACAACACACTTAAACTCTTGGGGCGGTTAAAAAATCAAATGTAGATGAAAAATATAAAAAAATCATTATAAAAATTTGAAGAAAACATGAATCCATATAAATGCATCATCCACAAAACCAAAACCATAAATTAATATGATCTAATGATTTATCATTTGAAATTTCCCATTTATGATATTTGTGACACGATAATAATTGTATTTATTGAACAAGTGATTATGGCCACTAAACTATATCAATTCTCATTATTGATAAGTGAAGAGATATTTTTACACATTGTTCTGATATACCTAAATTTCAAATTCAAAAAATAAGAAATTTATTCAACCATAAGAAATAACATCCCAAACCATATTATTTTACAAATGGGATCTAGTTTTATGTCTAAAATCATCAAACCATGATCATATCAACAATACCAATAACTATTCACCCCAGGAATCACATGAAAAATAGTCCAACCCATTTATAATTAATTTCTTTGAAATTTAAACCATCAATTTAAAAATCACTAAATTCTATATGCATGACCACATAAAAATCTAAATTAATATAGTTTACATAGACTAACATTAAAATCAAAAATGATTCCTTAATTTAAAAATCATTATTTCAATGTGATACTCTTAGTATGGATATGAGACATTAAACCACCAAGGTATATCACTACTAAATATGTGATATCATCTTTAGGTATCTCTGCATACTATAAACTATTTAGAAGATAATATAAGGAAATCCACACCAAAAAATTCAATTGGGTAACCCATTCCTAAATTACGTTTGAAATTATTATTTAAAAAGGGTTATATTTTATCAAATAGGAACACATAAAACCATCCATCAATACCGATATCTCATTCTCAATAATTTTTTATAACACTAGATTTTATAAAACATAATCATTAAATATCACTTTTTTAATGAAAAAAATTATTTTTTTATTATTTACAAAGAAGTACTATTACTTTTTAGATACTTTTCATAATTTATATGTATATTAAAGTATATTTCAAATGAAAACAATGATTTAATACCCACCTAGATAAAATATCACATAACACTATCAAATACAACTATATAATTCAAAACGTTTCTTCTAATTATAATGAATATTATTGGTATATCAATTTTTTAAAAAATTCCTATCC
Source organism: Viscum album (assembly GCA_963277665.1). Classification (NCBI taxonomy): domain Eukaryota; kingdom Viridiplantae; phylum Streptophyta; class Magnoliopsida; order Santalales; family Viscaceae; genus Viscum; species Viscum album. The sequence continues at coordinate 919,452,235 of OY728139.1, forward strand.
CATTTATGGACCCAAAATTCATCTTTCAAATATGAAATTTCCATTTTTTCATAAATCCAAAAGATTTGAAAAATAAATTTTATAATGATACATAATCCCATTTGACAATAATATAACCATTTAAAACATATTATAATTAAATCACAATTTCCAATTAAAAAACATAAATTTTTTAAATAATATATTAAAAAAGGGACAATAATATACTTATTAAATATAAATATTTAAAATGAAAATGATTCAGCTTATAAAAAATTATTAATGAGTGACCATCATGTTTAACTAATTAACATTCATAAATATTTTGTGTATAAAATCGATTCAATTTAAATAAAAAATATGTAAACTCAAAATATATCACTTGTTTAAGAGTATAATTAATTCTTAAGGAAAACATAATACCTAGAAAAAAATAAATTTAATAGAAATAAAATTCTTTGGATTAATTGTAATAAAATAAAACCATTACATAAAATCATTCTCATTTATATTTATTTAAAAATTTGATAAATGTTTCATGATTATTAATACGGTAACTATCATTTTCTATGATAATATTTAAGTAAAAAATTTGGAACATTTTGAATCCATAAAATATAGGTACAAAAAATGGAATGAATTGGAAATAGAATCCATAAGCATGGTTTTTGATCATTCATAAATATATTTTTTCCACACTAAATAAAATGAAATTGTGCATGGTTCATATAATCATAATAATTAATATTTCATATATATGAAAATATATATATATTCAAAACACAATATATATATATATATATATGATTTTATAGAAAATAAAAATATTGGTCATTTCCAATCGTAGTATAACAACCATAGTTATGAATGTAATATTGTATGACATCATACATATTCCTACATTTTTATACTAACTAGATGCATTATCAAGAAGGATGGCACATGGTGAAGCCCTTAATTTATATTTATATATCAATTTCATTATTACTAAGGGAGAGAATCAAAATCCCCACTCAGATCTACAATACCAAATGAGTTCCCAGAATCTCTTTGTAACATAATATTCATCCAGTGGGAGGTTTATAATTCAATTTTATAGGTTACTTTTCAAGTATCAACATTCCTAACTCTTTCCTATGGATTATAAAAAACCCATAAAACCCAATATATTTCTAATTTTCATTTCAATATATGTGACATGAGTAGCCAGTATGTGTTATGTTGAATCGGGTGACATAAAATGGAATAGAGATTGGTGAACAGACTATAAAAAATTTGTGAGAAATAAATTAGTGAATATTCAATGTACTAATATAATTAATTTGAAAATAAAAAATAAATTATTTTAATTTTTGATGAGTGTATACAGACATAAATAATTGAATAAATAACAAAATTTATACATTTTCTATCAAAATTTGACCTAGGACACTACTCACATTAAATTAATGGAATTTGGAACTCAATATAAAATATATATAAAGAAATATATTCTTTTAAAATGGGATCAACCAAATCCTATAATTTTACATAATGATGAATCTGAACACATGACATTATTAAGAGATGTATTATGCTTAACTATCCTTTTCTAGGACTATAAATGACCTTGGACTTTATTTAAGGACATTCCCCAAACTATGTAAATTACATTTTGGTTAGGTAATCATAACTAGAAATTTCATTTTGATAACATAATAGAACAACTTATATTATGTTAGGTAAAATTAAAAAATAAAGATCCTTTTAGTTAGGTTTTGATATCCAAATGAATTATTTTTGTAGGTTATATAACATACCTGATAATATATATATACATATGTGTGTTAATAAAAAACCATCCTAACCAAAAATAAAATACAATGGAAACAAATAGAAGGTTGGAGAAAAATGTTTTGGGTAGAACAATTATTGTAGGTTGTTCGAAATAATGTCAACATTGTACGGTAGTTGTTTATTCAATGATACTGTTCCACTCTTCATAGTTATTGAAGTCAAAGAAGATATGGAAAAAATAAGATTTCATTATATTATGAAACAGTTTGTCACATGATCCGTAGATTTTATATAATAAAAAATTATTTATATTAGTCTCTAACAATGGTGTGTATCATGACATCTCTTACATGTATCATCAATTCCTTTATATTGAATAATATTTATTCTATGAAAAAGAGTAATCCATTAGAATGCATTAAAATTATTAAAAATTATTGAACCAATAATCTAGAAGAAATAAAATATATTTTTAAAATATCAAATAAATTCAAACTAATTTAAATATTTCATTTAAAATTTTGCAAATAGGTGACACATATTTAAATTAAAACAGTTAAACTATCTCTAGAAAACATTGTCAATGAAATCCCACTAATATATAATGTGTTAAAAATAAATCAAAATATTATATGTATAAATACTACCATGATGAATTCATTCTATCATGAATATATTAATTTTCAAACACGTGTACATTAATGAGATGAAAAGATAATGTGTGATGAGTTACATATAATTGTTAATGAAAAAAGGTACCATAGAAAAATTCATTATAGTTTTACTATGATGAATAATAGCCTATGTAGGCAACCAAAATGATTACAATGGATATATTATCATGATTACAAGGAGGAAGTGGAAATGTTATCATGACTTCACTATTTATAGACAGAAGAGAATATCATTGTATGAATATATATATCTCACTCTATTGAATATATGTTTATATGTTAAAAACAAAAATAATAATTTATATATCTGAATAATATATATATATATATTTACTAAGATACACATGTGTTATAAAATTTAATTCAACTAACTAAAGAAATTACTGAATTATAGATTATTGTATTCCATGAAAAAATGACCTAAAAATTAAAAAACAACCATATGAACTATATTAAAATAAAATAAAAAATTTAAATTCACACAAATAGTAATATACCTATGTAATCATATACAATTTGAACACCACAATTTCCCCTTTCTGTATGATTATAAAACCAAATTTGTAAACATAACATTTTCTCTCCCTTTATAAGAAAATAAAATGATAAATAATAAATTTTACCTAAAATTATTATACCAAAATACCTAATTATCACTTTCTTCTATATAAATATAAATATATAAACAAATAAATATATATATATATATACATATATTCAAGTAGATAAAAATATAAATGGAAAGAAAAACACTCCACCTAGAAACAGTCAATGATTAAAATACTAAAATAATTCTTAAACTAAATATAAAAAGGTAATGATCCATTTTATAGGAACTAATCATTTTAAATATTAATATGTAAACTAAATTTATTCTTTGAATAAAATAGGATCTCAACAGAAATGAAATATTAATATAATATAAAATAAAACATGACAAGTTATTTTAGGAACACTTCAATCTATAATAAATAAATATTTAATTATAGAAAAAACGCCACATTATTTAATGTTGACATACATGTGGAGGAATCTCATAAAAAAACTAAACAACTATATTTTTTTTACACTTTTTATTATGGTTTTAATTAGAATTATTACCCAAGTAAGTCTTGTTAACCAATAATGATCTAAAATTTTTTAGATATCATATGGTAATAATGAGTCATGAAATCTTGATATCTGAATCGAAACCATGATCAATGACATTTATGTGGGGAATGGGTGAAGACTAAGTAATAAAATATGTTACAAACAAAACATTTTCAATTTTTAGAAGAATGGAGGAGGACTCTCATTATATAGGAATTTCCACTTTTTGAAAACCCTATTTTTTGGTTATTATATGCAATGCCAATTGAGGTGTATTACTACATAGTCAAGTAGGGTCATCCTTTTGATGATATTACAATTCTATTGGTGAAATATGAAAATCCAACTTGGTTTCATTAATATAAATTCAAATTGATGAGTTCTTATGAATTAGGACATTCTACAAACCTTGTTTTTTTGGGGTGGGGGGTTCAAGTTTAGTTTTTCTCAAGACTAAGATGGTTGATTTTTGATAGGAAGGTTTATAATAATTATAAGATTATATATACCACCATTAACCATAAATGGGAAACTACCCATACACGTGTCATTTTTATGGAGGGTACAGTTTGTTAAAAGATCAATGTCATGGTGGATGGCCCATATTTGACAAGAGTTGATGAATCATGAAGTTTAATGTTATGAGACCAAGAATTTATGGGGTTATAATTTATGGTTTTTAGATTTTAACTGAAGGATAAAAATTATTCTCATTCATGTTAATCTATATAGGAATGTGTAGTATTAATATATGAGGGGAAATGTAGTATTTTGCAATCTTGAGTCTCACAATCCAAAGAGTGTTATAGAGGAAAGTTATTATGGTGACATAGTAGGTATCTCATGAGGATGAAATTTCAAATGGTCGAAAACCCCAATTCATGGGTGATGTTATTAAAATACAATTGAGTCTTGTCACTGCATATTAAAATAGTGGTGTCCTCTAGATTATAGGCCTATTATTTGTGAGATATGTAAAAATCTGACTCTGGTATGTTATAGCATAATCAGGAAAATTAGTTCTCAGGAATTATAAAATTTTATTACTAGTCGGAGAGAGATGTTTATGAAGATTCATCTTTCCTTGGACACAATTCCTGGGTTGTGGAATGAATGATATATAAAATTTTAGTTTCATTTAATTGAAAAATAACTAATGAATGGGAGAATAGGTTTCTGATGAAGGTATTTCTAAAATGCGAGGAACGTGGTTCCTGTAGTTTTAGGTCATTTGACTAGGACCATAACATTATGGAAATGATAGGTAATATGTTTACTCCTAAACAATCATTTTTCTGACATCATTGATACTTGATATATAAAATTCTAAACCATGATCATAGTTGTTCCCAATTTATGAGAATTGATATGGGAAAAGTATGTGGGGAATGACCATCGACGAAATCTTAAAAGAGGGAGCCAAAATAATTTCATCAATATAAACTAATATAGAAGTTGGTTCTCATAAGGGTGACCTTACAACTAGTTTACAAATAAGGATTATGGGTGACCTTTTGAAAAGCCAACATGGGCATGTTACTTTATAGTCAAGAAGTGAAATCCTCTGACTAAGATTATTATTATGTAGATGAATTGTACAATATAAGAAATAGAATAATAAATAAAAAAGGCATCCACAAGTATTAGACGTTCTATATTCAGTAGACAGAGAAATATTATGAAGATCAAAAAGTGTCGATGATTAGGAGTATGACATTTGGAAGGGATATTTATAATAAGAAAGGAATCCTTTTGACCAATATTAGCCAGGAAGTGTACATCCCCTCACATAAAGGATGTAGGATCTCTATTTTATGTGATGTACTATGGAAGAGGGAACTATAATAGAGAACACAAGCATATATGTTTATTTATCAAAGAGAAGGAATTTTTAATTACCTCGTCACTAGGACAATGAACTGAGTCATAAGTGTAACTACATATTTCAATAGAACTATAATCATGTTATATGTAGTTTTTGTGGGACCATGTATTTTAAATTTGTGTGCCCAATACACTAGCCGTTTATTTTAACATCATGTTGTATGGATGAAGGATTCTCATTATGATCATGTAAATACCCACATATAACACTCATTTATTTATATGTATCTTATTGGGATGAGAATAAATCCATACATTGTTCTTCTGGAATCCATGTAATTTAATATTGTTTAACAATTAAATCTACTATGACTTTTATGGTATTTTAGCATGGACCAGGATAACCCCAATGTAAATTTTTATTCCTTACTTATATAGTGAACTATTTTTACAAAACCCTAAGACTGTGTGAGCTATTTTTTCTTTAGAAAAATGTTTTGGAAACCGTTTATTCCACCATAAAAAGGAAATATAATTGAAGGATATGGGAATTTAGTCTTTGTGATGGGTGGGATAGGAGGTATGATCTAGGTTCCACTAAATATCTTATTAGAATGAGAATCAATCCCTACATAATTCTTGAAATATTTTCTATGCAGTTCTAACTCGTACCTAGGGAATGGGAATTTTTCATATTTTGAGGTAGGTTGAGCCAATATTGGAGATACAGATGTACCTATGTATCTCATTAGAATGAATATAAAGATTCATAAATTTATTAAAGTAATCATGCTGTTTATTTTCATGTGATGAGGACATTATTCATGTATTTTAACTACTTTTGGAAGAACAATTGGATCATCAGACATGGAATAAAAGTAGTATTACATTTGGGCTAAAGATTTAGGGTTTAGTCATCACAAAGTATCTTGTGTGTAAGAGATGGTGTCCTATAACCAAGTGGTTTTACATTGATTACATGGATATTTAATGTATTATTACATATTGTTCATATTTCTCCATGACTATAATGTAATAATGTATTAGAGTACTGTTGCCTTGATTTGGTAGTGGATGTTCCCCGCTATGATGAAAACCATGAAATGCTATAACAATATTCTTAAATATAGTTCTGAGGTTAGATTACATGCTATGATGGAACACATAGCATGCAGACCGTCAGGTGCGAGTACTCGTAAGTATATGAGACAACCTCTCATGATGTTCACACTTGGTAATATCTAAGATATGAGATTATGAGAAAAGACCCCCTAGTACAAATTTTTAATGTTTTGGTGTCATCAAATATTTCTATATGTGAGCATGTGTAATGATCCTTAGACATTAATATTATCATTAATACATGTCATGACTTACGGACATTGATTTACTGACGAAAACTGTCACACAGACAGTTGGCAGGAAGTAGGGTATGTTGGGTTCATCACACGTGGAGTGCTATTAATGGATATTTTGAGGAAGCATTTTCCACTTCCATTTATGTAAGTTGATATCTCGAACCTTTGATTGAAATAGAACCATCACACGAAATTCCATGGGCATGGTGTAATGAAGAGTTTATTTCAGGTAGTCAAAGAAATATGTATCTAGCATAAAAGTTGATGACACAATCATGAAACCCACTTTATGTGATATTGCGATAAAGGGATTATATTATATAGTGAGTGTTCGTATGTGGATTTTGTTGTTGTGACTTTGCGTTCGTTATGACAACCCTTCTTTTTATCACACAATTAAATATAATTTCTTACCTGAAATTCATTTGAAACAACATATAATATTGAGATGCCTAGTGTCTTAGGGGCTTAGGATCAATAAATAAAAACTTAAATCATTAAAAACAACATCTTTATATAAAACATCCTTTACATGAAATTTATATCAAGGGGGTCATATAGATACATTCCCCAAAAATTTTAATGGAACATAGAGTCATGTTACAAAATAATTTCTTGAATGTAAAAGATGAGAGAGAAATTCCTTTCGGAATTTCAGCATAGTAACAGATGCACATGGGAAGCATTTAATGAGAGAGAAAGGGGTCTCCCATAATTAAAAAATAAATAGGGATGTAAGGGGTCGTTTCAAAACAATACCCCAACATTTATAATTGAAATTAAAAGGTATACCAATTTAATGAAAATTGGACAAAAATATGAATGGAAGAAAAGAACCTTACTTGGACGTGTGCTTCCATGTGCTTGAGAGAGGTTTGAGAGAGGATTCTTGGGAGCTTCGGGCATCTTTGGAGGATTATATAGAAATTAGGGAATAGGCTGGACTAACTACAAAGTCTTTGAGGGAGGAGTAATTGGGAACTTGTGTGGGTTTATATAGGAAAGATGAGGGACTTCTTTATTATTTTGGTTTGGGACACCTCACATTAAAATAATCCAAACCACAAACCTGCCCATGGTTTTTTCCCATGGTTTTTGAAAAAGGGACATAGAAGACAATATTTCCTATGTACAATGTCCTAAATTCTTAACATAATGGGATTGCTTATGTGGAGGTGAGTCACACTCCCAAGGAAATCAATTTAAAAAGACAAGATGTTCAATAAGCCTTGAATGGTCTATTAATGCTTTCTAAAAAAAAGTAAAAATCACCAAAAATCACATTATTTAAATGGTAAATAATATATTGTCCGAACATATGGCTTATAATATTTTATTAAATCACAATTGGGTCTTTATGATGTCAAAAAACACATTATATATTTAAATTGTATACAATTTGTACCCAAAAATTTTACTATCTAAAAAATTATGAAAAATTCAATGTTTGATAATTTCAATGTACTGACTACATAAATAATATATATTTTATTTAAATAATTTTCTAAATATGTTAATTTTCACTTTTTGAAATAAAAAATTGTCATTTGTTGAAAATTCATGTGTTTTGGCAAAAAATGGCTTTCAAACCTTAATAAAAATCACGATTGCATTCATAAAATTATACAATCATTTATATTTAATAAAAATTAATTTAATAATAATAATAATATATTATTTATATATTATTTAATTTAAAAATCAATTACTTAATTAAAATTTATTTCTTTATTGAATATTAACTAAAAATAATACTTGTGATTTAAAACCCATCTACAATGTAACCATAATAAAATGAAGGTATAATAATTATTATATTAAAAAATAATGTACATAACCATAGTACTAGTTTATTATTACATAACCCTTTATAACACTCACATAAGTCCGAAGAGTAAGGTGTGTGATGGTGACTAAATTTTGGGGTGGCACAGATAACATTACTCGGGTGGTAGACTCTATCAACTTCCACTTCTTTCGTAGGTGGTTTCGCTCTACCTTAACATATTCAAGATTGGATTGGGCATTGTCATGATCAAATTCTAAAGACACAACCTCATTTCTAATCTCTGAAAAATGGGCTTCGTATGGGGTACGTATAATGGAAGAGGCCATCACTTCCTTTGTCTGAGTAAATTGGATTTGATAAAGCCCTATATTTATACTAATAATTTAATCATTCATCAATGGATATATTTAAAATGGTCACAATTCATAACAGTATTTTTAAATATAGAAACATAAAACCAAAGAAGTTGAAATTTTATATTATCATTTTACATAAATATACATTTAATTTGATCAATATGGATTTCCATTAATGACAGTTTGGGTCACTACAATCTTCCCCCCTTAGAAAATTCTCCCTCGAAATTTCATTTTCTCACACTAGAATAGATGTGCTAAAACTACTTCATCATTTCCTCTAACTGTACCACCTCTGAAGAGAGTACATATCTATGGACTGGTATGTACTTCTTTAAGAGGTATACATGAAAGATATCATGTAGTTTGGCCATGGTATGTTGAAGTTCAAGGCGATAGGCCACAGTCTTAACACGGTCAAGAATCTCGGAGGGGAAGATGTACCTTGGACTTAGCTTCCCTTTCTTTCCAAATCTCATGATCTTCTTCCACGGAGATATTCCTATAAATACCATGTCTCCATCTTTAAACTGAAGGTCTCATTGACGGATATCTGTGTAACTCTTCTATTGACTATGGGCTGCCTTGATATGCTGTTGAATGGTTTTCACCTTCTCCACCATTTCCTTGACCATTTTTGGTCCAAGCATATTACGCTCACAGACCTAATCCCTACACATTGGTGTTTTTCACCTTTTCCTATAAAAGGGCTGTATATGGTTCCATTTGGATGCTCGAGTGGAAAATGTTATTATAATAGAACTCAACCAGAGGAATATGTTGATCCCATTGTCCTTTAAATTTCATTGAGCATGACTTGAAGAATTCCTCAAGTGTTTAGATAGTCCAATCTAATTGGCTATCAGTTTTATGATGATAGGCCACACTGAATTTTAATTTAGTATTCATAGCATGTTGAAGACTCTTCCAAAACATAGAGTATAACCTTGGATCTTGATCGGACACAATAAATAGTGGTACTCCATGCATCCTTAACACTTATCTGATTTATATATGTGCCAGTTTATCCAATAAGAAATCCTCAGAAATACAAATTAAGTGTGCAACATTTCTAAGATGATGCAGAACAACCCAGATTGCATTGTTTCCGTTGGATGTCTCTGGAAGTCCGGTGACAAAGTCCATGGTGATATTCTACCATTTTATTGATGGTATGGGAAATGGTTTCATCATCCCCTCAGACTTCTGCATCTTTGGCTTCACTTTCTGACACACTAGGAACTTTGATGTAAATTCAGTGATCTCCTTCTTCATATTATCCCACCAATAATTCTCTAAGAGAACTCCATTCATCATTGTGTTCCTGGGAAAATAGAGATATTCTAACTGTGTGCATCATCCAAAAGTACGTTCTTCAACTCCAAACTTGATGGAACACATAGTCTATTCCCAAATCTCATAATTCCTTCTTTTTTAACATTAAACTAGGAAAATTTCCCTTTTCCAATAGCTTACAATTTTTCATGAATTCCCACTTCATCCTTTTGATCATCATTTATCCTTTCCAAAAATGACATTTGAGCAATCATTTGGGTAAAGATTGATTATGTTCACATATTTATGATTCCCATGTCCATCTTCATCAAATATAAGAAGATTGGATCCTTTTAAATTCTCATCAATGATATAACTACTGGTTCTTTTCTACTTAGGGAATCCACCAATTTTTTAGATTCCAATGGCGGTAATGGATTGTGCATTCATAGTCTTTGATCAGCTCTTACCATCTTCATTATCCCATGTTCAACACCATCTGTGTGAATATATACTTGAGGATTTTGTGGTCCATATATATTTCACCCTTCTCTCCAAAGATATAATGCTGCAAAATTATCAATGAGAATATCACTACAGACAAATCGAGGTCATGTGCTGGATAGTTCTATTCATAAACATTCAATTTTCTTGAATCATAAGCAATGAATTTGTCATTTGTCATCAACAAAATCCCAAGACCCTAATCAAAGCATCACTGAATACCAAAAAAAGTTCTCCACTTGTAGTTAAAGTGATAACAGACGCAGTGATAAGCCTCATTTTCAACTCTTGAAGCTTTCTTCGCATTCATCACTTCAAGAAAACATTACTCCCTTCGGAGTTAGCTTAGAAAGAGGGTTGGAAAATCCTGATAAAATTTTCACAAATTGATGATAATATCCAGCTAACCCAAAGAATTTATGGATATCCACTACCGATGTTGGCCTCAGCCATCCCTCAATTGTATCTGTTTTAATGGGATCCACATATATCCCATTTTTATGATGATATATCCCAAGAATGAGACCTCCTTCAACCAAAACTCACACTTTATTTACATTTCATAAAGCTTATCCTTCCATAAGGTCTCTTATATAGTTCTTAGATTCTCTTAATGATCCTCCTTCGTTTTGGATAATATCAAAATATCATCTATAAAAACTACCACATATTTTTCTAGGTAATATTTAATGACTCTATTCATCAATTCTGTGAAGATTTCTATAGAATTAGGGAGTCCGAAAGGAATTACTATGAATTCATAGTGCCCGTATCTTGTACGAAAAGAAGTCCTAGGGATATCTTCCTTCTTCAAACTTACTTGATATTAACCCAAATAAAAATCCACCTCGGATATGTATTGTTCTCCACAAAGCTAAGAGAACAAGTCATCAATTTGTGGGAGAGGGTAATTGTTCTTGATCGTGATTTTTTCAGCTCATGATAGTTGATGCAAAGGCGCATTTACCCATCCTTCTTCTTAGTGAAGAGGACTAGTGCACCCCATGGTGAAGCACATGGGAATATAAAACCTTCATCCAGATTCTCTTTTAGTTGTTTCATCATATCTTCATCCTCAACAATAGACATTCTATATGATGTCTTGGATATTGGCAATGCCCCAATTATAACATCAACTGAGAATTCAAAATCTCTTCTAGGAGGAAGAGTAGGAAATTCCTCGGGAAACACTTCAGCAAATTCCCTCACAAAAGGTATGTCTTCTAGGATGGTTTCCTACTTAGACTCAATAATCTATGCCAGATAAAACTTCTCATAGGGTATTAACATCTACACTTGATATTATGGAGCTAAATAAGATTTATCTTCCTCCTTGCATTTGTAATGAATCGGGGGTCGATTCTCCACATCGAGAGTGATTTCCCCCTCATGTAAATTTATGTTTGATTTACATAAGGGAAGTAAATCCATTCCATGGATTACATAAAATTCCACCAGGGGGAGTATGATGAGGTTCACCAGGAAGTTCAATCCACAGACTATGATAGAGTATGAGTTATATTCATGGGATAAAATGATTACCCCATTTTCCGTACAAACCGACATTATCACTTCCATCATTTGTGGTGGTGCTGGGATTGTTCTAATAAACATTAGAGATATAAAAGAATTTGTTGAACCTGAATCAAAAAGTATGTTCACTATTACTGAATGAATAACTATAGTACATATCACCACTTTGTTTTCGGGGTTCACTTTGGCAGTAGTGATGAAAAAATTGATCCCTTGCTGCCTTGGAGGTTCATGGTTGCCTCTGAAAACCCTTGGCATAAGGCACTGATTTGTGAGATTCCTTGGTTCATTGTAGTTGTAGAAATGAACAATGAATTGAGGATTAAACGGAGTGTTCTTATGATCTGTTGCAGTTGTTGGTTTTTCATGTCAGAAGTTAACAGCCAGGTTCCCTTCTCTTCCCCACCTAAATCATTTCCTCGTCCCCTTTAGGAAATTTACACGGTTCTTCTTTCTACACAATTGTCCAGTGGGGTGTTGTATCTTCTTAGAACCATTGGATTTTTCTGTTAGACTGCCATCATTGAGGTCCACCTTATGATTCGTATACCCAAGATACCCCTGAGATTCTCCGATATCCATTTTGACCTTTAGGGCACATCGAACAATTTACTCATAGCTGTCGATGTCACGGATCTCCAATGCTTTCCGTATCTTAAGTTTCATCCCACCAAATAAGTGGTCAACCTTGAATTCAGGGGTAATGACAAAGCATGAATCATATCGAGCAATCCTTGTGAAGTTTTCCTCATATTCTCCAATATATTCGTCATCATTTTTCATGATGGAAAGGAATTCCCTTTCCATCTTAAGCTAGGGGTTGCGCTGAAAATATTTATCGAAAAAAATATTCCGGAAATCCTTCCATTCCAATGCCCTGATCTCCTCCTCACGCATCATATTTTTGATCAACATCCACCATTGATCAGCTTCACCCTCCATATGAGAATCATCTAGGAGAACCTTCTCTTGTTTAGACAATTGAATGATGGAGAAGATATTTTCAATGGATTTTATCCATTGATCAATGGTTAAGAGATCAAATGATCCATTAAAAGTAAGAGTCCTTTGTCTCATGATGCTCTCAATTGCGTCTTTTTCTTTCTTCAGGGGAGGGGGCGGTTGAACATTACTCATGACCCATGTATCTATTCCAAGAATGAGTCAGTTGAGATAGAAGTGTAACAATGTTCTCGATTCCCTCTCCCATCGTATTGGGAATCTCATTTGTACAATCATCACATTGATCATCACATCGGTTTTTAGCCTGAGTTCTCCAATTACCAGCCATTGTCTGGAATAAAAGGAAAGATAGAGTTACACATAAATTCTAATCCATGAAAAAAAAAACTAACGACTTATAGATAAATTTTATGTCTTTAACTTATGAATATATAATCTTCAATATATGTTATACATGATATAATTTATTACATATATTCTTAGGGAAATTTTTTTAAATTCCTTTAATATGGGTTCATACTGAGCTTGTGAATTTACCAAAGCATATCCCCATAGAGTATCGTAACCAACAGTGCAGCAAGGCCCGTTTTTGCGCACCAGTTCCCATTCGAGTCAAGCTCAAAGTGGTGTTTTCGAGTTTTACCCGTAGGATCCATCTGTGCGAGAGCCACCTCTACCTGCTCGTATCCATACAGGGATGTATTTTCATGGTAAATCACTTACTCAATACTCAACAAAACATAGGGTTGATTTTATTATACATATTTCTGTATCTATGGCTTCTCTATGGTTTTCTAATCCTAATCCCAAAAATAACTAAACCTATCCTCTGATACCAACTATGACAAACCTACTTTTTATAACACAATAAAACATAATTTATTTCATAAACATCATTTGATACAATATAAATGATCGAGAGGTATAGTGTCCTTGGGGTTTAGGATCATTACATAACAACTTAAAACCTGAAAAACATTATCTTTATTGAAAACATTTTTTACATGACCACTACCTTCCCTCGTACATTTCATTTCATGGGATAACCTGAGGACATGTATAAGAAAAGGGTCAGCTATAGAGCCCAGTAAGGGGAAAAACATGGAGTAACATGTGGAATAATATACATGTTAGACAATAAGAATATCATTAGTGAACAATAGAATCATAAACATAAAGTCATGATAAATCATGATAATCATAACATGGAAATGTGGGAACAACACTTAACATAAAATTAGCATGAGCTAATGCTCATTGCACATAGAGCATGAGTAAATCCTCATCGAAAATTCAAAACAACTAAAAACCCATTGCACATGAATTATCATGAGTAAAACCATTTTAACATGATGTTTCATAATACTATACTTTACCCAATGCATTGGAGCTCTATAAGGGCGCACCCTTCGAAAACATTTCATTTCTTGCATAGGTGTGCCACATGGAATCATATAACACGAATTCATAAAACATAATCATTTATTCTAATATAATAGAATGTGGAATTAATATATGAATCTTTATAATCAATAATTATATGTTCTTAATGAAGAATACCATTTATATAGAAATGGGTATGGTATTCACTACACAGTGACATTGGATTGGAAAATCAGTGCAATTTCGGCAGTGTAACGACGTGATGTAAGAATTCATAAAAATGGTTGATTAGAGAGAAATGTTTCTTCCATAATATTTAAATTCAATGGAAAATAAGGGGGCCATATAGATACATATCCCAACAATTTTAATTGAATTTATAGTCATGATACAAATGAATTGCTTGAATGTAAAAGAGGAGAGAGAAATTCCTTTAGGAATTTCAGCATTGTAACAGATGTACATGGGAGGAATTTAAAGAGAGAAAAGTGGTAAAAAATCATTAATACATAAATATGGAATTATGGGGGAGGTGAAAATCCATACTTCAACGTTTATAATTGAAATTAAAAGGCAAAACAATTTAATGAAAATTGGAAAAAATGAGAAAGGAAGAAAAAACCCTTACTCAGAAGTGTGCTTCCAAAGGCATGAGAGAGGTTTGAGAGAGGATTTATGGGATATTGAGGCAACTTGGGATGATTATAGAGAGATTAGGACATAGGTTTGATGAATTATAAAGGATATGAGTGAGGTTGAAGAGGGTTCTTGGGTGGGTTTATATAGAAAAGGTGAGGGTATTCTTTATTATCTTGGTTTGGGACACCTCACATTAAACTAATCCAAACCAAAAACCAGCTGATGGTTTTGGCCTATGGTTTTTTTAAAGGGTAGTGGAATAAAATATTTTATATGGAAAAAGTATGAACATCTTAAAATAATTTCTTTGCTTATGTAGAGTTGATTCACACTCCCAAGGAAATCAATTTAAAAAGACAATAAATTTAATAATCCTTGAAGGGTCCATTAATGGTTTGTAAAATTAATAAAAGAAACCCCAAATCACATTATTTTAATGGTAAAACATATATTGGTCGAAAATAAAGCTTATAGTAATTTATTGCATCAGTATTGGGTCATTATGATATCATAAAACACATTATATATTCAAATGGTATTAAATTTTTACCCAAAAATTTGACTGTCTCAAAAAATTATGAAAAATTCACTGTTGGATAATTTCGACATCCTGATTCAAAAAATAATATCTATTTTTTCTAAATAATTTCATACTTATGTTAATTTACACTTTTAAAATAAAAATCAACATTTATAAAAAATTCACGGCTTTTGACAAAAAGGGATTTCAAACCTTAATAGAAATTACGATTGAATTCATAAACTTATACAATAATTTTTATTTAATAAAAATTATTTTAATAATAATAATAATATTTTGTGAATATATTATTTAATTCGAAAATCCATTAATTTATAAAAATTGATTTCTTCTTAGAATATTAACTAAAAATATTATTTATCCTTTAAAACCCATCTACAAGGTAACAATAATAAAATGAAGATATATTCATTATTATATAAAAAAATAATATACATAACCATGGTACTTGGGTCTTGTTACATAACCCATTATAACACCCACATAAGAGAAAAGAGTAAGGTGTGGGATGGTGACCGACTCTTGGGGTGGCTCGGATAACATTGCACGGGCGGTAATCTATATCAACATATACTTCTCTCGTAAGTAGTTCTAATCGTGCTTAACATATTCAAGCTCAGATTGAGCTTGGTCAAGAGAAAATCCCAAAGACGCAACCTCCTTTCTGAGAAAAATCAAATGGGGTTTGTAAGGGGCATGTCTGCCGGAAGAGGCCATCGCTTCCTTTGTCTGAGTAAATTGGATTTGTTAAATCCCTTTATTTATACTAATCATTTGATCATTGTTCAATGGATATATTAACAAAGGTCAAATTTATAAATAGTATTTTAAAATCCAAAAACATAAAACCCAATATGTTGACATTCTAAATAAACAGTTTACATAAAGAGACATTTAATTTGATCAAGAAATATTTCCATTAGTAAATGTTTGGGTCTTTACAATCTTCCCCCCTTAAAAACATTCTCCATCAAAATTTAATTTTCTCACACTAAAATAGAGGTGGGTAACTTTGTTACATCATTTCCTCTGATTCCCACATTTCTTATTCAATCATGTGGTTTTTCCACAACACCTTGACGTGGAGCATTGTCTTATTTCGTAGAACTTATTCTCTATGATCTATGATCATTACTGGTTTCTCCTAATAAGAAAGATCACCCTATAACTGTACCACTGCTGAAGAGAGTACATGTAAAGGGTCTGGTATGTACTTCTTTATGAGGGACACATGGAAGACATCATTTAATTTGGCCATAGTAGGTGGAAGTGCTAGTCGATAGGCCACAGTCCCGACACGATCTATAATCTCCAAGGGGACGATGTACCATGGAATTATCTTTCCTTTATTTCCAAATCACGTGAACTTCTTATATGGAGACATGCGTAGAAATAACATTTCTCCAACTTTAAACTCAAGGTCTCGTCGATGGTTATCTACATAACTCTTCAGTCAACACTGGGATGCCTTGATATACTGCTGAATAGTTTTCACCTTCTCTACCATTTCTTTAAACATTTCTTGTTCAAGTGGATTACGCTCACCGACCTCATCCCAACATGCTGGTGTTCTGCACCTTTCCCCATAAATGGATTCATATGATGGAATTTGGATTCTGTAGTGGAAACTGTAATTATAAGAGAACTCAACCAGGGGAAGATATTGATCTCATCCTCATTTAAAGTCCATTGAGAACACTCTCAGCATGTCCTCAAGTGTATGGATAGTCCACTTGGATTGGCCATCAGTTTGAGAATGATAGGTTGTACTAATGTTCAGTTCATTATTCTTATCATGTTGATGACTCTTCCAAAACAAAGAGGTGAATCTTGGATCTCGATCAGACTCTATAGATAGTGGTAATCCATGCAACCTTACCACTTCCTTGATATATATCTGTTCCAATTGATCTAATGGGAAATCCTCCCGAATAGAAATTATGTGTAAAACCTTTGTAAGATGATACACAACAATTCAGATTGTATTTTTTTCCATTGGATATATTCGAAATTACAGTGACAAAGTGCATGTTGATGTTCTCCCATTTAAATTCTGGTGTGGGAAATTGTTGCATCATCCCCTCAGACTACTTCCTCTCTGCATTCACTTGCTAACACACTAGGCACATTGATGTATATTCTGCAATATCTTTCATCATATTATCCCACCAATAATTCTCTCAGAGATCTTGATACATATTTATTTTTCTTGGGTGAATAGGGAAAATCGAACTATGTGCATCATCCAAAAGATCCTTCTTCAGCTCCGGACATGAAGGAACAAATATTATTTTTCAGAATCTCATAATTACTTCTTCATTAACATTAGCCTATGAGGATATCACTTTTCCAATAGCTTCCACTTTATCATGAATTCCCACATCATACTTTTGAGCATCATTTAACCATTCCAAAAGTGATGGCTGACCAATCATTTGTGAAAGGATTTATGGCGTTCCCTACTTTATGATTCCCATGTCCATCTTCATAAAATCTATAAAGATTAGATCCTTATAAATTCTCATCATTGATAGAATTACTGGGTCCTTTCTACTAAGGGAATCCGCCACCTTGTTCAAATACCTAGGGTGGTAATGGATTTTGCAGTCCTAGTATTTTATCAACTCTAATCATATTCGTTAGTGGGTGTTAAACTCTTTCTATGTGAATATATACTTGAGTATTTTTTGGTCCATATATATTTCAAACTAATCCCCAAAGAGATAATGCTGCCATATTTTCAAAGAAAATACGACTGCATCCAACTTGAGGTCATGTGTTGGATTTTTCTATTCATTACCTTCAATTTCCTTGAATCATAAGAAATGACTTTGTCATTTTATATCAACACACATCCCAAGCCCTTCTTCGAAGCATCACTGAATACCACAAAAAGATCTCCACTTTTAGGTAAATTGATCACAGGTGTGATGATAAGAAACCTTTTCAACTCCTTGATTCTTTCTTCACATTCATCACTCTGATAAAACATTAATCCCTTCCTAGTTATCGTGGTAAGAGGATTGGAAAATCATGAGAATTTTTTCAAAAATCATCTATAATATCTATATAACCATAATAAGATATGGATATGTGTTACTGATGTTGGCATCGACCATTGCTCAATTGCATCTATTATGGAGTGATCCATAGATATTGCATAGGTTGTGATGATATGGATCAAGAATGATACCTCCTTCAACCAGAACTAACAGTTGTTGTACTTTTCATAGAGCTTTTCCTTCCGCAAGGTCTCTAATACAGTTCTCAGATACTTCTCATGATCCTCCTTGGTTTTGGAGTATATTAGAATATCATCTATAAGAACTACCACAAATTTGTGGAGGTAATATCTAAAGATTGTATACATCAATTCCATGATGATTTCTGGAGCATTAGTGAGTCCTAAAGGCATTAATAAGAATTTATAGTCCCTGTATCTTGTATGAAAAGTAGTCTTGGGGATATCTTCCTTCTTCGACATTACATGATAATATCCCGACCACAAATGCACCAGGTAGAAGTATTGGGTTCCTCATAGCTAATAGAACAAGTCAAAATTTTTGGGAAAGGATACTTGTTCTTTATTGTGATTTTTTTCAGGTCATGATAATCGATGCAAAGGCACATTGACCGATCTTTCTTCTTGACATAGAGGACTGTTGCACCCCATGTTGAAGCACTTGGGCGTATAAATCATTTATCCATATTCTCCTATATTTATCTATTCAGCTCCACAAGATCCACAACAACCCTTCTATATGGAGCCTTAGATATTGGCAACTCCCCAGGTATAAGATAATTTTAGAATTCAACATCTCTTCTAGGAGGCAAACGAGACAATACCTTGGGAAACACTTCATTGAATTCCCTCACAACAGGAATGTCTTCTATGATGGTTACCTTCTTAAAATCAAGCATCTAAGCCAGATATGTGAGCTCATAGTTTAGTAATATCCAAGCTTGGGATTATTGAGCTAAAGATGATTCATCTTCTTCCTTGCACTTTTAATGAATCGGGGGTCGATTTTCCACAAGGAGAGTGATTTCACTCTCACAAAAATTTTTCTTGGCTCTCTATAAGGAAATCCAATACATGTAGAGAATTGCATCAAATTACAGCAAAGGGAGTATGAAGAGGTTCTCCGGGAAGTTCATTCCACAGAATATGATAGGGGAGGAGTTATATTAATGGGTCGCAATGATTTCCCCATTTTTCATACTCACCGACATCTTAACTTCCATGATTTTTGGTGGTCCTGGGATTGTTCTACAAAACATTATACATATAAAAGAATTCTTAGAACCCTAATCAAAAAGTAATTTTTCTTTTATTGAATGAATAACTAGAATACCTGTCACCACTTCGTTTTTGTGGTTCACTTCAGAAGTAGTGATGGAAAAATCTCACATTTGCTGCCATGGAGGTTGTTGGTTTCCTCCAAAAACCATTTTCTTAGGGCACTGATTTGCGAGATTCCCTTGTTCATTATAGTTGTATCAATGAACAATGCATTGAGGTTCAAATGGAGTGTTTCTCTCCTCTGTTGCAGCCATTGGTTTTTCTTATCATTAGTTAATATCTAGGTGCCCTTCTCTTCCACACCTAATGCATTTCTTCATCTCCTATAGTAAATTTATAGGGAGCTTCTTTACTCACCTTTGGAAAGTGGGGTGTTGTATCTTCTTAGAACCATTGTATTTATTCATCGGACTTCTAGAATTGAGGTTCACCTTGTGAATCATATCCCAATGATACCCCTGATATTATCTAATCTCTATTTCGAGCTTGAGAGAACATCAGATAATTTTCTCATAGCTTTCAAGGTTGCGGATCTCCAATGCTTTCTTAGGGCTAGGTTTCATCCCACCAATGAAGTGGTCAACTATTCCTTTGGGCTAATGAAAAAGTCGGAAGCGTATCATCCAAGCCTTTTTATGTTCCTCTAGTATGCTCCAACAGATTCATCCTCTTTTTTTATAGGTAAAGGAATTCTCTTTCTATCTTAATCCAGAGGGTATGCGGAAAATATTTATTGAAAAACATCTTCCAGAAATCCTTCCATTCCAACACCTCGATCTCCTCCCCATGCTTCTTAATTTTTATCAACGTCCACCATTGATCAGATTCACCCTCCATACTATTACCATCCATGATAACATTCTCTTGTTCAGAACATTGGAGGATGTAGATGATCTTTTCAATGGAGTTGATCCATTGTTCAGTTACTAAGGGATCATATGATCCAATAAAAGTTGGAGGCCTTTATCTCATAAAGCTCTCGACAGCGACTTGTTCATTCTCAGGGGGGGTTGAATGATCCTCTTGAACCATTTTTCTATTCAATGATTGAGTTAGCTGAGAGATAAGTGTAACAATGTTCTTGATTCCCACTCCCATCGAATTGGGAATCCCATTAGTACAATCATCACATTGATCTTCACATCAGTTGTTATCCCGAGTCCTCATATTACATCCATTGGCTAGAATAAAAGGAGTGTTCGTGGTAATGCATAATGGGTAATTCAAGGAAAAAACTAACAATTAATAAATAAATTTTATTTCTTTAACATATAAATATATAGGCTTCCATCTATGTTATCAATAATCTACATTCTAACAAATATTCTTAGGGGAATTTTTTTTAATTCCCTTAATAACGGTTCATACTAATCTTGGGAATTTACCAATGAATATCCCCCAAGAGTGTCATAACCAAGAGTGCATCAAGAACCATTTTCATGCAATAGTTCTCATTCAAGTCTAGCTTAAAGTGGTGTTTTCGGGTTTTACCCCTACGATACATTAGTTCCAGAGCCGCCTCTACCTACTCTTATCCAGACATGGATTTATTTTTTGATAAACCACTTACTCAATACTCACCAAAACATTGGGATGTTTTTATTATACATTGTCTTTCTCTAAGGAATCAGTATGGTTTTCCAATCCAAATCCCAAAAATAAATTGACCTTTCCTCTGATTCCAACTATGAAAACCCTAATTTTTATTATACAATTAAACATAATTTATTACATAATCATCAATTGATAAAGCATATAAGATCGATATGTCTAGTGTCTTTTGGGATTATGATCATTACATAATAACATAAAACATGAAAAACAACATTTCTATTGAAAACATCATTTTCATGACCACTACATTCCCTCGTATGTTGCATTTCATGGTATAACCTGAGGACATGAATAAGAAAAGGGTGAGCTATGAAGCCCAATAAGGGAATAAAAATAGAGTAACATGAGGAATATAATAAATTTTAGAAAATAAGAATATCATTAGAGCACAATTGAATCATAAACATAATTTCATGATAAATCATGATAATCCTAACATGGAAATGTGTCAACAACACTTAACAAGGAATTAGCAAGGGCCAAGGCTCATTACACATGGAGCATGAGTAAATCCTTATTGCACATGAAACATGATTGAAACCCCGTTGCACTTGAATTTTAACTACTAAACACCCATTCCACATGACATATCATAATTCTACACTTTACCCAATTCATTAGAGCGTTATAAAGTTGCACCCTTCTAAAACATTTCATTTCAGGCATAAGTGTGCCACATGGAATCATATAACATGGATTCATAAAATATAATCATTTATTTAAATATAGAGGAATGCGGAATTCATACATGAAACATTATAATAAATAATTAAATTTTCATATGGGTGAATACCCTTGATAGAGAAATGGGCATGGTATTCACTACACAATGACATTGGCTTGGAAAATCGTTGCAATTTCGGTAGCGTAACGGCGTGACGTAAGAATTCATAAAAATTGTTAATGATTGATAAAGGGGTGGCTTATCAAATGTACATGAAATTTAAAGTAATGGGGTAATATAGAAACATGTCCCAATAATTTTAATGTAATTTAGAGTCATGATACAAAATAATTACTTGAATGTAAAAGAGGAGAGATAAATTCCTTTCAGAATTTCAGCATAGTAACAAATGTACATGGGAGGAATTTAGTGAGAGAGAAAGATTTGTACCATCATTAAAACATAATTATGGATTTATGTGGGAGGTGAATAACTATACCCCAACCTTTATAATTTAAATTTAAAGGCATAACAATTTAAAGAAAAATTGACAAAAATGAGAAAGGAAGAAAAACCCTTACATGGAAGTGTTCTTCCAAAGGATTGAGAGAGGTTTGAGTGAGGATTCTTGGGAGCTTGGGGTACCTTGGGAGGATTATAGAGATATTTTAGCATGAGTTGTATCAAATACCATGTATTTGAGTGTGGAGGAAGTGGCAGGTTGGATGGGTTTATATAGGATAGGGGAGAGAATTCTTTATTATTTAGGTTTGGGACACCTCACATTAAACTAATCCAAACCACATACCAGCCCATGGTTTTTGGAAAAGGGATGTGGAAAATAATATATTATAATGCCAAATTTTGAACATCATAAAATAATGGGGGTTTTTATGTGGAGGTCAGTTACACTCCCAAGGAAATCAATTTAAAAAACACAAGATGTTTAATATTCCTTGAAGGGTTTATTTATGCTTTGTAAAATAAATAAAAAAACACAAAATAAAATTATATTAATGGTAAAACATATATTGTCCGAAAATCATGCTTATAGTATTTTATTACCTCATTATTGGGACATTATGAAGTCATAAAACACATTATATATTTAAATGGTATTAAATTTTTAACCAAAATTTGACAGTCTAAAAATATAATGTAACTTTTACTATTGGATAATTTTGACGTCCTGATTCTAGAAATAATATTAATTTTATCTAAATAATTTTCTAAATATCTTATTTTTCTCTTTTAAAATAAAAAATGAAATTTATAAAAAATTCACCTGTTTTAACAAAAATTGCTTTCAAACATTAATAAAAATTACGATTTCATTCATAAAATTATACAATCAATTGTATTTAATAAAAAATTATTTAATAATAATAATAATATTTTATTTATATATTATTTAACTAAAAAATCCATCAATTCGTAAAAATAGAGTTCTTTTTTGTATATTAACTAAAAATACTATTTGTTCATTAAAAACCATCTACATGGAAACAATAATAAAATGAAGGTATATTCCTTATTATATACCAAAATAATTTACATAACCATAGTAATAGGGCCTTGTTACATAACCCCTTATAACACATGCATAAGACCGAAGACTAAGGTGTGCGATGGTGACTGACTCTTGGGGTGGCTCGGATAACTTTGCTTGGGTGCTAATCTCTACCAACTTCCACTTCTCTCGTAGGTGGTTCTGCTTGAGTTTAACATATTCAAGCTTGTCATGGGCTTGGTAAATAGAAAATCCCAATGATGCAATCCCATTTCTGAGCTCTAAAAAATGGGCTTCGTATGGGGCATATCTACTAGATGAGGCCATCGCTTCCTTTTTCTGAGTAAATTGTATTTGTTAAAGACCTATATTTATACTAATCATGTGATAACTATTCAATGACTATATTAACAACGATCAAAATTCATAACTATAATTTAAAATCAAAAAACATAAAACTAAAGAATATGACATTTTATATAAACATTTTACATAATGAGACATTTAATTTGATCAAGAGGGATTTCCATTATTGTAAGTTTGGATCGTTACAATCTTCCCCCGTAAACAATTTTTCCATCTGGATTTATTTTTCTCACAGTAAAACAGATGTGTTTAACATTGCTTCATCATTTCTTCTAAATCCCAAGTTTCTTCTTTAAACTTGTGGTTTCTCCCAAAAACCTTTACAAGGGGCATTGTCTTATTTTGTAGAACATTTCCTCTATGATGTATGATCTTCACTGGTTGCTCCTCGTAAGAAAGGTCATCCTCTACCTATACCACCTCTGAAGAGAGTACATGTGAAGGGTCTATTATGTACTTCGTTAAGAGGGATACATTAAAGACATCATGTATGTTGGCCATTGTAGGTGGAAGTGATACTTGATAGGCCACAGTCCTGACCCGATCAAGAATCATGAAGGGGCCGATGTACCCTGGACTAAATTTCCCTTTATTTCCAAATATCATGACCTTTTTCCGTGGATATATACATATAAATACCATGTATCCATATTTATACTCATGGTCTCAATGACGGTTATCTGAATAACTATTCTATTGACTCTTGGATGCATTGATATTGTAGTGAATGGTTTTCACCTCTCCACCATTTCATCAACCATTTCTAGTCTATACAGTTTACGCTCACCGACCTCATCCCAACACGCTGGTGTTATGAAAATTTTCCCATAAACGGCTTCGTATGGTTCCATTTGGATACTTGATTGGAAACTGTTATTATATGTGAACACAACTAGAGGAATATGTTGATCCCATCATCCTTTATAGTCTATTCAGCACACTATCAAAATGTCCTCAACTGTCTGGATAGTCCACTTGGATTGTCCCCCAGTTTGAGAATGATATGCCGTAATGAAGTATTGTTCATTATTCAGAGCATGTTGAAGACTCTTACCAAACATATAGGTCAATCCTAGATATAGATCGGACACAATAGATAGTGTTAATACATGAAGCCTTAACACTTCGCTGATATATATTCGTTCCAGTTGATCTAATGATAAATCCTACTGAATAGTAGTGAATTTTGCATCCTATGTAAGACAATCCACAACAAACCATATTGCATTGTTTTCTTTGGATGTCTTCGGAAGTCCGATGACAATGTCTATGGTGATGTTCTCCCATAACCATTATGGTGTGGGAAATGGTTGCATCATCCCCTCAGACTTCTGCCTCATTGCCTTCACTTGCTGACACACCAGGAACATAGATGTATATTCAGTGATCTCTTTCTTCATATTATCCCACCAATAATTCTCTCAGAGATCTCGATACATCTGTGTGTTTCCTGGTTGAATAGAGAAATTTGAACTATGTGCATCATCTAAAAGTTCTTTCTTTAGCTTAGGACTTCTTGAAACACATAGTCTTTTCCCAAATCTCATAATTCATTCTTCATTGACACTAAACTCATAGGATTTCCCTTTTCTAGTAGCTTATATATTTTCCTGAATTCCCACATCAAATTTTTGAGAATCCGTTAAGCATTCCAAAAGTGATGGTTGAAAAATCATTTATGAAAGAATTGATTATGTTCCCTTATTTATGATTCCCATTTCCATCTTTATCAAATCTAATAAGATAAGATCTTTTTCAATTCTCATCAAGGAGAGAATCGTTGGGTCCTTTCTAATTCAGGCATCCACCACCTTGTTCACATTCCCATGGTGGTAGTGGATTGATCAGTCATAGTCTTTGATCAGCTCTAATCATCTTAGTTGGAACATGTTCAACTATTTCTGTGTGAACATACACTTGAGGATTTTGTGGTCTGTATATATTTTAGACATCTCCCCAAAGAGATAATGCCGCGAAATTTTTGAAGCGAAGATCACTACAGGCAACTCGAGGTTATGTGTTGGATAGTTTTTTTCATGAACAATCAATTTCCATGAATCATAAGTAGTGACATTGTCATTTTTCATCAACACGCATCCCATTCCCTTATTCGAAGCATCACTGAATACCCTAAAATGTTCTCCACTTATAGGGAAAGTGAGAACAGGTGTAGTGATAACCCTCATTTTCAACTCTTTTAAGATTTCATTGCATTCATCAGTCCAAGAAAACTTTAATCCCTTTCGAGTTAGCACGATAAGAAGGTTTGACAATCATTAGAAATTTATCAATAATTTTCAATAATAACCACATAAGAACAATAAGCTATGGATATCCTTTTCTGATGTTGGCCTCGACCATCCCTCAGTTTCATCTATTTTGGACGGATCCACCAAAATCCCATTGCTTGTGATGATAAGGCCCATGAATGAGACCTCCTTCAACCAGAACTCACACTTGTTGTACTTTTCATAGAGATTCTCCTTCTACAAGGTCTCTAGTACAGTTCTCAGATGCTCCTCATGATCCTCATTGGTTTTTTAGTACATCAGAATATCATCTATAAAAAATACCACAAATATGTCGAGGTATTCTCTAATGAGTACATACATCATGTCTAATAAGAGTGCTGGAGCATTAGTGAGTCCGGAAGGCATTACTATGAATTCATAGTGCCTGTATCATGTACAAAATGCAGTATTTGGGATATCATCCTTCTTTACCCTTACTTGATAATATCCCAGTTGAAAATCCACCTTGGAGAAGTATTTGTGCTCTACATATATGATCAAACAATTAATTAATTCATCCGATATGAGACTTGTTATTTATCGTGATTTTGTTCAGCTTGCGATAATCGATGCAAAGGCGCATTGACCCATCCATCTTCTTGATGAAGAGGACTGGTGCGCCCCATGGTGAAGCACTAGGGTGTATAAAACCTTTATCCAAATTCTTATATAGTTGTTTCTTCAGCTCCTCAAGATCCTAAACAACTATTCTATATGGATTCTATGATATTGTCAATGCCCCAGGTATATGATCAATTAAGAATTCAATATCTCTTCTAGGAAGAAGACCAGACAATTCCTCAAAAAACACATCAGTTGTAGAGACCCAAAGCTTGAAGTACATTGACATTACATTACTTTAGCGGAATACTTAATACATAACAAAAACAGACACACAAGGACTGTAATAGTTTAGTGTCTTTGGAAACATGGAACGTAATATTCTAATCGTGGTGAAAGATCTTCAACATCTCCCATAAAGATCTTCCCCTTTTTTTCATACCAAAAACCATTTTTTATATCCTGGGAAAAAGAAAACATAAAATGGGTGAGATCAAATGCTCAGTAAGGGTAAGAATGGATAAAATAAAACAAATCATATACATTTGAACTTAAAAACATGAACATAATGTTTAAATATCAAAATCTTGAGAAATGACATAAAACATGGAAGTACGTAAGGCATAGATCATAAAGAAACATTAAGAATGATAAAATATAATTGGAATAAAACATGTAATTGTGGAAACCATTAAGCACATGATATGATTTCCATAGTAGACAAGGCATTGCTGCCATTACCATCTTTGTGGACAAAGTCCCTTTCTGAATTGAGTTCACTCCTCATTCTAGTCATGTATTACTGAACCGGTTTAACTTTCCGTTCCAGCCATGTCTATCTCATGAGATATAAATCTTTACCCAATTCATTGGAGGGAGATATAGGTCCCACCCATCTCATAATGAAATCATTCTTACTTGGTCCACAAAATAAACATACATCATTCATAATAACCCAATAAATAAAATGGGTTTCATAAACATCATCCCATCATCACATAATCCATATAAAAGAAATGGATATCATTTTCATAATAAGGAAAGTGAAAACATGTAAATCATAGAGACATTATACTTGAAAGATACACATATGAAATAATTTCATCTTAGATGAAAATTGGTTTTGATAGAAACACTTGAAATAAATTTTTTAGGAAAATATCCTTTCTTCATCAAAATAACTTTCTTTTCACAAAATGTCATGCAATTTTAAAAGAAAGAGATTTGGTTGAAAATATTCATGAAATATTTTGGAGGAAGCTTCATGAAAATAAGGCTTTATAAAACTATAAAAATCCGTTCGTTCCTTATAAGTTAAAAAAAATTCTTCTTGTACTTTTGTCGGAAAAGTCAAAAAGTTCCTCGTAACGTAAACAAAAGAAAGATTCCTTACATACAATGTAGTAAAAGTCACGAATGGGTAAAAAGGACTTAAAACATACCTAAAAACACTTTTATAAAACATGGACATGGATTATAGAAATAACCCCAGTAAATACTTAAGAATAATCAATCTCGGATAAAAATGAGATTTGAAAAATTATCCCTTACCTTAGGTCTGATATGCTTCGTACGTATCCAAACCTCCTCTTCTTCGATACACCTCTTTGAAACCTCCTCTTAGGGCACTAAGATTGTTCTTTGAAGTAGACCAGGACCTCTAGGATGTTTCTAGGGAAGTGGAGAAGAGAATTTGGCAGGGGTTGGCCGAGATTGAAGGCTTAAAGTGTTGTGAGGAAAAGAGGGAGGAGGTGCCCTTTTATAAGGGATGAGAGGGGCACCTTTGGAATTCATAAAAATATTAATTTATAATAAATCTAACCCCACTTAAAATCCTCCAAAAATGACTCATATTTGAAGATTAGATGATATAAGGTTGTAATCTCATCAACCAATCAAATTTAGACATGTTTGGATCTTATTTTAAACCTTATCATTTTGATTTATCCTTATTTAATATATTTAAGTTTATTTGTGCTAATAAAATTCTAAATTTTTTTATAACAAATAATTACTTATTTGTTGTGAATTTTCAATAATTGGTTATGTAATAACATTATAGACCATATAAACTTAAATTTATAATTATTAAATATTTTTTGTGATTTTTAAACAATTTTATAATATGTTATTTTTATAAAATAACAATAGTGTCAATTTTGACACTATTCATTTATTTGAATTTAAATAAAATATATACAGAAGATATGTTCGAACTAAAAGCTTTAATAGATTCATAAAACGTCATATGTATCTATAAAATTAGTTTAGCACATTAAATAGTTCATATAATATTTATTTTATTATTTTTAAAACCATTTATTTATTCTATCTCTTAATAAAATAATTACTACAACATTTTTGTATAATTATTTTATATACGTATTTTTTGCATAAAAATTAAAACTAAACTCATATGATGAAGACAAAACTATTACATTTCATAATAATACTTTTACTCGAATTTATCATCTTAAAATCAAAATATTTAAATTGTTATATTTATTAAATTATGAAGCTGACAACTTTGGCATTATTTAAAATAAATTAATATAAGTGTCATAATCACTTTTATAAGACTCCAAACGGTTATATATTATATCATTATATGATTATGGTATAGATATACACTAAAAATAAGTTTTGGTCAGGTTTTTGGGCCTTTTAATGGATATTATAATTTCAATAAAAACTATATTATTGATTTTTCACTTAATAAATAATTTCTGCATCATTAATGTATCACCATTAATGATAATTATTTAATCCCTAAAAAACCTAAATAAATTATTATGATGTAGATACTGTTATTAGATTTCTGGAGACTATTCATGTTAGATGTTTTATGATGTTTATCACTAAATTAAATTATTATACTTATAATATTTAAGAGAGTGACATGTTGTCACTTTATTTGGGTTTAATAATAATTAAATTATTTTGATGGTAAAAAGCCCATAAAATGAATATAATATGACACATAAGAGATATGGGTCGTCTTTTAGTCATCCAATAGAATTTTGGCATGTATTAGGGTAATTTTATAATATTATATTCACCCTAAATTACCCGATTTACCATTAACTATGGTAAAACAATTAGCTGTAGTTACTATTCATAAATCCAAAAAATAAAAAGTAGCTTATTAACATAATTTTTAACTACAGATTCCAAATATGGAATCCATTTTTCCAAATCCAATACACAAAAGTTGCAGAAATTAAATAAAAATTAATCCCGTTGTCGAAAGAAAACGGGTTTTTCTTTAAAACATTGCAAAAGATTGAATTGATTTATCTTACGAATTCAAGGTAAAATATATGCTAATGACATAAATTATATTAAATGGTAAAAATATATTCTATTTATAATTTAAAACCATTCAATATTATAATTTAACCAAATAAGTTATTACGATGAAAAAAGTTGTTTTTAATTAAAATATAGCGTGTTTTTACTATTCATAAAAATAGGAAGTTATCAGAATAATATAAAAAATTTATCCAAGGTAAAATTTTATATCCTGATTCGAAAGAATAATTTTATTTTGTAAAATTAAACTTATAAACATGTCAAAAACTATATTTCATTTGGGTGCGCCATCAAAAGGCGGAAAAACTGCATTTTTTGAAAAATACTTATTTTACCTGAAAAATTTATTTTGTTCTTATACCATGTTCTAGAAAATGTGTAAGATGAATAATAATGTTATAAAATTCAAAATTTAGTTAATACTATTCACAACGGCTAGTTCATAATTATAATAATATATTGTTGTTTAGTAAAACCCGGTATTGTGTACAACACATGCTATCGAGGAAGGTCACGATTGCGTGTAATGCAAGCCAATTAAGAGTTGCGTGTTGTGCAAGAATCCTTCATTGTTTCGTATAATAGAATCCTTATATATTTCATTTATACATTGAATATATATATATAAATACTCAATGTTGTGTAGAATAACTATTATCAAAATTGTGTGTAACACGATCCAAGAATAGTGTTGCATATACTGCAAGCTAATACGGTGTTGCGTATAGCGCAAGATAATCTTGGTGTATCGTACAACAGAAGATATAAAAGAAATTAAAAATAAAATATCTTATAAAATCTCGGGTTATTACATCAGCAAATTCCCCCATAATAGGCATGTATTCTAGGATGGTTTCCTCCTTAGAATCAATAATCTGATCCAGATACGCATGCTCATAGGGTAGTAATATCCACACTTGATATGATGAAGCTATAGAAGATTCATCTTCCTCCTTGCACTTCTAATGAATCGGGGGTTGCTTCTATACATGGAGAGTGATTTCCCTCTCACGATAATTTATGTTGGCTTTATATAAGGAAAGCTAATCCATACGAATAATTGCATGTAATTCCACCATAGGGAGTATGACAAGGTTCTCCAGGAAGTTCAATCAAAAAATTATGACAAGGGAGGAGTTATATTCATGGGATGCAATGATTGCCACATTTTCTGTACTCACCGACATCTTCACCCCCATGATTTGTGGTGGTGTTGGGATTGTTCTACTAAATTTTTGAGATATATAAGAATGCATAGAACCTGAATCAAAAAGTATGTTCTCTATTATTGATTGAATAACTAGCGTAATAGTCACCACATCGTTATCAGGCTTCAATTCTGTAGTAGTGATGGGAAAATATCGCCCTTGCTTCCTTGGAGGTTGTTGGTTGCCTCTGAAAACCCTTGGCTTAGGGAACAGATTTGCGAGATGCCTAGGTTCATTGTAGTTGTAGAAATGAACAACATGTTGAGGTTTAAATGGAGCATTCCTCGCCTCTATTTCAGTTGTGGGTTTTTCTTATCTGCAGTTAATATCCAGGTTCCCTTCTCTTAAACATATAAATCATTTCCTCATCCCCTTCAAGAAATATTCAAGGTGATTCTTTCCAAACCATTGAAATGTGGGGTGTTTGATCATCTTATCACCATTGGATTTATGCATCGGACCACCAGTATTGAGGTCCAACTTATTCTTGTTATCCCCATGATACCCCTATGATTATCCAATCTCCATTTCAAACTTGAGGGAACATATGACATTTTCCTCATAGATGTCAAAGTTGCGGATCTACAATGCTTTCCGTAGGCTAGGTTTCTACCCACCAAATATGTGGTTAACCTTGACTATGAGGTTAATGACAAATTTGGAAGAGAATCATACAAGCCTTGTAAATTTTTCCTCGTACGCTTCAACAGATTCGTCGTATTTTTTTCTTGAGGTCAAGGAAGTCCCTTTCCATATTAATCTGGAGGGTGCAAGGAAAATATTTATCAAAAAACATCTTCTAGAAATTCGTCTATTTTAATGCCTCTATCTTCTCCTCAGGCTTCATATTTTTGATCAATGTCCACCGATAATCAGCTTCACCCTCCATACGATAAGCAGTCAGGAGAACCTTTTCTTGTTCAGAACATTGAAGTATGGAGAAGATCATTTGAAGGAGTTGATCCATTTATCGGTGATTGATGGATCAGATGATCCATTAAAATTAACAGGCCTTGGTCTCTGGAATCCCTCGATAGCGACTTGTTCTTTCTTGGGGGGGGGGGTTGAACGCTCCTCTTGACCCATGTTTCTATTCAAAACTTGCGTTAGCTAAGAGAGAAGCATAATAAAGTTCTCTATTACCACTCCTATAATATTGTGAATCTCATTAGTACAATCGTCACATTGATCTTCACATCTATTGTAAGCTCGAGTCCTCTTATTATTGTCCATTGGGTAGAATAAAAGGAAATTTATGGGTAACATAAATGGTAATCCAAGGAAAAAACTAACGTCTTATAAATAAATATTATTTCTTTATCTTATGAATCTATAGGCTTCCATTAATGTAATCCATGATCTACTTTCAGACATATATTCTTAGGGGCATGTTTTTAATTCCCTTAATAAGGGTTCATACTAAGCTTGTGAAATTAAAAAATCATATCTCTCGGGAGTTCCTTAACCATGTGTGCATCATGGCCCGATGTCATGCACCAGTTCCCATTGGAGTCTTTCTCAAAGCGGTGTTTTCGGGTTTTACCCCTAGGATACATTTGTGCCAGAGCCGCCTCTAGCAGCTCGTATCCATACAGGGATGTATTTTCTTGATAAACCATTAAATCAATACTCATCAAAACATAGGGATTTTTTATTATACTTAGTCTTGTCTCTTAGGATTCACTAGGGTTTTCTAATACTAAACCCAAAAATAACTAAACCTATCATCTGATACCAACTATGATAACCCTACTTTTTATTACACAATTAAACATAATTTATTATATAAACCTCTTTTGATACAACAAATATGATAGATATTTCTAGTATCTATGGGGCTTAGGATCGTTACATAACAACTAAATAATGAAAAATAACATCTTTATTTAAAACATCATTTACATGACCCCTACATTCCCTTGTACTTAGAATTTCATGGGATAACCTTTGGACATGCATAAGAATAGGGTGAGCTATAAATCCCAGTTAAATAATAAACATGGAGTAACATGAGGAATACATTACATTTTAGCCAATTGGCATATCATTAGTGAACAATAGAAGCATAAACAAAATTTCATTATAAATAATGATAATCATAACATGGAAATGTCGCAAAATCCCTTAACATGTAATTAATATGAGCAAAGGCTCATTGCACATTGAGCATGATTAATTCCTCATTGCACATGAAGCACGAGTAAAAAATAATTTCACCTTAATTATCATTAGTAAAAACCCCATTTCACATGAATTATTACGATACTATACTTTACCCATTGCGTTGGAGCTCTATAAGGGTGCACCCTTCTTAAATATTTCATTTCATGCATAAGTGTCCCACATGAAATCATATAACATGGATTCAAAAAACAAAAAATTTATTCTGAAATAAAGGAATGTGGAATTCATCCATGTAACTTTATAATCAATAATTAAATTTTTAGATGGGTGAATACCCTTGATATAGGAATGGGAATGGTATTCACTACATAATGACATTGGATTGGAAAATCGGTGCAATTTCGGCAGCATAACGACGTGACGTAAAAATTCATAAAAATGGTTGATGACAGAGAAAGAAGTGTCGCATAATATGTAACTGAAATTGATAGTAAGGTGGTCATATATATTCATTCCCAAACAATTTTAATGGTATTTATAGTCATGATACAAGAGAATTGCTTGAATGTAAATGAGGAGAGAGAAATTCCATTTGGAATTCCAGCATAGTAACAGGTGTACATGGGAGGCATTTCTGAGAGAGAAAGGGGTATCCCATCATTCAAACATAAAGTGGGTTTTATGGGTGAGGTTAAAGACCATACCCCAAAATTTATAATTGAAATTAAAAGGCATGAAAATTTAAATAAAATTGGACAAAAAAGATAAAGAAAGAAAAACCCTTACATGGAAGTGTGCTTTCAATGGCTTGAGGGAGGGTTCAGAGTGGCTTATTGGGAGATTGGGGCACCTTGGGAGGATTATAAAGAGAGTTGGTTAGAGTATGTAGGAACTCAAAAGGCATTGAGTGGGTATGAAGTGGGAGATTGGGTGGGTTTATATAGGAAAGGGTGGGGAATTATTTATTATTTATGTTTGGGACACCTCACATTAATCTAATCAAAACCACAAACCATCCCATGGTTTTTAACCATGGTTTTGGGAAAAGGGAAGTGGAAAATAGTATTTTATATGGCCAATGTCTTAAATTTTTAAAATAATGTGGTTTTTTATGTGGAGGTGAGTCACACTCCCAAGGAAATCAATTTAAAAAGACTAGATGTTTAATAATCCTAGAAGGGTCCATTAATGCTTTGTAAAATAAATCAAACAAACCCAAAATCACATTATTGTAATGGTAAAGAATATATTGGATGAACATAAGGCTTATTGTATTTTATTACATCACTATTGGGTCATTATGATGTCATGAAACACATTATATATTTTAAAGGTATTTAATTTTTACCCTAAAATTTGAGTATCTCGGAAAATTATGAAAAATTAACCATCGAATAATATTGACTTCCTAATTCCCGAAATAATATTTATTTTATCTAAATAATTTTCCTAATATGTTAATTTTCGTTTTTAAAATAAAAATCGACATTTATTGAAAATTAACCGGTTTTGAAAAAAAATCCTTTCAAACCGTAATAAAAATTACGATTGCATTCATAAAATTATACATTCATTTATATTTAATAAAATCTAATTTAATATTAATAGTAATATTTTATTAAAATATTATTTAATTCTAAAACCCATTAATTCATAAAAATATATTTCTTAGTTGAATATTAACGAAAAATACTATTTGTGCTTTAAAACCCATCTTCAAGGTAATAATAATAAAATGAATGTATAATTGTTATTATATAGAAAACAATATAAATAACCATAGTACTAGGATCTTGTTACATAAACCCTTATAACACCCACATAAGTATGAAGAGTAAGGTGTGCGATGGTGACCGACTCTTGGGGTGGCTCAGATAACCTTGCGCGGGTGGTAATCTCTATAAACTTCCACTTATCTCGTAGGCGATTCCTCATGAGCTTAAAATATTCAGATCGGCTTGGGATTGGTCAAGATCATTTCCCAAAGGTGCAACCTCATTTCTGAGCTCTGAAAAATGGGTTTTTTATGGGGAATGTCTACTAAATTAGGCCATCCCTTCACTAGTCGGAGTAAATTGGATTTTTTAAAGCTCTATATTTTTACAAATAATGTGATCACTGTTCAATGGATATATTAACAGCAGTCAAAATTCAAAACAATATTTTAAAAAAAACATAAAATCAAAGAAGTTACGATTTTATATATACATTTAACATAAGAGACATTTAATTTTATCAAGAGGGATTTCCATTAATGAATGTTTGGGTGGTTACATTCTTTCTATGGGGCGATGTGACACTTTGCAAGAAAATACTCTTGGAATTAGGTAGGCCCACCTAATTCCAACGCGAATGATTCTTAGAGGTCCACACACTACGTTTTTTGGGTGATTTCATTTAAATTCTAATTGAATTTAATAAATGAAATAAATATTATTCTCAAGACCTTGGAATAATTTTATTCAAGTTATAATGATCACATAATTTAAATAAAATATATTTTTTTATAATATTGAACATTTAATAAATATTTATTTAATATATTTTATATAAAATATTTATTTATGAGAATAAATTATTTATTTATTTATTCGGGTGTTCAATAAATGGATGCAGAGTTCGAGCGAACCAAGGTCAGTCCGATAGTAAAATAATTATTTAACTAGTTTTCACAAATTATAATAAAGATGATATAATTTTGTGACATGGAATTTTATTCATAATTCCAATTTTCACAATTTGGAGCATTATAAATAATGACTAGGTAATATTATTAAATTCAGGGGTTTTCTCAACGTTCATGAACGTAATTAATTGTTTTTATGAAATTAAATATTTTAACAAAAATTCCATTTATATTACCAGGCACGTACACATATTGTGCCATACACCACACCACATGCCTAGTAAATTGAGAATTACTGATCCAAAAAATTTCTCTCTCAAATCCTTTTCTCTCCCCTATCAAGAACGAGAGACGATCTTCAAGACGAAAGAACAAACAATCAAGAATGACTGACACAAGACACTCGCTTCTCTATGCTAGCACTTGAAGAATGAGTAGTGTCGATAAGAGGCCATCAGAGAACGTGTAGATCACCTCTAGAGGGATTAGAGTTTGCATCCTAAAAAGACCAACAAGATAATCAAAAAGGGTCATTCTAGATGATCAACATAATCAATGGAGAAAAATACTGATTTCAAATATATTATTTTTTTTTAAAAAAATATAATTAAATTAATTATAAACATGATGTGAAAGATCCTCTATAAAGATTTAAGGACCTTTTTTTATTAATCAAAATAATTTATTATATTATGTGGAGACATGCGTTCATCTTCGTATTGATCCTGTAATAATCATTGATCATGGTAAACATCAAAATTCGGTGTCTTCCCAACCAAACTTTCACTGCGCGCAGAGCCTTCAAATTGTATCATAGGGGTAACATCATAAATTATAATTATTTAAATATTTCATTGATGAATTATGCTTTTAATACATTATTTATTTCAATTTATGTTAATCATTCTGTGAATCTGAATCTCGAAAACTATTCCTCCTCTTTCGCTTCGTGTTCACCTTATAAAAAAGATGTTTTATTTTAATTTTGATTAAAATAAAATAGAGGATCTCATCTAGAGGTGCCAAATCATTTTTTCCTTACTACACTAGAACAAATGATGCGTATTCACCAATACACACCATTCATTCAAGATTCCACGTATCGGAATGGTTTGCAAATTCAAGCTGTGTGTTGGAGTGTTTCTATATATTAAATGACTCCGTCTGTTGACCATGAATAGGTGGAACATGGTTTCCAGATCACACATTGTGTGGCCCAATGGACATAGCGTGTAGTCCATTCTTATTAGGGTTGGACTGTATACCCAGTACACAACTTGCCCGGATGGAGATGGTGTAATGAGGAACTATACAACGTGTGGCCAACTAGACACGTCGAGTACTTCGAAGATTTATGAAATACACTAACATTCCATTTCCCCGGGCATGTACATCCGACAGATGGTGAAAAATAGTACCTCCATCTAGTTAGAACTACATGTTGGGTAATCATCCAAATTACATAGATTTATTAATGTTTATTATTATATTATAAAAACCCTTGAGATGTGTACCATCGTACGAGTGTAATGTTGAGGCACAACATGTGATATGTGTTTTGTATATATGTTTTTAATTTAACACTTGTGTAATATTCATTTCTACTCATTAGGATGTTATGAATAGGAATTAACTAGGTTGCCTCCAAGTTACATGTTACATACAAAGATAATTTCAAATAAATTTCTTTGTTTAAAATTGTTTTTGATGATAATCTCAAGGGAATTCAGAAAATTATTTATGATAAAATTATTTATTAATTAAAGATGATAATTAATAGATTCAAAAATGAATTACCGTAAACTAGAATGATTAAAGAATTGAATTCCAATTTTATATATGCATAAACATCATTACATATGGATGATCATGAGTTAGACCAATACCTTTGTATGAGGATTGTTTATTTTTAATTTATTTATTTAAATTAAATATGTTTTCCTATGATCCTTCACCTCATTAATATTTCAGGTCTACGTGACCAATGATTCATTTATGTAACATGTGAGTTAAAAAACAAATATATATTGGATGGAACTCCCAAGCTAGTGGAGGTGGTTCAAGCTGAAGCTCAGAAGAAACAATCCCAAGAGTTACAGAGGTGGATAGGTGGAAGCTGCAAGCATGATCCCAAAAGGTTCATGTTGTTTCTCCCATAAGTCGGGGTTTTTTATCAAATGATAGATAATCTAACCATTAGAGGATCTCATGATCATGCAATTTACATTATATTATTTCTTTCTGTTGCATGGTTTATCATTATGGTTGTGTTGTCACGATCACACAATTAATGAATTAAAAAAGAATACAAGATGGAACTAAAATAAACTAGACTTATGTGTAAATATTATCAAGACATGGTTAATCACTTATGTATGTTCAACATAATATTAACATGCATGCGATAATGATAATAAGAAATTCACCCATAAGAGATAAAAAATGAAAAATAAAATATTATTTCTGAACAATCCTTATATTACTTGATTAAAGGAAAAAACTCTATAAAAATTTGTGTTTGAAAATTTTTGTAGGGACACATACTTTTATACAGGAAACCGTTATAAAAGGTTCTGGGTTTACATAACCCTATTACATAAAGTGGAGTATCCCTTGCTATACATGGTGTATTATTGGAGGCAATAGCTGAGGAAATCCCAATTCAGGATTTTAGGATTGGGGAGTCAACTCAACACATCAAGGAGCTTTAATCCCACAGTTAGAAAAAATTGCCTACCTAAATACCTTCTAATAGCTTGACCAACCATTTTTGCGGTTAGTTGAAGGGGGATATGTTTCCTTTCCACTAGAATGTCATGGTAACTAGATATTCTGAGTTCAATAGTGAGGGCCATTGGGGATTGATAAAATAGTTGGAGACTTAATAAAATTTATTATTTCTCATAAAATGTAATCAAGAAAGTACTAATGATATTATCCTTTAATTGTAGAATAAAAATGACTAGATCATCCACTACACAATCCCTACGATCAATTTTCGATGAAGAAAACATCCTCACCAGCAGTAACTTCTAAAAATGTTTTAGACACTTTCAGGTTATCATACGCCATGAACGGAAGTCTTACATGCGGGAGTCAGCAATACCTGATCCTCCTGTCAAATAGGCGAGTCATGAGGATTTCTTTGACTAAGAGAAACATATGAACGAAGCGGTCGATGTTCAATGTTTTATACTATCATTAATGTCTAGTGATCCCATGTAGTCTTGTGAAAACATTTTTTCTTATATC
Source organism: Viscum album (assembly GCA_963277665.1). Lineage (NCBI taxonomy): Eukaryota > Viridiplantae > Streptophyta > Magnoliopsida > Santalales > Viscaceae > Viscum > Viscum album. The sequence goes on from OY728139.1 coordinate 919,491,752, forward strand.
ATGCTCAAGCACATATGTGGTCTTTACTTGGATAGTGCAGGACATGAATGGTTTGACATCTCTATGTCACTCTATTAGAGTAAGATTATAGAAGGTGCCCCAGCTGGGCCTCTTGTAGTCATGCTCATTGGCTACATTGAGCTCCTATAGGTTCTATGGATTAAAATTCTCTGATGAACTAGTCACTAATCTCATCCTCGCATCACACCTTTATAGCTTCTCTAACTTTGTTGTCAATTTCAATACGAACACCATTGACAAGTCTATATCTGATCTTCTTATCCTCATTCGCCATGTGGACATAGATATGAAGTGCTAAATGCCTTCTGTAATTATGGTGAATAAGATGAAAGGGAAGGCGAAGATCATTAATCCCCAAGATTCTTCATGGCCTTCAAGGAAAAGAAAGATCAAAAGGGAGTCAAGGGAAAAGGAGGCTCTTTGTTTCATATATGGAAAGAAGGTAAACTGGAAGAAGAAATGTAACTGGACTAAGAAACAAGGGTAAGCTTCAGGTGTGTTTGTTATCAAACACAATCTATTAATTTCTACAAATTGGTTATTATATATAGCATGTGGAGCTCAAATATGTATCCAAATATTGGAACCATGTAGATTCACAAAGATTGATCAAGGGGAGCTAGATCTACAAGCAGCCAATAGTTCCAGACTTGCTATTGTATCTATCAGGGACTACCACCTCACGTCTCCAATAAGGATTATGATGTTGTTAAGGGGTTTCTACACCGTCTTCCCCCTCCCTCCTCTTATATTCCTCTACTGGGAACACTGAAGAGGGTTGGGCCAGGAGGTGTGGCGTAAGGGTGTCAATTTCCCCATGGTTTCGTAGATCCAAAACATTTAAACCTCCTCCGACAATTTGGTATGAAGACAACACCCCCAATCACGAACTGACCTCGAACTATTTCTCTATTTTTTTCCCCTCTCTTATGTTTGGTTGTGGTTGTGATCAGAGATCAGGTGTTTGGCCGATTGGAATCGATGGAGTCAGAATGCGGAAGGGCCCTCGTCTCCTTCTTGGGTCACTATGAGGCCCCAGGTGGCGAACTCAGGAAAGCAAAGAATTGGTGGCATCCCCTTACCAGTTCTACTCCCAATCATTCAGGTATGCTTCATGGTATTTTTTTGGATTTTTTGGGCCTCACATCATGTGGCTTGCAGGTTTTTTGGTTTTATCTGTTTAGAGTTATATGGGATCCGTGTTCAGGTTGATCTTCATCTCTACTCTGACGTTTTTCCTTTTGGATTTCTTGGTGGTGCGACAATAGGGTATACTCTCCGATTTTGTATTGGTTTCAGATGATTTTCGGTTCATGAGTGTTACCGATGAAAATATTCCCATCAGTCATCCTCTATAGTGGTTTCTGGTGGGGTTTGGTTCTTTTTCTCTGTTTTCTCTAGTTCAATATTAGCCTACTCGGGTTTGATTTCATCTCCAATGGTCCTCCTCTTGCTCCCAGAGTCGGTGGTCCGATGATCACGGATGGATGGTCCTTGGTGTAGTGGTGCTACATTCGAGGAAAGATGATGTTTGCACTGGATTCTATATGGACATAGTGCAGGGCAGAGAGTGACTGAAATGATTTGTTTTGTTGGTTTTGTGAGTGTCGGTCTTCCTTAGGCGACCCATTTTTTGTTTTATTATTGTTGTTTTCCAAGGCTGTTTTGTGGTGTTTTTTTGTAGACGTGGGTCCTGGATAGGGTTCTTTGCCCCGCCCGCAAATGGATCCTTATAATGGCATTGTATTTTTTTTCTAGTTCTCACTTATCATCAAATTTATTTATTTTATAAAATCAAAAAATTAGCGGTGGTTGGGAACATTTATACAATAGTCATTATCTGTTGGATTACACAAACCATTTAATGGAAATTGATGACAAATATAATTCACATGACTCATACCACACCCATCTTTGGCATCATTAGCTAGGTCATGTAAATGACAATTGCATGACAAAGTTACATCAATATGGATATTTATATTCTTTTTAACTAAAACCACTTGGCTTGTGTCATGCATGTCTAAAAATAAAAATGACCAAATCCCCATTTGGTGGGAATGGTGAAAGGGCTAAAGAGCTTCTTGAATAGGTTTATACCAATGTGTGTGGACCATTTCCAGTAGATGCACGAGGTGGGTACTCATAATTCATAACATTTACTGATGATTTTAGTAGATACATAGAGAGGTATAAGTTGTATTCCTTTGATAAGTTCATGATATACAAGATGGAAGTTGTAATCCTAGTTGGTAAGAAGATTAAGAAACTCCACTCAGACCGAGGTGGGGAATATTTTAATCAGGACATCACTGATTACATATGAGAGTTTCAGATCATATACAAACTCATTCCTCTTAACACACCTCAATGAAATTGTTTTAGTGAAAGGAGGAACCACAACTTGTTAGACATGGTGAGATAAATGATGATTAATACAATTCTTCCATTATCCTTTTGGGGATATGCATTACCAATAGTGGCACACTTACTAAACCAAGTACCAACTAAATCGATAAATGGCATTCCATACGAGTTCTAGAGTGGATGAAAAACCTTGTTATTGATTTTACATTTGTGCGGAAGTGAAGCATTTGTTAAGGTCTGTTCATGTAATAAACTCTCACCCTGATGCACAATGCATGCCTTTACCGGATACCCTAAGGATACAAGGGGATATTACCTATACAACCCCATAGACCAAAATGTTATAGTGGAATGACATTTCATATTCTTTGAGAGGGAGCACATCTCCAAAAGAGATAGAGGGAGCAAGATAGACTTCGATGATGTTGGGGCACAAGGTGCACAAGGGTTGGAACAAGAACAAATTCTACAAAGCCCTGTGGAAAAATAATCTATTCAAGAAACACAAGTACTGTGTAGGAGTACAAGAGAGGTTAGAGAACCGAAATGGTATGATTTTATAGCTACCGTGGATGGTGACTCTTTATTAGTTGATAATAATGATCCTATAATCTACAAGGAAGTAGTTAGTGGAACATAAATTGGATACTATCAAGAAGCCATCAATTCTGAAATGGTTTCCATGTTTCAAATCCAATTATAGATTTTGGAAGATCCTCCAATTGATGTAATACCTATTGGTTGCAAATGGGTATTCAATAAGAAACTGGACATGGAAGGATATGTCAGAACCCATAATGCACGAATGGTTACAATATGTTTTAAATAACATCAAGGAATTGACTATAATGAAAAAATCTCTCCAGTTGCAATCCTGAAATCCATCAGAATTCTACTTGTTGTTGTGGCTTACCATGACTATGAGATTTGGGAAATAGATGTTAAAACAAAATTCCTTAACGGGAACATTTCAGATGATTTCTACATGACACAACATAAAGGGGCTGTGACTCCAAAGGATGCAAATAAGGTATGCAAGTTGCAAAATACCAATTATGGATTAAAGCAAGCATACAGGTCTGGGAACATTCATTTAGATGAAGCCATACAAGAATTTCATTTTATCAAAAAATGAGTGTGAGACTTGTGTCTACAAATGGTCTAGTGGGAGTGTATCCGTTTTCATAAAAGTATATGTTGATGACATATTACTCATTAGAAATGAGATACTAGTCTTGCAGTTTGTTAAGGCATGGTTGAATCCATACTTCTCCATGAAAGACTTGGACGAGGCAACATATATTTTTGGGATCAAGATACATCGTGAAAGATCCAAGTGATTTTTGGGACTATGTCAATGTACATACACTGATAAGATACTGGAGAGATTCAGTACGGAGTAATCCAAGAGGGGATTATTACCAGCATCACATAGCATTCATATTTCCCAGAAAATGTGTCCTCAAACACAAGAGGAAAGAAAGATATTGGCAAGGACTCCATTGGCATTAGTGATTGGGATATTCATGTATACGATGATATCTACTAGGTTGGATGTCACCTATGCATTGAGTGCGATAAAAATATATCAAGCGGACCCAGGTGACTGCCATTGGATGGCAGTCAAGAAAATCATAAAGTATCTGAGGCATAATAAGGATATGTTCCGAGTTTACAGAGGAGATTAGGAACCTGTCATCAGAGGATATGTAGATGTTAGTTTCCATACTGATCATGATGAAATGAATTCACAAACCAGATACATCTTCTATTTGAATGGATGTGTAGTGAGATAGAAGAGCTCAAAGCAGAGTGTTGTCACAAATTCTATAGTAGAGTCTGAGTATATCATAACTTCTATGGAAGATAAAGAAGTAGTTTTGATGCGATGTTTCATCCAAGAGCTAGATGTGATACGTAGTAGTAATTATCCCATCATACTGTATTGTGATAATACTGTAGTGGTGGATCTCAAAAAATATCCACGAACATATCAATGCACGAAGCACATTGTAACACCCATAGATTTTATGGGAAATAATATTTTTAATTTCTAAGATGTCTTGTGTTGTACGCTACACCAAGATTATCATTTACTATATCCAACACCGTATTAGCTTGTATTATTCCCAACACTATTATTTTCTTACGTTACTTGCAAAAGCAACATTTCATCGATAGCTTGTGTTATACGCAATACCGAGTTTCACTAAACAACAATATATTATTAAAATATTATATAAACTAGCCATTTTAAATAGTAATACCCACTTTTTGAAATTTTATAAAATTTACCTTTCAAAATGGACTTCATTATTGGATTCAGAATATCGAAATTATTCAAGAGTGAATTTTTGGTATTTTTCTGAAAAATATCAATTTTTGATGAATAGTGAAAAAAACAATAAGTTATAGTTTAAAACCAAATATTTATTTAAATAATTATTTATTTTATTTAAATTTAATTAAGGTCAAAATAAATACATAATACCTATATAATTTCAATTTAATTCATTGGAGTCATTTTATAAAAAAATTTAAAGTATTAATATTATATTGAACTTTTCACTATCTTTTACCCACCTCCTAGGAGAATTTGAAAATTTACATAAAACATAATTTTACCGCTTTTGTGAGTGGAATTTCAAAAATCATAGAGACATGGTTGATATCAGTAAGTAAAATTTCATTCAATGAGATGAAAATAATTTTGGTGAATAGTAACTTTTTAATTTTATTTACCATGGTTAAAAGTAAATTGGGTAATTAAGGGTAAAAATGATATTATTATTACCCTAACACATGTCTTAATTCTATTGGATGAGCTTAATTCGACCAAAAACTAACTTAGAAATACAATATGACCGTTTTGATCCACATGGATTAGATTAAGACATTTATTATTATTTTATTTAAAGAAGAGTTAAAAAAATTAAAATCAATGTTTAATAACTAATTTTTTTTAATATTTAGATATAAATAATATAAATTCGACTATATCTATTCATTATAAGGATAAAAATATTTCCTACATAATGATAATTTATTTATATTTTTTAGAAATTAAATCAGTTAATTTATTTATGAAACAATGATGATTCAGTAATTATCATATTAATGAAAGTTTAACATAAATCATATTGTAAGTACCCAAATAAATGTTATTTGAGACTTTTTATGACTTAATCTACTTTTCTATGTTAATATAACATATTAGGATTGGTTAGCTGTATGTTTTTTAAGAAATGATGCTATTATGAATTTACAAAAAACAAAATACCAAATAGTGTCAAAATTGTCATAAAGGAGTTTTTAAAACAAATATTATATTATTAATTGATATAATGGTCCTAAAAATCAACGGTTCAGTAAAAATACTTATATAATAAAATATATTACATTAATGAACCAATTGGGGTTCTATAGGATGTTTATATTATGTTTATTAACTATATAGTGTAAGAATACAAGAAGACACGGTAAAAGATAAATTATTTAACATAGAGTTAAATCTAAATGATAAGGTTATAATGGTAACCTAAACTTGTCAAAAACCTATTGGTTGAGAGTATTTTGACCCATCCCCAGACTAGCCTCTAAATAAGTCACATTGGAGCCATTATAAAATGAATATAAATTTATTATAAAATAATATTTTAAGTTTTTCCTAAGGTGCCCCTCACCCCTCTTATAAAAGGGAAGTCCCCATTCACTCTAATTCACAACTTCTGATCCATTTGGATAAGCCATACTCGAACCAAATACCCTCTCAACTATCCTACCTTCATCCTAGAGGCCTTCCTTTAGTAAGAAAGCCATTTTATGGATCCCTTTTGATCAAATCAAAAGGAAGAACCCGAAGAAGAGGTAAATGTCTCACCACCTATTTCAAGATAATTTTTTCTTCTACTTCCCCTTTCCTTGTTGTGTCCAATCTAAAATAATAAATCCCATTTATTTTATATACTTTCATGTTATTATATAAATGTTACAACCAGATTAGTTATTTTATCCATAATAAGAAATAAAAATTCACTACACATGCGTACATACGACTTACCGTCTCCACGTCGTGGCATAGTTTGTTATTCAAACATCTCATCATTTGGATGTGTATAATAATGATTATTAATTATGTAAATAAAATATATAACATTTTTATGATTCTGTATATATGTTATACCATCCAATTATATATGATTTTAATATCAAAATAATGACCTCGTGGCTCATTCGTACGTAAAGACTACCATCTCCACGACGTGTTGAGATTCATTCTCCATGTTAACCATTCTAGAATAATTATAAATAATATTTATAATAAATAATGATTTAATTTGTGACATAATAATGCTACTGTATATATATATGTACTCTATTTACTTCTATTTAATTCAATAAGGAAATGAAAATAGCGTTCATGCGTACGTACGGTCTACAATCTCTATGAATGGTGGATTTCATTTCATTTATCTATCTTTTATATAAATATATATCCTGAATATATATGATATATAAATCATTTTTTACATCATGGAAGTATGTATATCATGAAATAAGTAACAATATAAACAACAATAAGTACAAACATGTACGATAAATGAAACGATTTAACCCAAAACACGGCATTAACATGGAATTGACAAAAGAACGGGTAATAAAAAGTCATAAGTGAATAATATATGATATAATAAATATTTTTATGATTCTATTACAAGTTTATAATATGTTTAAACGCACTATACTAGAGTTTTGGACATGTAATAAAGTAATTGTATCATAGTTAAGGGACAATTTTGCAATATCATTTTTATATGAGATTTCTTATACGTAAGTATTTACTGAGGTATATATTTAATCAATGTCCATACAATGTTTTTCCTAAAGTGTTTAATGTTCTTCCATTTATTTTTAAATTCATGTTTACCCCTGTTTGACTTTTACTTTGTGTTATGGTAGGAATCTTTGTTTTTTTTCCATGCATGGAACTTTATGACTTTTCTGTTAAAAGTACGAGAAGAATGTTTTTTTAACTTATACGGTGTGAATGGATTTTTATGGTTTTATAACGCCTCATTTAAATGAAAGTTCCTTTACACTATTTAATTATTATTTTCAACAAAAATACTTTTATTTTATAATTTAATGGAAATTTGTGAATTAAATGAAATTTAAGAAGAAAATATGTTTTCCTCAAGAAATTTTTTCCGGTGTTTTATCAAAAGTATTTTCCATCTAAGATGACATTATGTAGTATGTTTATGTTTCAAGTATAATGTCTCTATTATTTACATGTTTTTATTTTTCTTATAATGAAATGATATCCATTTGTTTTATATGGATTATGTTATGATGGGATGACGTTTATGAAACCCATTTTATTCTTTGGTTTATGATAAATGATTTATGTTTATTTTGTGGCACAAGTAAGAATGGTTTCATTATGATATGGGTGGGACCTATATTTCCCTCCAATGCATTGGGTAAATATTTATATCTCATGATATAGACACGGCTATAACGGCACGTGAATCTAGTTCATTAATACAGGGCTGGAATAACAAGTAAACTTGGTTCAATAATGGAATTTTTCCACTATGATGGTCTTGGAAATAATTTCTTTGCTACAATGGAAATAATAACATGTGCTTAATGGTTTGCCACAATTACATATTTTATTCCCATGCAATTTTATCATGATTAATATTCCTTTATGATCTATTCCTTACGTACTACCAAGATTTATTTCACCACAAAAGGTTTTGATGTCTAATCATTATGTTCATTTTTTATGTTCAAGTGTATATGTTTTGTTCTATTTTCTCCATTCTTACCCTTACAGAGCATTTGAGCTCACCATTTTTTTGTTTTCTTTTCCCCAAGATATAAATATTTTTTAGGTATGAAAAAAGGGAGTGATCTTTATGGGAGTTGTTTAAGATCTTTCACCATGATTAGAAGACTGTGTTCTAGGTTTCCAAAGGTACTAAAGTATTACGGTACTTGGGTGTCTGTTTTTGATATGTATTAATTATTCAACAAAAGTAATGTAATGTATATGTACATCAAGCTTGGGTATATATAGTTGGTATTAGATGAAAGGTTTAGTTAACCATTGGAATCTTGGATGCGAAAACATTAGTGGAATCCCTAGAGATATTTCTAAGGTATGTCTCGGGATGTCTCTAAGGTTAATTACAAGTATAGGTTATAGCCGTAGAATTACGATAACAATAATAGAATTAAACCTAAGCTGTTAGATATTGAAGGTACTCTCACTTTATTATGTTGTTTTCCTAGTATGATTTTTTCCTCTCACACTATTCTTTTTGGGTTTCAGAAAATGGATGGAAACTAGAAGATTCATGTTAATTGAGAATATGATGGAAAATGGAATGATATTATTCCTGATAAAGAAATTGAAATGGGATTTGGATGGAGAATCATCATTATTATTCCTAATCAGCAATCTCATAATATTATTAATAATCTCAACTTTGGTAAGTTTCCTGAATCATTTAATAAGAGAAAGAAGGAGTTTCATGATGATCATAGAGGAAATAATGTTCAATTTTCCTCATGTAAATCGTGTGTGAAGAGACATTAAGGAGAACATTTCAAAGGAACTGGAAGATGCTTTGGGTGTTGAAAAGAACGACACAAAGCATGTAATTGAAAAGGAAAAGGTTTAGTTAACACCATTTACAAGGATAATGGTATTTCCAAGACATCAAAAATGGTTAAATGTTTTAAATGTGGAATTTATGGGCATTATGAAAACCAATTCCCTAAGTAAGAGTATCATGAAGAGAGTTAGAATTGTAGTATGGGTAGTATTTATGTTGATGATGATGAAGAGAATACAAATTATATGTGATATGAAAGAATTGTTGAAGCTCGATCAATGGTTTAAGAAGGTGGTTGAATGATTGTATGTTTATCAAGAGTTGTGTTGCCTGGGTAATTTAATGGTACTGTGGAATAAAGATACATCTAAGGATTGGTACACTATTTTTTTTTCTCACGTATTTGAAATTAGATGTTAAATTGTACCAGTAACCATGAAAGGATATTCAGATATTTTTGGAAAGTAGATGATATGTGCATGATGAAGGGATAAGGGGATAATGAGATGTTTCATAATATTAAGGAGCTCATGACTGATATAAGTACAATGTGATATCATGGCGTGAGAATATAGAAATTTTGGGATTTTGGTATGTGGAAAGAGTTAACTTTTCATATAATTAATGTTTTCACAAAGATTATATGGTTATTTATTTTTCAAGAGAATACATAATTAAGGTATTAATTTTTTTTTCAAGTGACCAACAAGATATATTTTATGATATATGGGGGATAAATGATGGTAATCATATGCTTGGTATATGACTTCTCTAGTAATAATTTTATTTATACTATGAGATTGGAAAAAAGTATTTTGTATAAGCCTCAAAATGCAATGGATTAAGTTGGACATTAGATAGTATTGTTTATGGATAAAATATTCTTTCTATAATGTTATAATAGAATTGTTTTAGAAAAAGGAAAATCGGTAGGATGGGCGACAACCCATTGCGTCAGACAAGGTTGCGGGAATCAAACCGACAACCGAAGTGCGACATGACTTTATATCCTACCATTGGTCTATAAGAAGTCACTGGTTTTTAGAAATTGGTTTTATTTATTTATGTGGCATGATAGATGATGTATAAGTCCATTTCTGGAACCATATACGAATAATCTGACCATAAATGGACTTATGTCTATAACTATTGCTAACCTTATGTTTGAGATAGATGGAATGACCTATCATTGTGTCGCATGATCTGAAAAAACATCACAGAAGACAAATTCAACTTTATTCATTTAAGAGATGAAGTGGAAATTGATTAAGGCACGAACTACAGTGATATTGTACCAAAATTCAGTAAGTATTTCTTTTAATTCAAATTTTCTTCAAAATTAGGGAAATGATATGGAAAACCAAAAATGTTGTCCTATTTACCTCTTACCTGATGAATTATATGGTACCATAGATCATCACAAATTTATGCCTTTCTGATTGTTCGATTTTTCATATCCATGTTCTCTACCACTCTCCATCAGAACATGATGGTAAGATTTCTGTTCTATATCCATATATTTACCTATGTTCCCCTATATGGAAACCCAGTGATTAGTTAATTTGGGTAACTGGTACATTTAATAATTTAGTTTTTAATGATAAGTTATGTTATTACTTTTTATTATGTGGGTTTATATTAAAGAATATATCTTGTAGTAAACCATTAATAACCCTGACAAATTTTGAGGGTGAAATTCATTTTAATGGGGGTAGAATGTTACACCCCGAGATTTGATGAGAAATATTATTTTTAATTTCATTGATGTCTTGTGTTGTACGCTACACCAAAGCTATCTTTCACTATACGCAACACCATATTAGCTTGTCGTATACGCAACACTATTCTTGGCTAGTGTTACACGTAAGAGAAACCTTCCTCGATAGCTTGCGTTGTATGCAATACTAAGTTTCACTAGAGAATAATATATTATTAAAATATTATATAAACTAGCCGTTATAAATAGTAATACCCAATTTTTGAAATTTTATAAATTTTATCTTTCAAAATGAACTTCATTTTTGGATTTGGAATATCAAAATTAGCATTGGTTGAATATTTGGTATTTTTCTGAAAATATTCAATTTTTTATGAATGGTGAAAAAAACACTAAGTTATACTTTTAAACAGAATTTTTTTAAAATAATTATTTATTTTATTTATATTTTATTTAGGTAAAAATAGATACATAATTCCTATATATGTTCAATGTAATTCAATGCAGTCATTTTAAAATAAATTTTTAAAAATCCAAGGGTCATGATTGATATTAGTATGTAACATGTGGTTCAATGAGATGAAAATAATTTTTCGCAAATAGTAACTTTTAATTTTATTTACCACGGTTAAAAGTAAATTGGGTAATTATGGGTAAAATGATATTATTATTACCGTAACACATGTGATAATTCTACTACATACGTTTAATTCCACCAAAAAACAACCTTACGAATAATATATGACCCTTTAGGTCCACTTGGGTTTGATTAGGACATTTATTATTATTTTATTTTAAGAAGAGTTAAAATAGTTAAAATCAATGTTTAATAACAAAAACATTTTTAATATAGGGTTATACATAAGATCAAATAGACTATAAATTTTCATTAGAAAACTAAAATAGTTTCTTACATAAATTTATATTTTTTATATTTTTTCGACATTAAATCAGTAAATTTATTTATGACACAATAATGATGCAGTAATTACTTTAATAAAGATATATTAACATAAATAATATTATAAATACACAAATAAATGTAATTTGATACTTTTTATGAATTAAAATAATTTTATAGGATATTATAAAATATTACGGTTGGTTAGATGAATTTTTTTCGAATTAATAATGCTGTTATGAATTTAGAAAAAAAACAAAAAACAAAAGAGAGTCAAAATTGTCATAAAAGAGTTTTTAAAAAAAATTCTATATTATTAATTGATGTAATGGTCCTAAAAATATATTTTTCAGCCAAAAGACTTATATAATAATATATATGACATTAATGAACCAATTTGGGTTTTATTGGCAGTTTATAGTATGTTTATTAACCATATAGTGTAAGAATACAAGAAGACACGGTAAAAGATAAATTATTTAACATATAGTTAAATCTAAATTATAAGGTTAAAATGGTAACCTAAACATGTCTAAAACCTAATAGTTGAGAGGATTTATACCCATTATCACCATAGCCTCTATATAAGTCACTTTGGAGAAATTATAAACTGAATATAAATTTATTATACAATAATATCTTAAGTTTTTCCTATGGTGCCCCTCACCCTCTTATAAAAGGGCACTCCACCTTCACTCTAATTCACAACTTCTAATCCATTTTTCCCAGCCAAACTCTTCCCAAATACCCTCTGAACTGTCCTCCATTCATCTTAGAGGCATGAATTTACTCTGAAATCCAACCTAAGGATCTCTTTTGATAAAATCTAAAGGAAGACCCTGAAGAAGAGGTAAATGTCTCGCCACCTATTTCTAGTTCCTTTCTTCTTAAACTTCCTCCTTCTTTATTGTTTAGATTATATAATAATAACTCCAGTATCTTTTATATAATGTGAAGTTATTATATACATGGTAAAACCATATTAGTTATTTTAACCATCCTATGAATGAAAAAGTCACCACACGTGCGTAGGTACGGCTTACCGTCTCCACGACGCGAGGAGATTCATTCTCCATGTCAACAATTCTAAAATGATTATAAATTATATATATAATAAATAAAGATTAAATTTATGAAATAATAATTATACTAGATTTATATATACATATATATGTACTCTACTTCCATTCAATTCAATAAGGAAATGAAAAACGCGTTCATGCATACGTATGGTCTACCGTCTCCATGAACATTGTATTTCATTTCATTAATCTATCTATTATATACATATATATATATATATATATATATACTGAATATATATGATATATAAATAATGTTTTAAAATATTTAATTACGTATATCATGAAATAAGTAACAATATCAAGAACAACAAGTCCAAAAATTTAGGATAAATGAAACGATTTTACCCAAAACATTGCTTTAACATGGAATTGACAAAAGAATAGGTAATATAAAGTCATAAGTGAATAGTATATGATATCATAAATATTATTATGGTTTTTTACAAGTTAATTATATGTTTAAAACCACTATACAAGAGTTTCGAACATGTATGGAAGAAATTGGACCTAAGGTAAGGGATAATTTTTGAATCTCATTTTTATCCGAGATTGCTTATCCGTAAGTATTTACTGGGGTATTTATTTCATCCATGTCCAAAACCTGTTTCTCATAAAGTGTTCAATATTCTTCCATGTATGTTTAAATTCATGTTTACCCCACTTTTATTTTTACTTTGTTTTATGGAAGGAATCTTTCATTTGTTTACCATATGTGGTACTTTTTTACTTTTCTGTTAAAAGTACTAGGAGAATGTTTTTTAACCTATATGGTGTTAACAGATTTTTATGGTTTTATAACACCTTATTTTCATGAAGGTTATATTACATGATTTCATTATTATTTTCCACAAAAATCCATTTCTTTTAAATTTGCATAGCATTTTGTTAAATAAATGATTTTTAAGAAGAAAAGATGTTTTCATCAAGAATTCTTTTCAAGTGTTTTTTAGAACTATTTTCCATCTAAGATGACATTATTTAGTATGTTTACGATTCAAGTATAATGTCTCTATTATTTACATGGTTCTATTTTTCTAATGATGAAATGATATCCATTTATTTATATGGATTACGTTATGATGGGATGATGTTTATGAAACCCATTTTATTATTTGGGTTATGTTGAATGATTTAAATTTATTTTGCGGCACAAGTAAGAATGATTTCATTATGATATGGGTGGGACCTATATCTCCCTGCAATGAAATGGGTAAATATTTATATCTCATCAGATAGACACGTCTGGAACGACAAGTAATTGTAGTTCAGTAATACAGGGCTAGAATGACAAGTAAACCTGGTTCAGTAATGGACTTTGTCCTCTATGATGGTCTTGGAAACAATGAATTGGCTACTATGGAAATAATAACATTTGATTAATGGTTGTACACAATTACATGTTTTATTCCCATGCTATTTTATCATGATTATTGTTCCTTTATGATCTATGTCTTACGTACTAGCATGATTTATTTCAACACTCATGTTTTTTATATTTAAACATTATGTTCATGTTTTTATGTTTAACTGTATATGGTTTGTTTTATTTTCTCCATGCTTACCCTTACTGAGCATTTGAGCTCACCATTTTTATGTTTTATTTTACCCAGTATATAGAGAAAGGTTTTAGGTATGAAAACAAAAGGGAAAGACCTTTATGGGAAATGTTGAAGATATTTCACAATGGTTAGAATATTGTGTTCCAGGTTTCCAAGGACACTAAACTATTATAGTCCTTGGGTGTCTGTTTTTGTTATGTATTAAGTATTCCCCAAAAGTAAGGTATTGTCCATATACGTCAATCTTGGGTCACTACAAAAATACTTCGGAAGTATCATCTCTTGAGGGTTTTTTCTTAGATAGGTGAAGTTGCAAAGAGCTGTATTTCTATGGAAGACACTATGGTGGACCCCATAACTAAACCCTTGACTCAGTAGAAACATGATCGTCAAGCGCGTTCTAGAAGACTAAAAGTTTTAGGTAGTTTTCTCTAGTATTAGTAGGAGCTTTTAAGAGTTGGTGTCTTTGAACCAGGTGGTTTTACATTGATCACATGGATATATAATTTATTATTACATTTTGTTCATTGTTCTAAATGACTATAATGTAATATTTTCTGAGAGTTTTTGTTTCATTGATAAGGTCATGGAAGTTCCCCTCTATGATGAGAACCATGAAATTCTATAACTATATTCTTAAATATTGTTATGTGGTTGTATGACATGCTATGATGGGACACATAGCATGAATTCCGTTAGATGTGAGTACTTGTAAGCAGATGAGACTTCCTCACATGAAGTTCACACTTGTTAATCTACAATATATGAGATTATGATAATAGTCCGACTTGTTAGAATTCCACATGTTTTGGTGTCATTGGATATTTCTATCTGTGAACGTGTGTAATGATCATAGACATTAAGATTATCATAAATATATGTCATGACATATACACTTTGATATACTGATAAAAACCATCACACAAATAGTTGGTGGGAAATAGGGTATGTTGGGTGCATCACGAGTAGCATGTTATTAATGGATTTATTAAGGACGGAGTTTTCCCTTCCATTTATGGAAGTTGATATCTGTTCCCTTTGATTGGTATGTAATCGTCACACAAAATTCCCCGGACATGGTGTAACAATAAGTTTTTTTCAGGTAGTCCAAGAACAACGTATCAAGAATAAAAGTTGATGACACAATCATGAACCATGATTGATGACATATTACGAAAAATGATTTATATTACAGTGTGAGCATTCTTATGTGGATGTTGTTGTTGTGACATCACATTCTTTCTCTTGGGCGCCTTGACCCGTTGCTAGATAGTACTCTTAGACATTAGTTAAGACCACCTGATGCCAATGAGAAATAATCATAGAGGGCCACACACCAAGTGTTTTTGGTGTTCTTAGTTAAATTATATTTGAATTTAATTTATGAAATTAATATTATTCTCAAGTCTGTGGAATAATTGTATTCACGTTAAGATGATCGCATAAATTAAATAAGATATATTTATTTTTGTTATTGAACATTTAATAAATATTTATTTACAAGTTTGTAAAAAAATATTTATTTAAGAGAATAAAATATTTATTTATTTAATCAGGTTTTCAACAAATGGAAGTGGAGATTGAGTAGACCAAGGTTAGTCAGATAGTAAAATAATTATTTGCATGATGGTAAATAATTATTTAACTAGTTGGCACAAATTAAAATAACGATGCTATTTTTTTGATGTAGAATTTTATACATAATTCTATTTTGCGCAAGTTTCCATACTATAAATAATGACACAATATTATTATTAAATGCACGAGTTTTGTCTAAGTTCATAAATGTATTTAATTTTTTCCATGAAATTAAATATTGGAACTGAAATTACATGTATATAAATTGCCAAGTGCCCCAATTGGGCCACACATCCCACCACATGCCTGGTGAATTGAGAATTGTTGAGACAAAAAATATCTCTCTCAAATCCTCTTATCTTACCTCTCAAGAATGAGATACATTTTTCATGTTTGAAGAACAAGCGATCAAGAATGACCGAAAAAAGACACTCGCTTTGCCGCTCTAGCACCTGGAGAATGAGTGGTGTCAATCAGAGGCCATCAGAGCACATGTGGATCACCGCAATAGGGATTCTATTTTGGATCCTTACAAGTGCAACGAGATAATCCAGAAGGGTCATTCTGGATGATCAACATCATCAACAAAGAAAAATACCAATGACACAGGTATTAATTTTCATTATGAAATTAATTAAATTAATTATAAACATTATGTGCAAGATCCTCTCAAAAGGTTTTAGGCCACTTTTTTCATTATCTAAATAATTGATTATATTCAGTGGAGATTGGAATTCATAGTCGTATTGATTCCCGAATAATCATTGATCTTGGTAAAAATCAAAATTGGGTGTCATCAACACCACGATTCCGCTGCACCCGGAATCTTCATTCTGATGTTAGAAATCGAGCATCAATTAGTTCTAGAAATGTTATTTATTATGGTATTACTCGTACATAGGGAGTTTTGGATTTTTTTTCCATTTTAAGACATGGGATAGGTGGTCTGGGTGTCAGAGTGTTTCTCATTGGAATGAGAATCATGCGATAAGTAGTTCTGGAAAATTATTCCCCACATCAACAGGGTTTTGAAGTAGGGAAAATAAGGATTTAATATTTTTCAGAATCATGGTTTGGCCAATGAATTTAGGCCTATGGGTGAAATTGAATCTCATTGATATCCTAATTAATCCTTATAGATTTCTGGAACAAAGGTGAGTTATGGTACCGACACTAAGAAATGTAACATGATCTAGCAACGATCCAAAATTTACAAAATTTTGCATCCCAAAACAAGGATGTGAACCATATAGTTTCACACTATGCATCAGAGATGCTTTCGTGTAGATTAAAATCATTATAATAGGAAATTAGGTTATGTAGTTCAATGTATTATAGGTTGAAATATGTAGCACTATGATGTTTAATAACCTAGTGTTAGGATTACATTCCACCCTCTTTAGGTCATGTGACAAAGACCAACAATGTAGATTATTATTATTCAGATAACATGTATACCAAGCTTTTCAATTTCAAATTGGCATGATTATATTTTAAAAATATTATAATCATAAATAATGTATCATATATTGTGAGGTGTAGTTTAATTATGTACATCTAGGACGAATTTCATCCCATTTAATGTCACACGATAATGATAAAATATGTTTTTTATCATCATGATGCTGACACATATTCCATGTAGATTAACATCATATGTTTAAGACAATATGCTATGCAGTTTAAATTCTAACATCTTGGTCTATTTATAGTGTTGTGAACATTAATATATTACAGCTATGATGACTTCCATCCATTTTATGGTCATGTGAAAAAGACACACGACACAGTTTTACATCCTGAAGTTGAGTTGTATACCATGAAGTTTTAGGTATAGAAGATTGTATGACATTCTTTAATGCATACATTATTACATCGTGACAATATATTAACTATTTAGTTTAATTTACTATGATTAGGATGACTTTCATCAATTTTAAGGTCATGCATCAAAGAATAAATACAAATTTTAGCATCATGAAGGTGAGATGTGTACAATATATTTTAACATCCTACATTCATAATGACATTTAATGTTGTTCAATGTGTTATAACATGGATGGTATATAGTATTTTGGAGCTTAATTACCTATATCAAGGATGTCTATCATCGCTTTTACGGTTAGGCGATAAAGACCAACTATTCATTTTAATTTCATGTATATGAAATATCTACTATACAGTTTAACATAATATGGTCATATGGGCATGATACATATTTAAATCTATCACATCACGGACTATATATGGTTATTTTTAGTTTAATTTAATACCTCTCAGATTAAGGTCAGGAGATTTCTTGAAATTTATCTATAGGAATCTTGAATTAGTTTGGGTAGTAATGATCTTTCCATCCATTGAAATTGAGGAAAAATATTCATTATACAAGACATTGGGTATGGAATTATGTCCCTCTCATTTCATATCAATCCATAGATTCTTATTTCATTCTATCATCAGAGTCCTAAGGACCAATAAAAATTCGCAATGGAGGAATGAATATAGGAGGACATTCTTGTTAAAATCTTGCTGTAGAGACCCAAAACATGGCGTACATGGACATTACATTACATTGGAGAAATACTTCATACATAACAAAAACAAACACCGTAGGATCGTAATAGTTTAGTGTCTTTGGAAACTCGTAAAAATATATATTCTAATTGTGGTGAAAGATCTTCAAAATCTCCCATATAGATCTTCTCTTTTTTCATACCTAAAACCTCTATTTATATCTTGTGGAAAAGAAAACATATAAAGGGTGAGCTAAAATTCTCAGTAAGGGTAACCATGGAGAAAATAAAACAAACCATATACATTTGAACTTCAAAACATGAACATAATATTTAAACATCAAAATCTTGAGCAATGACATAAAACATGGTAGTACATAAGGAACAGATCATAAAGAAATTGTAATCATGATAAAATATCATGGGAATAAAACATGTAATTGTGGAAAATCATTAAGCACATGATATTATTTCCATAGTATCCAAGGCATTACTGCTAAGACCATCTTCGTGGACAAATCCCCTTTCTGAATCAAGTTCACTCCTCGTTTCAGTCCTGTAACACTGAACCAGATTAAATTACCATTCCAGCCATATCTATCTCATGAGATATAAATCGTTACCCAATGCTTTGTAGGGAGACAATGGTCCCACCCATCTCATAATGAAATCATTCTTACTTTTTCCACAACATAATCATAAAACCTTCATCACAACCCAAATAATAAAATGGGTTTCATAAACATCATTCATCATAACATAATCCATATAAAAAAATGGATATCATTTCACCATAAGAAATCTGAAACCATGTAAATCATAGAGACATTAATCTTGAAACATTCACATATTAAATAACTTCATCTTAGATGGAAAATGGTTTTGAAAAAACGCTTGAAATGAATTCTTGAGAAAAATATCCTTTCTTCTTCAAAATCATTTTATTTCACAAAATGACACGTAATTTTAAAAGAAAAGGATTTTGTTGAAAATAATTATGAAATCATTTAGAGTAATATTCATGAAAATATGGTGTTATAAAACCGTAAAAATGCGTTCATTCCGTATAAGTTAAAAAAACATTTTGCTCGTACATTTGCCAGAAAAGTCAAAAAGTACCACGTAATGTAAACAAAAGAAAGATTCGTTACATACCATCTGGTAAAAGTAAAAAATTGGTAAAAAGGAATTTAAACATACATGAAACCATTTTTAGAAAACCTGGACATGGATGATGACAATAACCCTAGTAAATACTTAAGAATAAATAACCTCGGATAAGAACGAGATTTGAATAGTTATCCATTACCTTATGTTCGATATGCTTCGTATGTTACCGAACCTCTTGTATAATGATTTAAATAATTTCATTGACTTATTAGAGAATCATATTCATTGTTATGATATCATATATTGTTCACTTATGACATTATATTACCCATTATTTTGTAAATTCCATGTTTAAGCACCGTTTTGGGTAAAATCGTTACATTTATTGTACGAGTTTCGACATGTTGTTCTTGATATTATTAAATATATCATGATTTATATATTTCCATAATTTAAAACATGATTTATATATAATACATATTCAGTATATAAATATATATGATAGATTGATAAATGGAATGAAATACACTATTCATGGAGACGGTAAGTCGTACGTACGCATAAACGATGTTTTAGTTTCCTTATTGAATTGAATGGAATTAAGTAGATGACATACATATATATATATATATATACATAAATCCAGTATCATTATTATGTCATATATTTCATTATTATTCATTATATATACTTTATAATTATTCATTAATGGTTAACATGGAGAATGAATCTCATCGAATCGTGGAGATGGTAGTCCGTACGTACGCACGCGCTGTGATTTTGTTTTCTGTAGGATGGATAGAAGGTTAAATAGGGTTGTCTAATATTTATAATAACATATAAGTATATAATAAATACTGATTTTATTACATTATAATGAGACAACTAAATAATAATAAGTAGAAAAAGAAAGAAACTTGAGAAAATCGGAATAAGAGATTATCTCTTCTTCGATGCACCTCCTTTAAGCTTCCACTTAAGGAAGTAGAGTTCATCTTTTTAGAAGACAAGAACATCCAGAATGTTTCCCGGGAAGTGGAGAAGAGAAATTTCTAGGGGTTGGCAGAGCTTCAAGGCTCAAAATGGTTTGAAGAGAAGAGTGATGGGGTTCCCTTTTTATAAGGGAGGAGAGGGGCACCTTTGAAAAAACTCAAAATATTATTTGATAATAAAGTCATATTCTGTTTATAATAGCATCAAAATGATTATTTTAGAAGCTAATGTGGTTATGAATATAAATACTTTCAACCAATATATTTTAGATAGGTTTGGGTCATTATATTAATCTTATGTTTTAGTTTTAACTCTTAGTTAATTAGATTGACATTTACCGTGTCACTTTTTTTTATATTATATAGTTAATAAACATAAAATATTCATTCAAGAAACCCAAAAGTGGTCCATAAATGATTATACTATCATTATATAAGTAGCTTGGCAGAACCTTATATTTTTAGGAATATAATAACAATTAATAATATAAAATTTGTTTTAATAACTATTTTATGTGAATTTTGACACTATTTGATAATTGATTTTTGTAAAACCAATAACAGCATTATTAGTTTGAGAAAAGTTAATTAAATCAATATTAACATGTCATATTGACCTATAAAATTAGTATAATTCACAAAAGACTCAAATTACATTTATTTTAGTATTTATAAAATCAATTATGTTAATATTTCATTAATAAGATAATTATTGCATCATCATTGTGTCATAAATAAATTACATTATTGAATGCCAAAAAATTAAAAATAAAATACAATTATGTAGGAAATCATTTTATATTTCTAATGAATATTTGTAGCCGAATATATCTTATGTATAACCCTATATTAAAAATTATTTAGTTATTAAACATTGATTTTAACTATTTTAACCCTTCTTTAAATAAATTAATAATAAAAGTCCTAGTCAAATCCTAGTGCACCTAAAGGGAAATATTTTAATCCTAAGTTCGTTTTTGGTCGAATTAAACATATCCAATAGAATTATGACATGTTTTAGGGTAATAATAATATCATTTTTACCCTTAATTACCCTATTTATTTTAAACCGTGGTAAATAAAAGTAAAAAGTTACTATTCACCAAAAATTATTTTTATCTTATTGAACCACAGTTTACACATTGATATTAACTGTTTCTCTAGGATTTTCAAAATTCCACTCACAGAAGTGGTAAAATTATGTTTTATTTGAGTTTGCAAAAAGCTCCTAGGAGGTAGGTAAAAGACTGTGAAAAGTTCAATAAAATTTTTATATGTCGAAAATTATTATAAAATGACTCCAATGAATTACATTGAACTTATATATGTATTATGTATCAATTTTTACATAAAAAAATTTTAAATAAAATAAATAATTATTTAAATAAAATTTCGGTTTTTAAATAGTAACCCAGTGTTTTCACTATTCATCAAAAATTGAAAGTTTCAGACAAATACCAAAAATTCACCCTAGGATAATTTTGATATTATGAATCCAAAAAAGAAGTCCATTTTGAACAATAATATTTATAAAATTTCAAAGAGTGGTTATTACTATTCATAACAGCTAGTTTATATAAAATTTTAATAGCATATCTTTGTTTAGTGAAACTCGGTATTGCGTACAACACACGCTATCATGGAAGGTCATGATTTCATGTAATGTAAGCCAAGTAATAGTTGCATGTAGTGAAAGACTCATTTGTCGTTGTGTATAATAGAATCCAACCATATTTTATTTACACATTTAATATATATAAATACACACTCAATGTTGCATAGAATAACTACTATCAAACAAACATGAAGTTTTGTGTAACATGATCCAAGAATAGTGTTTCGTATACTTCAAGATAATACAGTCTTGCATATAGTACAAGCTAAACATGGTGTAGTGTATAATAGAAGACATCATTGAAATCAAGAGAATTTTTTTCATAAAATATTGGGGTGTTACATTCTACCCCCTTAAAAGAAATTTCACCCCCGAAATTCGTCGAAGTTATAAATGGTTTATTACATGAAATATTATTTCATAGAAACCCACATCGTAAAAAGGAATATTAAAACATCATTTTAAAAGGGGAAGTTAGAATCATAACAGTCAGCCAAAGTAACTCAGCACTGTGTTTTTACATAGGACAACATAGTTAAAAATATGGATATGGAAGAGAAATATAACCATCAACTTCTGATAAAGAGTGGTAGAGTACATGGCTATGAAAAAGCCAACAATTACAAACCCATAAATTTGTGATGATCTAAGGTACCATCTGATTCATCAGATATAAGAGCACTAGGACAGAATATTTGGTTTTCAAGATC
Source organism: Viscum album (assembly GCA_963277665.1). Classification (NCBI taxonomy): domain Eukaryota; kingdom Viridiplantae; phylum Streptophyta; class Magnoliopsida; order Santalales; family Viscaceae; genus Viscum; species Viscum album. The sequence continues at coordinate 919,514,546 of OY728139.1, forward strand.
ATTTCCCTAAAGTTAAGTAATGTTTTGAATTAAAAGAAATGTTTACATTATTTCAGTATAATCTCACCATTGTTCATGCCTTGAAAAATTCCACTTCATCTCTTAAAGAAATGAAGTTGAAAATTTCATTCGCGACGTGTTTGCAGATCATGTGATAGAATGATGGGGCATTCCATATGTCTCAAACAAAAGGTTAGGAAAAGCTATCAAATATACATAAGTCCATCTATGGTGAGGTTAATCGTATATGACTCCAAAAATGGACTTATAATTCATCCAGCATACTGCTTAATAAAACTAGTTTCTACTAAACAGGGACTTCTTGTAGGCTAGTGGTAAGAAATAAAGGCATGTTTCACATTGGTTATGGGTTCGATTCCCATAGCCTTGTCCGACGCGACGGGTTGTCACACGTCCTGCATGTTGTCCCTTTTTCTAAAACTACATTACAATAAAATTACTATAATAAAATAGAAAAAAGTTATAGACTTAAACAATACTAACTTATGTCTAACTTAATTAATTCCAATATTTTACCTTATCCAAAATACTTTTGTCCAAGATCATAGTATAAAGAAAACAATTACTACAAATGTCATCTACCGAGCATGTGAATAACATCATTTATTTTCCATATATCATACGATATATCATGTTGGTCACATTCCAAACATGTGAATAACTTAATCATGTATTCTCTTGAACCATAGTAAAAACATGAATGCTATCACTAGGTAACTATTTTCATATACAAAAATCCCAAAAATTCTATATACTCAAACCTTGATATCACTTTTTCCTTATATTAGTCATGAGCTCATTAATACTATCAAACATTTCATTATCTCCATATCTCTTCTTTATGAGGATATTATGTGCTTTCCAAAAATATCTGTATAACCTTTCATAGTCACTTGTACCATTTGACATATACTTTAATAACTCAAGCAAAGGCAACAGTGTAACAATCCTTAGATTTTTCTTTATTCCAAAGTACCATACATTATTCCTGAATAATATACAATCATTACACTACCTTCTTAAACCACTGACTGAGCATCATCATTTCGTCCATCTCATATATCATTTCTAGTCTCTTCATCATCATCCACATAAATACTACCCATATGACCATTCTAATTTTCTTTATGATATTTACCTTGGGTTATTGGTTTGTATAATTCCCGTACATTCCACATTTAAAACACTTAATCGTTGTTGATGTCTTATCAATTCCATTATCCTTGTCCATGGTGTTAACTGAACCTTTTCCTTTACAATTACTAGCTTTGTGTCCTTATTTTCCAAACCCAAAGCATCTTCTAATTCCTTTGAAATATTATCCTGGATTCCTCATCCCACATGATTTACATGAGGGAAATTGAACTTTCTTTCCTATATGATCATCATGAAACTCCATCTTTCTCTTATTAGATGAGTCAGGAAACTTACCAAAGTAGATATTATTGATCATATTATTCGATTGATGATTAGGAATAATAACGATGTTTGGACTTCCAAATCCTGTTTCATTTGGCTTCTCAGGAATAATATCATTCCATTGTCCATCATATCCTCCATTATCGTGAATCTCCATGTTTCCAGTCATTTTCTGAAACCCAAAAAGAATAGTGTGAGAGGCCAAAATCATAATCAAGGAGGAGTAACTTCAATATATTACATCTTAGAGTTAATTTTAAGATTGTTACCTTAATCCTAGGATTATAACCTATACATATACTTATCCTTAGGGAAATCCCTAAAAATACCATAGAAATATCTCTAGGGATCTCACTAAAGTTTTCGCATCCCAGTATCCAATGGTTAACAAAACCTTTCCTTTGATTCCCACTATAACGGTCTGGAATTACTTCCAGTGGACTATATTTGATACCTATCAGGGCACTCCATAGGCTTCTACACCCCCTGGGTGGGAAACACCATCATCCCTAGTAGTAACCATTTCCTCATGAAGCCCTTGGGCAGAGAGCCACGCTTCGTCCAACGGCCACATGTGAGAGTTCCCAAGGATCAGATACATTCCTACCTCCTTTGCCTCTGATAACAAATGTAGAGACCCAATGCATGATGTACATGTATATTACATTAATTTGGCAGAATACTTATTTCATAACAAATAAAACACTAAATGACCATAATAGTTTAGTGTCTTTGGGAAATTGGAACAAAATCTTCTAATCATGGTGAAAGATATTCAAAATCTCCCATAAAGAACTTCCCTTTTTTTCTTACCTAAATCCTTTATTTATATCCTGGGGAAAATAAAACATATAAAGGGTGAGATTAAATTCTCAGTAAGGGTATGCATGGAGAAAATAAAACAATCCATATACATTTGAACTTCAAAACATGGACAAAATATTTAAATATCAAAATCTTGAGAAATGGCATAAAACATGGAAGTAAATAAGGAATCGATCATAATGAAACATTAATCATGTTAAATTTTCATGGGAATAAAACATGTAATTGTGGAAAATCATTAAGCACATGATATAATTTCCATAGTAGCCAAGGCATTGCTGCCAAGACAATCTTAGTGGACAATGTCCCTTTCAGAATCAAGTTCACTCCTCATTTCAGTCCTGTGACACTGAACCAGATTAACTTACCTTTCTAGCCATTTCAATATCATGAGATATAAATCTTCAAAAAATGAATTGAAGGGAGATATATGTCCCACCAATATCATAATGAAATCATTCTTACTTGTGCCACAACATAAACATAAAATATTCATCATTACCCAAATAATAAAATGGTTTTCATAAACATCATCCAATCATAACATAATCCATAAAAAACAAATGGATATAATTTAATAATAAGAAATATGAAACCATTTAAATCATATATACATTATACTTGAAACATAAAAATATGAAATAATGTCATCTTAGATGGAAAATTGTTTTGATAAAACACTTGAAATGAATTCTTGAGAAAAATATCCTTTCCTTTTCAAAATCATTTTATTTCACAAAATGACATGTAATTTTAAAAGAAACTGATTTTGTTGAAAATAATAATGAAATCATGTAGAGTAATCTTCATGAAAATAAGGCGTTATAAAACCATAAAAATCCGTTCCTTCCGTATAAGTTAAAAAACATTCTTCTCGTACTTTTGCCGGAAAAGTGAAAAAGTACCTCGTAAGGTAAACAAAAGAAAGATTCCTAACATACTATGTGGTAAAAGTAAAAAATGTGTAAAAAGGAATTTAAAAATACATGAAACTATTTTTAGAAAACATGGACATGGATTATGACAATAGCCCTAGTAAATACTTACGAATAAACAATCTCAGATAAGAATGAGATTGGAATAGTTATCTCTTACCTTATGTCTGATATGCTTCGTATGTTTCCGAAACTTCTGTATAATGATTAAAATAATGTCATTGACTTATTACATAATCATATTAATTGTTATGATATCATATATGGTTAACTTATGACTTTATTTTACCCGTTATTTTGTAAATTCCATGTTAAAGCACCGTTTTGTGTAAAATTGTTTAATTTATCGTACGATTTTCGACCTTTTGTTCTTGATATTATTACTTATATCCTAATTTAAATAATTACATAATGTAAAACATGATTTATATAAAAAATATATTCATCATATAAATATATATTATAGACCGATAAATTGAATGAAATACACCGTTCATGGAGATGGTTGGTCGTACGTACGGATGAACGTTGTTTTCGTTTCATTATTGAATTGAATGGAATTCAGTAGATGGAATAATTATATATATAAATAATTAAAGTATCATTAATATGTCATATATTTCGTTATTATTCATTATATATAATTTACCATAATTCCTGAATGGTTAACATTAATAATGAATCTCATCGCGTCATGGAGACAGTAGTCTGTACGTACGCATGCGCGATGATTTTGTTTTTCGTAGGATGGATCGAAGGTGAAATTGGGTTGTTTCATATTTATAATAACATATAAGTATATAAGAAATACTTATGATATTACTTTATATTGAGACAAATAATTAAGAATAAGTAGAAGAAGAATGAAACTTGAGAAAATCGGAAGAAGAGATTACCTCTTCTTCAACGAACCTATTTTGAGCTTCCTCTTAGAGAAGTAGAGTTGGTATTTTGAGAAGAACAGAACCTCCAGAATGTTGCTAGGGAAGTGGAGAAGTGAAATGCGCAGGTTTTGGCTGATCCTCAAGGATCAAAAGGGTGTGAAGAGAAGAGGCAAGAGGTGCTCTTTTTATAAGAGAGGAGAGGGGCACCTTTGAAAAAACTCAAAATATTATTTTATAATAAAGTCATATTCGGTTTATAATAGATCGAAAATGATTTATTTAGAAGCTAAAGTGTGGATGGGTCGAAATAATCTCAACCAATAGATTTTATACAGGTTTGGGTCATTATATTAACCTTATCTATTAGTTTTAACTCTTAGTTAATTAGATTGACATTTACCATGTCACATTGTATTTTTATATTATATAGTTAATAAACATACCAAATACATCCAGGAGACCCCCAGGAGGACCATTAATGATACACCTATCATGATATATATATCTTGACCTATCCCTAGATTTTTAAGAATATAATAACAATTAATGATATAATATTTGTTTTAAAAACTATTTTATGTCAATTTTGACACTATTTGGTAATTGATTTTTGTGAAAATCATAACAATATTATCAGTTCGAATAAATTTAATTAAATAAAAACTAACATGTCATATTAACCTATAAATTTAGTATAATACATAAAAAGTCTCAATTTTGTTTTATTTGGGTATTTATAACATCATTTATGTTAATATTTCATTAATAAGATAATTACTGCATCATCATTGTGTCATAAATAAATTAAATTATTTAATGTTTAAAAATTATAAATAAAATACAATTATGTAGGAAATATTTTTATATTTCTAATTAATATTTAAAGTCGTATTTATCTTATGTTTAACCCTATATGAAAATTGATTTAGTTATTAAACATTGATTTTAACTATTTTAACCCTTCTTTAAAAAAATTAATAATTAATGTCCAAATCTAATCCAAGTGCACCTTAAGGGAATTATTTTTTTCCTAAGGTTTTTTTTGGTCAAATTAAACTTATCCAATAGAATTAGGACATGTGTTAGGGTAATAATAAAAACATTTTTACCCTTAATTACCCCATTTACTTTTAACCGTGGTAAATAAAAGTAAAAAGTTACTATTCACCAAAAATTATATTTATCTTATTGAACCACATTTTACGCATTGATATTAACCGTCACTCTCGGATTTTTGAAATTCTACTCACAAAAGCAGTAAAATTATGTTTTTGTGTGTTTGCAAAAAGCTCCTAGTAGGTAGGTAAAACACGGTGAAAAGTTCAATAGAATATTTATATATCGAAAATTATTATAAAATGACTCCAATGAATTACATTGAACTTGTATAGGTATTATGTATAAATATTGACCTAAAATAAATTTAAATAAAATAAATAATTATTTAAATAAAAAGTCGGTTTTAAAATAGTAACCCTGTGGTTTCACTATTCATCAAAAATTGAATGTTTTCAGAAAAATACCAACAATTCACCCTAGGCAATTTTGATATTCCAAATTCAAAAATAAAGTCCATTTTGAATGATAATATTCATAAAATTCCAATAAGTGGGTATTACAATTCATAACAGCTAGTTTATATAATATTTTAATATCATGTCTTTGTTTAGTGAAACTCGATATTTGTGTACAACACACACTATCATGGAAGGTCGCAATTGTGTGTAATGTAACCCAAGCCAGGGTTGCGTGTAGTGAAAGGCTCATTTTTTGTTGCGTATAACAGAATCCAACCATATTTCATTTATACGTTGAATATATATATATATATACACACTCAATGTTGCATAGAATAACTACTATCAAACGAACATGAAATTGTGTGTAACATGATCCAATAATAGTGTTTCATATACTGCAAGCTAATACGGTCTTGTGTATAGTACAAGCTAAACATGGTGTAGTGTAAAATTGAAGACATTAGTGAAATTAAAAAAATATGTTTCATAAAATCATGCGGTGTTACACTGGCACTATCACTTTTTGATGAACCCTCATGTGATGAACGGTATACAATATTTTCTCATCTTGTCACATCAATTTATGCTTTAATTTTTTGGATATTGAAACCATCGATATCATATTATAGATGTAATTATGGATTGATTTAAATTTCACCTTAATGGGATGGAATTCTTCTGTCTCATATACCAGTTAATGTGGGGTCACCTGTGTGGTAGTATTGGTTTTGGTTCGGTAAGCCCATACGAAATACATGATATTAATATACCATGACTTATAACTTGTCTCCACCATCATATATAGTATGTTCGATATGGTCTTATTAATGTCCTCTATCATTCCAGTAGCTACATCGTGATACTAGGATGAATGGTTGGATGTTATATTGAACTTATGATATAGCTTATCCACCATATCATAATAAAAATGGGCATGATTTTGAATATATTTTATTTGGGACACAAAATCTAGGAACCATGTCTTCTATCAAAATGGTGATAATGATTTTAGCCCCACGTCTTTGAGGGTTATTCCTCTGCACAAATTAGAGAATAAATCAATATATGTCTGGATGTTTTTGATATTTTAGGACTTAGTAGGATGGAACATCCCCACAATATCCATTTCCCATATAGAAATGTACTATATTATTTTGATATATATATTTATATTCACTCCATGTGCTTTGGGATGAAGTCAAAATTGACTTGGTAAGAATGAAATTTCATGTGAATTTATGTATAATCTTATGTCAAGGTGGGCCAGTAGAACACAAGCCTTCAAATTTGGTTATAATTAATGTATCCACATTAGTGGAAAAAATTATCCTATGTTAACTTATTTCATGATAATTAAAATCTCTAATCAATATATACATATATAGGGAATCCATCTATATCTCATTTATAGTAGTCTTTCTATGGATTTTTTTTCTATAAAGAGTGATATCGACTGCTCGCTGTCTTATTTTCTCATTTCCATCTTTTTCAGGTGGATGTAATCCATTTTCAAGGTAGTAAATGATTGGAATATTCCACCAAATGGTATGAATATCTTGGTTGGGGATAATAATGGCTTCATTAATCTCCTCTCTTCTCTCTAGAACGAAAGTTGAAACCATTAAATGATTAAAAATACTTATGACCATTTCATACAAGTTTGGATCAATTAAAGTCGTAGCTGAATTTTCAAATGCCTATACCTAGGTATTATGCACCACTTGATATTATTAAATGCTTCCTATAAATGGAAATATTATATCAATACTAAGGTATAATCCACACAGTGGATTAGATCAACTTTTCTAATGGCATAATCCCCATTAATCTGTTTGATTTGCGACCATGAATCTACTTTCACTTCATGGTGGAACACTAGTATTTTGAGTTCTAGATTAAGGATTTCAAATAGGGCCATGTATTCTTGTAACGACCCAAAGTTTCATTAATGGAAAATATCTCTTGATCCAGTTCAATGTTTCATTATGAAAAATGTTTTTATAAGATGTCAACTTTTTTAGTTTTACATTAAGATTTGTGACCGTTACTTTTTAGCCGTTGAACAGTGATCATCTGAGTAGTATAAATATAAGGCTTTAACGAACCCATTTCTACTCAGACAAAGGAAGCGATGGCCTCATCCAGTAGAATTGCCCCTTACGAAGCCCATTTTTCAGATCTCGGAAAAGAGGTGGCGTCTGTGGGCTTTGCCCTTGACCAAGCCCAAGCTGAGCTTCATCAAGTCAAGCTCGAACGTGATCGTCTACGGGAAAAGTGGAAGTTGATTGAAATTACAACTCGAGCGATGTTATCGAGCCTCCCCAAGAGTCTGTCACCATCGCGCACCTTACCCTTAGGTCTTATGTTGCTATTTTAAGGGGTTATGTAACAAATACGTAGCACCATGTTCTTGTACATTATTTTTGTATATAATAATGAATATAATTTCTAGTCATTTTTGATACATTGTAATTAGTTTTTAAAGTACAGATGGTGTTTTTAGTTATTATTTAATTAAGAATTATATTTTATTAAATTAAAGTATTTTTAAATTAAATAATATTTTAATAAAATATTATTATTAATATTACATTAATTTTTATTAAATATAAATGATCTTATAATTTTATGAATGCAATTAAAATTTTTATTAAGGTTTGAAATCCATTTCTGTCAAAACCCGTGAATTTTTTTATAAATGTCGGTTTTTACATTAAAAGTGAAAATTCACATATTTAGAAAATTATTTAGATAAAATAAATATTATTTTTTGAATCAGGACGTCGAAATTATCCAACGGTGAATTTTTCATAATTTTCTGAGACAATCAAATTTTTAGGTAAAAATTAAATACCATTTAAATATATAATGTGTTTTATGACATCATAATGACCCAATGGTGATGTAATGAAATACCATAATCCTTATGTTCGGCCAATATATGTTTTATCATTAAAATAATGTGGTTTTGGGTTTTGTTTGACTTGCTTTTCAAAGCATTAATGGAGCCCTCAAGACTTATTCAACACTTTGCCTTTTTAAATTAATTTCCATGGGAGTGTGACTCACCTCCACATAAGCAACCCTAATTTTTTAATAAGTTCGGACCTTGTCCTTGTAAAATATTGTTTTCCTCTTTCCTTTTCCAGAAACCATGGGCAAATACCATGGGATGGTTTGTGGTTTGGATTATTTTAATATAAGGGGTCCCAAACCTAAATAATAAAGAATTCTCTCACCTTTCCTATATAAACCCACCCAAGCTCCCACTTCCTCCTCACTCAAAGCCCTTGGAGTTCGTCCAAACTCTACCCTACTCTCTCTATAATCCTCTCAAGGTTCCCCAATCTCCCAAGAAGCCTCTCAGAAGCCTCTCTCTAGCCTTTGGAAGCACACTTCCAAGTAAGGGTTTTTTCTTCCTTTCTCATTTTTGTCAATTTTCTTTAAGTTGTATTGCCCTTTTAATTTCAATTATGAATGTTGGGGTATGGTTTCTAACCTCTCCCATACTACCCTCTTATTGTTGGAATTATGGGATACCCCTTTCTCTCTCATTAAAATCCTCCCATTTACACCCGTTACTATGCCGAAATTCCAAAAGAAACCTTTTTCTCCTCTTTTATATTAAAGAAATACTTTTGTATCATGAATCTAAATTCCTTTTCAATTGTTGGGACATGTATCTATATGACCTACTTACTTTCCATTACATATAAATATGATGAGGAACCCCTTTCTCTCTCATCAACCTTTTTTATGAATTCTTATGTCACGCCGTTACGCTGCCGAAATCACACCGATTTTCTAAGCCAATATCATTGTGTAGTGAATACCATGCTCATTTATCCATCAAGGGTATTCAACTTTATGCACATTTAATTATTGATTATAATGTTTCATGTATGAATTCCACATTCCTTTATCGTGGAATAAATGATTATGTTTTATGAATCCATGTTTTATGATCCATGTGGCACACTTTTGCATGAAATGAAATGTTTAAAAAGGGTGCGCCCTTTATAGCGCTCCAATGCATTGGGTAAAGTATAGTATCATGATACGTCATGTGAAATGAGTGTTGACTCATGCTAATTCAAGTGAAACGAGGGTTTACTCGTGCTTCCAGTGCAATGAGGGTTTACTCATGCTCCATGTGTAATGAGCCTTGGCTCATGCTAATTCAATGTTAAGTGTTGTTGCCACATTTCCAAGTTATGGTTATCATGCTTTATTATGCCTTTATGTTCATGTTACTCTAATTCTCTATTGATGTTCCTATTGCCTATCATGTATTGTACTCCTCATGTTTTTCATTGTGTACTCCCTTACTGGGCTTTATAGCTAACCCTTTTCTTATGCATTTCCTCAGGTTATCCCACGCAATGCAAAGTACGAAGGAATGTAGTGGTCATGTAAAGGATGTTTTCAATAAAGATGTTGTATTTCAAGTTTAAAGTTATTATGTAATGATCCTAAGCCCCAAAGACACTAAACCTCTCGATCTTCTTTGTTTTATCAAGTGATGTTTTATGTAATAAAGCATGCTTAAGTTGTAATAAAATGCAGGGTTGTCATAGTTGGTATCAAAGGATAGGTTTAGTTATTTTTGGGATTAGGAAACCCTAGTAAAGCCTTAGATAAAAGACTAAGCATAATAAACACATCCCTAAGTTTTGGTAAATACTAAGTAAGTTGTTTATCAAACAAATACATCCCTGTCTGTATACGAGCAGGTAGAGGCGGCTCTGGCACAGATGTATCCTAGGGGTAAAACCCGAAAACACCGCTTTGAGCTAGACTCGAACGAGAACTGGTGCGCGAAAATGGGCCTTGCTGCAATCTTGGTTACGACACTCCCAGGGGATATGTTTTGATAAATTCACAATCTTAGTATGAACCCTTATTAAGGGAAAAATGCCCCTAAGAATATATGTTAGATGGAAGATCATGAAAAGCCTGGATTGAATCCTATAGACCCATGAGTTAAATAGATTAAAGTTTATTTATAAGTCATCAAATTTTGTCTTTGGATTACCCTTTATGTGTTACCCCTAACTTTCCTCTTATTCCAGCCAATGGCCGGTAATAGGAGAACTCAGGCTAACAACCGTTATGAAGATCAGTGTGATGATTGTACTTATGAGATTCCCAATCCAATGGGAGCGGGAATCGCGAACTTTGTCACGCTTCTCTCTCAGCTAAGTCAAGTTTTGAATAGAAACACGGGTCAAGAGGAACATTCAACCCCCCCCCCTAAGAAAGAACAAGTCGCTATTGAAAGCTTCATGAGACAAAGGCCTCCTACTTTTAGTGGATCATCCGATCCCAGGATCGCTGAACAATGGATCAACTCCATTGAAAAGATATTCTCCATCCTCCAATGCTCTGAAAAAGAGAAGGTTCTTCTGGAGGCTTATCATATGGAGGGTGAAGCTGATCAATGGTGGACGTTGATCAAAAATACGAAGCCTGAGGTGGAGATCGAGGCTTTGGAATGGAAGGAATTCCGGAAGATGTTTTTCGATAAATATTTTCCGCGCACCCTCCGTCTTAAGATGGAAAGGGACTTCCTTTCCCTCAAACAGAAAGATGAAGAATCTATGGGAGAGTACGAGGAAAACTTCACAAGGCTTTCACGATACGCTTCCGGCATTTTCGTTACCCCTGAATGCAAGGTTGACCGCTTCTTTGGTGGGATGAATCCTAGCTTGCGGAAAGCATTAGCGATCCGTGACTTAGACAGCTATGAGGAAATTGTCCGATGTGCCCTCAAGGTTGAAATGGAGATCAGAGAATCACAGGGGTATCATGTGGAAAAGAAGCGTAAGGTGGACTTCAATGCTAGTGGTCCGATGGATAAATCCAATGGTGCTAAGAAGTTCCAGCACCCCACTTTCCAAAAGTGTGGAAAGAAGCACCCTGGAAATTGCCTTAGGGGGACAAGAAAATGTTTCAAGTGTGGAAGAGAAGGGCACCTAGCTGTTAACTGTCAGCAAGAAGGACCTGCGGTTGCGACAGAGGAGAGGAACGCTCCATTCAACCCTCAACGCGTTGTTCAATGCTACAAATGCAAAGAACCGGGTCATTTTGCAAATCAGTGCCCTAATCCAAGGGTTATCGGAGGCAACCAGCAACCTCCAAGACAGCAAGGAAGAACTTTTGCCATCACTTCTGCCGAAGTGAACCCCGACAATGAAGTGGTGACAGGTACGCTAGTTATTCATTCATGAATAGTGAACATACTTTTTGATTCAGGTTCTACGCATTCTTTTATATCACAAAAGTTTAGTAGAACAATCCCTGCACCACTACAAATCATGGGAGTAAAGATGTCGGTGAGTACGACAAATGGGGCAATCATTGCATCCCAAGAATATAAGTCATCCCCTTTTATAATATGTGGATTTAATTTCCCAGCGAACCTCTTCATACTCCCTTTGGTGGAATTTGATGCAATTCTTGGCATGGATTGGATTTCCTTATATAGAGCCAACATAAATTCTCGGGAGAGGGAAATCACACTCCATATGGAGAATCGACCCCCGATTATTTACAAGTGTCAGGAGGAAGATGAATCTCCTTTAGCTCCATCATCTCAAGCATGTATATTACTACCTTATGAGCACGCATATCTGGCTCAGATGGTTGAGTCCAAGGAAGAAACCACACTTGAAGAAATTCCTATTGTGAGGGAATTCGCTGAAGTATTTCCCGATGAACTTCTGGGTCTTCCTCCAAGAAGAGATGTTGAGTTCTCAATTGAACATATACCTGGGGCACTAACAATATCCAAGACTCCATATATAATAGCTATTGTTGAGATTGAAGAGCTGAAGAAACAACTACAGGAGAATCTGGATAAAGGGTTTATACACCCAAGTGCATCACCATGGGGTGCACCAGTCCTCTTCGTCAAAAAGTAGGATGGGTCAATGCAGCTTTGCATCAATTATCGTGAACATAAAAAAATAACGATAAAGAACAAGTATCCTCTCCCAAGAATCGATGACTTGTTTGATCAGCTGCGTGGAGCACAATACTTCTCCAAGGTGGACTTTCGGTCGGGATATTATCAAGTAAGGGTGAAGAAGGAATATATCCCCAAGACAGCTTTTTGTACAAGGTACGGGCACTATGAATTCATAGTAATCCCTTTTGGACTCACCAATGCTCCAGAAATATTCATGGACTTGATGAATAGAGTCTTTAGAGATTACCTAGACAAATTTGTGGTAGTCTTTACAGATGATATTCTAATATACACCAAAACCAAGTACAGCAAGTGTGAGTTCCGGTTGAAGGAAGTCTCATTCATGGGCCATATCATCACAAGAAATGGGATATCTGTGGACCCCTCCAAAACAGATGCAATTGAGGGATGGCCGAGGCCAACATCGGTAACTGATATCCGTAGCTTCTTGGGGTTAGCTGGATATTATCGACGATTTGTGAGAAATTTCTCACGATTGTCCAACCCTCTTACCAAGCTAACTCGAAAGGGAGTAAAGTTTTCTTGGAGTGATGAATGCGAAGAAAGCTTCAAGGAGTTGAAAAGGAGGCTTATCACTGCACCTGTGCTCACTTTACCCACAAGTGGGGAGCTTTTTGTGGTATTCAGTGATTCTTCAAAGAAGGGATTAGGATGTGTGCTGATGCAGAATGATAAAGTGATATCTTATGCCTCAAGGCAGTTGAAAATCCATGAGCGAAACTATCCAATGCATGATCTGGAGTTGGTGGCGGTGATCTTTGCCTTGAAAATCTGGCAGCATTATCTCTATGGAGAGAATTGTGAGATATATACTGACCACAAGAGTCTTAAATATATATTCACACAGAAAGAGCTTAATATGCGCCAGAGAAGATGGATAGAGCTCATCAAGGATTATGACTGTTCAATACATTACCACCCTGGGAAGGCGAAAAAGGTGTCGGATTCCCTAAGTAGAAAGGATCCATCAATTCTATCAATGATGAGAATTGAGAAGGATCGAATCTTCTTAGACTTGATGAAGATGGACGTGGGAATCATAAAGAAAGGAACATCATCAATCCATTCACAAATGATTGCTCAACCATCTCTTTTGGAAAGGTTAATGGATGATCAAAAGGATGATGCGGGAATCCAAGAAAAAGTGGAAGCTATCAAAAAGGGAAAATCCTCAGAGTTTAATGTTAATGAAGAAGGAATTGTGCGGTTTGGGAAAAGACTATGTGTTCCATCAAGTTCGGAGCTGAAGAAGGAACTTTTGGATGATTCACATAGTTCAAATTTCTCTATTCACCCAGGGAGCACAAAGATGTATCGAGATCTCCGAGAAAACTTTTGGTGGGATAATATGAAGAAGGAGATCGCTGAATATACATCAAAGTGCCTGGTGTGTCAGCAAGTGAAGGCAGAGAGGCAGAAGTCTAAGGGGATGATGCAACCATTGCCCATACCAGAATGTAAATGGGAGAACATCACCATGGACTTTGTCACTGGACTTCCAAGGACATCCAAAGGCAATAATGCAATCTTGGTTGTTGTGGATCGTCTTACAAAGACTGCACACTTCATTGCTATTCGAGAGGATTTCTCTTTGGATCAACTGGCACTGATATATATCAGGGATGTGGTACGGTTGCATGGAGTACCACTATCTATTGTTTCTAACCGAGATCCAAGATTTACCTCTATGTTTTGGAAGAGTCTTCAACATGCTCTGAATACTGAACTGAACTTCAGTACGGCCTATCATCCTCAAACTGATGGCCAATCCGAGCGGACTATCCAAACACTTGAGGATATGTTGAGAGCATGCTCAATGGATATTAAAGGAGGATGGGATCAACATCTTCCTCTAGTTGAGTTCTCTAATAATAATAGTTTCCACTCGAGCATCCAAATGGCACCATAGGAAGCCCTGTATGGGAAAAGGTGTAGAACACCGGCATGTTGGGATGAGGTCGGTGAACGTAAGCTGCTTGGACCAGAAATGGTCGAAGATATGGTGGAGAAGGTGAAAACCATTTAGCAGCATATCAAGGCAGCCCAGAGTCGACAGAATATTTATACAGATAATCGTCGACGAGACCTTGAGTTTAAAGTTGGAGACATGGTGTTTTTACGCATATCTCTGTGGAAGAAGGTCATGAGTTTTGGAAAGAAAGGGAAGTTAAGTCCAAGGTACATCGGCCCCTTCGAGATTCTTGATCATGTTGGGGCTGTGGCCTATCGACTAGCACTTCCACCTACTATGGACAAGGTACATGATGTCTTCCATGTATCCCTCTTAAGCAATTACATACCAGACCCTTCACATGTACTCTCTTCCGAGGTGGTGCAATTAGAAGACGATCTTTCTTATGAGGAGCAACCAGTGAAGATCTTAGATCGTAGTGAAAAAGTTCTACGAAATAAGATAATTCCCCTCATCAAGGTGTTATGGAGAAACCACAATTTTGAAGAAGAAACATGGGAGTCGGAGGATATGATGAAGCTGAGTTACCCACATTTGTTTTATTGTGGGAAAAGGAAAATTTCGAGGGCGAAATTTCTTAAGGGGGGAATGTTGTAACGACCCAAAGTTTCATTAATGGAAAATCCCTCTTGATCCAGTTAAATGTTTCTTTATGAAAAATGTTTTTATAAGATGTCAACTTTTTTAGTTTTACATTAAGATTTGTGACCGTTACTTTTTAGCCGTTGAACAGTGATCATCTGAGTAGTATAAATATAAGGCTTTAACGAACCCATTTCTACTCAGACAAAGGAAGCGATGGCCTCATCTAGTAGAATTTCCCCTTACGAAGCCCATTTTTCAGAGCTCGGAAAAGAGGTGGCATCTTTGGGCTTTTCCCTTGACCAAGCCCAAGCTGAGCTTCATCAAGTCAAGCTCGAATGTGATCGTCTACGGGGAAAGTGGAAGTTGATTGAAATTACCAATCAAGCGTTGTTATCCGAGCCGCCCAAGAGTCTGTCACCATCGCGCACCTTACCCTTAGGTCTTATGCGGCTATTTTAAGGGGTTATGTAACAAATAATTAGCACCATGTTCATGTACATTATTTTTGTATATAAAAATGAATATAATTTCTAGTCATTTTTGATACATTGTAATTAGTTTTTAAAGTACAATTGGTGTTTTTAGTTATTATTTAATTAAGAATTATATATTATTAAATTAAAGGATTTTTAAATTAAATAATATTTTAATAAAATATTATTATTAATATTACATTAATTTTTATTAAATATAAATGATCTTATAATTTTATGAATGCAATTAAATTTTTTATTAAGGTTTGAAAGCCATTTCTGTCAAAACCCGTGAATTTTTTTATAAATGTCAGTTTTTACTTTAAAAGTGAAAATTAACATATTTAGAAAATTACTTAGATAAAATAAATAGTATTTCTGGAATCAGGACGTCGAAATTATCCAACGGTGAATTTTTCATAATTTTCTGAGACAGTCAAATTTTTGGGTAAAAATTAAATAACATTTAAATATATAATGTGTTTTATGACATCATAATGACCCAATGGTGATGTAATAAAATACCATAATCCTTATGTTCGGCCAATATATGTTTTATCATTAAAATAATAGGGTTTTGGGTTTGTTTGACTTGCTTTTCAAAGCATTAATGGAGCCCTCAAGACTTATTCAACACTTTGCCTTTTTAAATTAATTTCCATGGGAGTGTGACTCACCTCCACATAAGAAACCCTAATTTTTTAATAAGTTCGGACCTTGGCCTTGTAAAATATTGTTTTCCTATTTCCTTTTCCATAAACCATGGGATGGTTTGTGGTTTGGATTATTTTAATATAAGGGGTCCCAAACCTAAATAATAAAGAATTCTCTCACCTTTCCTATATAAACCCACCCAAGCTCCCACTTCCTCATCACTCAAAGCCGTTGGAGTTTGTCCAACCTCTGACCTACTATCTCTAGAATCCTATCAAGGTGCCCCAAGCTCCCAAGAAGCCTATCAAAAGCCTCTCTCTAGCCTTTGGAAGCACACTTCCAAGTAAGGGTTTTTTCTTCCTTTCTAATTTTTGTCAATTTTCTTTAAGTTGTATTTCCCTTTTATTTTCAATTATGAATGTTGGGGTATGGTTTCGAACCTCTCCCATACTACCCTCTTATTGTTTTAATGATGGGAGACCCCTTTCTCTCTCATTAAAATCCTCCCATGTACACCCGTTACTATGCCGAAATTCCGAAAGAAACCTTTTTCTCCTCTTTTATATTAAAGCAATACTTTTGTATCATGAATTTAAATTCCTTTTCAATTGTTGGGACATGTATCTATATGACCTCCTTACTTTCCATTACATATAAATATGATTAGGAACCCCTTTCTATCTCATCAACCTTTTTTATGAATTCTTATGTCACGTCGTTACGCTACCGAAATCACACCGATTTTCTAAGCCAATATCATTGTGTAGTGAATACCATGCCCATTTCTCCATCAAGGGTATTCACCTTTATGCACATTTAATTATTGATTATAATGTTTTATGTATGAATTCCACATTCCTTTATCATGGAATAAATGATTATGTTTTATGAATCCATGTTTTATGATCCATGTAGCACACTTATGCATGAAATGAAATGTTTAAGAAGGGTGCGCCCTTTATAGCGCTCCAATGCATTGGGTAAAGTATAGTATCATGATACGTCATGTGAAATGAGTGTTGACTCATGCTAATTCATGTGCAACGAGGTTTTACTCGTGCTTCCAGTGCAATGAGGGTTTACTCATGCTCCATGTGCAATGAGCCTTGGCTCATGCTAATTCAATGTTAAGTGTTGTTGCCACATTTCCATGTTATAGTTATCATGCTTTATTACGCCTTTATGTTCATGTTACTCTAATGATCTATTGATGTTACTATTGCCTAACATGTATTGTACTCCTCATGTTGTTCATTGTGTACTCCCTTACTTGGCTTTATAGCTCACCCTTTTCTTATTCATATCCTCAGGTTATCCCATGCAATGCTAAGTACGAATGAATATAGTGGTCATGTAAAGGATGTTTTCAATAAAGATGTTGTATTTAAAGTTTAAAGTTTTTATGTAATGATCATAATCCCCCAAGACACTAAACCTCTCGATATTCTTTGTTGTATCAAGTGAAGTTTTATGTAATAAAGCATTCTTAAGTTGTAATAAAAAGCAGGGTTGTCATAATTCTAGCTCAATATTCTAACAACCCCATAACAATAGGAATTAATAAAGCTAAACTATCTTAGATAGGGAAATGAGCATGATCTCTAACCAGAGATTCATGATCATAGGATCTTCCATTATCATACCTATTGGGCTCTGGGATGCTCTATCAAAATACATTTCCCATATTAGGGGGTGTCTTGAATATAAAAATATCATCATCATGTTGTTATGTAGTCAATTTTTAGTATCTATGGATGTGTATTATTCATGAAAATTTGTTATATCCTAGTCTATGACATCTTTTTTGAGGCACAAAATATATATCAAACAATTGTAGGATAACAGCCCACAATTAAAAATTTCATGTCAACATATTAATGATGAAGATATATTTAAGAAGGATATTGTGAGTGACTAAATGGACTTAGTGGTTCATCAATTAGAGTTTCAATTTCTAAACATAAAATAATGATGCCATGTTTATCTTCTTGGTATTCAAATAACTAGTCATAGCATTGGGCATGGTTCAGCTAACATAAAAACCACATTTTTCATTCCAAACATTTTTCTTTAGTATAAGGATGGAAACTAGTGATTTCTCTAGGGTAATCACATTAAGACTGTTTGAATTTCTATTAATGGTTGGTATTAATACTAGTGGGCTCTAGAGATATTTCTTGAGACTACATAATTCTTCCTGATAGACATTATTACACTTATACATGACACCTTTCCTCATAAATTTGGTGAAGGGAAAACACATCCGTTCAAGTTCGATATAATGATCCAAATGTAGGAAAAGTTTCCTTGATGTCCTATCAACTATTTATGATATATAAGAGGTTCTTTTATAAGGCTATCCTTTTTATTTTCATAATTAACTTCAATATCATGATATCATACGAAAAAGAAATGAAAATTTCATGAGGTTACCCAAAATCACATTCTAAATAGTTCATATTTAGGATATGCTTCTCAAAATTGTATAATATGGTCTCAATAACATCTAAGTGGACTAAAATTTTTTAGGAAATAACCATAATATCATCATCAAAGTATTCAACAAACATTCACATGATGGGTTTAATGATGTGGTGCATGGAACCTTGCTTTGTGTCACCAATGTTATTCAATAGAAGATACAATAAATGATCTTATAATACTCCCTATGGGATATATATGGAAAAATATTCATCAACTTGGATGATATTAATTTGGATATACCCCGAATAACCATTTATGATTGGGAGACCTTCATAACCATTCATCGCATCATACAGTAGTCATGTGATTGGAATAGGAAATTCATCTTTAGGATAGTTCCTGTTTGTATATACAATGTCGATGCAGACCCTAATTTTTTCATTTTAACGCTTTTCTGTGATGATATTTTCTATTAAATTTATTTTTTTAACATCCACAATGATGTCGTACAAGAGGAGTTTTCCAAATCAATCTCAATTATAGAGATGTGAGTCGGATTTGTCCTTTATGATGAATTTGTTTTTCCATGGTGTCATTAAAGAAGGACCATGTGCTGAGTGGCTACCTCGTGATCAGGCCTTTGAATCATTGTTTATTT
Source organism: Viscum album (assembly GCA_963277665.1). Lineage (NCBI taxonomy): Eukaryota > Viridiplantae > Streptophyta > Magnoliopsida > Santalales > Viscaceae > Viscum > Viscum album. The sequence continues at coordinate 919,533,907 of OY728139.1, forward strand.
CAAGGTGATAATGTCTATTGTTTCTTTAGTAATGAGGTACATACAACTTTTTCATCATATTTAACGGAAACACTAATCAATGTGGGTCTTGTATCATCTCTAATACCCATATTTTCTCAGTTGAACTCATCAATAGTGGTGTAGAAACCATCCTAATATTATAGTGGTTCATCTATGAGGTCCTCTTCTTATTCTTTTACTTGATGATTTATCTATTCTACCTCCACATGGGAGGTAGTTTATAAATCATGTTGCTCAATGTTAGGGTAGAAGTTGACATTTGGACATTGTAAGAAAATGAAACCAATTATAACATGATTGATAGAATGTGGTCTTTTGGAGTATTGAAGGGGAGATGATGTAATGATAATGATAATATTAAATATCTTACACTATTATGAAAACATATTAAAGAATGGTTTATTGAATAGAGATATCAGGAAGATCAGTGGATGGAATGAATCTGTTTTCATCTAGCCATTTTTTACTTCATAGATATTTGATAACATCTGGTGTGATAATGGGATTATTTTACACTAATAATTTCACAAAATTCCCTAAATTTTTGATCAAATTTTTACCCAACACTTTAAATTTGTTAATGGTAATCACATAATCTTCACATGAGACATTACTATTCTTAGACTGTTTTCCTTCCCTATTGTAAAATCCATCATCAATATGTTGTTCCTCACATGATTTAAATGTGCCTTTATCACCATGAAATTTATAAATTTGACCATTTATTCAATATTTGAGGCATTGGTTGCATGAAGATGGAATATGTGCATGATGATGCAGCTAAGGTATTCCAATAATTTTATGAAGGTCATATCTTGCTGAAAACCATGAATTTTATGTCATACATGAGACCTCTAAACTCAGTCTTGAGATTGATTTCTCAATTATAATTTTTTTCACTCTTATCACAACCTTATCACATTAAAGTGGAGGGTAACACATGAGATTCATTGATACCTAGTTGATATAATTTTCATATTGGAATTAGTTTTGTTCTTGAGCTATTATCAATGATTTATCATCATATATCAATGAATTTTATCTTACATGATATATATTGGGGTCTGAACTGTCCTTGTATAATAGAATCCTTGTCCTGGTATGTGAATTAAATTTCCATGTGGTGTTCTGCAAGATAATTATTTTCATGACATACTTCTTCAATATGGACCTCGACGTAAAATTATTTTGGGTATGAGAATTACTATAAGAGTTCTTCACGAAGGAATTTTGATCAGATCAAAGCATCCATGATTGATAACTTTGTCAGTACCATGGATAATTACATAAAAATTTCGTGATTATTTTCTAAATATTAGAACTTCATTTCATGGTGATTCTAATTTGTATGTGATTAAATAATTGAATTATGTTTCATGGATAAAACATCTCTTGGATTAGGAGTTGATGGTTCTTCTGCTCTCATTGGATTAGGTCCAATAAGGTTAACTACACTATGAGGTTGATTTGGTGAGGATTTATACTGTACCGAATCATCCATGACAATTATTTTAGGTAATATTCTGGAATGTATGGTGGAACCTCCTTTCTTCTGCTTAGATTACTGGATATATCTCCTAAGAGTTTCTGTTGTGTTGACATTTCATGTATGGAAATTGTCAAAGCAGTGACACCTAGCGCAACATTGTCTTCCCTTGTATACGTAACATGGATATACATTACCTTTGATTCATTATAATCTATAGATAATTTTTACTCCTAATCACACTCATAATATGAGAAGGTATACATTAAGTGAATATATTTAATGGAATCAAAGATCAACTCCTCATATGATGGAGATTATGTATGGAGGGTCAACTCTATTTCCATTATTTTTCTGGGTGGTTCCCATGATTCATGGAAAGTATGAATTATTTTTTCTAAATTAGTGGTCACCATTAGCATTGGAATAAGATCACCACTTTTTTTAATCCGTATATTTTGGTAATGTTGTTTTTTGGAAGATTGTATTTTGGAAGACTGAGCTACCAAGGGAATTACCGATATTGAGGAAATGTTGTTGTGGGACATAAATGGATATTTTAATTATTCCACGACGATATACTAATTCTTATTGATTGTATTTATAAAAATCTAGTCACTAAACTTGTTCATACCCTTCTTCTTAACTTCATACCACTCATTCCCCTCCTATGGATCAGTGGTAGAAACATATTCCTCCTGTACATGTGGCCTTCCCATCATCTCATCCACAGAGCCCACCATTTTTTGTGTGATATCATTATCAAATAAAAATTCTTGGATGATTTTACAAATTTCAAAATTAATTGAGAAATATATTTGGATATATTCATCATTTTTTCTGTTTGGCATGTTCGTATTTGGGAATTTGATCATAATTTTCTTCAATGTCGAGATAAAATATAGTGGGACTAATTAATTTTGGAAATAATAAACAATTTTGTATCTCCTAAATATATTTTTCCTCTTATATGATTGAACATCTTGAATGGAAGGAATTTCTGATGACACTAATGAGGCAAAATTGTGTGATATAGTGTAGGTTTGGTAACGATAGAGGTTACATGGTTGTTCTTAAATGTAAGAGTGGTAGCATCTACTTTCCCCAATCTATTTCCAGGATATGATTAAATCACTTGGGACATGGATTTGTTTTGTGTGTTTGAGTGATCCAATCTATTATAAATGATATACAGGTCTCTAAACCATCCTATACTTTTCATATGGATTTGATTCATGCTTAACTCATTGTGATGATTATATATATATATGGGAAAAACATATAATTGAGGAAGTAGTTTGTTTAAAGATAATTCCAATCATTTCCACCAAAAATGAAACTTTAGAACATTAGATTATCCCATTTTTTTAGTTTGATAGGTCATGGACTATCATATCCTATAATGCAGAGCCGAAATGGAATAAAATATTCTGATATATTTCTTCCAACCTCGTAATTAACCATGATGGAATGATAGTATACAATACAATTGCTTGTTATTACTTGGATTTCATGAACCATTTATACTTCATTACATATTTTTGTCTTGGTTCCCCTTTAGGGATCAAATCATGACCGAAAATTTGTCAAGTGCTAATTTGGGATCCCCTAGCCATTGAAAATTTGAAATTTAGGATTCCTGAATTTCAGTATTGGAAGAGTCAGTTCAACACATTTATGTTAAGGATTATTTTATGGTTGTAATGGAACACTCCATTCTACCATGTCTTCCAATTAAGCTATTAGTAACTCAATTGTATTCACGAAACCACATGTAATGTCTGACTAATAAATATCTTGGACTTTTTTCGTAATAGGTAAGTAAATATTAAGTGGTGGTTCTAGTATCTACCCTGGGTAGCCCATAGGGGAAGGATTATAAGGATTCACCATTCCCAAATCTGGATATGCGCCCAATTGAGAGATCTGTCTATCACTAACTTTGGGATCCATGTATATTGGGGGTTGGTATCTAACATTGAAAGAATGTTTCCGATATACTTTGGTCACTACAAAAACCTTCTTATCAGAGGTATGTCATTTGGGATTGTGAGATAATTTTCTTCTTTCATAGTGTATCCCATAGGAAAACTACCTTAGATTATTAAATTATTGTGTCACCAAAATCATTAATCCATTTATATTGTTTATAATTTATCATATCGGATGGTCCTGGCAGGATTAAGCAAGGAACAACAATACCTATTCACATTTCATTGTTGGGTGATATCAGAGGAGGTATTGGTAGATTAATTGAGGGCACACCCAGATTATGGTTGAGTCTTATGTTCTAGTTATTCATTCCTCCTATAATCATTTTATTGTGTACCAAATTGTGAATTGGAATATTCTCATCTAGATCCTCCTCCAAATTGACCTCGTGTGCTTCAGGGTCTAATGCGGTCGAGTTAATGACATTCACTAATGAGTAATGAATTATAAACCTTTTATCAATGTCTTTTTTTGAGGCACCATTTCTCTATTTCCTCTATGAGACAATGTTTATACTTTCACTGATTTTCTAGGAAAAATATTATTGAATTCAAAACATGGGGAATATCTAGATAGTTTAGTACACACATTCCTAATGGGGGTACCAAACGATAGGATGGGACCAACTAGGAGGGATTATTTTATGGTGATTCCCCTAGTCATAGGAATAATTGATTCCCCTAAGGAGGGTATTTTTTATGGTGAAAAACCACATCCCTGTGGTTTGTGGATGATCCCATTCCACAATAACAACTCTTTAGGATTTTTTACCAACATTGAAGGTTTTATAAAATATTTCTCCAGCCCTATGGGCTAGGGTTTCTCCTTAATTATAATTTTTTCTAATGTTGTGACATCCCTTAAAATTTATAGGTTTTTTTGAAACATGTGTTAGGGGAATCATTTTCTGTGTACCTGAATCTCCAACTTCTGATGAAAATTCCACAATTTCGGACATTTTCAATATCTAACAACTAACTTCCCAAAGATGGAGGATTGATTGATATTTTCAAATTCATGATGAAATTGAATCTCAATATCATTCTCTCTTCTTAACCGACATTAGTGATAGTCTCTCGGGTAACTTTCTGTTGAAAATATTTTTGGTTTTTGGCATAGTCTGTTTACTGTTGCATTTTTGTTGATATAAAATTTCAACATACCACCATCAGGTGGCTTTCCTAGTCGGATAGTCTGGTAAAATATAAAACTCAATGTTCCCCTATCCTTTGATAAGAACCAAATATGGTGTATCTATGATCATTTTTAAAATATTTTTAATGTGTTGTTGAATCTCTTTTGAAATGTCCTTTATTGTTTCTCAAGAATTGGATGTTGTGTAGTTAGTAGGGCATAGAAGTCAATTTTGCAGTGTATCCCTTATATTAAATTGAATTTAATTCGATACTTTTCATAAGTTAATATATTTTATATCATGTGAATCAGATTTTCCCATACATTTAATAGGATTTTGTGCCTAATATCTTCTGATAAAACCTCTTCAATGTGGTATTGATGGATGGACAACAACAAGAACAAGACTTGAACATCATCATTAGCCGGTTGTTTCTTCTTGTTCAGAATTTTATCCTTTTCTTTTACTAGAGGCTACTCAACCTGGACTAAAGAATGTGGATACTATCCTTCCACATTGTTAAATTTCAAGATAGGTGATCCGAGGAAGGTTTAGAGAGTGATCGTTTCATTGGGATTTCTTCCATATATTATTGGATTTTACATTTCAATAAAAAGGCATTAGTCTATAATTGACTTGTTTTACAAATTTCCTCATGGTAGGACGAAGTTATCTACATTAAATCTCCCATGGGAAGACCATTTGTAGGAAATGAAACAATAGTTAGGAGAAAACTATCCCAGTAAGTGGCATCAAGGGGGGAATAGTTTGAAGAATTACAACAAGGGGAATACCCTCTTTCTCTTTGATATCCTGTCCAAAAAGAGGGCCGCCATGCCTCTCGTTAAACGATGGGATCTTGAGATCGATCATATTATAGGCAGGAATTGATCCTTCCTAGTGAATTGTCCATGGATGATCATTGGAATTCTCACTACCATTCCCATAATGGGGAAGCAATAGATCAAGATAATGAGCTACAACAGATAATTATACGATAGATCTAATAAATCTATCATTTTTTTAATAAGTAAAATAAATCAATAATTTAATTTTATATTGTCTCTTGGGAGTATTTTTTTATTCCTATATTTGAGTAAATAGGGACACATACAAGGAAGGCGGTATCCGGTTTAAAATCGTTCCTAACTAGCTCATGTGTTTCTATTAGACTTTTCTTAGTGGCATCTATTTATTTAGAATTTGGATTTCCCTACATTGGAATGTCCATTATAATAGGATGATTACCAACTATTATAAAATATTTATATTCTTACTCTTGTTGTTCGAGTATCATAGGGGAGTTTTCCCCATGACCCTCTAATTTGGGAGAAGAGGAATGTGACTACTTCGGGGGTCGAAGGCTGAAGAGATACCCAATTTTTGGGATGGAACTTTGTGTATTTCCTACTGTCACTTTAATTGTCATTGTAATAATTTCTTACCAAGCCTTTAGTATGTGGGTACGGATTTGAATCTAGCCATTCACAATTGTAAGTTTGTGTTTGGTGATTTTGGTGTCTCGAATGGTGAAATATTAACATTTGAAATCCAATGTAATTGTATTTTACTTCTCCAATCCTCCATTGCATCCCGGGGGATACAGAACATTCTAGGGTCTGGGGGGAGAGTGATGAGTCATACACCTTATTTTTCAAAGGGACATTCTGAAAAACTTCTCTAGCTTCTTCCTAACGAGGATACTGGTAGGCCTAATAAATGCATGTGGGTGTTTGTTCTTTCTCATAGCTTGTTATCAAATTTAACCAATAGAATTCATTAGACGCTTCTAAATGAATTTCATGGAATTCATGGTTATTCTCCCAACCAAATGAGTTAGGGAGGGAGGGTGTATGTACCTCTTCTATTTTCCACCAAATTTTATTGGTCATATTATTTGGAGGGGACAGAGGTGTGTCCATATTCCATGTTGAATAATTGATTCTATTAGACTTACATCATTCATTCTTGAGTCTACATGACCTTGGATAGGCTATGAAGGGTAGAACCATCATCTTGTAGAGGGTTCACTACCATACATCATTTGTAGTAGTGACCGATTGAGGGATCCCATTTCAAGGATCCTCCTTTCTTATGTATGGGTCCATTCTTGGACTCTAGATCTCCCCCTCAATGTTATAGGTGGGGTTAATTATTGTGTTCTTGGGATAGTCTCACAAACTTTTTGATGATAGATGTTGATTTCATATACTTATAAGCCACATGTCATCATTATTTGGATGATACATGGGAATTTACAATATATAGGGAATGATATGAAGCCTCCAGAGACTGGATGGTACCATTATAATGATACTCCTATACCATTTCATTTGTGCCCCAACATTGAAGATGCTGGTGTGGTGACATCTGCATCTTATTGGAAAAGTACACATCATGAATGTTAGTTGGGTCCCACATCTATGAGAGTTGGTAGAATACTATTTTTATTAAAGGGAGATCATGATGGAAATTTATGATATGTAAAAAAATATGAAACCCCCATCAATGTATCATCTCGTTAAATAAACACATATATAATTGATTTTATTTTTTTTCATTTTCATTTTTGGAGGGAAAGGGGTATAGGAGATGGGATATACCACAATTTTAGTTAAAGATTCATATCATGTTCACCATTTTTTTCAATCCCCGAGATTATAATGCATGGCTATATTGGTTTTTTTTGTTGGTAGAATAACCTTTATGTCAAACAAATATCCTTGTCCCTTTCATGAGGTTTCCAACAAGGTTTTTTTGATGATCCAAAATGTCAATGGTTTTATATCCATGAGGGACCTAATTTTCAAAGTATTACTCTTATTCAAGAGTTTGCTAACGATTCTTAGGAAATCACATTGGTCGAGAGGGTGGTAGTTTGGGACCATCCCAACCTTTTCAGAGGCTTCTTTTCCTACTCATAGACTCTCTTAGAGAGTTAAGATATGTTTATGATCCTTCATTAGTTTACCATTATGTTTAGGGTCACTACTACATAAATATTCAACTATTATCATTTAATGATTTTGGAATCATTTTTATTTATCCAAGGTTCTCCTTCAATGAAGATATCCTACTATATCTGAGGTTCTCAATCAAGGGTACCCAGCTCTATACTACATATAGATTATTTTTCATCCTTATTATGATGTTGTTTGTATGCCACATTATGGGGATATGCGTAATAAATCATCATCCATGGATATATATGTTCTTTTTATTTTGTGATCAAACACATAAATGAGATTCAAATGTATAAACACAAAAGAAATCATAAACAATGTTGTTCATTTTCACATAACAGGACACATCATACCATATATGGTATCCTGATAAATACCACACCATGAAATTTAATTTCATGGAACAAGGATTTATAAGAAAAAATTTCATTGTCAATGTCCATTGTTGAACTTATACTGAAGCGACCTCGGGAACCTAGGTAGGATAAAAACATCCAGGTTAAATAATACTCAACTAGGAATGTGGACCATATATGATTCTTTTTTATTTGGGGTGTTGGGTTTTGACCTTGGAGAGGCTTTCTATACATCAAATTTGGATAGGAATCATTGCTCAATTAGTTAGGGTGGGAGGAACCATGCCTATGGAGTGACTATAATTGTTTGTGTCACAAGGGATTATATATTATTAAGAGTATTTTGTTAGGGTTTATTCTGAAGGAGGAATCCATAGTTTAGTTGGATTATTCACATTTAATGATTCCCAAAATGTATGGGATATTGTGGATATCAGGATCACAACTAACCTTAATGACTGCTTGAGTCACACCTAATGTGGGAATCACGAGAAAGTGGTTGATCTAAAAACCCACAAATCTTCGTTTCCATAATGTTTGATACATGGACATTAGGACACACCATAATAGATATCCTATTATGTAAGGGGTATGAATATTGGGAATATAATTCTACTATAATTACATGAATCAAACTATGTGGTTGTCATGAAATTATATAAACTCTAAGCCCATGTGGGTCACACTGAATTTGATAAAGAACAAGTAGGAGTTATAAAAAACCAATCAATCTCCTTTCAATTAGAATAAGTGGTTTGAGGATAGGAGAATAAGTTAGAGGTTAGATGTTCCAATTACCTCAAATCATTTTCCAGGAATGTCAGGTCAAAATTTCCATATGTATATAGCCCAAGGGTATGTAGAAAAAGAAGTGGTGATAAAGGACATATATTTAAATAAATACTAGGGGAAAAATCTTAAAGATATTCCTTAAAATTATTTCCAAGGTAATAGAATAGGATGTTATTCCATGTCCATTCTGAATATGAAGTGTGATTATCACCATCACTTCCTAGAATCCAGGGCCCCGGGTCTCAGATATCAAAAGGGGAGGAAAGAGTCATTTCCCTTATACAAGAGACCAGGGGGTCCCTTATACTACCACTAGACTTGGGATCCTCTTGACATAAGGGATGCATGATCACAAGAACATATAAAACCCCAAATACCTGGTAGGACAAGTAAGGGACACCTCTGATCAAAGAAATACATACCCCAAAGGGAGACACATTAGGGAAAGTCCAATAATGGTCTCAAAAATCTTATGGATTTTGAGGAGACTTCAATTTATTTACCCAACTATGAATGATCCAAATTAATAAGATACTTTCCATTAGAGGCTTGTATGAGTTCATAAAGGGGTCCCAAGTCGTTCACGTCATAGTTCATGTAGGGATTATGAAGAGTTGAAAGTGCTTCATGTAGGGGGTAGGAATGAGTGAGTTGGAGATGCCTTATAAAATGAACCCCATGGGAAACAAAACATGGTAAAGGCATTATACTAGGCTATATAGATATACTTAGATGTACCTAGAGGGGTCTCCTGTATTACCCGCATTAGGGAAGGGGACTTGCTGAAGTGGTTTTACACTATGGGGAAATAGTGTCCTCACATAGGTGTCCAATATTTTAGACTATAGAGGGACTATTATCCCATTATCCCCCAAATTATATATTCTTTCATGTTTTAAGGGGATACATTTGGGATTTTTGTGGACCTTTGAAATGGGTTTTTGCTATTATTTATTTAGGGTTTCTTCTATTTTTTTCATTTATTCAACTGAGTAGACCTACGATCATATTTATAAAAATATGGGGATCCATGGCCAAATGAGTTTTTCTATTCCGATCAATAGAACATGTGATAGGTTGAGGTACTAGGTTTAGAGAAGTAATATCCTTCAACGACACATAGGGGGTCTACGCGAGTCTTTTAATGTGCAGGGGTGTGCATGCAGAACATCTGGATTTAGATCCACATATTCTTCTTGAGTTTCTTCATCTGTCTAAAATTATTTAAGTACTCTACATAATAATTTCATACCACATTAAAAATCAGAGTGTTAACAGAATATAATATCTTAGAATGGGTTAGTAAAAAAAATAATGAATCATTAACAATTGGAGAGGAGAATACTCATGATGTATTTCTAAATTAAAAATGGAACATCAATTAAAAAAATTAGCATAGAATGGCTGATTTTGTATGTACTTGAGGTGGTAGAATAGAAATTATAAAATTTTATAATGATAATGAGGATTATGTTAGGTGGACTAGTAAAATTAACATTACATGAAAAAATATTATAATATGTTAATATTGTATGAGGAAATTAAAATGAGTTGAGATAATGAGATTTTTTTGTGATTTGATCCAAATTGTACCTAGTCTCATATTAAATCCCTTTCAAATTATGTATGACACTCACAAAGAAATGGATATAATTTTAAAATTTGATAATTCTAAACCAGTACATTTATTTTCGAATGAATCCCATCCTTGGACATTATAAGGAGTAACATCATTATAAATATCATTTTTCAGGATCATAAATAAACTACAATTTTATACAAGGATCATCCCCATACTATGTACAATGATTTTTATCCTTGTATCCATTTTAAAAAATTAACTTTTGATATGGTAGAAGATTGAATATTTTTTAGGCAACCAAACCATAGAAGCTTCCTTTCATAGGACATCATAACTTGAGGAATAAATTTAATAGGATGCAAAACCTATTTGAGAAAAGATATAAGTGTACTAACATACTCATCCTAATAAGAAATATAAGACAATAGAATATTTTTGTAAAAATAAATTATTATGTAGAAAATATATTACAGACCCTTCGAAATGATGTCAAAAGCATACTATGGGTGTTCTAGTAATAGTACATTTTATATTATCATGTCCTATAAAATAAAATATTATTTATACCACATTAAGAGTATTATAATAGAGGAAATAGTTTGGTATATGAACAATTAATTTTTTTATGATTGAAAATGATTTGTAGAACTATGTATTAAATAATTTAATCGTTGAATCTCTTAAAACCATCATTTAGTCCATTAAATAGATAACTATTTTTTTTCCACACTTGAGTAAACAATTAAATGAATTAAAAAATAATAATATCTTTGTCAAATAAAATGAAATCATATTTAATATGTACAGAATACATTCAAATTCCGTATATATAAAAATATATATTATTGTGCAATTAATTTATGAAAAATAAATTAAAACATTTAAATATAATTAAGATTAATTTATAAAAAATTAATAAAATGAAATTTATATATAATAAATAATTTAAACATATAAAAAATATTTATTATTTCAATACAATTTATGAAGTATAAATATAAATATTATTTAAATTTTTTGAAACTTTTCAAAAATATATTGATTAAATATGATTAAAAATTAATTATAAAACAAATAACACAATTAAAAATATTACTATAAAGAATAATTAAATAAATATATGAAAATATGAAAATAGAGAATAATAATATGTTGATATCATATTAATTTATAATTTTAAATTATAGTACAGATGAAAAACCCTCAATATATGGGTAATGTGTTTTTGAGCCACTTGACTCATTGTCACATATTTTATCCACAGTCCCATAGCTCATCGAAGTCATCAATTTAAACTCAATGTCACACATTATATTCTGGAATAATACTAAAAACCCTTTATATAATGAATAGAGGATGTGTTATACTCTGAAGTCTTCATTCTATCATTAAGATATTCATGTTTGAACCTGTCTATTTTCCTTATTTGAATTGTTTTCATATGAGGGGGTAATTCCATATATAGATAAATCTAGCTGAAATGGAGAGTCCCATGCTACTATGAAAATTGTGAACTATGTTTGGAGGAGGTTATCCATGTTGATTCTATGAAGAGGTGATCATGATTCCATTTAGATAAAGGATATATTATCATGGGGTTATTGTTCATACTTGAGGGAAAATAACAAAGTATATATGTACCACTCTCTAAATAATATATGTGTATATTTTAAAAACATATATTTAATTGTATAAATGTGAATATAATATATATATATACATATATTCCAAAAAAGAGACACATGTGTTATACCATTGAAAAAAATAAATCATTACAAATGATATATATCTAGATATTATGATCTATGAAAATTAATCTTGATAAAAAGTGAAAACAAACATGTAATAAATGTTAAATAAACAATAATAATAAACCATATACACCCCCATGTAATCAAAAAATAACATGAACACAATGGTCTATACCTAGTTCATTTGTGACACAAACCATGGAGATCTCCCGGATCCTCTAGTGTATGAAAATGTAATCATGAATAATTATATACTGATTGGTTATATATTCAACAATATAAATACAAATACAATTTATAGTTGGTCACTACTGGATAAAATAAATAACTTGTATAAAAGAAAGATGCACCAGAAGTATTATTCTATGTTTTATATGAAAAATAAATAAAAATATCTAGAACCCATTTTGCTATAAATTAATTTATAATCATAACATATACAAGAAAAACATAACACAAAACATGTTTACAATAATGTAATGGGAAAACCCATGCATAATACATGTTATACTGAAGGAATAATAAATGATTAACTGACTAAAACTTTTTAAATCTCTATTACTCTGACTTCGATGTGGGAACAGATTAAGAATTTTGTTCTCACCAAAATAACCAATCAAGATTAACGAAGAGCTATTATTGTACAATTATGTACCAATAAATTTTATAATAGAGGTTGAATGTCCACTAAGGTGTCCTTGTATAGTGTCAACATAAAATAAAATTTTGGGAACCCCTTTTGCGGTGTCAATTAAATGTAGAAAAAAACTAGTGTATGAAAGAACATATCAATAAATGTATATTAGGATATCTAAATTGGTTTCAGTAATCAATAATGATATAAAAACATTATATATATATATAGAATAATACCAATATTATGAATGAATAATCTATGATATGTAACTTCTTATGGGAATAATGTTTTCACCAATTCTCATCTACATCAACATATACTTATATGGATGTTAATCTAGAGGTTGGTAAATAATGTTTCCAATCTTATATAGGTATATCACAAATAATATTCATGGAATAGATTATCATATGGTAAAGGGAATGTGTATAAAATATTTAAAGCCTCTGACTATCCTAAAGAAATGGGGGGAGGGGTATAGAAATCCATAATGTTATGAGGCTATCTCATCATCATACTTTGTAAATACATATACCATTCTTATCATTTATAATGAGATAATAAAAAAATATTTATTTTTGGATAGTCAGTCTATCGATATTCAATACTCTAAAAATTATTCATTTTTTACAATTAAATAATAAGTTATTAAACTCTTCTATTATTTTATGTACCCACAATGTGGTATCATTCCCAAGAGAATATAAAAAAGACATCATTTATTATGAATTATATATCAATATGAAAAAATTATTTCACCACATATAACTATATCCATTTTTTATGATACATAAATCCTAATTCCATTCAACATGAAATATAAGGATAACCTTAAATATGAAATAAATGTAATAAATTATAAATATCACACGGTAGTAATCATGTGAGAGACATTCCAATGTAACCACGTGGGTTTCACACAATCGATATGTATGACATTCTAGAGTGGTAAAATTTATATTAGATTATATTTTTTTATATTTATTACAACTATATAGATGTTAATAAATCGTTCTAAATGAATAAGGAATAAATGTGGTAATAGTTAATATAACATTGGAAGGTTGTTCTCTACAATAAGGTTCGTAATATTAAAATGGATTATTAAATATAATATCATATATGATGAATGTCTTTTAATTAAAACTACTCCCATACTAATGATTTAAAACTAAAAATTGAAATATGTAAAATATATTAGAGGGACCAATTTTCAGAAGTTGAATTGTGTTTGACTTGGACAATAATTTATTTTATAAAAAATAAAAAAGGGGGGATTGAAAATGAGGGGAAATAATTTATAAATTTTTTTCAATATTATCCAATTGAAAATAATGTTTTCATAAAATATTATAAACCATTATAAAATAAAATATATTTAAAAAATATTTAGATTTTTTTAGTAAACTATTATGCTTTAATGGTGAATCAGATTTTCTTACCTTATAAACCATTCCCCCACATAACAATTAAATAAATCTCAAAGCCATGAGCTTATTATTGATTTTTCACTTATTATTCATTTATTATAATGTTAGAATTGTTTATTCAATTTAGAAGTTATTTTTAGTCATAATGTATGTTAAACAATAACATTAAATGAAATAAATATATTGTTTAATCTATTGAAAATATACTTGATTACAATTTATACTAAATATGGATTGTAAAAAAAAATCATTAGATTTAGTTTATATAATAACTATTTTGAAATATTATTCCAAATTCCAGGATATTACAGTGTGTACTGAATAAAATTTGCGGTGGGTAACTAACTCACATATCATGGGTAATTGAAAAAATACAGTACTTGTAATAATTTGAAATGTATAAACAATATTTTTTATATTCATAATTCCATCAAGTGGTAAATGGATTTCTATTACATAATAAAAATAAATATTCCTTGAAAATAATTTAATTTTATAAATTAAAATACAATTAAAAACCATTCGTTTATATTTGAAAATTCCTATAGTTTTATTCATTAATTTTGTTTAAATTAATTTAACCTTTTTGATGTATTTAATTTCACATAACATTTAGAATAGTATATTCGGCATTAAATCATTATGTTTTTCTTGCATTATATGCAAGAAAAAATTAATAGAGCACTAGAAAAAACATATATTTATGCTTTATCTACACATAACAATGAGGGTATACTGTATTAAATGTAACAATGAATTTCTTTGATGTCTTGCGTAACATGCATGACCATGTTTTAATAATGAATAATATATTATTAAAATAGTAATATTTAATATAATAATATGCAACCTAGTAGTCAAATTAGATTTTATTAATGGTAATAACTAATTTAAAAAACCATGTGGTTTACAAAAATAAAAAATGATTTCATAGGTTATCAATTAATTAAAAATGAATAATTACACTAATTGAATATAAAAGAAAATATTAATATTTTTAAGGTCACAAATCTGTTTTACCATAATAAATTTAATTAATTACAATTATTGAATGATATTAATGAAATATATATGTTATATATTTAGTTAAATATATTGGGTATTCATCTAGTAGATTAGATTTACACAAGATAATAAAAATCGAAATTTTCGGCATAAAATCCTATACTTTTTTAAAAAGTTATTTTTAAAAGGTTTTAAGAGAGAACCTGTTTTAAATAAAATTTTTGGGACTTTTATAGATTTAATATGTCAAAATATACATTACATTTTTAATAAAAACATGAATATATGGTTTGGCTAATATGTTTTGTATTTTTCTATAACGTTTTATTTTTAAATTAATAGTAAAACATATGTGATTTTAATTTAAAATTTATTTATTATATGATTTATATATAAGATTAATTTATATTTTAATTTTATGTAAATTTTTGAATATATTTTTTCTATATTAATATTGTTTAGTTATTTGAAAACAATTTCACATTGAAATTCAATATAAAAACATAGAAAATTGTTGTTCATTTTTACTTTAATAACCGACATTGTCAACCAAACTATCATATTAATTTTAAATTATTCTCTGGAAATAATGTGATTGGAATTTTAAAAAAGGATTCATCATTCTGAATCAAAATTATTTATAATTTATAATTTGGTTAAACTAGTTTTATACCAAAAATATTCGTGAATGTAATTAAAATTAATTATCTCGATTAATGTAAAATAATGCATAACAAAAGGCTAATCCATAAATATAAGACCCAAAAAAACTTATAAGCA
This sequence comes from Viscum album, assembly GCA_963277665.1. Taxonomy (NCBI): domain Eukaryota; kingdom Viridiplantae; phylum Streptophyta; class Magnoliopsida; order Santalales; family Viscaceae; genus Viscum; species Viscum album. Next base: position 919,549,837 of record OY728139.1, read on the forward strand.
TTCCCAAAATCCATTTAATGACCAAATTTCAACTCTAAACTCCCATTAATCGTCTTTGTATCATAATTGGATCCCCTTTCAACAAGTAAAACATGTGTGTAATTCTCCCATAAAATATTTTCAAGAGTGCCACAACTCATTCCCTAAAAATGCCGACCATCTATCCCACTTCTTCAAACCCCTAAATCCCCTTAGATCACCCAAAATCAAATAAAATATTCTCCCAACATCCCTACCATTATTTTTAAAGCCTCTACTTGGGTAGAAATGATTCCAAGGAATCCTATTGGCACAATCCAAAATGAGTTACCAAATTAATATGTAACACCTTCTCCCAAGCCCCTTTATTTTATTTTCATTATCCATCCAATAAAATCAAATTATTCCATTATTTAATAACCAAAAATGTATCCTAAATATAATATTACTTTATTATTATAATTGTTTTTTTGAAACATGCACATGCCTCTATCTAATGGGTAAAAAACATACGGTTTATGTGTACGGTGAACTGTCACCTCACAAAACACTGGTTGTTTAATTTTTCGTACCACCTCTCTGGGGGAAAATATGATGGAAAATATTTATATATATATTATGTATTATATATATTATTCCTTAAGAATTTTTTATTCCTTTTAAAACAAATATCTTTTTACTCTCTATTTTTTGTAAATGTGAGAATTTTGTTTGAAGAAGTGTGGACTACCACACCCACAAAGCAATGGGATTTGCTCACACACTGCATAAAATTTAATAATAATGGTTTTAGTGAAATTATAGGATATATATAATTATAATTCTACTGTAACTATTATATATACATATATACATATATTTCATTTTCTTTTTTTCAATACTATAATAAAAATAGAAATAATTTCCATGCATACGTACGACTTGCTGACTCCATGAACTATGTAGAGTATTTCATAATTCTATATTAAAAATATAGTTTTAATACATATATAATATATCTTCATTATATTTATATCTATTTACACATTATGGTATCATTATATAAGAATAAGGAATAATGATAAAAAAGTAATACACATGTGAAGAACAAAGAAAATATTATCTGAATTGAGACCATAAAATAAGATAGTTAACAAGAGGGGTATATAAGGTTGTAGTAAATACTAATTTTGTATTAGATATAAAAATATGGTTATATAAAATATTATTATTAAATTCTGATTTATTGTACAGGTGGTTTGACTGAGTGCAAGATTAAATACATAAGGTAAGGGGATCTTATCTCACTTTTTTATTTCTATGAGATACATGTTACGTTTCCCACTATTTCCATTTATGTGGTTTATATACTTACAATTTTTGTATAATATGTATCATATAAAAACATTTATGGGTATTCATATATTCATTTTATTCTCTTCCATTCAGGGGGTTTATGTTTCCAAATTTATCAAATGAGTGAATGTTTTGTCTCAATTTTTCTTCTATGAGACTAATGTTTTGTTATGCACCTAAATTATGTTTCTAGGATTATATACGTCCATTTAACCTATTATATTCTGAAATTACACAATTTCATGATATTTTCTGTTTCATTTAATTTCTTTTTCTTACATGGATATTATTTTTCAAAGATACTAAGTTAAAATATATGATTGGAACAATCTCATCACTTTCCAATATAGTTTATTCTTTGATAAATTGTTGATATATTATGATAAATATCTCATGAGGTGTCATGAAATTTATTATCATGTTGTTTTTAATAATATATTACTATATTTTAATAATTTTTCTAACACATTTGTACAAATCAGAGTTAGTAAAGTGTTTTTATGAAATATAGTCTTTACCCTCTCTTCCATCAAGAATCCATGTTCTTTTAAACCATGTTTTCTAAATAAGGATTCCAAGAACTTTTTACTAATCTAAAAATATCATTAAAATAAATTTATAATTTTTTTTCTTTTAATAGTGTTTTAAAAAAAATATTATTTCCACTTTTTGAATGAGACATTTTTCTAACCTTCTTACACTAATAAAGAAATGCTCTTTTTACTCGTATGACATATACATATTTTCCCACCATCAATTCAATGAGTATTTACATTCATGTTTTAAAGAATAATTTTATTTAAATATTTTTTGTAATATATTTTCAATGAAATGGTTTTCAAAATTTTTTCAATCTTTTTTATACATTTTTAAGGAACATGTTTTTCAAAATGGTTTATGTTTTAAAGAGCATTTTTTACAGAAGAAATGATATTTACCTTAAGAAATGTTTTCAAATATTCGTATAAGTTATTTAAAACAATGATAACATATATTGATGATAATAATTCTATTTTAGTAAAATCTCTAAAGGATTAATTCATATTATTTTTAAATGGTTTCTGTTTTGATGGAATGATGCTTAAGTCATCGATTTCACTTCTATGAGTTTTATTCATTTCAACACCACTTATTTTTATAGGACACGAATTTTTGAAGTGATTATAACACCTACATATTTCAATATGTTTTTATATGATTAAATATTTACGATACCCACTTAAATTTTGGGGTTGTGATTTTATTTTTGTAAAATCATTCTATTTTATGGGTAATCATATGATTTATGTTTTATAATCATGTGGAACTTGTATGAATGATTTTATTATGAGATAGTTGGGACCTATATCTACCTATAATAATTTTTTTTATTGAATGTTGTATATGGGATCCAAGGTTATATGGGTGTTATTTCAATCCTAAAATAAAGAGGGTCCATAGGTTGTATCCCAATATGGAAAATAAGAAGGTACATGGGTTATATCCAAAGCCTAAATGAATATGGTTACATAATTTGTAGCACATTCCCAAAAATAGGAAGGTGCATGTGTTGTAGCCCTAGCATAAATGAAACAAGATACATGGGTTTATAGACACTTCCCAAATAAGGTAAAAAGGTCATACCCCAAACCTAACTAGTTATAACTATCTTGGTCGGTATCCTTGACATAAAGTATTATATTATTATATATACATTACAAATTCTATGTCTTATTCATTTGTTTTTATTTCATTCCTGATAATTTTTATTTACTTATAATTCATGTTTTATGAAATACCATGCTCCATCCAAAAATTCATTTTTATGATATGTTAAATAATTTTTAGGATCTTATAATGTTTTGATCACATTTTCAAACCCATACGTTCATGATTATACATATATGTCTCCCTTGTTAACGCTTACTGTGTGTCTGAGGTCACCCTTTTTTATGTTTCCCTTCACTAGGTTATGAAGAATGTTTTTTTGTAGAAGTACAATAGATGGAGGTATTAATGGAAGATTTTGAAGATATTTCAATAGGATATATGATTTGTTTCCATGTTTCCAAAGAAACTAATCTATTACTGTCTTGAGGCATGGATTTTTTAATGTACCAAATATTCATCTAAAATGATGTAGTATACATGTATGTTAATCCAAGATCTCTATAGTTGGTATTGTACGCAAGGATTAGTCTACCTTTAGGAAATAAAATGAGAAATATTTAGTGGGATCCTAAGGTATATTTCTATGTTTATGTATTGGGTTGTCTTTAAGGATAAGTATAATTATTAGTTAATGTGTAGGAAAATATCATGGAAATTTAGTAAAGGATATAGTGAGTGGTTTCATTAAAATTCATAAATATATGGACTATATAAGTTGATATGTCTCTTGAATAGATATATTTATATGTAATAAAATAGACAAGATGCTTCAGGCCGGATTATGAGTAACCTGGTACATGACAATGAGCCTTATTGCACACCGGGTTTGACACTCTCGGGGGATATGGTTTGGGAATTCATAAAACACTTCAGGAACCATCAAGAAGGATTTAAATAAAGGATAAATATGTAAAACCTAGGATAAACACAAGGTGTTATATATTAAAAAGGTATGATCCATGATATATGTAAATATATATATCATTTCCCATGATTATATGGTATCCTAATTTGATAAATATTTCTCATACTCTGCATTATGGTTTTATTCAACTGAGTGAACATGAAGTAAGATGGTAATATTTTTTTGTTTTTGAAGTTCATTTCATGTAAACTATGAGAACAAATTTCCAAAGTGTAAATATCCTAAAAAAATCAGGATGTTATTTTGAGTATTTGTTATTATTTAGAAGATATTGAGACCACAAATGACATGTGAAAGGTATGTGATGTTATTAAAGTATTGTTTTTATTGAATAAATAAATAATGATTAGATTTAAGTTGAGAAACTATAATACATGATTCATATTTCATATTCCCAGAAAGAGTAATTATGGAATATATTTATGAATCATGAGTAATGGTTTAAAAATAAGGTTGGATGAATGAAGTACTTATTTCTTGGAATTCAAAGATTATATTATATAAATCATTAATGATATGTGTATAATCTGTATAAGTCTTCATTAAGTATTGAAAATTATTTGTTTAATGATGATTAATATATATAATGGCAATATCTTGATTAAGTGAAGGCAACCCTTAATGTGACCATGATGTTGAGAAAATGGTGTTTCCCCTGGTTAAATAGATTATTAGTTTCGAGAAAGTAAATTAAATATAAATGATTAACTGGATTTTGATTATAAATTGGTTTTAAAAGTTTTCCATGTTTTCATTTATTATTATAATACTTATGGGATTTAATGATTATATGAACTAAACATTGGAGTAAGTAAGAATTAATTATTTACCTAAAGTTTATATGGTAATTCAGGTTATTATAATCTTTAAAAATAAAGTTTGATCATGGTATTCACATGTTTTGAATATGACAATGATGAGATACATTTTGATATAAGGTGGAATCATTGTTAAGTTGGTATAGTCAATTTCACTCTATTGTGTTGGATTATCATCCTTTATAAGGGTTATAAGGTTAACCATTCATGAGATATTTAAGATAATATTTATAGAAAGTATTAACTAAATGACATTCTACTGAAAACCATGGTCAAAATGATATTTAGTGAATAACCTTTTTTAGGGATATCCATTTTATTTATTTTTCAAATTATGTTAGTGTGGTTTTTGAAAATGATGTCATGTTTCTTGGGTGATAACCAATCATGTCCTGCTAGGACTTGGTTCTTGAATCCATAATCGAAGGGTGATAAGTGTTTTAATCCTACCATTGGGATATGTGATGTATAGGTTATTTTGTAATTAATTTTTTAAATAATTATTTATAATTAAAAGTAGATAAAATATGTATGTTTACTTATTAGTGTATTAAACATATTGATTTTTACGAATACTAAGAGGAAATTAATCAAAAATTTTAATTCATTTATAGGACATAAGATCATCTAAAATTGTGTTTTAGAGAATTAGAGAACAATGTAAATTTCTAGATATCAATTACATAAAGTAATTTATAAATTTGAAATTCAATAAAGGACAAAAAAATAGTGAAATTTTGTTAATATAAATGTAAAAAGAAAGTATATTTTTTGTAATATTGTTTAATATAAGAATTAATCAACATTTGGGTAATGATAAAAAGAAAATGTGCCATCCAAATTCCTTTTTTTGAACCAACGGCCTCTTAAATAATCACATCTTTATGACATTGGGACCCCAACATTTTCTATAATGACTCCCATCGTATGTCATCCAAATCCCTCCATGTCAAATTATCACTCCCATCGTATGTTCTATTATGTGGAAACCTAGTAATATGTTACTTTGGGTAACCTTTATGGTTCCAAAATTCACTTATTAAGGAATGTTTTAGTATCCATTTTTAATGTGTGGGTTTCCATGAATCAAACATTAAATTATTACACCATTGATAAAAAAATGTTTTTTAAAACATTATTTTAAGGGTGGTAGAATGTAACACCCATAGAATTTTTGAATTATTTTTTTGAATTAATTTATCATTTTTGATATTTTTCATTTCACATAAGATTGAAAATAATTTATTTAAAATTAAAATTCTATGTCTGGATTGCGTTATATGTAACACCGGGTTAATCATTCATTAAAAAATTAGCTTTCTCTACATAGAACACCTTGTATAGATTGCATCACATGAAACTATAACATTCATCCATGGCTTGTGTAACATGTATGACCGATTTTTACCAAACAATAATATATTATTAAATTATTATTATTTATTATAAAAAGATTTAACATAGTAGATAAATTAGCTGTTTTGAATAGTGTTCAATTATTTATTAAAACATATGGTTTATGAAAATATAATATTAATGCACAAGTTATCAATTAATTAGAACTGAATATAAAAACCAAATGAATAAACAAGAAAATATCATCATTTTTTTGGTCACAAAAATATTTTACCAAAATAAATTAAATTAATTACAATTATTGAGTGATATTAATGTAATATATATTTTAGATATTCAGTAAAATATTTTTGGTATTCATACAATATATTAGATGGACATAATATATGAAAAAACCTAATTTTATGAATACAACAATATTTTTTTAAAGGTAGTTTTAACACCTTGTAATAGCCTTCCAATTTTAGAACCAATTTTTTGTAGCTGTATTGATTTAATTTTACAACATAAAAAAAATATTTCTATGAAAATATAAACGTTAAATTAATATATATTTTGATATTTTTTTTGAATGTTTTATTTTTTATAATGAATGGCCAAAAAAAATTTAATTCAAAATTTTTTTAATAAAAATTATTTATAAGTTTGTGTTGTAATTTAATATGTTTTGTAATTTTTATTACATTATATTTTTTTTCAATTACTACAATTTTGTTAATTGGAACCAATTTCCCATCTAATTTGGTTTAAAAAACATAGGAAACTTTTGTTCATTTTTACATTAAAACCCCAAATTGTCGACCCAACTATGGGATTAATTTTATTTTATTTTCTTCTACTAATGTGATAAGAATGTTTAAAAATGGATTCGATTTTTGGAATTTGAAAATTTTATAATGTCTAATAAGGTAAAACAAATTATAAGAAAATTAGTGAACGTAATTTACAATAGTTATATTGATTAAGGTAAAATTAATCATCACAAAGGAAAAAACATTAAATTGAAGACCCAAAAGAACATATAATCTTATCCAAAAGACATTGGATGAACTTATTTCGAACCTTCCATCCCGTTTATTAACCATTGAATATTATTGGATACACTTTCATACTGAAAAACGTTGGTTGGATTTTCTATTAAAATTTTTACAAGAGTGCAACTCCTTTGTCCCTATAAAAGGCCATCAAATCTCTTTATCATTCACTCATCTCAAGACCCATTGATATCCCAATATTTTATCAAATTAGCTTCCAAAAACCCTTCGTACTCGATGAACCTACTTGGGAATAAAATCATCCAAGGAATACTTGTATCAAAAACTTAATGGAGATACCTGATTAAGAGCTACCTGTTATTATAAGGTTTAGACCTACAATTACATACACCTCTATGTAATGGGTAATGAATTTAATGTTTATGTTTATGAGAAACTTCTTCCTCCGAAAATGAGGATTGTTCAATTTTCATGACAACATGTCATATTAGAAATTATGGTGGAAACTCAATTTATATTCATAATATATATTATATTTATTATGTATTAAATATTACATATTCATTTTAAAACATATATAATTTTACATCCCAATTTGGGTAAATACGATAATTATTTTTGGTATGTGTCTGCTACAACCCCGTCAAAGTGAAGTCATTCGTTCACATGCTATATAAAATGTATTAAGGATTTTATAGGTAAATTATATTGTATACATAAAAGAATAATCTTACTATATTGATATTATATATATACACATATATTTCACTTAATTTATTTCATTCAATATGGAAATAATAACGGAAACAACATTCAAGTATACGTACGGCTTACTGTCTCCATGAATGGTGTATTACATTTCATACTTCTAAATTCCATATATTATTATAATTAAAATATAAAATATTATCATGATATTTATATCATTTATATATTCTTTAGTAGTGATATATGTATAATGATTAATGATATAACAAATTTAGACACATGCGAAAGACAATGCAACTATTATCCGAGGTGAAACATTAACATAGGATGGTTAACAAGAGGGTAATATAATGATGTAATGATATAATATATTGAATAAGATATAATAATATAGTTCTGTAAAATATGCATAAATTGTTTATTTATTATACAGGTGGCTTTAATGTGTAGGATGAGATTCAAGACATAAGGTTATGATGCATCATCTCACTTTTTATTTTTGAATGATTCATGTTAGGTTTTATACTCTTTAATTTTTTTTGTTTTATGTACATAACATTATTGTATTATATGCATATTATAAATAAATTTATTTGTATAAACATATCTATTTTATAATCTTTATTTATTTGGGTGTATGTTTCAAAATATTCCAAATTTTTGAAATAGTTTTGACTCAATTTTCCTATTTTGAAACATTTGTTATGTTATGAACCTAAATAGTCTATTGAGGTGTATGTAGTTAAATTTTACATCTTATCTCATGAATTGAATTATTTTAATGATATTTGAGGATTAATGTAATTTAATTTTATTATATATATGTTATTATCCTATGTTACCATGTTATAACAGTTTACTTGAACAATCTCATTGTATTTCAGGATTTTTTATGTTTCTGGTACCTTAATTAAATATTATGATCCCTTTATGAAGAAAAATTATGAATTTTATTCTACTATGAATATTAATAATTTATTCATATATTGTTACCATTTTCCAAATGTTTGTCACATATGGTAGTCGAGAAAGTGTTTTTTATGAAATAAGGCATTACCCACACTTCAGTCGAAAACTTATGTTCCTTCAAAAACATGTTTTCTTAAATGGATTGAGTGAAAATAAAATGATTTTATTAACAAAAATCATTTAAGTTAAATGAGAGAAACTACAATTTCTAGTAATAAAAAAAAATCCAAAATAAGAACCAAACATAGAAACCTGATCTGCCTCTCCCCAGCACCTACCACATGTCGAAAAACCCTCAACAATGCATACAACTCGGATAACTATCACACAAAAGGTTTTTTTGGCCCGCTATTGATGGAGAAGTAATTACCTCTCAATCTTCCAAATCCCAATTTCATGAATAGTTACAAGATTCATGCTCTGAACCCCATCTGGGGAAGATCATGTAATGTCAGGATGCATCGCAGCTTAATCAATTCAGCAAACACACAAAAAGCAGGTCCATATGTAGAATAAAACTAAACCATAAAGCACCCAAATCAGATAGAAACCACAACTAAATTAACCAGAATAGTTGAAGATAAAACAAATCATACCAGGGTCCTTTTTTCCTAAATAATTTCCATGAAGTAGATATTGCCTGCATGTTAGGAGTCTTCATCACCAATTTTTCAATCTCAGAGGCCAGTTGGTCCCATGTCTGTATGTAATCCTAGATGCTAATTTTCCCTTTATTGAACCCCCCGATAAGAATTAGATCCTTCATGTCCACCCAAGCGTATTTATCCTCATTGAGGGTTGCCTCCAGAGGTCTCCCTGTAACACCCAGGTAAATAAAGAATATGAAATTTTTATATTTATCCATATTTGTGAATACAATATTAATATTACTTTAAAGGGGATGCTATGCTCGATGAAGTACCCAATACGCAAAAATGAGTTTCTTGGGAATCTTACGTTTCACTCTAATAATAAAATAATATTATTTTAAATGGTAGTTAATGCCTAGCCGTTGTAATGGCGGGAATAAACAGAACTAACTACAAAATGATTATATATGTTTGTCAAATATTTTTACTTTTTACAATAAATGTTAGAGGATTAAAAATGCGAATGAATCCAATTTTAAGCGTAGACATTCTAATATTCTTTAAAAGGTCGATTAACCACCTTTTGAAGGAGAACCTCTTTTAGATCCACTTTTGTACTATTTTATGTGTTATATTAGACAAAATAAAATTATTATTTAGAATCGGGACATCAAAATTTACTTTGTTTAAATTTTTGGTATCTTTCTAATAAAGTTCATTTTTTAATGAATAGTGAACAATGTTGTATTTTATTTCAAATACTATTTTTAATCTAGTTTATTTATATGATTATATTATATTTTGGATTGTTTTTTAAGTAAAATTAGAATATATTTTTAGCATTTAATCCAACAGTGGATATTGGAATTAATTTCACTTTGAAATTGGACTTAAACTAGTGTCAATCTTTTGATACTTATTGCTTCATAAAAACACGCTATTTTCTCTGACTGCGGGAATTAATTATAAAATTAATTAATGAAACTTATATGTTATGAATTTTTTAAAATAGACATCATTTTTGAATTTGGAATATCAAATATTGCTTAGGGAGAATTTTTTGTATTTTTCTGAAAATCTCTAGTTTTTTAGGAATAGTGAAGCCGCAAAGTGGTGGTTACAAAATTTGATTTTTTGTTTAAATGGGACTTTACCACTTCGGTGATTTGAATTTCAAAAAATCCAATTTAAATGATTTTAACAATTAAGTAAAATTTGGTTCAATGGGATGAAAATAATTTATGATGAAAAGTAACTTTTAAGTTTTATTAATCGCGATTAAAGATAATTAGTGTGATTTAAGGTAAAAATGATATTATAATAAAATAAAAATATATTGACACTTGTCCTAACACTATTGGATGAGTTATGGCCGACCATGAAAACAAATGGGTCGATTTTTGGTACCCCATGGAGCAACTTGGGTATAATAATGACATTTATGCCTTTTATTTAAAGTTAAAATAAAAATGTCACAAACATGAGTTGTTTTACTAAAAAAAATTTACATGTGGTTATACAAGTCAGAATTTTGACTATAAATAGTCATTGGAAAGCTAAAACTATTTCCTACATCATAGTAGTTTTTTTATAATTTTTAGACCTTAAATAAATTATATTCTTTATGACATCATGATGATGCAGTGATGACCTCATTATTTAACGATTTAAATAAAATGGAAAGATAATGCAAAATCTTGGACCTACACATGTCAAAAACCTATTGGATGGGTCGCTTTCGAACCCTTATCACCTTATCTCCAAAATAAATCAATGTGGGACCATTAAAAACCTAAAACCATTTGAAAATAAAGTAACATTTTATAGTTTACCAAGAGTGCCCCTCCTCTCCTCTTATAAAAGGCCCCCACCTCTACCACCTTACCCACTCCTCTCAAGACATTTTTTTGGAAAGGATCTGATCATTTTGTCTATCTACATCCCTCTCCTCATCCTAGAAGCCTTAACTTATGCATTAATCTCTTCAAAAAACCCTTTTGGTTCAAACCAAAGGCAGTTACCCAATTTTAAGGTAACGTCTTCACTTGTGCTCTTTTGTTTTATTTTGCTTCTCCAACCCCCTAAAATCATTTTATTAATTTCTTTTGTAACAAATCCAGTATCTTCAATATACTAGGATGTTGTTATAATAAGTATTCGAGCTAAACATACACAAAACTTCATCTAATGGTTAAAGAACATACTGTCTCTGTTGATGATGAATTTCTGCCTCACGAAACGATGATTGTTCAACACTCATATAACACCTTCAAAGGTGGCCATTAAGATGTCACTATGTTTATATATAATATATAATATTTTTATGTTTTACTTAAGCTTCTGTATTTTTCATTTGTGGCATACCATTATGGCTTCCATTATGGGTATACGCGATATCTTCATTTTAGGAAGTGCGGACTACCGCCCCCTCAAAGTGATTTGATTTGTTAATGCCATATGTGGGATGTATAAAGGATGGATTTAAAGTTATTATATATGATTTTATACTGTAATTATAATATAAATTTATATAATTATTGTTTTCTTTCCATTAAAGTATGAGATAGAAATGAAAGTAGCGTGCATGCGTACGTACGGCTTACCGTCTCCATAAACGGTGCATTTCATTTATTGTCCTCAAATGTAATGTACTATTATAAGTACATATAATGGATATATATGATTTATGATACATCTACAGGATGAATATAATTCTAGAATTAAAAAAATACACATCTCTCATTTAGTTTTAATTCCATTAATATGACATAGAAATGAAAGTAGCATTCATGCGTACGTACGGCTTACCGTCTCCATGAACGGTGCATTTCATTTCATACCTTTAAATTATTATGTAATATTATAAATAAATGTATATGCTGGATATATATGATATATATGATATCCAAATCAGTAATTTCATTCTGGATATAAAGAACCTTTGACCACACGAACAACATGTAATTGTAAGAAGTCCACTTCTGACTTAAGAACCAAATATCGACAAAACAAACATTATTAACTTAAATGATTACATAATGTTTATAACATGTCAATAATTGATATAAAAGGAATAATTAACTTGAAAATGGTTCTTAAGAAAGTATAAATTAACTCAAGTTTATTATTCAGGACGTTAAAGAATGATCGAGTCAAGTCGGACCTGAGGTAAGGGATCCTACTCCTCTCTTTCTTTTTAAGTACACTCTTTTATGTCATTGCTTTTAAGATCATCATTATTATGATTGGGTTGTTCTTTTATATTACTACTACTGTACCTCTTATGTTCATATGGTGAGAGACCCTATTATCTATCATCAATCTATTTTGAAAGTTTTGAGTGGCGCCGTTAGGCTGCCGAATTTTCGTAAGAGATCTAACCTCTCTTTTTTTAAGTACTCTCATTTATGTCACTTCTTTTAAGCTCCTATTTGTTATGATGGGGGATGTTATTTTATATTACTCTTGCTTTAAATTTTATTGTAATATGATTAGATGCCTTATTTGATATCATCAATCCAGTTTTTATATGTTTTATGTGGCGCCGTTAGGCTGCCGAGTTTTCGTAAGGGATTTTTCATCTCACTTTTAGTCCCGTTAGATTTATGCTACATTTTCAACATTTTACGTTGATTGGTGTATGTACTTCCCATTATTATACTCCTTGTGTAATATAATTTCATTTATGAGTATTTATATATTCATTATATGATCGTTCTTCAATAGGGTGTACGTTTCGAAAGTTACCCAAGTCGGTAAGGGAATCTTTCACCCTCCTCTTTTTAAAAGACTTCTTTTGTTATGTCTTTTAACTCACATAAAATTATGTTGGGATATGTTCTACTATATCCTTATTGATTTAAATTTTATTTCCTTGTGATGAGGTACCCTTTTTATCTCTTATCAACTCATTTTCTAAATTTTGTAGTGACGCCATTAGGCTGTAAAATCTTTACAAGGGAACTTTTTAACCCAAATTTGATTCTTTGGGATAAACTTATACTCCTTGAATATGTCTTTCTATGAATATGTGTGAATAACCTATAATTGTTTTACATTTAATATCCACTTATATTTGGTGTATTCCTTTTTCAGACATAATTATGTAATTGATTTATCATTAAACCAAGGATACCGTCTTTGTAAGGGACTTCATTTCAATCTCCTTTCATTGAGGCATATTTTGTTTTATAAACAACTTTCATTTATACGGTGTATAAACTCCTTTGACTTTTACTTTTATACAAAATGAATCTTTTTCTACGAAGCGTTTTACTAAACAAAAAAAAAGGAATGTTTCTTTTAACGTACGCGGTGACAACGACCTTTTCCGCAGCCACGAGTATTATTTGATATTTGGCTTTCTCAACAAGCCGTAATGTTTTTAAAAAAAAAATACCATATACTCTTTTATCTATTTTGGTATTGAAAATGGTTTTGAAAAAAGATTCTATTTTGTCAATATATTTAAATGATATATTGTGATTGAAATGTGGAAATCTTATCATTCATTTATATTGGTTTTATGTGTTATAATTTTATAATGGTACTTGGACATTTTACGGGTGGTTACATGATAAACCATATGACGGGTGGTGCCGTGAATACCAGGATGGGTGGTTAGGTTATAACCTCCAATGCATTGGGTATGTAAGTCGGCTGTATGGCTATTCCATTAAGTATGTATGCAAGTTGGCCGTATGGCTATTCCATTAAGTGATATGTCTGGAAGTTAACCGTATGGTTATTCCACTTAAGAATGTTTATGTCCCAAGTTACCTTTATATGTTATGTGTTCCTTATATGGGTTTTATAATAATCTTTTGATTACAAAAGGGTATGTAATGATATTTTATTCAGCGAAGAGTTTTTACTACTTCATAAAGGTGAAGTTATTACTTTGATAAAGTATACATGGTTTACTTGTTGTTTTAAGTACTAACAGTTTTCATTCATTGTGTATCCCTTACTGAGATTTTTATGCTCACCCCAAGTTTTTTTGAAATGTTTTTTTATAGGACTTAATGTGTAATTGGGTCAAGTATGCGATCAAGGGAATGTCATGTTATCTAAAACATGGAACTAGACATGTTTCTTTTTAAGAGTTTTTATTTTATGGAAATTTAGTAGAAGTGACTACTTTATAATCTTTTGAGATGTAATAGTTATCTCCTAATTCTCTAAAACTCTAAACTTGAAAAGATCCTCAATGTGAATTATTCATTTAATTCAATATGAAGTAAGGTTTAAGGATGGGTCCTTATAGTTGGTATCAGAGGTCAGTTTAGACAACTTTAGGGATTATGAGTTTTTGTTAGACACATGATTAGTCCCTATATCTATTATTTCAGTTAAATCCATGTATTATAATTTTTTTCAGTTCAAGTAAAGTCGGTCACGAATGGAAGGAGAAGGATCTCAAATGACATTCCTATCTCTTCCTGATGACATGCTTGCAATAATTATTGCAAAGTCATGTTCGGATGATTGTGAAACTTTTTCTAGCATACAACTCACTTGCAAGCAGTTCTTTGAGATATCAAACACCTCCACTATACCTCGTTATCATCATGGATCATGGTTTGTTTTTAGACAAATACTATTTTCATAATATTCTAATATTTTCAAGAAAGGTAAATATTATCAAGGTATTTTCATATATTTTACCTTATCATAAGAATTTGAAGCATATTATGATTTTAAAGATGGTGCTGAGGAAGGAGACCCTTGCACAACCTATTTATATTTGATTTAATAATATAGTCTCTCAACACATACATATGGTATTTTAAAAGGTCCAATAATAGAGAGTTTCAACTCAAATTCTGTCCGAATATTTTATAGGAATCATGTTTTATCAGATGTTTTGGAATTATATGTCATACATGATTATTTTCCAAAACTGTTTTTCTGTGAACACCCATATGACCCAGGTTGTACAAGGTGTATTTGGATGGAGGAAGCAAATGATTTTGAAGGATCCTTAAATCATTGTTGTGATGAATGGGACTTCTACCTACGTGAGCAAGATGACGATGAAACTGAGTGGACGCCATGATCAAGGTATGATGTTATTCATTTTGGGAATCGTTTTATTTTATCTTATGGTGGTGAAATAAGACTTCCAGAATTAAGATGTTGAGACCGTAATGAATTTGGATGAAAATGAGAGGTATAAGGAAACTATTAAGTTTAATACATGTTAGGGTTATTTTTTGAGTTTTATAAAAAGGGCAACACGGAGACCATGTGACAACCCGTCGCGTCGGAAAAAGCTGCAGGAATCGAACCCACAACCAAAGTGCAACTAGTATTTATCACCGACCACTGGACTACATGAAGTCTCTGGTTAGTTTGAATGATTCTTTTTAGTTAGACGATTTTATGAGTTAAGAGTAAGTTGATTTTGGGTTATCTATGTAAATTTATTAACCTATCATGGAGGATATGTGATTAGGTTAATTACTTTTCAATAAGAGACTTTAGGAGCAACTAATGTTGTTTGGAGATAAATGTTATCATTTAACTTGGAAGACTATATGACTAAATCCTTCAAATATTTGGGTTTCAATCTTAGTTTGGTTTACATTGAAGAATTTTATGGACAAATTGTTTATCGAATGGACCTCCTTGAACTTTGGGATCTGTTGGGAAAATTTTTGAGATTAAGAATAGATTTTCTTTTTATAAAGGGTTATCCTTTTCTGGATTATCTGATCTTGTACTAACCATTTTAGTTTTGGTTTTGGTTAAAGTCTAAAGACATGGGAAATATATAGTTATCTTTTGTGGATTATGTGGTTCTCTATAAGTTGACTATAGTACTCTTAATGTAAACAAGTCTTCCTAAATACTCGTCTTTTGGAGAAAATATGAGTTTGATTAAGGAATCTAGTAAAAGTTGGAAGTCTACGTGACAAGTAAGTATGTTTCATTATGATTTAGTTAGGCTCAAAAATAAATTCCTCAATGAAGAGTAACTTAAAACAAAAATGTTGTCTGTTAACTTTTCCTACTGGGGAATAGAATACCATTTAACCCATCACAATTTTGTGATTTTCTTGTGGTTAACTTTCTCCTAAACATGTTTTCTATCACTCTCCATCAGAACATGACCATATGTTTTCTCCTCCACGTCCATATTTTCATACTTGGAATCCTAGTATGGGTTAACTCGAGTGACCTTTGTACTTTCCTTTCTTTCTTTTAAAGTGATAGTTTAATTTACTCTTTTTCCGATGTGGGGCATTTAATGAAGTATCCAAGCCCAATTTTAAAATTGCGAGGACGCAATTCCTAAAAGGGGGGAAGGATGTAACACCTCAGGTAAATAAAGAATATGACATTTTTATATTTATCCATATTTGTGAATAAAATATTAATATTACTTTAAATGGGATGCTATGCTCGATGACGTACCCAATACGCAACAACGAGTTTCTTGGGAATCTTACGTTGCACTCTAATAATAAAATAATATTATTTTAAATGGTAGTTAATTCCTATCCATTGTAATGGCGGGAATAAACAGAACTAACTACAAAATGATTATATATGTTTGTCAAAAAAATTTACTTTTTACAATAAATTCTAGGGGATTAAAATTGCGAATAAATCCAATTTTAAGCGTAGACATTCTAATATTCTTTAAAAGGTCGATTAACCGCCTTTTGAAGGCGAACCTCTTTTAAATATGCTTTTTGAAAATTTTATGTGTTATATTTAACAAAATAAAATTCTTATTTAGAATCGGGACTTCAAAATTTAATTTGTTTAAATTTTTGGTATCTTTCTGATAAAGTTCATTTTTAATGAATAGTGAAATATGTTGTATGTTAATTCAAAACCTCTTTTTAATCTAGTTTATTTATATGATTAGATTATCTTTTGTATTGTTTTTTAAGTAAAATTATAATATATGTTTACCATTTAATCCAATAGTGGTCATTGGAATTAATTTCACTTTGAAATTGGACTTAAAATAGTGTCAATCTTTTGATACTTATTGTTTCATAAAAACATGCTATTTGCTCTGACTGCGGGAATTAATTATAAAATTAATTAATGAAACTTATATGTTTTTAATTTGGTAAAATAGATATCATTTTTGAATCCGTAATATCAAATATAGCTTAGGGTGAATTTTTTGTATTTTTCTGAAAATCTCCAATTTTTGATGAATAGTGAAACCACAAAGTGGTGGTCACAAAATTTGGTTTTTCGTTTAAATGGAACTTTACCACTTCTATGATTTGAATTTCAAAAAATCTAATTCAAAAGATTTTAACTGTTATGTAAAATGTGGTTCAATGAGATGAAAATAATTTTTGATGAAAAGTAACTTTTAATTTTTATTAATCGCGATTAAAGGTAATTACTGTGATTTAAGGTAAAAATGATATTATAATAAAATTAAAATATATTGACACTTGTCCTAACCCTATTGGATGAGTTATGGCCGACCAAGACAACCCATGGGTCGATTTTTGGTACCCCATGGAGCCACATGGGTATGATAATGACATTTATCCCTTTTATTTAATGTTAAAATAAAAATGTCACAAACATGAGTTGTTTTACTAAAAAAAATTTTACATGTGGTTATACAAGTATGAATTTTGAATATAAATAGTCATTGGAAATATAAAATTATTTCCTAAATCATAGTAGCTTTTTTATAATTTTTAGACATTAATTAAATTAAATTCTTTATGACATCATGATGATGCAGCGATGACCTCATTATTTAACGATTTAAATAAAATCGAAAGATAATGCAAAATCTAGGACCTAAACATGTAAAAAACTAATTGGATGGGTGTATTTAGAACCCTTATCACCTTTTCTTTGAAACACATAAATGTGGGACCATTAAAATCCGAGAAGCATTTTCAAATAAAGTAACATTTTATACTTTACCAAGAGTGCCCCTCCTCTCCTCTTATAAAAGGCCCCCACATCTACCACCTTAACTACACCTCTTAAGCCTTTGGTTCGTCCAAGAGCTAATCCTTTTGTCTCTCCACATCCCTCTTCTCATCCTATAAGACTTAACTTAGGCATGAATCTCTTCAAGAAACCCTTTTGGTTCAAAACAAACGGAGTTACACAATTTTAAGGTAACGTCTTCACTTATCCTCTTTTGTTTTATTTTTCTTCTCCAACACCCTAAACTATTTTTATTCATTTCTTTTGTAACAAATCCAGTATCTTAAATATACTAGGATGTTTTTATAAAAATAATTCGAGCTACACTTACACACACATTCATCTAATGGCTAAAGAACATACTGTTTCTGTGGATGGCGAATTTCTGTCTCACGAAACGTTGATTGTTCAACCCTCATATAACACCTTCAAAGGTGGCCATTAATATGTAACTGTGTTTATATATGATATATAATATTTTTATGTTTTACTTAAGCTTCTGTATTTTTCATTTGTGGAATACCTTTATGGCTTCCATTATGGGTATACGCGATATCTTCATTTTAGGAAGTGCAGACTACCACCCCCTCAAAGTGATTTGATTCGTTAATGCCATATGTGGGATGTTTAAAGGATGGATTTAAAGTTATTATATATGATTTTATACTGGAATTATAATATACCTTTATATCATTATTGTTTTCCTTGCATTAAATTATGAGATAGAAATGAAAGTAGCGTGCATGTGTACGTACGACTTACCGTCTCCATGAACGGTGCATTTCATTTCTTATCCTCAAATGTAATGTACTATTATAAGTACATATAATGGATATCTATGATGTATGATACATATAATGAATTAGTATAATTATGGAATTAAAAATATACACATCTCTCATTTAGTTTTAATTCCATTAATATGACATAGAAATGAAAGTAGCGTTCATGCGTACGTATGGCTTACGGTCTCCATGAATGGTGCATTTCATTTCTTACCTCTAAATGATTATGTAATATTATAAATACATATATATTCTGGATATATATGATATATATGATATCCAAATCAGGAATTTAATTCTGGATATAATGAACCTTTGACCACATGAACAACATGTAATTGTAAGAAGCCCACTTTTGACTTAAGAACCAAATATCGACAAAACAGACATTATTAACTTAAATGATTACATAATGTTTATAACATGTCAATAATTGATATAAAAAGAATAATGAACTTTAAAAAGGTTCTTATGAAAGTATAAATTAACTCAAGTTTATTATTCAGGACGTTAAAGAACGATCGATTAAAGTCGGACCCGAGGTAAGGGATCCTACTCCTCTCTTTCTTTTTAAGTACAATATTTTATGTCATTCCTTTTAAGATCATATTTATTATGATTGGTATATTATTTTATATTACTCCTACTTTACCTTTTATTTTCATATGGTGAGAGACCATATTTTATCTCATCAATCCATTTTGGAAGTTTTGAGTGGCGCCATTAGGCTGCCGAATTTTCGTAAGAGATCTAACCTCTCTCTTTTTTTAAGTACTCTCATTTATGTAACTTATTTTAATCTTCTCATTGTTATGACGGGGGATGTTATTTTATATTCCACTTGCTGTAAATTTTCTTTTAATATGATGAGATACCCTATTTGATCTCATCAATCCATTTTTATAAGTTTTTTGTGGCGCCGTTAGGCTGCTGAGTTTTCGTAAGGGATTTTTCATCTCACTTTTAGTCCCGTGAGATTTATGCTACATTTTCCACCATTTCCTTTGATTGGTGTATGTACTTCCCATAATTATACTCCTTGTGTAACATAATTTCATTTATGGGTATTTACATATTCATTGTATGAACATTCTTCAATAGGTTATACGTTTCGAAAGTTACCCATGTCGGTAAGGGAACCTTTCACCCTCCTCTTTTTAAAAGACTTATTTTTTTATGTATTTTAATTAACATAATATTATTTTGGGATATGTTCTTCTATATCCTTATTGATTTAAATTTCATTTCCATGTGATGAGATACCCTTTTTATCTCTCATCAACTCATTTTCTGAATTTTGTAGTGACGCCATTAGGCTGTCAAATTTTTGCAAGGGAACTTCTTAACCCAAATTTGATTCTTTGGGATAAACTTATACTCCTTGAATATGTCGTTCTATGAATATGTGTGATTAACCTCTGATTGTTTTACACTTAATATCCACTTATATTTGGTGTATTCGTTTTTCACACATAATTATGTAATTTATTTATCCTTAAACCATGGATACCGTCTTTTTAAGGGACTTCGTCTCAATCTCCTTTCATTGAGGAATATTTCGTTTTATACACATCATTATTTTATATGTTGATTAAACCCCTTTTACTTTTACTTTATTTACAAAAGGAATGTTTTTCTATGAAGCGTTTTACTAAACAAAAAAATGGAATGTTTCTTTTAACGTACACGGTGACAACGACCTTTTCTGCCGCCACGAGTATTACTTGATCTTTGTATTCCTCAACAAGCCGTAATGTTTTTATAATAAAATAAATACCATATACTCTTTTATGTATTTTGGTATTGAAAATGGTTTTGATAGAGGATTATATTTTTTCAATATATTTCAATGATATATTGTGATTGAAATGTGGAAATGTTATCATTCCTTTATATTGGTTTTATGTGTTATAATTTTATAATGGTACTTGGACATTTTATGGGAGGTTACGTGATAAACCATATGACGGGTGGTGCCGTGAATACCAAGATGGGTGGTTATGTTATAACCTCCAATGCATTGGGTATGGAAGTCGGCTGTATGGCTATTCCATTAAGTATGTATAGAAGTTGGCCGTATGGCTATTCCATTAAGTGATATGTGTGGAAGTCG
This sequence comes from Viscum album, assembly GCA_963277665.1. Classification (NCBI taxonomy): domain Eukaryota; kingdom Viridiplantae; phylum Streptophyta; class Magnoliopsida; order Santalales; family Viscaceae; genus Viscum; species Viscum album. The sequence continues at coordinate 919,570,988 of OY728139.1, forward strand.
ACTGTATGGTTATTCCACTTATGAATGTTTATGTCCCAAGTTACCTTTATATGTTATGTGTTCTTTATATGGGTTTTACGATAATCTTTTTATTACAAAAGGGTAAGTAATGATATATTATTCAGTGAAGAGTTTTTACTAATTTATAAAGGTGAAGGTATTACTTTGATAAAGTATACATTTTTTCTTGTTGTTTTAAGAACTAACAGTTTTCATTCTTTGTGTATCTCTTACTGAGATTTTTATGCTCACCCCAAGTTTTTTTGAAATATTTTTTTACAGGACTTAATGTGGAATTGGGTCAAGGATGGGATCAAGGGAATGTCATGCTATCTAAAACATGGAACTAGGCATGTTTCTTTTTAAGTGTTTTTATTTTATGGAAATTTAGTAGAAGAGACTGCTTTGAAATCTTTTGAGATGTAATAGTTATGTCCTAATTCTCTAAAACTCTAAACCTGAAAATATCCTCAATCTGAATTATTCATTTAATTCAATATTAAGTAAGGTTTAAGGCTGGGGCCTTATACTCCCAATAATTTTAGCTTCCTCCTCTTCAGATGCATTTAGGAGAATGATTTTCTCAACTACTTTCTCTGTAGAACATAACTGTAGTTCCTAGTGAAGCTCCCCCTGGTCCACTAATACTTGATGGTTCACTTACTCATTATCAACATTTTTTAAGATAACCTTCATGGAATAATGAGTCTCCTGTGAAGTAGGTAAGTATTATTAGTCTTTCCTTCCCTTTCGCATTAAATTACCCAGATTCTTAGGGCTTGGTGTTTCATCTTCTGAATGGATGTTCTCATATCCCTTGATTTCTTGCCTACAACCTCGAACTGCCTCTCGTGAGTAATTGAAAAAATTAATCATGTCTGCCTCTGTAAGCCTCCCATATCTGTTATTCAGGGGAATTGAGATATGGGACATGGAAGCAGGTTACCCTTCCTTCCCCTCACTGGATTTGAAATCCTCCTCCAAAGTCGGCTCCATCATCCCTTACTGAAAAACACCACTAACCGGCCTCGTTTGCATGGGAAAATTATTCTACCCTCTGTCTGCCCTCCCTAACACAGCCTCTTGACTTCCAGAATCCTAGGTTTCCACACTAACCAAGTCCTGCTAAACTATTCTACACACCTCCACACCAAGCACAGTTGAAGGCTAGTCTAGGTCCTGCCTCAACCTGTTAAACACATTAGCAACCAGTAGATTGGTTTGAAGAACCAAAGTATTCTTAATATGAGACCGAGAATGAGAAGGTTGACTAAAACCTACCACAAATTCCCCCTCACACGTAGCTGAACTGTTTAGTGTTTCTTTATCGGATTAAATACTTCTAGAAAGATCTCCCCCAAAAAATTTTCTTTCTTCCAAGGTAGAAATCTGCTTCAACGTCTCTCTCTTTCCATGTTCCAAATGTTTCTTTCTGAAAAAATTTCTCCTCATCAAAGACCTCTAAGACCCCCTACGAAAAAAGTCCAGTGAATGACCAAATCTATTGCATCCAGAACAGAAATAAGTTAAATTTTCATAGACCACCCTTTATTCGCAATGGTATTCCTCACCCACAGAGATCCATACATACTCAATTGGATCCCTTGAATTAACCACTTCGACACAGACATGTGGATTGATAGGGTGAAAGATATATCTTGTTCGGTTATCTGAACACATGTACCTACTGATCAAATTAACTACCATATAAAAACTGAATGATTTTTGAAATGGAAGGGGGAGATTTACGAAGCATACCCAAGTCACCAAAGTTAATGGATCACACATCATATGCCAATAGACCATAAAAATAGAAAAAACCAGAAACTGTTGATGTTAGGAGATGCACTTAACCTCTCCATAATGAGATCGGTCTTTGAGGAGAAGAATGTCATAATATATCGACTATCCAATAGTCCCACTGTCGCCCTGTCCTGAAAATCCCATGCGCCGAAGATGTTCCTATAGAACGTGTAAACTAACATTTGTTGCTAAAAAACTTCAATTAAGCTTTTATTAATAAGATAAGAATATTATGAGAACTCCAAGGCTGATAACTGAAAATTAGGGTATCCATCCAGCAATTCCAAAACATTCAGTATAAGAGGAACTTGATAAAAAGGAGGAAGTAAATCAGGCTTCGTGAAGGTTGTTAATGGGGAATACATCCCTTTGCTAGGTGACGAGGGTCAACCCCCTATTGCTGGGGGAAGAGGTGGTGTAGAGGCTACTACCGTCACTATAGAGAGGCCCCGACTAGGTTTTTGAAAAATAGATTACAAGAATATTATACTAATATCATATGAAAATTAAAATATATTTTTACCCTTTTTTATTTTAACATTGTTTTGAAAAGAATCTTCCTATCTCTTTATGAATGAGTCATTTTATAACCTTTTTACCGTTTAAAAGGATGGGTATTTTTATTCCATAAAAGTTGTAGAAATTAATGGATGATCAATTCATTAGATACTTACTTTCATGTTTAAAAGATTATTTTATAAATAAAAAACATTAAATGAAATTTTCATGGAAATGGTATTTAAATTTTATTCAATATTCAATAATATGTTATGAAGGAAAATGGTATTCATATGGTTCTATATTTTAAAGATCCATTTTTAAATAAGAATTGATATTTACCTTAATAAATGTTTTAAAATATTCATCCAGGTTATTTTTCATCAATAATAATATCTATTTATGTGGCTCATTCATTTATAGAAAATTATCCAAAATTTTCATTCATATTCTATCATGAATGGTTTATGTTTTTATGGAATGATTTTTAAGACACCCGTATCACTTCCACGTGATTAATGAAATAAAACCCACTTCATTGTACAAGTTACACGTTACTGAAGGGAATATGAAACCAGCACATTGTTATAGTTTATGATGTGATGAAATAAAAATTATACTGCTTTTTTCATGTGTATTGATTTGATGATTAAAAAACTATCTATTTATATGGGTAACAATATGATGAATGTTTTATTATCTTGTGGAAATTGTATGAATAATTTTTTTAGGTGATGTGTAAGACCTGTATAAACCTATATTATATTGGATAATGATAAGTTATATATGAGATAAAAGGGGAATATGATTCAGACTGAGCATAAAATAAATTTGGTACAACAGTTGTATCCCAAAAAAAGGTCTCGCAGGTGTATCCCAAGCATAAAAAATAGGGTACATGGGTTGTATCCCAAGCTTGAAAATAAAAAGGTACAGTAGTTTTAGTCCAATGCTAGAATAAAGTGAGTACATGATTTTTTGGCCAAATCCTAAAATAGGTAAAATTCTTGTTTCGAAATCCTAAAATGTTTTAAAGGTCTTGGTACGTATAATTGAAAAAAGTTATATTCTTATATTTATTCCAAAAAAACCTATCTATTATTCCTATGTTATGATTTAATTTCTCATGGTGTTTATTGACATTTGATTTATATCTGTCGAACTTCCAATGTTTTTCCAATAACTAATTTTTGTGATCTATGTTATGTAAGTTATGATTGAATAATTTTATGATCATGTTCTCATACACCTATGAAAATGTTTATTCTGACATATCTCCCTTTGTTACCCCTACTGAGTGTATGAGCAATTCCATTTTTATGGTTCCTTTCACCGTGTTTTGAAGAAATTTTCGAGTTAAATGTACAAAATATAGATATATGTATTAGAGATATTGGATATTACTCAATAGGATAGTAGATTTTGTGTTTCGTGATTCCAAAGACACTAAAATATTATGTTCCTTTGGATTTTAATTTTTAATGTACCGAATATTCATATAAAATAATGTAATTTCCACGTATGTTAATCATTGGTAGATATATACATTGTAAATATTATGATACTACCAGGTACTCGATGACACTCCCCGACATATAATTCCTCATCCTAGTTATCCGAGAACATGATACCCATTCATAGGCTATGTGGTGCCTCTTTTTCCCTTAAAATATCAATTATTAAAATATAAAACACTCTTTAACTCTCCAAAATATCCCCTAATCTCAAAATTAGACAAAAAATAACATAGATTTTTTCCCTGAAAAGCTAAATAATAATAGAATTGTCAAGAAAAGAAAAAATGATTAACAAAATCCCAATAATTCTAAAATCCTGTTATTTAGAAATGTATGTTGAAAAAATATAACCTCCATTACACGTCAAGAACAGAGATTAAAATTAATTACATTAAAATTATAGTCATTCTAATTACTCGAATTGAGATCATAGTTATTGTATAGATAAAAATAATTCTCTATGTTTTATATAGCTTAATATGTGGATTCATTTCCTAAAACAACATGATATTCTTTAAAAATAAAACAATCTTCGATATTGTATATGACACAAACCACTGAGTCTATAAGAAAAATAAAATATTATAATATAAATATGATATTTATATCCAAGAGGATAAATTAGAGGGTATTAATAGAGTTAAATTATTAATGAAATATATAATATATATAAATACCCTACTCAAGATAAATATGTTCATATATTAATCGGAAATATGCACTCAATTTTTAGTAAAATCATTTTATTCATCAAACATACATTTTCTTCAAAAATAAGATTCATTTAGTTTTGTAAGAAAATGATTTATCAATTTATTATAACTATTATAAATTCTAAATGATAAAATTTATATCCATTGTAAATCAGAATATCAAAATTATCAAAAGGTGAAATATTGATATTATAATAAAAATATTATGCTTTTAGATAATAGTGAAAATACCATTTGTTGTAAAACTGCTATTTCATTTCAATAACATATAAAATTTAAATGTCACATTATTAATTGAACATGGTTTAAAATTTACTTAAATATTATTTATTTTTATTTATTATAGTAAATTAAATATTTTTAATCATTATATTGTATTTTACTATTTGATTTTGGATGCATAAACCAAATTTCTTTGTAATCATTTTTAAATTGAATAATGTTTCTCCATTTTAATTAATTTCATTAAAAAATAATAAGAATTTAAATTAAACATATATTATATATATTTTAGTAAATTTAATTTCACATGATTATTACTTATAGTCATAAACATAAAATATTATCTTATATTGTATGAAAATGAATTTTTGGAATCCCCATTTCTCGACTCATTTTGCAGGTTTAATTTTAAATTATATTATTCCACATATGAGAATTCAATTTGATAATATTTATTCCATATTTGGAATAAAAAAATATTAATTATCATTTTTAACATTAAATATGGTCATCATTAATAGTAAAAATAATAAAACATATTCCCCATGGTAAAAGGGTGATTTTGTCCATTGTGAAAGGGTAAATTTGGTTAGGATTTGTTAAAAATAACTAATGAGGCAAACAATTTTTAAATTAATTATTATTTTAATAATTTATATAGATACTATAACTTTAATATTTATATTTAGTTATTTATCATACACTTTTCATTGAAGGAAACCTATATAATAATTTATTCAATGAAGATGATAAAACGACACTCCCTTCACTTTAAATATATCTTATATGTTTACATAAAGATAAGAGTAAGTATTGATGTAAAAATAAATTATATTTAGATTATACTAAAATTAGTTTTATTATTTTAATTTATTTTTAATTCATAGTGAATATACAGTTACCTTTAATCTTTAAACTCTACTTACATATTTTTTTTGAAAACAACAGAAAGTGAGGGTATATGCTATTTAAAACATTAAAAGTAGTGTATTAGGGATGGTTTATGATTGTAAAAGAAGATTATAGATAATATTGATGTACTAATTTTTTTAAAATAAAAAATGTTCTAAATGTTTTATTAGCATCATTATCGTAAAGTCAGATTTAATGAATAGTGTCGATAATGTCATTAATGATATTTAATTTCAAGTAATATTTTTTTTAAAATTATATAAAAATACCAAAAATAATTATAGTGGAACTTTAGGATACTAAATAGTATAAAATACCCTATATTATCCATTTATGATCACATTTATATCTTATAAGTAAAATTTTAACCATCTCATTTTAAAGAATTAATTTAATCAGTTAAGCATAAAACATGTTTTCAGGGAGTTAAAAAAAATTATAGGAGAATTTTTTCCTATTAAAATTTTATATACCTTACTGTTTGGAAATATTTTATAATTATACTATAAATACTTCTAATATAAGGCCATTTATCTGATTGTTTATAGGGAAAGACTTTATAAATTTTTATTCTTCTATGAGAAATCTATGTGGGTAACCACTCACAAGTATAAAAGGATACCCCTCTCCTCTCCTTCCACAATAGATTAGAATTTTTATTCAGTAATGAATTTAAAAAATCTATTCCCTACTTCCCCACCCATGTACTATAGGCCTTTTTATCATAAAATTAATCAAGAGAAATTTTTTTAGCTAACCATGAACGTGGTCCCAAATAATAAGTATATTTATTAGTCAAGCATTTTTATTTTATTAATTATCCCACCTCCTTAAAATATTAGTGAAACCTGAAAAGTTAATAAAAATAATATCTACCATATAACAATATTGTGTTATTTTAATTGTATACATTCAATCCATATATTATTCCATCAAATAGTAAAAACCACTGTTGTTCGTGTGTACGATGGAATGTCGCCTCATGAATCGATGTAATTATTTTTAAATCAGCCCTACATTTGGATAGTTTTGATGAATTATTTAATTTATATATGTGATATGAGTGACATAAATATAATTTTGGAAAGAAAAAATATAATTAAAATTCATACAATTCTATTAACATAAAATTCTAACGTCGTTTGTGCATAAGTGTGGACTACCACATCAATGAAGAGATGTGATTCGTTCGTCATCATTACATCACATATATGTAATATATAGGTTATTTTAAATTAAAATATTATAGTTCTGGTATTTTTATCCTTATAAAAATTTAAAATAACACATTCTTTATATATTTAATAATCTTTAAAAAATGGAAATATTGTTGATGTTTTTGTATGTATTACCATCTTCTTAATTGTAATGTAAATAATTTTTATTAAATAAATTTCATGAATTTTTAAATTGTATAATGGATAGAATAATGAAAAATATTTCATTATAATTATTGTAGATATTATTTAATATGTATTTCTCATGCCCTAGTCATCCTACCGATCTCATTCTGGACATATGAACCAAAAATTGTCAAAATGTTTAATGTTAACTTAATTGATTATGTAAGTAAAAATAACAAGTAACTAAATAAATTAAAAATAATAATAAACAAGTAAAGGATCTATAGAATTTATTCAATTAATAAAATTTTACTATTTAGTTATATAATGTATATACATGATGATTCAAACTCAAGTTAAGGGGTTTTATAAATCAATTTCCAGGCAATAGGTAATACTTCTACATCATTGACTATGTAGGGATTTGATTATGATTGAAAAGACATATTCTTTTAATATATTTTATATAATGTTTTTACAAATATAAATTTGTTACACATAATAAAATTAGATATTATCTATCTATAAAATTATTAGACAATTTTAAGGGACACTATTTTAAAAAATATCATCTTTTGATGTTTTCACAAAAACAATTATCATCCATTTCAATATTACACGAACTACTTCTTAAATATTCTCATTTTTTCAAAAAAATTTGTTACGATCATTTTTAATATATTCTATTTTATATATAGTTGTTTTCTTAGATTGACTATTATTAAGAGATAAAAGTGGGAGAATTATTCCATTTTATATATCATAATAAAATAAAAAATAGCCATTTTTTTAAAAAAATCATATTGGTGAGTAATGTAGAATAATATGAAAAATGTTTTCCTAATACATGTATAAATTAAAACTTCCCCATGAATCAGTCTCCCATCAGAAAGATAAAATATTATATTTGTGGTTAAATGAAAATATGTAAAATATTATTAAATGAATATAAATATATTTTCATAGAAATAAAAATATATATTTAATAATTAAATTCTTACGATAATATTAAAATTTCAAAACATGTAGTAATGATTTAAACTGAATCCACTGAAGAATGAGAATATATATTTATGATATTTAATGAATAAAATATTTTCAATAAATTCTAAAATAAATATATACGATTAATGTCAAATTAATGATTTTCAAATAATTTGAAACAAATGATTTTTAATGAAATATAAAATAAATAATTTTCAATAAATTTAAAATAAAATTTAAATAATAAAAATTCTAAATTATATTTCAATGATCATTTGTGATTTTAGAAAATTAATTTAAAAAATTAATTTATCACATTAAATAAAATATAGTGAAGAGATTATCAATTTGAATATATAGATAATTAAATGTTTATGGAAGAATTGTAAAATTGTAAAAAGTTTTTTCAGTTAATAATATAATTACTATATTTAAATCAAATACTAAATTTAATAGAATATATCATAGATTTAATTATTCTAATAATGTTGAATTTTTCAAATAATGATCTACTTCAATGTTGGCCATCCATTAAAAATAATTGAAATAAATCTCTATGTATTCTCTCCACAAACACTTAATGATATAAAGATGGAATCAAATGGAAAACACTTAAAAAATATCAAAAAAATGTGCCTTTTGGTATCTATATTCTTTTTGTTATAGCAGTGTTAGTAACTAAAGAAATTAGTAAAAAAATAAGATTATTTTGATTAGAAATTTCATATATTGGATCAGAAATGGATTTTAAAAAATGAACATGATTGACACCCAAAAATTATGTATTATTAAAATAACATCATTTATCATGATTTCATTTAATTCCATAAAAATAATATTTAACTATATACATTATTTTAGATTTAAAATTAGGAAAAAATTAATTCTTATGTTATTTCTCTTTTCTTCACTACTACCTAATTAATGTTCTCCATTTTGAAATTTATTTTTTCGATGAAAATTATTCAAATACATTTATCCAGTGATAATCATAATAGATTATTTATTTAATGAATTAAATTCATTCAATAATTCCAAATTTTTGTTTCATGAATATGAAAATATGATTTGGATGGAATAGATATAAAATGTGAAAAATTGTTATACAAACTCTCATTATCAATTCATAGAAAAAATTGTTTTTTAAAATTGTTCTATTCTTTTTTAAGACTAAAATTTTCCTTGAATAATAATAATAATATATTTTTTTCATTATATGTTTGATTTTTAAAATGATAAATATGAGATAAATTTGATTTTACATCATTATTGTGTGTCGAAAGATATATTTATGCCTTTTTAATTTCTATAGACTTATTTAGAGCATATGATAGATACATTGATTGAATCATCAAATTAACTCCCATTAGCCATAATGGATTTATTGTTTTTTAGATAATAAGAATAATTCCATTATGATTTAATAAAAGATCAATCAAGTATCAAATGACCATTCTTTTTTATATTCATATCTTATAAATAGTTTCCCTTTATTCGTATTCAATTTCATCTATATATTTTTATATATCATACTATTTTTTTCAAGATTTTATAGCCCATAAATTAATCCATAATGACTTGAAACTATATTAGAAAATTCATCCATTAATACCATGTGTTGCAATATTTAACTTTTTTATTCGAATATTATATTGAACTCCTACTTGAATCCTAGTTTTATTCTAATTATTTTTCTGCGCAATAATTTCATATGCAATTCTTCTCTAAGATTGTATTTTTTAATTGGTGATCATATTATATAATAATTATAATGTAAGACTCTATTTACCATTAATTCCTAATTTGGTATTGGAATTAAAGTTCCCAAAATAACAACATCATTGGAAACTTCCATTAATTTATCATTCACCTGATTTATGCTTTCATCTTCTAGAATCCTAATCATATAAATATAAATCTTACTATAATATCACCTTAGATATTGAACATTATTAGTTCCTTCATATGAAACTAAAATATTATGCCACATTTCCTTGGCAGTTTCACATTGTTAAATTCTATTACATTCTTCATGACTAAGAGCACATATAATATCATTCATAGATTTTGAATTAACATCATATTCAACTTTGTTTTCATCATCCCACATTTCTAGTTCATCAAGGACTTTATAAGGCCTGAAAATAATAATGGATGCATTGAAACTAATATTACTAAAATATATAGTCATTCGAGCTTTCCATATTTTAATATTCTCACTATTAAAATAAGTATCATGGAACTTTGACATCCCTTCACTATGATCATCCATTGAGGTTTTTCTACTAATGAATCCTTTACTAAAGCATTTCGGATCTGAACAAAATGATCAATATTAAAAAAATATCTCAACCTCTGATACAAATTATTATATCCTAATAACTATAATAACGGAAAAGAGGGGGGGGGGGTGGGAATTGTTTCCTTTTAGAAATTGTGAAAAATGAAAGCTTCTATCTTGAATTGAAGTCGTCCTTTCCTATTATCTTAAAGGAAAGAACTTATAGAAATAAATAATGAAATGACCCAGATGTTGTATTGTTGTTCAAGGCCCAAAAATCAAATATTCCACCCCTAAAACTCAATACACCTTGATTTTGGTTATTTTTACTTGTCTGCGTTCTTATTTGGATACCTATGAAATATATTGATATAATTTTAACCATAATAGGGTATTTACGAGGACTTATCGATCTTTTATAGGGAACCAAAATAGACACATATTAGTTTGAGAAGTTGAAAATCCACTATGATTGAGTATGATAATTCAAAACATTACCAAAAAAAATGGATGAATTATATTGAATACTTTTTCATCTTAGAGGTGAAGAAAATAGAGCCATATGTATATGATATTCAATATTTTATTGTAGTAGAAAAAAAAATTATTGTCTGGCACGGTTCTTCATCTTCATGAATCAGAATAAAATAACATTTTTCTTATTTAGAAGTGTTTTCCTTCCAGTTATTTATTTTTTTTCATTGGGAAATAATATTATATTTACTATGTAATTTAATTATATATTAAAAATTTCAAACTCTAATTTTGTAACCCATTATTCTCATAAGATTTTTCACATCTCTTCCATTATTCTTAAATTTATTTACCATCCAAGGAGAAATATGTAAAAATTAAATATAGAGTAGGTGTATCAGTCCTCTCAAAATGGATACTATGAATAAATCTTTTAAATATCATTCATAAATATATCCTTAAAACACATAATATATTCATCGTTATTCCTGTAGAATATGTCTATAATAAAAGAAATCAAAATAATTTGAATAAGTTATCTAATCATATATATAGAATATTAACAACGTTACATGATCCTTAAAAAAATATTTTAATTCCATTAAAACTGTCCTTTAAAATAGATAAAACAATTACAGAAAACAAGTGACACTATTTGAATGTAATTAAAAAAATTTAATTTTAATATCCTTGTTTCCTTCAACTTAACATGAAATACATCAAAAATAACTGAAATATTGATTATTTTTGTATTTTTGTGGATCCATAATTCCATTATTTCATAACAATCGATAATTCAAACTAATCATGATATGATTTCTATAAGTCATTCCATAAGTATGAATAAGTATAAATTTCATTGAGGAGTGTATTTTCATATCACAATCACTAACATTAATTTTATGTTCGTTAATCAAACAAAACAAGTATTCTTAATATTTATGTACCATTAAGGAACTATCCATAGAATCACAAATACATGTAAAACCACCACATGATCTCTATTATACATTACTAGATAATATCCACATTCATGAGTCATGGGATCATGTATTTAATAGGTAGTGAAATCCATTGTGTTGGTTTAAAACTATCCAAACATTAGATCATTGAAATATTATGTTTTATGTTAATTTATATATGTGAAGTGACTCCGTAAAAACATTTTTTCAAATATCACTATAATAAGGTAGTAGATTTTTCATGAGCTTCTCATAGATCAAAACTCAAAAGATGTAGCACTTTACATCATGGTGAACTATACACCAATTTTATCACATATTCAGTGGGAATAATAGGTGTTCAATTCATTCATGGATAACACCATTATTATTTTAGAGCTCGAATAATATCATTTACGAGTTAGAGATCCACATGGATTTTGTTTTTGTATTTATTTTTAAATAAACTATACAACAAGAATGATGATAATGTTTCAGAATTATAAATTATATTTAATGAAATATTATTTAGCACATAGTTTTCTATATCTATCAAAAATCTAGATCCACTTTTCCAACAATAACATGAGTTTACAACATCAACATAGAAGAATCAACACATGGGTTTCAACATTATCAGAGATGTAGGGATTATTTATGAATATTTTGTATCATTATTTTTATAATAGTGTAGTGTATATGAACCATAATTTTTATCCATCATATAGTTAATTAAAATAAAATTCGAAACAAAATCATTGTTACTCAAAATTATGTTTCAACAGTGGGGAAGAAACTCTAGGTATCTTACTATTAGAGAATTCATAGGATTTTTTAAGGCTCTAATCATCATATACTACCTTTTTTAGGAAATAATTTATTTATTAATTGTCAATATAGTTTTAATGGATCAATAATCATGTGAATATTACATCCACATATTCATATATCTTTTATAAAATAATAGAAGTAAATTTCTAGAAAATATATTTTTCACTAAAATCATCATAGAAATTATGATAATTTCATTACGATGAAAATAAACATTTAGCATTAAATATAATATAAATAAATCAATAAAAAATTATTTTCATTAAATATCATCAATTTTATAGTGAATACTATATATATGTGTCATGTTTTAAATAAAATAGAGTATATATTAAATTTTGTAGACTGTATATTTTCTAAACTGTTGTGGAACCATTGTAGAAAATTAGGTGATTTATTTTTTCCATGAAATAACCATTTCATAATTCTTTATAAACTAATGAAATTTATATAAATAAATTATTTATCCAATTAAATAAGATGCACAAAAATATTTTCAAGTTATCTTGAGACATAACTATAATACACATGTGGCTTTGAGATGAAAAATTTCACTATCATAGAATATATTGAAATATATTTGATCATTTTTTAAACTATAAAAAAATTAATTTGGATTTTTATATTAATTGACCAAATAAATAAAATATTATTATATTTTATTAAAATAAATGAAACAATAATTTAATCAATATTACTTATAATATAAAATATATATAGTGACATACTATATATAAACCCACTTAAAAACTATATTATCCCTCCAAAAAATGTAGGAATAAGTAATTATCAGAAACAAAACAAGATAAAAATGATATGGAGAAACCCAAAATTCCCCCCATTATGATAATTACAAAACCCACACTATCTCCCAATTGTTTCTCTCTATTTTTAAGGTCATAAATGGGTAGAATTATGAGTGGAACCTTTTCTTTCTCATAATGTTTTTGGTTTTTATAATTTAACCACCCCATTAATATTTTTATATAATAATATTTTTATGTCGTTTCATATTTAGTATTTCACTATTGTTATTTTTTATCAGTGGTAATATTGAATGTATCTTGACACCATATTTTCAATTGAAAATATGTTAACATTACATTCATTTTATCTTTTAATGTATAAAGTCAATTTTTTGTGTAAAATATTATAGAATATATTAAATGTTGTTTACATGCATTTTAGTTTTTCATCTTAATGTATCCTCTATATTATCATTTTCTTTAAATCTATAGTGGTATGATTAAAGTTTTATTATATTAATTAATATATTAGATATTTACTTAAAAATAATTAGTCTATATGGAATTGTGAAAATGTTTTTTCATTGTTATAAAAATTCACTGATGGAGCAGAAATAATTTAGCAATTGGTTGACAACAGTTTAGAAACTCTATAATGTGAAGAAGAGAAGGAATAAAAAATTCACTTAATAAATGTTCTAAATAGATCAGAATATAAAAAATTCTATTTTGATGGAATGAAAATATGTTTATAATGTTTCTGTAATATTACATCAAATGCTAAAAGGTCATTTTGATGGTGAATAAATTCAATCATGTTCATTGATGACTTTACATAACATAAGTTTTCACATAGTATCATTTCATTATTTTTTGAAATATATCATGAGTTTAAGATAAAATATTCATGAATTTCTCAATAATTTGGAAATATCTTGACCTTTTCTAAAATAAAATTATACAAGCAAATTAGATGAATCCAATTAAAAGGGCCTCTAAAAATTCAATTTTTTTGACAATATTAAGACACCTGGATTTTTATCCCTACTTTGGAATCCTACAATTGAGTCACCTTACATTTATTTCAAATTTATGGGTAATTAAATATATGTTGGATAAAAGTTTTGTTTCATAAAACCTATATTGGATTTAAATGAACCCTATGATACAGTTATAAATGAACAATACAATTCAAATGAAGATTAAACTGATATATATGCATCATTTTACTTTGTAAGGAACTATATTTGAATGTTTAGAATCTATTCTATGTGAATAAAAGTTATTTTATGCCTTCATGGAGGACACCATCCTTTGTTTCTAGATCGAACCAATTCTTCTCCATGGTACTGTTCATATTGGATTTTGTTGCAGTATCTCTGTTTAGATGATATATGCTAAAAGAGTGATGATCTTGTTGTATTAACATATAATAGATTTAAATCTCAATTTTCACAGAAAATAATTGATGGTTTCAGACAAATTTACTAATGTAATATTGTGTAAGTCGACACTTATAGGAAAAATTGGGTTATCAGAACCATAGGGATCTAAGAATAATCTTTAATAAAAATACATTTTATGGGTGTTGTATGGCTATGAAGTGGAATCCATGTGTTTTAATTGAGTAAATTATTAATGAGTTTTAAATACATAATTGGCCTATTATTATAAGAATGAGTTTATCCGAGGTTATCACTTTACGTGGATTATATTAATTTTTTTTATAAAAAATTAAATATCACTATTTAAAGATGTATCGAAAAAATGAGATAATTCTTAAAATCATACCCTAATTTAATCCCTACACAATTCCAAGGATAATCATCAATTCACTTAGAGAGTCACATTAATTATCACTCATTTTAATTGGATTGTCTTAGAACTCAAAATCATTCATCATTAAAGATGATGATGATAAACAAGGTATCACCATCATTGGGTATATCCATGAAGTTTTATTTGTAATTAATTATTCTCTTGATACCAACAATATAATAATGATAATTAATGTATTATGAATGACTTCATAAAAAACTAGATAAAAAATTTATGATATTTCATGTGCATTTCCATTTGTTGTTAAAAAATAGAATTTACATGAAAAAGTAAAAAATAATGAATAAATATCAATCTAGTATAGAAAGATAAAAATGGGGTCCTTATAATTTTGAAATTTTGTATTGGATTTTTTTGTGGTCTATATCGAGCTAATGAATTTAAACTAAGCACATCCCACGATCCAAATAAGCTTTTGTATTGTTTTTTTAATTTTTTTAATTTTTTTGTTATGGGACCCTCCATAGGGTTATAAATGTGATATATTGTCTCTTGTGTGTGAGATTTATCAGTTTAAGGGTTTTAATTTTTCCAAATGAAACCCATTAATTATAATTTTACATCCCAACCATCAATCATCCCTAAGGAGTTGACATGTGACCTAATGCTAAAGTGACCAATTTTTTATTGATGGGTCATCAACTTCATACAAGGTATTTGTGTCCAATTATTTTCTTTTAAAAAACATATCCCCTAATTATTCATAATTTCAATCTCGATCTCTCTATTCCCTATCAAAACCGAGGTCAGTTTCATTCTATGTTTGGGGGAGTGAAAATATGTGATTTTGATGAAAATTTTGAATTTTATGATAAAAATTGAATTCAATGATAAAGAATTAATTCCTTATTGTTTCACTAATAAATTTGAATTTGGAGTCATGAAAACATAATGTAACATTATTTTTAATTCCTTGATTATTATTTTAATTCATGTTCATGTTCATTAGGATTTTTTTGGAAAGTGCGTTTTTCTGATGTGATTTTTCACTAATACGATTTTGATCATATTAATCAAAATTACAAAATAAAAAACTATTTTATGTTTGGTGCAACATTTCATCCATGTGAACCTCTCATTTTATAATGGGTTTGGGGACACAAATATTTTATCATTCATATCCATAAAAAATAAAAATACCACATAGAGCTATGTTTTTTCTAAATGTTGGGAGTCTGACTAATTTGAATCATGACCCCATAGTTTCTTTTCCGAGATCTTGGATTAACATATTTATTTTAGAGTATGAAATTGAAAAAATGTGTGGCATTTGACACTTAGGTATTATGATTATATAGTTTTCATTCACAGATTTTTTCATTTCATCATTATTTTTGTTAAAAAGAACAAAAAAAATATTGAGAAAATGAAAAATGTTAAAAATGGTTATTCATATTCAATTTTAATATAAATCTCACCTATCAATATTATGTTTTCACTTGAAAATTAAAATGGTAACCATAAATTTTGAGATACAAAACAGATCATCATTGTTAATTGAAATTGGATGAAATGTGATGAATAATGTGAAAAAATAATTAAATTGGGATTGGGATATAATGTGAAAATTACTTGAATGAACTGATTTTTATATGTTTCATGATTGTTATTCATAAATTATTCTGGTGATCATTGTATGTTAAAATTTTTTCCAAAATTGAAATTCAATTTCAAATTTTTTAGATACATTTTTCTCTGGACTATAAAAACTCATGATGTGGTATAATTATCAATTTAAAGATGCTAATATTCATATATTATATTTTGATATTTATGTGTATCAATTTTCATAAACACCAATTTCAGTGAATTTGGTAAATTGACCTTCATTTCTAATTAATGTGAAATTATTTTTTATAGTGTAAATTATGGTCTAATTAACCATCTAATTATGGAATTAAATATTTTGATTATGTGAATTATATATTTTGTAATAATATTTTTCACTTTTTTTGTAAAATATTATCTTTCAGGATAAATGGATTAATAATAAGAGAAGATGGACATTAGTTTTTCCAATAAACCTGGAAATTCCTAGACAATGCATAATTTGTCTTAGGCACAAAAATTAAAAGTTAATACCACAAAAATAGTCAAATGAAGCTAAAATTTTAGTTCTAGAAATATATAAATATATGGATTATTTCATTCACTATGGATAAATCAAATTATATTGTTTTCAAGGAGATCTAGTGAACTGAAGAAGGCATTTAATTTTTGGTCCATAATATAATTCCATTAAAATAATCCCAACATTTCGACCATAAAATTGAAATGGATTATCCATTTGAATTTTAAATTTTACAGATAATAGAGGACTCTTTGAAGAATATATCTATCTTTTAGGACCCCTTAATATTTATCAATCTTATATGTATAATTTTATGATGAAAATGTTTATGAATCTGATTCCATTTTTAGGGGTAACACTGAAATGTAAAATCACCTTTGATTTATTTTCCACCTCTAACTATCATAATTCATGGGGAATAAATTTATTGAATGATGATTGAACCTAATATCCTAATTTTTTTAATTTAATATATGAGTGGTGATGTTATTTTTGGATCAATGTTTCATTCATTCAATTTAAATTTCTTTATTTCAATTTGTAACTGCATTATCAGTTTTAATCATGTATGTTTTTCATTCAAGGTCATTTATTAATAAAATCTCCTCATCTTCACATTTTCTATTTATTATAAATTAATTCATTCCATTTTTATAACATATTGATAGCATTGAATTCGGGTGTAAAATTAATCACTAAAGAATTTGTAAAATTCATCACACAAATATGGATTGTTTGTTTTTTCATGTTTCTCTAATTTAATTTCACCCTGAAAAGTCTAATTACTCCTTCCATTGTTAGAACATCATAAATAGATGGATAATATCTTATGTTTCAATCCAAGGGAGTATTAAGGGTATTTATTGGATGTTATTTTATGATATTTAATTAAAAAATTGGTTTTATGGTTTTGGAGGTCCTTTTTTTGACTTATTTTCTTTTTTTGTCCTGCTAACACTAACTACATAATATTTTGACTATTAGTATGATTGAATTCCTTACAATGTAGATGAATTTGACACTATAAGTGCATTGGTGATTATATATGGAATTTTTTATGGATTAAATAGATGAATAATTTTGAGGACCTCAGTCATTGATTAGAATCCTCTCGAACTTGTGAACAAGAATTATTAAAAAAAAAATTACATCAATTCTATTTTAATAAATATAAAAGGATGAACCAACAATTATTATTTATTTTATATCAATTCAATGTCTGTTTCTTTATTATTAATTAAATTAAATAATTGATAATCAAAAAAAATAACCCCCCATGTGGGTTACATCGTACCCAATCCTCTCTTCATATATTTTTGTGTCTATGTTACTTTTTTGGTCACTATGGATTTTAACCATACATATACTATAATGATGAAAACATTTCTATTGATTAAAATTGTGAAAATAAATTATAAATTTCATAAGATAATTATATTATAATTTCTAATTGAAAAATATTAATATTTTAATGGAACAAATTTAAAAATATGGGTTGATCCGAGTTTGTTTTTTGGTATAGAATGAATATAAATGGGTTTATATGAATTTTTAGATCACTAATTCAATAAGTATCCACAAAATGAGATAATTCTTAACATAATTCACTAGTTTTATCCATACACAAATCAAATTATAATAAACTATTCACATATTTGATCACATTAATGAGAACTCTAATTAATTGGATCATACTAGAACTCAACATTTTCCATCATTATAGTTGAAGAAGAATAAGAGAGAGTTACCCATTGAATGAAACTATTAAAATAATGATCTAATTTAATAAATTATATTAATAAAATAGATTAAAATCAGTACCCATTATACTCCCTTGGATAAAAAAAATTATGGTTATACCTATATTTATTCTACTTATCCAATGGATGTTCTTAGTAGGCATATAAGTGTATAATAGAAGAAGAAAAAAAATAAAAAAACAAACACTTTAGTATTGTGTAAAAAATTTCACAATTTCTAGTTTGAATAAATTCACAAATTGATTAAAAAATATCAACATGTCAAGAAAAATTAATGATGAAATTAAAAATAAATTCAAAACGTGAACACTAATAACTTATGGTAAGAAATAAACATGAATAGAAAACATACATGATATAAATTGACCATGCAATTACATAATGAAATTGTGAAATTTCAATTGAATGAATAAAACATGGATCCTCAAATCCCCTAACTACCCACACATTAAATAGGAAACATCAATGCCAATATTTTGTCAGCAATAAAATAAATTACTTAAAAATTAATTAGTAGATTAAAATATGGATTTGTTATCGAATTTTTTTTGATTTTTCAATGATTCCCATAAAAATCGGACATGGTTCACCCACCTTTTTGGCATGAAAATTCAACATTGAATATGGAACAATATAAACACATTGTAGAAGCTAAATTCCTTCTAATAGGATTCATCTAATATATTTAAAATTTTAAATCAAATCGAATCATCAATTTGGATGTTATGCTTGAAATAGTGGCCATATTTTAGGGGCCTTCAAATCTAGCCAAAACTTTTAATGTCAAATTTGGATCTATAGATCTCCCTGACAATTCAGGACATATCTCTAGCCATCATTTAATTTAATGGTTCCCACAATTTTATCTTCCAATATTTAAAATTTTAAATTAATTGGGCTTGATTTTTGGACCTCACTCTTACATTGGGGGCCTAAGGTCCAGTATGATTTTTCGAGGAATTTTGGCATTCATTTCTAAATATCTCCATCTTCACCTGTGATTAATCCATTGAACCTGAAAGATTAAATTTTATAAATAGTCATAAGTACTATTCCAATGTGTCATAATCCAAAAATTATTATAACTAATTGAACACAAATATGATTATTTTTGCCTAAATTGACACTTCAATCATGAATTAAACATTGATTTCATATGATGTTCAGAAGTTGAAATGCACTAAAATTGGTGTTCATGGACATTGAATCACATCAATATTAATATAAAATAAATTAATATTATCCCCTTTAAGTGTCTAATTAGTAGTCCTTTTCATTATAAAACAATGTCCTATGTTGGTATCAACAATGTGTGTTTCTAGCATCAACACAAAAGAAAAAGAAAGTGGGTTTCACCTTATTCTGAAACATAGGACTCATTTATGAATATATAATATGATTCAGGTAATTATAACATATGGTATATGTATTAAATGTTTTGTCCAAATAACCATACTTTTTAATAAAAATTAGGGTTACTCAAAAGATGGGTTGAAAATTTGGAATCAAAATCATGGAATCCTGCCATTCCAAACGTCATTACAATTTATAGGATATTATTATCAAATTTAGACATTAAACTAGAGGATTTATTTTATGAAATATCAAGACGTTTTAAATATATCGATAATAAAATCAATTCTACATTTTATGCTTTGGATATCATCGAAAAAATGTAACACTATTTTATAAATACATTAATTATATTTAACCATCATGGAAATTCAAAAATAATTTTGACCATAAAAATGGAATTTTTTAACTATATTTATAAAAATTTAATTTAAGTTTGTTTCCCTTCCATATAACCTTGTTTGAAGTGAATCAAATTTTTATGCCACATGAAGAAAATGGAACACATTGACTTTTAAATTCAATGCACTAAAGAGTTTCAAAACTATTTCCAAATTATAGAAGCTACATTGGTGAATTTTAATCGCATTAACAACCCATATAATACTTAATCAAAATAAAATTATGTTCCAAATACAAAGATGTATAAGATTCAATGCTGATTATATAGAGATATAATCGAAATACAAAGCTGTATTTATTACAAAAAATGGAATAGGCATTGAATAGATTATAACAGATTCAATTATTCTTTTCACTATCAAGACAACTAATTTTACGTTCAACATTATAATATAAAATAAATATAACTTTATATTCACTCAAATGGAATATAAATATTGATAACTTGATAAATATTTATTATTATATAAAATAAAAACTATATCATACAAAATCTAAAACCACTTAAATTAATTTTATTACCAAAAAAATAATGAATGGTTGATGTGATAATATAAAACCAAACCAAGAAGATAATGTAAAGGATCCACTCAATTTTTTTAAAAATTAATCTTTTTTTGTTTTATTGAAGGGACAATTTTCCATAAAAATCATGTATTAAATGTTTTAAAATTTTTTGTTTCTATTTCTTTCCTTTCTATGTAGATTATTTAAACTTGATTTCATTAATGTATTTATATATACAGTAATTAATTATAAAGATCATGTTATACACCATTATTATTTCATTATAAATTTTAAAAATGGAATTTTTTTAGATATTTTATAGGGAATATTTTGAATTTATTAACAAAATACAAAAGGAATATCTTATTTTAATAAATAAAGTATCCTCAACTTTTTCTTCCACTGCATAAATAATTTTGTATTTTGATTTCATTATATGATTCTTTATTTATTCACATAAAACAAAGATTTCCTATTATTATATTTATTTCAAGAAGTGGTTTTAAATTTAATGGATATTTCGATAGCTTGATTTTCCTTTCATATCGATGAAAAGAGTCCCTCCAATATAAAATTTTTAAGGCTATTTCCATTAATCTATAAAATATTTTCTCTCTATATTTATTGTTATAAAATGATAATATATTATGTATATATGTATCTCATATAAAAATCATGATTATTACCCCTACTATTGATCGGGTATTTCAGGAATTACGTTCATCTCTAAAATTAATTATTTTTGAAATTTTCATGGATAATGATATGAGAACATATTATTGAACCTCTTTTCATTCCATGGATAATTCATCTGTTTATTCTTTATCAATGATTTCCTCTCTATGTCGCACATAATCGTGATCATTCTATGGTGGATGAACCCAAATATCAATCCAATTAATTGGGTAAATCAATTTCTTCATGAGATGTTATATATGAGATTACAAAGTAAAGCTAATCTATTATAGTAATTTTTCCGCCTGTAATATTTTCTAGGTAGTTATTCTTGACTCAATATTATGTATTATTATTTGTTTCTATTAAATCTACTATGATTCTATAATATTATTTTACCATGAGAAAAATATTATGATTCTGTGTTATTACTCACGAGACCTCTCTTTCAGGATATAATGTTATTTTTTCATGGAAGTTAGTATTGATTCAATATTATGTATTATTATATGTTTCAATTAAATCTACTAGGTTTCTATAATTGTATGTTACCGTGATCAATATGTTATGATTCTATGTGATTATTCATGTGACCTCTCTTTTATGATATAATTTTATACCTTTGACTCAAATGTTATATATATTTATAATGTTTTTCCCTTATTGGGATCATTATCCCACACCTTTCTTTAATATATTCCATATGTTATCATTTAATTTTTTTGGAGACAAAATGGATTTAGAATCAAATTTTAGTGGATAAAAATATTTTTTTTTACATTTTTGTTTCATTTTATGTTTTATGTACCCAGTTTTCTTAACGATTATAGTCCTCACATAATTTTGGTTATAATAACTGGATATTTATGTCAAAAATAATTATAATATATATGTAATTGTTGTTTCACAATAGTTTGTATCATATATGTTCTAATTATTTTTAGGTATTATCATTACATAAAAAATTCAAATGCCTTGGAGATGGGGATAATTACAAGATAACATTATAATTTAATGGTATGGATTAGAATATGATGCCTAACTATATATAAATAAATATAAATATACTAAAAGTGAATGTGGTATTAGAAAAAATGCATATACATGTAATGACATCAACTAGAGTTAGTTGAGTATATCTCAACCATCATTCTAATGATTAGTGAGTTTCTCTTTTTGTGCACTGTGATCAACACTCCAGATGTGTATGATTTGGACCATTAATAGTTTCATTATAATTTTTTTCCGGAATAATTGAATAGAACCTATAGGAAACTATGATATTACATAGTGATAATTAATAAACCTCAAGTGTGTTTAGATAATTTTTCTATGTTTGGTCATATGTTTAAAATCATATATACACCTTCTAAGGTACTATGTGAGGGGAATTTAACATTATTATGGATATTTGGGAGGCATTTATAATTAAAAAACCCTTGGGATTGGTATTTTTTCTTACGAATATTTTATTTTGGGGGTTATAAATTTATATTTTATCAACATAATTATAAATGAATTATGAAATTATAGTTTAAATATGATCATTTATGTTAATTGAAAATTAGTAATATTTTATATATTTGATTTTGTGGAAAAAAGATTTATTGAAAAAAGTAACAGTTAAAAGTAATTTGATGATAAATTTTATTTTTGATTGTTTTTTCATGTATTTATCAATATCAATTTAATAATAATAAATTTTTTTTGATAATAGACAACTCTTAAGTCTAGTGAATTTAAATAACATCTGGTTTTGCCACAAGGATTGAATAGAAAATTTAGGGGAAACATGTCATGACTCGTCCCTGAGGGCCCATTCCATGAATACCCTGAGCACACCATACATAGGACCAGGGTTGTCTACTAGAACCAAAGGCGTAAATCCCTAAATTGTGATGTCATTTCCTTTAAAACATGCAAACGCACAAAACCGAGTATGAGTTGGAAGAAAAACACTATGTAAAACTGTATACAAAAGAGTGTTGAAAGTAGAGGGGCCAGAATACAAGCCGCGCAGGAATGTTCATGTATAACTGAAAAACAAGTACAACAGAAGAAGAGTAAAAAAACTGTTGGGTCGTCCTCTGAGAGTCCTACCTGAATGGTAGGTATAGATATCCTCCAAAACACTACGCTCCTATTGGACTCCTCTGTGTACCAACACATCCCATGGTCTGCCTCTGGTTACCGTCCAGTCCTGGTGCACTCAGCCTCGGTCAACGTTATCTGTTGTTTGCATCCAACGCAACAAGGTGCAGGCATAACCTGTGCAGGGGTGAGTATAACGATACTCAGTAGGGACCCCAAGACCCTCACGGTATCCCAAAACCAACAAGTATAAACCACAAGTGTTAAGTCAATAGATAACCCCACTTAGGTATATACCCATACATATACCAAAGTAATCAAGTAATCCCTCTCAATCGTGAGGTAAACACAAAAGTTACTGACATAGCTCAAACCAAGATATTTATTATCTAAAACATATCTACTTGATAACTCTTGATTAATTAAGTACAGTGGGCCAGCCATTTCACACATAGGTGCTTCCCACTAACATTGGACTACTGAGGTACTCCTCCTATCGAGTACCGTGGGTCTGTCGCATTCGCACAAAGGCGCTCCCCACCGTGGGTCTGCAGCTTCACACAGAGGTGCTCCCCCTTATAGCTTACTGAGGTACTCCTCCTGTCAAGTATCGTGGGTCCGATGCGTCACCAAGGTGCTCCCCACATCAGGTCTTCTACGACACCAAGTCACTCCCCACTAGGCCAGTAGAGTCACTCTGAGTCAAACGGTCAGCAGTCATCAGGTCTCATCCAACTACTAGATTTCCACAAAAATTATCACTTGTCACTTGAAGATATGCTCCACCATCTACTAGTCGATGCATCAACTTCCATGAATTCCCAAAAGATGTATCTCAAAGGTCCTCCACGTCATAGAGGTCTCAACTCAATAGACGAGGCGTCAATGAGATGCCTGATCTGCGAGTCATTAGCCATTTAGTACCGGGGGCCCAGTGGGATTTGGGTACGATCCAAACTGACTGTATCTCAAATTTACTCCGAAATTCAGTGGGGTATACTCCAAGGGACCTTCACACTCCATGAAAACCGGCACCACTTACGATTCGTTAAACGATCATCTAGTGCCAAAATATGGCCAAAGAAAGTAAAGGGTCAGTAGTGGGAACGGTTCTGGTCCAACCTCGTCAGACCGACTTGGCCCATCCCAGTCAAGGCCGACCCAGTCTGGTTCGACCTGCTGAGACATATTGGGTCTGCACAGCCCATTGGGTGTGCCAGCTGGATAGGTTCGGCCCGGTCTGCAGGGCCCAGCCCAGCAGGCTGTGAATGCTGTTCAACACGAGATCGGGGTCGGATCAGTATGGAGCATAGCGAGGGAATGACCTGATACATCTCATCCCGGAGGGTGCGGACAGGTTGGCAAGGAAAATTCGAGGATAGAGGAGCCATGGGCCGGTTCGGGAGGTTCGAAAGCCGAGAGACGGCTGCGCAGGGCGCGACCAGGTGGGCAGGCGGGTGGGTAGGGGGCCAGGCGGGCCGGCGCGCGACCGCATAGGGCGCGGATAGGTGGGAACACGGTCAGGTAAGGCACCAAGATAACCGACAGATTGATAGCCTAGGTGCTCGGTGTGCCAGCGGGTGGACGAGCATTGTCCGGCCGAGCCGGCAGGCGGTCGGGAGGTCGGGTCAACAGGGTTTAGGCCGGCGTGGTTTGGCCCGGCTCGGGCTGGCATGGGCTGACAGGGTTTGGTTGGGGAATGTGGGAGGCCGATGGTGGTGTGGCCGGGTAAACGGGAGTCCGGAAGTGGTTTGTCCATCAGAGCCAGCTCGGTTAGGGTATCAAAATGCCGCGTGGGGTGGTGCAGTTTGCAGAGGCCACGGGAGGCGCGACCTTTTCCTCTACCTTCATCACCTTCAACTCAATTTCGTTGTCGTGCTGAGAAACTTCACAAACAAGTCCAACGGAGGGGTTGGACCATGTTAGTTTGGCCCGCACCCTCCGCATTTTGGGTGGTAACACTTGGGTCATCAACGAGTAAGAACGATGAACACCAATTGTTTTACAATCACGCAACGATTCCTTTTTAATCCAAAGAAGTGAAAAAGAAAAGGAATGTTACAAAAAAAATAAACCCCCTCCCTTTGATTGTCTGTCATCGACGTTGATGTCGTGGGAAGAAGAAAAAGGAGTTCATCGTTCGTCGTGTCTGCTATACACTCCCAATCCCGAGCTGTGTCGGCTCGTTGATGATAATGCATAGGGTAGTTCGGTTAGAGGTGCCCAATGTCGGTAGGATCCAAGGGATGAAGTCAAAGAAGGTCGGTGTTCTTCATTGGTGGATTTTTCTTCATCGGAAGAGAATTTCTCCCAAGATCTTCTCCTCTCAAGCTCCACTAAATAAGAAACTCCATGAAAAATAATAATAGATTGACTTTGTCTAGTATTTAGTTGCTGACAAGAAAATCAAATTGGTGAATTAATAACTTTTCTCCCCTAATTAATTCATGAGTGTTGCAACAAATTAATTATGGGAGTTGGAAACAATTAATTAAAGGGGAGGTCAAGAGGCTCTCCCTCATTATTGAGGGAGAGTTGATAGGTTTTACTCTCCTCCATCAATAGGGGGTTTAGCCCCGTATGGTCCCCACATCGTAACCTCTCATAGGAGGTTAGGTGTGGGTGGGACAAACCACCATAACCTCTTATGGGAGGTTATGGTGTGGTGGTCCCACCTCCAACATCCATGAAGAGATTTTAACCATCAAATAAATATAAATCCACACACTTTATTTTTATTTAATTAAATCTCTAAAAACTCCAAAAAATATATTTTAAACTCAACCCACAGCCGTCGAAGTGAAATTCTTCAAAAGAGAATATCGGTGCTACGAGTTCAATGGTGCCCTCAGATTTCAATTTTGAGCACCAGTTCAAAAGATATAAAAACTATCTTGTATTTTTCCAGAATGTACCCAAAAAAAACTTCGGAAAATGATTCTGGGAACACCAAGAATCAGAATCATGCACCGCCAACTTTCATGGACTAATAAAATTCCCATGTATTTAAAAAAAATTCCATGAAATTTCCAGGTCATTACATTCTCCCCACCTTAGGGCTTTACATCCCCATAGGCTACAACCTGAAATATTGAAATAACTTGGGGTACTAAGCATTCATCTGAGCCTCCCGCTCACATGATCTCTCTTGTAGGATCTTGTCCTGCTAGAAAATGCACATCAGAGGTTTTGACCATCCATGAAGGAACCTTTCTTGTCGATCCTCAATCTCCACTGGAACCTCCTTAAAAATCACCCCATAATCGACGTCTAGTTCTCCATGGTCGACGTTGTGAGAAGGGTCATGCACATATCTCCTCAGCTAGGATAAGTGGAATACTTCGTGCAACCGGTGCAACTGAGGTGGAATATATAGGCGGTAATCAACCTCACCTACTCTGTTGAGGACCTCGAAAGTTCAGATTAATCATGGAGATAACTTGTTGTATCATCCAAATATTCGTATTCCTCATCGAGGTGATACCCATAGGAAGACGGGGTCACCATCCTTGAAATCCAAAGGTCTCCATCTCCTGTCAGCATATGACTTCTTCCTGCTTTGTGGAGTCTTTTTCTGCTCCTGGATGATCTGCACCTTCTCTGTGGTAACTCGTACCATCACCTATCCCACTAGTGCAGACTCCCCATATTCATTCCAGCACAATGGTGATCTTCATGGTCACCCATGTCATGCCTAGAAAGTTTCCATCCTAATGGTGGTGTGATCGCTGTTTTTGTAGGAAAACTCCACCAATGTTAAGTGATCCTCCCTGTTGTGATCGAAGTTGAGGAAACAAGCATGTAGCATGTCCTCAAGGGTTTGTATGGTATGCTCAGTCTGACCATCCATCTTAGGATGGAAGGTGGTCCTCAGACAAAGCTGCATCCTGAAAGCCTCTTACAACCCCTTCCATATCCAGGAAGTAAACCACGTGCCATGATCGGTGACAATAGAAAAAGGTACTCAATGTAGCTGCACAATCTTTTTCACATACAGGAGTCCCAATCTCTCTACTGAACCCTTCTATCTGATCGGTAAGAAGTGGTCCGACATGTTTATTCGATCTATGATCACCCAAATCGATTCATGAACTCTAGATGTATGTGGAAGACCTATCACGATGTCCATGTATATCCCATCCCACATCTACTCTGGAACCTCTAATGGTTGAACCAATCCTTCTGGTACCTGGGGCTCTACCTTCACTTGCATAAAAATGGGGTATCGAGAGACAAACTCCACTACTACCTTCTTCATGCCTGGCCACTAGTGTTGTCATCGATGGTCCTTGTATATCTTTGCCACTATTGGATGCACCGCTATAGGTGATGTGTGGAACTCCCTCAGCACTTCCTCCAAAAATACACTTGTACCATAGTACATCCTCTTAAGAGGATGACATGCTTCCCACCTTCAGAAAATCCATCTGGTGCCTGCCCTGTGGATATCTGAGCACATCGTGTCTCACATTCAGCGTCCCCATGTTGTGCCTCCCTGACATGCTGAAGAAGTGAGGGAGTGAGTATAAGGGACTGATGGAAAGCTGCTCCATCTCAATCCACAACCGATATTTGTAAAGCAGCCAGCTACTCCGTCCACTCTCCTAGCAACTGTATACCAGATCTCATTCTGACTGCATCTGCTACAACGATCCACTTTCCATGAGTATGGACTATCATGAAGACATAGTCCTGGAGGAACTCATTCCATCGTCGATGTCTAGGTTTCAGGTAATTCTAAGGGAATATATACCTATGACTCTTGTTATCAGAGTACATGGTAAAACCTTCCCATCAGATTGTGTCATCACATCTTCAAGGATAATACCACTACTGATAACTATATGTCATGGGTAGTGTAGTTTTTCTCGTGTTGTCTCATCTTCCAAGAGAAAAATGCGATCACTATTCTCTCCTGCATCATGGCACACCTGAGTCTGGTCTCTGATGCATCGAAGTAGACTATGTACCCTACACCTTCCTCTAGAATCCTCAAGATAGGGGAACTAGTCAGCGTCTGCCCGAGCTCTTAAAATCCTTTCTGACATCTCTCTGACCATAGGAAGGGTTGTCCCTTCTTTTCAAGCTTGATACTGGTGCTGCAACTCTAGAGAATTCTGTAACAAACCTTCGGTAGTAACCAGCCTAACCCATGAAACTTCATACCTTCGTCACACTCTTGGGTGGCTCCCAAGCAAGTACCGCCTCAATCATCACTAGATCCACTACAACGCCTACCTCTGAGATGACATGTCCTAAAAAATGAACCTCTCGGATCCAAAACTGGCCCTTCAAGAGCTTACCATAAAGCTGGTTCTCTTAGAGTGTGTCTAGTAATACCTGAAAATGGTAAGCATGCACCTCCTTAGTAGTTGAGTAGATCAGTATTCCACTGATGAAGACTGCGACAAAGTGATCGAGGTATGGCTGGAAAATCATGTTCCTTCATCCCATGAACACTGCTAGAGCATTGGTTACCCCAAAAGGCATAACCAAGAACTAGTAGTGGCTGTACCTACATCTGAAGGTCGTCCTATTCATCCTGTGTCTCAATAATTGAGCTGGTGATATCCTGATCTATGGTCTATCTTCGAGAACCAATGTGCACCTTTCTGTTGATCAAATAGGTTGTTAATCCTTTGGAGTGGGTACTTGTTCTTCATGGTCACCTGATTTAGGCGATAGTAGTCGACAAAATTCCTCAAGCTCCCATCCTCCTTCTTGGTGAACATAATTGTGACTGCCCAGGGAGAAACACTAGGTCAGATGAATCCTTTACCCTTCATGTACTCTAGTTGTACTTGCAGCTCATGAAGCTCAACGGGATCCATATGATATGATGGTGTTGATATCATTATCATCCTAGGGTATAGGTCAATGTAAAATTCCACCTCTCTATGAAGACGTAGTCCTAGAACATCGTTAGGGAAAACATTTGTGTACTAGTCAACCACTATAGGATAGATTGGACTCTACACATCAACTTCTCTGAGGGTAAGGCATGCCAACTGATGAGTGATTGGCTGCACTCTCCTCCGAGTGAGTCCTTTATGTGCTTCAAAGGCTCCCTTCTCAGCAGTTAAGGTATACCTGGTACCATCTGTGCTGACACACCACACATTGCGCCTAATACAGTCAATCTGAGCATGGACTGCAAATAAATAGTACATACCCAAGATGACGTTGTAAGGCCTAGACTCCACTACTATGAGATCCCAACTGAAAATCTCATCTCCTAGAGTAAGATCACACTGCCGAAACCAGTGTGTAATTGTCGAGTCTTCTCTCGTAGGATTCTCTAGCTGCAAGGATCAAGCTAACGACTCCATTAGAAACTCTGATCTCTGAACGGGGGTAGTGGCAATGAAAGAGTGACTGGAATCTGTGTCTATAAGAACTGCAGCTAAGGTGGAGTAGACACAGATTATACCTTGAATCATCTACGGAGCCCCATGATCATAATCCTCAGCTACCTGGATCTGAGATCTCGCCTTTCCACCTACTCCCTGCGGTCTGGGTGGACCTCCTGGTGGTGTTGGCGATAATACCTCAGAACGTCACCCACCACCAACTGCATGACCAGCTCCTCTGACACATCTGCCTACTCCCTACGGACCGCCTCAATAAAATATTCACCTCTTCATGGGCGGTCCTTCGACCGTCTGCTGATCATCAAAATGGATGGTCGGACAGTCACGATCCATGTGACCATGCTCGCCGCATGAAAAACACTGCACACTCTTGGCATGTGTGTCTCTACCCCGGGTTCCCCATACAACTGATCTTGAGTCATGAGGTCATCCACATGTGGGTCTAGTCCTCCTGGACCTCTGTGAAATTTTCCTACTACCAGCTACAGAATCCTCTGCTTCATGTCGAAAAGTAATGAGTCTCACTTCTAGAGACTTCTCAGTAAGGAAACTCTCCACTAATAGGGCCCACTGCAAAACCCATTCCAACATCCGGATGTTGAGGGAGATCATCGAAGCCCAGATCTCTCACCTGAGCCCCTGTTCAAAGGTCTAGACCTTGAAGAATGGGTGTCGCACCATATCTGTGGAGTAACACGAGAGTTCGATGAACCTCATTGAGTATTGTGCCACTATCATGATTACATACTGCAGATGAAGTGGCTCCTATATGTGCACCATGTGAAGAGTCTCTGGTACGAACTCCAGAAAAAACTGGCTCTCGAAGTCTGCCCAGAGATATGTCATCTCATCATGAACATAGAGCATCAAGCTCCACCATCAGCATGCTGCTTCCTGTAGAAGGCTGGAGGCAAGAATCACCATGAATCCAGCTGGTGTCCCTATCAGTCTGAAAACTCTCACCACAGCCTCCAACAAATCCTCAGGTTCATACGGGTCTTCCTCTCCCCTGAAATTGGGTGGCCTCTAGTGATGGAACTCGTGAAATGCTCTTTGGAAGCATTCATAGTCTGCTGCTAGGGCTGTTGGCATCGGTGACCCAAGAGGGTGTGGTCCCACTGGAGCGTCCACTGGAAAAGGGCCCTACACTGAGGCCTTTTCAATCGGTGGTCTATCTACGTGTAAAACTCTCGGGGCTCTAGAAGGTCATCCACGGGGAGGAATCTAGAATTAAATATATGTGACATGGAAAATGATCATACCTAGTGAGCTGACCTGGTTGAACTGACTTAATGAAAACATTTGAAAACACACACACAATGAGTGTTTTCTTGCACTGAGTGGGAAATTATTTGTCAGGGTCTTGGTGTATGGATACGTTAGCCACCACACCAAAACTAGATTCCTTGAAATAAACACCACACTCAGTACCCTTAACACTATTTCTTCATAGAAAAGATCTGAGTCCTTTGTTTTGTGGTAGAACTGACTCCATTGATACCAATATTTCACGAACTGTCCCATGGGGCTCATTCCGTGACTACCTCAAGCCCTCCTTCAATAGGCCAGGGGATAGCGACTAGCACCAAAGGCGTAAATCCCTAAACTAGAAAGGAATTGCCATTGAAATTTGAAAACGCACACAACAGAGTAAAAGTTGGAAGCCAAAAACATAGTAAAATTGTTTACATAAGAGTGATGAATGTACAATGGCAGAAATACAATCCCAACAGAAAAGTACAAGTACAATGGAAAAACAAGTACAACAGATGAAGAGTAAAACAATTGTTGGGTAATACTCTGGGATTCCTACCTGATAGGTAGGTTCAATTATCCTCCAATGTACTGCACACATGTCTGTATCCTCCGTGCACTGACACATCGCACGGTCTACCTCACGGTACTGTCCAGTCCAAGTGCACTCATCCTCGATCAGTGTTGTTTGTTGTATGTATCCAACACAATGAGGTGTGGGGAATTTTCCATGCAGGGGTGAGTATAATGATACTCAGTAGGGACCCCGAGACTCTCAAGGTCTCACAAAACCAACAAGGATAAACCAAAAGTATGAAATAAACAGATAAACCTACCTAGGTATATACAGATACATATAACTAAGTTATAATGTATACCATCTCAATAAAGAGGTAAACACAAAAGTTTCTTACGCACCTCTAACCAGTATTTTTATTATCGAAACCACAGATGGTGGAGAACTCCTTCTCAATCATGTAAAGTGGGAATGCCACATCACATAGAGGAGATACCCACTAACCTTGGACTATTGCGGTACTTCTCTTGTTGAGTATCGTTGGTCTTCCATGCTCACACAGAGGCGCTCCCCACTATGGGTCTGTGGAATCACATAGAGGTGCTCCC
Organism: Viscum album; assembly: GCA_963277665.1. Classification (NCBI taxonomy): domain Eukaryota; kingdom Viridiplantae; phylum Streptophyta; class Magnoliopsida; order Santalales; family Viscaceae; genus Viscum; species Viscum album. The sequence continues at coordinate 919,603,701 of OY728139.1, forward strand.
CCTCAAAGCCTACTGAGGTACTCGTCCCACCGAGTTATTTGGGTTTGATGAGTCACCAAGGCACTCCCCACTGTGGGTCTTCCACGAAACCAAGACACTCCACACTAGACCAGTAGAGTCACTTCATGTCAAACGATCATCAGTAGTCTGGTCTCAGTAAGCAACCAGGTTCCTGCACAAATGTTCACTCGTCTCTGAAAGATCCCCTGCACAAGAAACTGGTCGATGATACAACTTCCATTAAGCCCCACTAAGTGGTATCTCAAAGTTATGCCGGGTCATATAAGTCTCAATGTAACAGACATCACATCAATTAGATACCCGATCTGTGAGTTATTAGCATTTTAGTCACAGGGGCCCGTTTGGGTTCAAGTACGATCCAAACAGACCGTATCTCAACTTTACCTCCAACACCAGTGGGAATAATCAAAGGGACTATCATGCTCCATGAAAACCAGTGCCATTGACAGTTCGTCACGTAGTCATACGGGGCCCAAGATATGGCCAAAGAAAGTAAAGGGTCGGTAGTGGGACCAGGTCTGGTCCGACCCGGTCAGACCGACGCAGCCCAACCCAGTCTGGGCTGACCTTGTCTGGGTCGACCCGGTCAGACCTATTGGGTATGGTCCAACCCATTGGGCGGCCCAGCCTGTTATATTTGGCCCGGCCTGTGGGGCCCATCCCAGCAGGCTGCGAGGGCAGTTTGGCCCGGGCACAGGGCTGGTTCAGCCCGAACTATCATGAGGGCGTGACCCGTATTGGCTCGGCCCAGAGGGTGTGGCCGGGATGGTTCGGTCAGGGTGCTATTACGGGGACGTGGTCCATTTCGGGAGGATTGGTGGCTAGGAGGTGGGCAAGCAGGGCATGGCTAGGTAGGCACGTAGCCAGGTAGTGTGCCAGGGGGGACGGTGGGCTGTTGGGTAGGGCGCGGATAGGTGGGGACATGGTTGAGAAGACCGCTCGGCCGGACGGGCATGGCACGGCCAGGCCGGGAGGTCACCTGGCAGGGCGCGAAGTGCACCGGCAGGTGACCGGGTAGGGCGCGGTTGAGCCAGCCGTCAGCAGGGTGGCTTGGAGGCCAGGCTGACGGGGCCAGCATGGCTCGGGCCGGCAAGGGCCGGCGAGGTTTGACCGGGGCGTGTGGGAGGCTGGCAGCCGTGCGGCTGTGCATAAGGAATGTCGGTGGTGGTTTGGCACAAGGAGCTGACTCAGTCAGGGCACTGGAACGCCGCGGTGCGTTGCAGTTCCCAGAGTCCATGGGAAGCGCAACCTTTACTTGTACCTTCATCACATTTAGCACATCTTTGTCTCTATGCCGAGAAACATCACACACAAGGACATTGGAGGGGTCAGGCCATGTTGGGTTTACCCGCACCTTGTGCATTTAGGGTGGTAAAACATGGCTCATCAAAGAGTAAGAAACAAGAACACCAATTTTTTTACAACCACAAAATGATTTCTTTCTAATCCGAAGAATAGAAAATGAAAATGAATGTTACACAAAATATACCCCATACCTTTGATCGTCGGTCGTCGATGCCGAAGTCGTTGGAAGAAGACGAAGGAGTTTTTCATTTGTCGCGTCCACCACACACTCCCTATCTCGAGCCGCGTTGTCTCATTGACGACGATGTTGAGGTTAGGTTGGTTGAAGACGCCCAACATCAGTAAGATATGAGGGAGGAAGTCGATGAAGGTTGGCATTCTTCATCAGTGGAGCGTTCTTCATTAGAAGAACTTTTATCCCAAGCACTTCTCCTCACAAGCACCACAAAATGAGACATGGAAAGAAAAATAATAATATATTGAGTTTTTCTATTATTTAGTTTCTGAAAAAAAATATAATTGGTGAATTAATAACTTGGATCCCCTAATTAATTCATGAGTATTGGAAGAAATTAAATAGGGGAGTTGGAACCAATTAATTAACGGGAAGGTCAAGAGGTTGTCCCTCATTAATGAGGTTGTGTTTAGAGGTTTTACTCTCTCCATCAATAGGGGGTTTAGCCCTATGTGGTCCCCACATTGTATCCTCTCGAGAGACGTTAGGTTCTGGTGGGCCCCACCACTATAACCACTCATGGGAGGTTAAGGGGTGGTTGTCCCACCTCTAACTTTGATAAGGAGATTTTAACCATCAAATTAAAATAAATCCAGCCACATTATTTTTATATAATTCCATCTTTTAAAACCCCAAAACTATCTTTTAAACTCGACCCACTACTGATGATGTGAATGTCTTCTTAAGAGAATATCAGCTTTGCAAGTTCAACGGTGCCCTCTGATTTCAATTCCGAGCACCGTTTAAAAATTTATAAAAACTCCCTCGTTCGTTACTGAATTTACCCGAACAAAACATCATAAAAAAATTCTAGCCACACTGGTCCTCGAAATCATGTGCCTCCAATTTTCACGGTCTTGTAAAATTCCCATGTATTTATGAAAAAAATTTCCATTTAATTTTAGAGTCTTTAAAAAACAAGACTGTATCCTCTTCACTGACTTATTTTATATAATTAACCTGACATTTGTTACTTAAAATAATTTACGGATAAATATTATGTTTAAAATTAGGTGTTATAGTTTTAGTTTATATATTAATATATTTTAATGAATAACATATACTAAGCATTGCGATTTCGGTAACCATTTATAAATATATTGAAATTCATTTAATTAATATATTGATATTATGAGATGTTAAAAGTTAATTTTAGTTCATCGGGTATTATATTGAAAAATCATTTTGATAACTCATCTCTTGGAGAAAAAGATGATATTGTTCTAGAAATGAATTAAATGATGAAATTGTACTTATCGTGTTAGTATATTTCCATATGATAATAGACAAATTCGTAAATAAATTCTGTAACTCTAGGAAAAACACCTGGAAAAAATAATTTTATCCCATTCCAGTCCTTTATGATGAATTTATGAATTTTTCACCAATCAAAAATTTATAATTTATTAGTTTTTAAGATTAACATGATCATTCACATTCTTGTGATAAATGATCTCTATCACTCCACAACATTATTTGGGAATTAAAAATTTATTTCATATCAATATTTCAACACCCCAATAATTTTTTCATTTTTGGGAACATAGTTACGTGTAATTATAGAGGACCACTATACCTACCTTAATCACTTATCAAGTTGACGTTTTATTTAAGCAACTTTATTATGAGTGTTTTCAACAAGGGTACATTCAATTTTCATTCCCTTGATTATTGAAATCATAATAAAATTGTGATAATATAATTTATTTATGTGGATATATTGAAACACCTGATGGATTATGTTTAAAATGAAATCCATGTTTGATAAAATATATTAAATACACCAAAAAGATCAAACAATCCATGAAATATTATTGTTTCAATTTTACCATTATAACCTAAATACTAAATTGGATAATAAAATCACCATTAACTACTTTATTAATTAAATATAAATAAATTAATAAATATAAATTTATTGACCCACTATTAAGAAAACTAGAACATAGTTTTTAGTAGTCAATTTATTATTTTAAAATATGTTTTTTCACAAAAAACAATAATTTTCAAGAGAAATTTTTTAAACTATCTTTTAGAACTATTGAATATAAATTTTATTATAATATATATTTTGTTTAAAATAAAATTATTAAAATTAACTTATGGTGAATTTTTTTTAGAATATTTTGATTTTTTAATGAATAGTGATAATACATATTTTTGTAGAAGTGTCATTTACTTCTAATAAATTAAAAAATATAGAATTCCCATTTTTCATTAAATTTTATTTGAAGGTAAAAAATATTATTTAGTATTATTTAATCTAATTAATTACATTTCTATCATATTTAAAAAATATTTTATGATAAATATATATTTAGGATTTAAAATAATTTTTCATAAAAATTGTTTAATATGCATATTGTTTCTCTATTATAATTAATTATAATAAAAACTAATTGGAAACGATTAAATGGAATATATCTATTATATATATATTTATTCTTATTTGAATTAATATGAATATTATTTATTTTTATTTAGTTAGTATAAGATCCTCAATTTTTATAAAAATGGATTTCATGAAAAGCATTTTTTGACATATATCTCAGGTTTATTTTTTTATTAAATTACTCAACTTAAATGAATTAAATTTTAATAAATGGTTTCTATATTTGGAATAAAAATATATAAATTTACGTAATATGTTCATCTTAGTTTTTTTCATAATTATTAGTAAAAATTATAAACCATTTTCATTATAGTAAAAGGGTAAATTAGGTTATCCTATGATAAAACTATGTGACATTGCTAGAAATGTTCATATTAATTATTTTTAGGTGAATTTATTTCTATAATTGTATACTTATGTTTGATATTAAATTATTTATAGGGATATTTTTCATGGTAATTTCTTATATAACATTTATAGAAAAGTAAGACATAATTTCACTCTCTTTTCATTTAATGTATCCTATTTGATAATGTAGGAATAAATATAAAGGGTTTTTGAATTATATAATTTTTTTCCAGAATAATGCAACTATTTTCCTGATGGTAATTTATTTTTATTTTTTTTCTAATTTTATATTTACCTTAAAGACTAACACAAAGATTGTGAAAATCGTGATAAAGTAAAGGTAAATAATTTTAAAAACATTAAAAGAAATGTAAATCATAAGACTTATCATTCTAAAAGAATATTATAGTGAATAATTATTTATTATTAATGATGAAATGGAAAACATTCTAAATTAATTGTTATCTTCACATCCTTAATGTCAAATTAAATAAATAGTGTCATAAAATGAATTAATAATATTTTATGATACATTCTATTTAATTATTATATATTTATATCCTTTAAATCATTTAATATGAAAAGTATGATGATAAATACTCAAAAAATTTCATGTTTTCCATTTTTATCAAATTTTTATGTTATATGTTAATTTATAATTCTTTCAATTTTAAACATTAGTTAATACAATTATGGTAAAAATGGGTTTACATGGGGTTCAAACAAAAAGATAAGGGTTTTTTTAATTATACTTTTCTAAATCCAATATTTTAGACGTATTTCAAAATTACCTTACCCCACCATAAAATATAATATTATTTTAATCATTTGGATTAAGAATGATTTTATTATTTTCTATTCTTTTAGGACATTTTCATCGGGGTCCCTCCGACACTTATAAATATATACCCCTCTCATCTCTTATAAAAAATAGAAATCATTCTGATAGAAGATAGTTCCAAAGAAAATTACATTAATCCCTACCAATTTCATGTTATCCCCAATTTTATCAAAAAAATGGTATAATGGATGATTTTTGTGTATTTCTTGAGTGTTTTTCCAATCAAGAGGTATAATTCCTAATCAAACATTTTTTTCTTTATTCTGGAAACTACTAAAAATATTATTGAACCATAATGGTATTATAAAATACATATAGATTTAATTTTTTTTATTTTAATTTCATATGCTATATCCATCTGCTATTCCATGAAATGAGAACAAAAATTTTCATTGTGTTATGAAAAACTACCGCCTCACGAACAGATGAAATGTTTTTCCCAAAACCCACTCTTATGGATAGTTTTAATGATTTATTTAAGATATATATATATATAATAATCATGACATTATTATAATTTCTAAAAGATAAAATATCTTTTACTTTATTATATATCAATTCATTGAAAATGGTGACTTTGGTCGTTTTCATGGTTGTTCTACCACCTCTATAAAATGATTTGATTACTTATTTATCCCAAAAACACTTATATGATATATATAAGATTATTTAATGAAATAATATTATATTTAGTATATGATTATCATTCTTAATCTATGAAATAACTCGTAACATCGTTTCATAATGGTGATTGAAAAATGGAAACGTAACTTCTGTGTAGGTAAGGATTTCCATCACTATTATTGTAACATAGATTGTTTTGATAACCATATTTCATTATGGGTCTGAAAAAAGTATAATTTATGAATAAAAAACAATATAACTTAGTGATTATTAATATTTATATCATTCTATAAATAAATCACTTACCACAGTCAACATATCAATGTCATTTTGGGAAAATGACACAAATATCATCAAAAAGTATGAAATTGTGTTAATTTATTAAGTAAATAAATATATCATGGTAATAATTATTATAAATTTAAAAATAAAATTCTAAATTATTATAAATTATTAAATTATTAAAAGACATTTTATATTACAAATGATAATGTATGTAATTGATGAGTAAAACATGAGGTAAGGTATTTGTTAACTCAAACTCAATTCCTTGGGTTATACATCTACATCATTAAATATGTATAATATAATTTTATTAAAGAAAAAGAAAATAGTATAGGATAAAAACCATCGTGGAACTCCCAATAACCACAATAAAAGAGTTTTAGTATTGGAGATCAAAAGACCAGACTTCAAGAAAAGCATCAAGAACCACCCCATGAAGATAAGGTGAGCTCTGGATGACCACATATGGATCATCCTTGATTTCCAAAACATAATATCTCAGCAAGTACTCCATTCATTATTTTAACATAGAAGAGGAAGACCACTCCATATGTAACAAGGAAGCAGCAAAGTATGCCACTTGGTTTTTAAATGAAGCAGCAAGAAATATGCAATTTTTGTTGTCCAAGATAAGTATCCTGTGGGATATTTTCTATCTTTAAGACTTCCTAGAAAACCCATGTGATCAAATGTATCATCTAAGAAGAAAATTATTGTATTCCAATTCTAGAAATTCAAAATGATGATCGAAAAACAGGCTGCTACATTCATGTCAACATCAACCAGAGATGAACCGATATGAAAAATGAAAACAGTAAGAGGCATATGAAAATAATGCAGATATGCTGAATCCCGTTAAAAAAGAGGGAACATGTGACAGGAAAAATTAACACCACAAGAGGCCCCTTCTAAGAAACAAACTCATCCATGCATTCCACTAGATACTCCTTGAAAACCAATGTAGAAATTAAGCAGGTTCAGTAAACAAGACACTTCATTCATATGGAAAAAAAATTAAACCGACCACACCATGGAAGCTAAATGAAATAAACTAAACAAACAAGCAGAAATAATTTAATAAAAAACCCAAAAATGAAAAAAAATATTACATAACAACATTATCTAGAGATGATCAGCAAACATAAAAATCAATAAAATGGAATTAAGACACCCAAAATGTCATTTTAAAGCCAAATTATGATTAAAAATAAGAGACAACTTACAAAAGACTAATAATTGTGGGACTTATCACAATCCCTTTTTAGAAAAGGAAAAATATCATCAGGAACATGATCATACCAAGTAAAATCAACTCCATTTATACCATTATTTGAAAGACCATCCACAACTAAATATTCTCCCCTATTAATGTGACTGATAATATGATTCATGGAAAATAGAGTATCCAAAAATTTAATCCAATGATTAGTTAGATTCCAAGACAAGTGATAAAGACCTATCCATGTGGTCGATATGACAATAGTAGAATCACACTCAATGCAGAATTTATCTCATCCATGATTCAAATCATGTTCCACTACATTGAAAATTCCAAGAATTTCAGCCTCAAGTGAAGAGGAAAGGCCACAAGATCCATGAAAACATCCAAGGACATATGCTTTATGATTTTTGAAAATAGATCTATAACCAGAGAGCCCTATATTACCTCTAGAAGTTCCTTCATAATTAAATTTTAACCATTCAAAAAAAGGCTCTTTTCAAAAAACATCAGATGAACCATGTGGATGCCTGATGTTTCTCTTGAAACATATCCAATTCAGTACAAACAAATCATGATGTGAATTGAATTAAAACTGCTTCCTCGGAATTTCTTCATTACGCACAGCAGCATGAATAGTTGATAAAACCCCACTGATCGAAAAGGAAAATCTGTCACGAATCAGCTTTTTTCAAGAAGACCAAATAAAATGAAGATGTTTAGTAGCATCGCCCCTAAAAAGATCCTTCATTTGTGGAGAAAGTTTAGTTGAAGGCCATCCTTGGATGAATTCATAGATATAAGACCAACCAGGCATAAGTATTTCAATGATTCCATAAATAGCCTTTCACAAGAAAGAGGCAGTGACACAACTTAGAAACAAATGATCATTGTATTACAAGATACAAATTTCTATAAAATTTTAAGAAGACATAAAACAATTGACGGTAGGTTCTCATGCCCAAAAATCCTCACTATTAGAGAAGAAGTAACTATAGACAATATTAAAAATATGATTTTGGAGACCCCCCATATTATCAAGCTTATATTTAATCGTGGAACCCAAATCTGCTTTGAAATCATCATTCATCAAGGTATCAACAAGGGGACAACCAGTCCAGTTGGCCTTCCAAAAGGATAAAGATGAATAACATGAATCAAGATATATGTCATAAGAGTCAATAGATGAAAAAATGGATTTAAAATCTGGCTAAATAGAAGAATATAGATGATTAAAAACCCCATTCTTGAGCCTATCCACGAATTTATCTCGAAGAAAGTCATGATACTCTGAATTACTATTGACAACCCTCTATATGAAGGATTCTTGTAATGAATCATTGAACATATAATGATTTCTAATTCCAACACCCCTTACATCATAGGGTTTACAACAATTATTCCATTAGTATGTGGATAATTTCTTCTCTAGAATTCTACCATTCCTAATAAAGATTTTAATAGAATCATTAATGACCTTGATGAGAGAGACCTACCACTTATAAAACATGAATGAATAAACAAGCTTAGAAATAATCACATCCTTAAACAAACATACACGAACTACTAGGGAGGAGACTTGACCTTCCATGTAGCATATGACTTTTGATTTTACTTAGAATATCAGAAATTTTAAATTCTTTAGGCCACCCCCAAAACATAAAAACACCCATATATGTTAAGGGAATAAATCCTTCACGAATACCATAATCCTTGATAATTCCCATCTTCCGCGAAACAGAAAAATTTCTACAAAAGTAAACAAAGGACTTACTCTAACTAATCTCTAGCCCTGAAACTTTTTCATAATGAAAAAGTGACTGTATAATATTTTTAATACTTCTCTAATCCCCTTTAGTGAATAGAATAATATCATCAACATACAAAAAGTGTGTAGGAGCAATAATTCCTCTAACAGCATAAAAAGACATTAGTTTCCCATTACCATTAATAATAGAAAGTAATCAACACACATAATCCTCTAAAATAGAAAAAATGGTGGCCGAGATAGGGTCACCATGTCTAACACCTCTAGAACAAGCATAATAGGCCTTAGGGGATCCATTAACAAGGACATAAATATGAGATGACTCAAAAATGATTTTAACCCAATTAAGTAATACATCATAAAAACCAAAAAAATGTAAAGTCCCCAAATTTTGATGTAATTTTTTTTAAATTATACGTGAATTTTATGAGTCTGCAAAAATTTACAGAGCATGATTCTGAGGCCTGGTTTGCCCCGAATGAATTTATGAACTCTTTTCCAGGTACGTTCAGTAAATGTACGTGTGGGTTTTTGTAACTTTTAAAATGGTGCTCGGAATTGAAATCGGATGGCACCGTTGAACTCGCAGCACCAATATTCTCTTAAAGAGAACTTCAAATTGACCATGGTAGGTCGAGGTTCAAAGATAGATTTTTTGTTTTTAATGGAAATGAAAAATAAAATAAAATAAAATTTTATTTAATATTTAAAAAAACAACCCACATGAATGTTAAAGTGGTGGGGACCACCTAAAATAAAACCCCCATTTTGAAATTAAAGGTGGGGACCACCTGAAACCTTTTTAATGGGAGAAACCCCATTCAACTACACATTTAATTTTTGGAGAAAACATAAATTAATTAAATATGTCAACATTTATGTATTCCAACATAAATTAATCTACCTAATTTAATTTATATTTTCACCTCTTTTATTTTGAGGATTGGTTGGAGAAGTGTGGAGAATTTGCAGAATGATGTGGAAAATTCATACCTCTCTAATGAAGAACTTTTCCTATAAACGAAGAACTACGTTGAAGAATGTTCATCGGAATCAAGAAAGAGGAAGATGCAGGAGCCGACATCAAAAGCATGATTAAGGAAGAAATGATCATTGGCACATTCCTCAACTTCACCATTTTCATCTTGCAACATAACAACAAACCTTCGAGGTAATGTTTTATGTTTTAAATACCTCCCTTACCTATTCTTGATGTTCTACGTGATTCAAAAGTTGTTAACCCCTTGATACCGCTCTAACACAGAGGGTGTGGGCCAAACGAATAAGGACCAACCTCTCTATAATCCTTTGTGGTTTTAGAGGATATCCTTGTGATGGAGGAAGACGGAAACATGGGGTCTACTACAAGACATGGGCGGAGACAAGCGTCTCCACCGCTCGACGAACTAGGGGCCACGATGACGAAGGGAGGACAACCGACTGAGCTAGCTGCCGGTTAAGGTACAGCGTATGACCGCTCCATGATGAGAGGCCAAACAGCCATTCGGGCCATCGCGACAGACTGCCACACCGCTGCTTCCCTACGTCGTCGCCACGCAACGCCGCATCGCGGCCGCCCAGCCGCACCGCGGCCACACCGCCGCACTATGGGCCGCCAGGCCGGGACCCCGACGTGATCCGGGCCACCTGGCGTAGGGAATGCCAGATCTAGCGGGCTGGGTCGGGTCAGCTCGGTTCGGGCTGCTCCTGGTCGATCCGACCAGGTTGGATCAGACCCAGACCAGTTTTGACCCTAAACGTTCGCTCGACCATAACATTGGCACCAAGCATCCGATTGATAAACTTTTTGTGGTGCAAGAAACCTTTGAGTGAGACAGTCTTTTTGGTATACCCACATGAGATTTGGATATTTTTTGGTCATGAACCGGTTGGATCTGGCACGAATCTAATCGGGCCCTCGGAAATAAAAGGCTAATAACTTATAGACCAAGTGTCTGATCGATGTACCGTCTATTCCGTGGAGACCCCTATTGCATGGAAGTCCTTTGGGATACTTCTTCATTGGATTTCAGGGATTTTTGTTTTTCAACATGTATCATTAGGATCAGATTCTCCCGGAGATGAGCAAGCTTAGTGCAGGTACCCTGTTGCTGGCTATGATGAGGTACTATGATCATGTGTGTGTCTAAAGATGTATTGCCGATGTACTAGGATTCTGTGTGGGTCTGACGATGCACTGAAATTTACTCAGATCCAATGTGGGTCGGACGATGTACATAGAATGTTCTAGGATCTTGTAGGGGTCTGATGATGTACTGACGATGTAATAGTATCCTATCTGTGTCTGATGATAGACTGACGATGTAATAGGATCGTTTGTGGGTTTGACGATGTAATCACGATGTACTAGGATCCTGTGTGGGTTTGATGATGTGCTGTTGATGTAATAGGATCCTATGTGGGTCTAAAACTGTAATGACGATGTACTAGGATCTTGTGTAGGTCTGAGGATGTACTAACAATATACTAGGTTGTTGTGTGGGTCTGACAATTTACTGACGATGTATTAGGATCATGTGTGGGTCTGACGATCAAATGACAATGTAATAGGATCCGATGTGGTTTTGAAGATTTACTGATGATGTAATAGGATCCTTTGTGTGTCTGAAGATGTACTAATGATGTACTAGGATCCTGTGTGGGTCTGATGATGTACTAAAAATGTACTAACATTGAACTAGGATCTAATGTAGGTCTGACGGTGTACTAGGATCATGTGTGGGTCTGAAATTGTACTTGGATCCTGAGTGGGTCTGCAATTTGGGATCCTTCATGGGTCATCCAATTAACAGAGTTAGATGATTTAGTAGTTACATCTAATAATCACTACTACTGTACCAAAGTTATACAGTTTATGAGTTGTTTCTTTACCTTCATGGTGATACCATTGTGTATTCCTCTCGGTGGCATACATGTGTGGTTCTTACCTTCATAGGATTTCTAAATTTGTGGAATAGTTGTGCTTTGTGATTCTTGGTTGGACCATGTGTTTTCTCATAGTTGAGATGGGTATACATGATATCTTAGGTATATGTATGGGCATATACCTATGTAAGTCAATTATTTGATTTCATGATTTGTGAATTTTGTGAGACCTTGATGGTCTCAGGGTCCCTTCTGAGTATCATCATACTCACCCCTGCACCGGCTATGCCTGCACCTTGTTTTGTTTGGTGTAGATGGTGGACAACTATGACTGAGGACCAGAGTACCTGGACTGGAGGTAGCTCAGTGGTGGAAATTAGATGAGGTGTTCCATAGAGACAGCCGTTTGAGAGCTGTACTTACCCTTCAAGTAGGATCCAAGGAGGGTGTTCATATGGGCTATTTCAATTTACTCGTACCCTTCTGTTTTCTTGTACATTTCATTTGGGATTGTATTCTGGCCCCTTTTTTATTACTTTCAGCACACTTTTTCTATACAGTTTACTTGGGTTCGTATCTCTCTGTGTGCTTGGTTGAGTGTGTTTACAGGTTATAAAGGAAATTCCATACCAGTTTTTGGGAATACGCCTTTTGAGGCTAGTCAATAGCCCCTGGCCTATGGATGGTGGGCTTGTGGTAGTCACGGAATGTGTCTTGTGGTACGGGTCATGACAAATTGGTATTAATGGAGTCGACTATACCGTATAACATAAGACTCTGATCTTTTTAACGGTAAAATTGTTACGTTTTATGAGCGTTGTTATCAGTTTAGGGAACCCAGTGATGATCCGGCGGCCGACGTATCCATACACCAAGACTGTGAACTCTGATTTCCAACCCAGTGCATGAAAAACCTGATTTCATGTGTTTTTTTCAAGAGTTTTCATTTTAATCTCATTGACATAGCTCGCAATGTATATGTTGTTGACCATGGCACACCTATTTCTTTTCAGGATGCCTCCATGCTAATAACTAGCTAGGTTTCCAGGTATAGTACGCACTAAAATCCCACCACGTGATGAGGCCTAGTCATAGGGCCCTCATCTAGTAGAGGCACCAGCAGAGGTACCAGCGGTACCATTACCCATTGGGAAACCGATGCCACCAGCCCCAATAGTATAGGGTGAACACCACTTGAGCACATTACATGAGTTCCATTGGCATAGGCCAAGTAGTTTCTATGGAGAGATGGACCCACAGATAACTGAGGATTGGCTGGAGACCGTGGTGAGAGTCTTTTGACTGGTAGGGACACCAGCTGATCACATGGTGATCCTTGTCGCCAGTCTTCTACATTAAGTAGTAAAAGGATGGTATAGTTAGTTTCTACAGGTTTGTTTCTGACGCTTTCACCAGGGTGTGCACGTCCTTCTATTTGGGACGCATAGCTATTTCCCCACATTCCCACTTTCCAAAGGCGGATGACATCCGTTTCTTATTCAGGGAAATTTTCTCCTTGATTGAAACGGGATGATGGGATGTCAATGCTTTCTTCCATGGATTCCTCCTTAGAACTCATCACCTAGTCCGGGTCTCCCTTATAGATTAATTTTTGGTTTGTGAATCTCATTTCAGGTGCCATATCCTCATGGATACCAGTTAATTACACTACTTCCTTCAAGGCATTCCTTGGGGTCTTGACATGGTAGTAACCTTCGGTCAGAGTAGATGACAACATTAGGCTTGTCGGGGAATCTATGGTTGCGTGGACATAGAAGAACCTGTATTCTTCCTCATAAGAGGGCATTTCAAGAGTGCAGAACTTGAGACGTCCCGCATCAAATGTTTATAATCACATGCCATATGCATGTATCAATGATTATCCCAAGCATACCATGTTTAACATGGGGTATGCCGTGAGTTTAACGTATTTTGTAGAAGGTTACACCAAATGTGTGCCTTCTGAGGATTTCCTCATGAATTTTGATGTTTATCATGAGGTAGGCCATGAGTTTAACGACTTTCTATGACAAAATGAGAGTGATCAGAACATCCCATAAAGACAGATAGGATTGGTACATCCCGAGGGAACACCAAGAAGATGAATGGATCAGAATTCCCAATGAGGATGGATACTATGTGGTGCACCCCATGGAGGAGAGATGTCACACCATAATGGCTAATCTGAACACCACTGAAGGCGGATCAGGGAGCGTGCACCCCAGAATGGGGGACACCAAGGCTTACCATTGGCTGGGATTTAACCTCATGGAGGATTCATACGTACACTATGTAGAGGACATGGATAAAAACCCACGTAGTTATATGGGGTGATTAATCACGGTGTACACAAACGAAAATGAACCAGAGACATGCTGAGGCTTATGCATGGTTAGCTGCCCGGGTGATGTAAGGAGTGGCACTTGGATGAATGGCATGATCTCACCAAAATGTGGAAGCCCGGGTATCAATGATGATGGGTGATGGATGGATGAATGAGGTGCAGGGGGAATGAAATGGAACCATCACATGGGAGACGGTGGAGTTGGGATTGATCCTCTAAGAGACCTCATATGTGTCCTCATGGAAGGTAATTAAAGTCTGCGTAGTTCGGTGAGATGATAGGACACCTGAAGAGGTGACCTGTGAGAATGGACGCATGGATGGGACCTAGGGGAAGTAAAACCTCCGGGTAGGGTCATGGCCGTCCTGATACACATAGGCTCATGGGAGAGATCAAGACGAGATATAAGTGATTAACTTGAGCCTCAGGGAGGCTTCGTACGTATCCTTGTGGCAGGGAATCAAAGAAAGCATAGTTCAGTGGTGGGAAGTGACGTGGGGGGGGGGGGGGGGTCGGAGCAACCAATGGGTGGTGGGATTGAACCTCATAAAGGCTTCCTACAAACCCTGCCTTGGCATGGATCAAATACCTCATAGTTCGAGTGGGTACTGGTGAACCAACATGAAGGTGGACCTGGGGTCCGATGTTTGATAGGATTCAACCTTGTGGAGGCTTCCTACGTATCCTCATGGTAGGTGATCAATGTCCATGTAGTTCATATGATGAAGACTTTCCATCGATTGGGGTTTTCAATGGCTTACCGTTGGATGGGGTCGCAACGACTTACCTCTAGATGAGGTTTCAATGGCTTACCGCTGGATGGGGTTGTCAGTGGCTTACTACTAGATGAGGTTGCAAAAGATTAACCCTGGATGAGGTCGCAATGGCTTACCACCAAACAGGGTTGTCAGTGGCTTAAATATGATGAGGCCACAACTTCTTACCACTGGATTGGGTCACAATGGCTTACCACTGAATGGAGTGACAAAAACTTACCACTGAATTGTGGCTGACAATGGCTTACCGATGAAAGAAGGCCACAGTTTAACGTCATTCTAGACGGGGGTGAACTGACATAATGGTGGTCAGAATGACCAGTTGGTTGGCTTGAACCTCATGGAGGCTTCATACATACCATGCCTTGGGAAGAATCAAAGACTACATAGTTTACAGAGGATGTGGGGCTTACACTCTAGGCTGCCTAGTGTGTTGGTGAACCAACGTGAAGGGGGTCAGAATGACCAATGTGTTGTGGACTTGATCCTCATAGAGGCTTCCTATATTCCACACCTTGGAGAGGATCAAAGACAATAGAGTTCAGATGGTGTGTGGATGACTTTCTAGGCTGCCCATGGTATTGGTGAACCAACATGAAGATGGTCAGAACGATCGGGGTGGTGGGATTTATCCTCAAGGAAGCTTCCTTTGTACCTTGTCTTGGTGAGGATTAAATACCACATAGTTCATATGGCTTGGGACATACACTCTAGGCTTCCCAAGGAGGATGTCATGGTCGATGATTGCTCTAAGACCACATGAGTCATGCTCAGTGTGAGAAAAAAGAGGCAACAAGGACCTGACGATAACAGCGCAAAGGTGTGTTCATGAAGGGTTGTGAATGGGGCTTATGCAAGGAATATACCCGGGTGCTGGTAAAGAGTGGAAATGGTGAATGTTTCTTACATAGGGAAGCTTCCTGTGTGCCGCTATGGAGCAGAAATGGGGAATGCGGCTTACGCAGGGGAACTGCCCAAGTGCCGCTTTGGAGTAGCAATGGTGAATGGGGGTTACGTAGGGAATCTGCCCGTGTTTCACTATGGAGCGGCAATGGTGAATGGTGCATATACAGGGATATTCCTGTGTGCCACTGTGGAGGGGAAATGGTGAATGGGGCTTAAGAAAGGAAGCTACACGTGTGCTGCTATGGAGCGGTAATGGTGAATTGGACTTACATAGGGAAGCGGTTGTTGTGCCTCTATGGAGTGGTAATGTGAATGGGGCTTACGCAGGGAAGTTGCATGTGTGCTACTATGGAGCGGCAATAGTGAATGGGGCTTATGCAGGGAAGCTTCCCGGGTGCCGCTATGAAGTGGCAATAGTGGATGGGGCTTATGCCGGGAAGCTACCCGTGTGCCCCTATGGAGTGACAATGGTGTATGGCACTTACGTAGGGAAGCTGCCCAGGTGCCTCTATGGAGCAGAAATGGTGAATGGGGCTTATGCAGGGAAGCTACCCGTGTGCTGTTATGGTGAGGCAATGGTGGATGGGGGCTTACACAGGGAAGCTGGTCGTGTGTCGCTATGGTGTGGAAATGATGAATGGGGCTTATGATGGGAAGCTTCTCGTAATGTCTTCCTCATGTATGGCCATTAGGGCATCTCAACCCACTTGTGGGTTGATCCCTTCTCCTTTACACTTGTGGACAAGAGGGATAAAACAAAGGGGCGTTGTAATCAGCCTGAACAAAGGGAGATGAAAACAATGAATTACAAGCTCTACATTCTGAATGCAATGACGGTGGTGTGGCGTTGGAGGATTGTTGTTGACCGTGTTTGATGCACCGCATCCATATCGTGTTAGCCTGAAATGGGGACAAACAAATGAGGGTCGATAGCTGACCATGCTCTAATCATAGGAACTGACTTGAAGTGTTATCCGAAGTATTCCGAGGCATTGGCCCATGACGGCAGGTGAGCCGATACGGAATGGGACCTAGCCGTTAGGGGGTCCCTTTAGACATGAATGTGGATGAAGATCCGATTGAAGGACACACAAAGTGTGAGGTTGAGTGATGGAATGTTTGAATGAATTCCAACACTCTTGAAATTATGCCACTGTTATCATGGCATTATGTTTCATATGCTTGGATCATAAGGTATCTCTAGTTTTGAGCAAGAGGCATCTTATTTTTGGCACATAGGGTGTACTATAGTTTATAGTCATATAGATAGGATGGTTTCCATATCATGCTTGGAGCACAAGGCATCTCTTCTTTGGAGGAAGATGCATCCTATGTTTTGAACATATTGAATACTACTGTTTAGAGTCATGTAGAGAGGATTGTTTGCATCTTATGCTTGGAGCATAAGGCATATCTTATATTGAGTAAGAGGTATACTTTTTTTTTTGGAAAATAGGGAGTACTATAGTTTAGAGTCTTGTAGATAGGATTATTGGCATCTTATTCTTGGCACATAAGGTATCTCTTTTTTGGAGTAAGAGACATCCTATGTTTGGAATATAGGTTGTGCCACATTTTATAGACATGTAGATAAGACTGTTGGCACATTATGCTTGGAGCATACAGTATCTCTTGTTTGGAGAAATAGGCATCCTATGTTGGAATCATTGGGAGTACATCCATTTTGAGCCATGTAGAAAGGACTATTGGAATCATATTCTTGGAAAATAAGGCATATCTTTTTTGGAGAAAGTGGCATCCTATGTTTGGAACCTAGGGAGTAATACAGTTTACAGTCATATAGAAAGGACTGTTATCATCTCATGCTTGGAGTATAAGGAATCCTTTTATTGGAGCAAGAGGCATCCTACATTTGGAACACAGAGAGTAATACAGTTTAGAGTTATGTAGAAAGGACTGTTGGCATCTCATTCTTGGAGAATGAGGAATCTCTTATATTTAGTAATAGGAATCCTATGTTTGGACCATTAGAATTACTACAGTTTAAAGTCATGTAGATAGGACTATTGGCATCTCATGCTTGGAGCAGGAGGAATCTCTTATATTGATTAAGAGGCATCATTTTTTTGGAACATTAGGATTTCTGTAGTTTATAGTAATGTAGATTAAGCTATTGGAATCACATTCTTAGAGCAGGAGGCTTATTTATATTCAGTAATAGGAATCCAAATTATGGATGATAGGGAGTACTACAGTTTAGAGTCATGTAGATAGGACTATTGGCATCTTATTCTTGGTGCATAAGGCATCTCTTGTATGGAGAAAGAGGCATCCTAGATTTGGAACACAGGGAGCACTATAGTTTATGGTAATGTAGAGAGGAATTCTAGGCATAAGGTTCCTAGCAATGGTTAGGGTTGGGTCTTACGTGAGGGTGACACATTCTAGTTCAACCTGGCATTAGAGCCAAGTGGAAGTGTTTGGAAGAGTATCTTGAGGAATAGTTCGACTCAAGGTACTCGGGGAATTGATGATGAGGATCTCAACTCACTACATGGGAATGGAACCAAGAGGAATATTTAGACTCAAGGTGTTTCATGGTGTGTGGAGGAGTCTCTCAAATCATGGTATTCCACAGGTGGAAGGTGGGTGCACATAAGGGGAAAATAGAAAATGTCGACATCCCAACCCGAAACATTTGTGGTGCAACTATCCATTTTTCATGGGGGTCAGTGAAGGTAGTGAACAGACAGGCCCAGAGGGTCAGGACCGCAATCCGACACTGAACTCGAGCGGGGGTTATCCATCGCTCTACGGACTGCGGGGCGCGAAGTTTGGAGCTTCGAAACAGATAGGTGTTCGCAAAGGTGCTTTGAGGATCAAATGGGCTCGAGGTGCATGGGTTCCCATGAAGAATGGTCTCACGAAGCATGGGATCACGGAGAATGGTCTCGCGAAGAATGGTCTCATGGAGCATGGTCTCTTGGAGCATGGTCTAACGAAGCAGCAACAAGAAGGATGCTGCTTGTTGAGCAGGGGCTTCGGGAGCAGCTTCACAAAGGAACGTAGAGCTCCATAAATCGGGAGATCAGCCACCCAAGAGGCAGAGTGGCCATCCGGAGAAGGGGGGTGATCTGGGTATCTATAGGCAAGGGGCGTCGTGAAGTTGATCATTCTCTTCACGAAGACAGAGCTTACTCTGCGGCAGATCGCGAACATCAAATGCGGTCATGGAGCGTCCCTCCTCCTTGCATCGCGGCACATCGAAAACGTCAAATTGGTTCGTGGAGCATTCTGAATCCTTTCATCACGACGGGTCTTCGCGGCATGTCGCAAATGTCAAATGGGTTCGTAGAGAATCCTTCTTCTTTGCTTCACAATAATGCTCTAAAATCTCGGAGGGGGCTTCACGAACGGGCTTCGCGAACCAGTTTTCTAGCCCAAATTCAAATGTCCATAACTCTTAATCCGTAACATCGTTCGGGTTCTAAGACTTACCAAATCAAAGCCTGTGATTTGTGAAAGGATCTTGGATCATGTATAGAAGCATTTAAAAATTTTGGGGAAACATTTTCCTGTTTCAACAAGTTTCACGATGAGGTGACTCTTTTTTGGGTAGACTTTGAGAGCCTGTTTCGGGCAGTGTTTGTCCCATCAACTCTTTGAGCAATGTGAAAACTAGAGCTTCTTCATCTTTCATACAGTAGAATGACTGTGGATCAATACACAACAAGTCTCACCGAACTCCCACTCCACTCCACTAATATGGTGTGGGACCCATTATTCAAGGCTTGAACCTTTGTGCAGGGATTCAGTCAGGAGATCAGGGCGTCGATGATTTCTCCCAGCATCCCGACGTAGGTGAGGTGTTAAAACGAGCCCTATTAGTGGAGTGTTTTCTTGCTGAGAAGTCACCTGCTGCGAGACACACCACCAGACGTCACATAGAGAAGTCTTCTACAACCGGTAGAAAATATATTTCATAAAGGTCCAAGAGGACCAGAACTATAGGTGGACGACTGTATGACTCGGGATCAGTTGTGTAGGGCACATGAGAGAGAGGCAGTTATGCGAGGAACATGCAGGGTTTCACATGCTGTATGTAGGGTCACATGACTCGTGACTGTCTGACCCACCATACAGATGATCAGTAGATTGTCGAAGGACCGCCTAGGAAGAGATAGAGTTTCGAACGACGAGGTATGTAGGGAGAAGGTGGACGTGGAAGAGGGGCTGGCCATATAGCTAGATGTGGGTTAAAATAGTAGATGTTACCACCACCACCACCAAGTGGTCCACCCCAACCTCATGGAGAAGGTTGACATGGGAGATCATAGCTCCAGGTAGCTGAGGCCTATGACCATGGAACTATGGAGATGATACGAGGTAAAATCTATCTCTACTTCACCATAGTTGTAGTACTTATTGACACAGGTTCTCAACATTCTTTTATTGGCACTGAACTCGTTCGGAGCATGGAGATTCTGATGGATCCATTGGCTAGATCCATAAAACTAGAGACTCCTATGGGAGCGGATTCGATAATTACACACTGGTGCTGGCAGTGTGACCATACTCTAGGAGGTGAGAGCTTTGGCTGGGATATCTTAGTTGCGTCATCGATGCCTTATGATGTCATCTTGGGTATGGATTAGTTATTCGTAGTTCATGCTCAGATTGACTATATTAGTTGAAAAGTGCGGTGTGTCTGCACGGATGGGACCAAGTTTAGCTTCACCGGTGAGAAGGGAGCCTTTGTAGCATAGGATGGACTTACCCAGAGGAGAGTACAGATGATCACTCTTCAGTTGGGTAGCCTTACCCTTGGAGAGGTTGATGTGGAGAGACCAATCTATCCTATAGTGGTGGACCAGTACATGTATTTCTTCCCTAGTGATGTTCCAGGTCTACCTTCTCACAGAGAAGTGGACTTTTACATTGACTTGTACCCCGGGATGGCACCGATATCCACACCAGCATATTGGATGGCTCCCACAGAGCTTTGTGAGCTACGGTTATAGCTAGAAGACTTAAAGGGGAATGTGTTCCTTCATCCCAGTGTCTCTCCATAGGAATCCCCAATTTTGTTTTCCAAGATGGAGGATGGGAGATTAAGGAATTGTGTTGACTATCGACGCCTGAACCAGGAGACCATGAAGAACAAGAACCCACTCCTGAGTATAGACATCCTCTTTGATCAACTGAAGTAGTCACGATGGTTCTCAAAGTTGGATATCAGATTAAGTTATCACTAGCTCATAATGTGAGATAAGGATGTTCTAAACATGACATTCAGATATCGGTATGACCATTAAGAGTTCTTGGTTATGCCTTTTGTCATGACCAACACCCCAACAGTGTTCATGGGACACATAAACAGGATCTTTCAGCCATACCTTGATTTATTTGTAGTAGTCTTCATCGACGACATTATGATATACTCAGATACAGAGGAGGAGTATACCAATCACTTTCAGGTAGTTCTAGACACACTCTGAGAGCCCCAACATTGTGGTATTCTCTCGAAGTGCCAGTTCTGGATCTGAGATTTGCACTTTATGCAACACATCATCTCAAAGGCTAGAGTTGTAGTGGATCCAACAAATATTGTGGCAGCACATGCTTGGGATCCACCCAAGAGTGTGACATATGTATATAGTTATCTGGGATTGGCTGGATACTACCATAAGTTTTTGTCAGATTTCTCCAGATTTGGAGCACCATTATTAGTGTTGACAAAGAAACGGAAACCCTTCACGTGGTCGGATAAATTTCAGCGGAGTTTTCAAGAGCTGAGGAATAGGAAAACTAGTGCCCCCATCTTGAGGCTTCCATAGGATGGTGTTGGGGACTTAGTCTACTATGAAACATCAGGGAACGGGCTTGGATGTGTCATGATGCAGGAGCAAGCAGAGTTCACATATGGTTATTGACAACTAAGACAACATTAATAGGACTACACTACCCATGACCTGGAGTTAGAAGTAGTGTTCTTCACCTTGAAGATTTGGTGACATTACTTGATGGGGGACCATTTTATAGTCTACTAAGATCATAAGAGCCTCAAGTATATCTTCACACAAAAGGGCCTGAACCTGAGACAACAACATTAGCTTGAGTTCTTCCAAGGTTAAGACTTAGAGATAGTCTATACTCCTGAGAAGGGGAACGTTGTAGCAGATGCACTCAGCAATAGATCTGGTATACATATACTAGGCAAGGCGATAGAGCAGCTAGCCGCTTTGCTGATATCCTTTGTGGATTGAGATGGTGCATCTTTTCTTTAGTCTCATGAAGTCACTCCCCCACTTATTTTTTGAGTCAGGGAGGCGCAGAGTGTGGATACATACTGTGAGGCTCATCATACTTATATATCCATAGGATAGGCAGCTGATGGATTTTTTAAAAGTGGGGATCACATTAACATCCTCAGGGGATGTACCGTGGTACTAGTTTCACTTCAGGAGGAAGTGATGAGGGAGTTCCACACATCCCCTCTAGAGGAACATCCAAGAGTGGTGAAGTTGTACCAGGATCTCCGACGATAGCACTGGTGGCCGAGAATGATGAAATAAGTAGTAGAGTTTGTCTCTTGGTGCCTCACTTGTTAGAAAGTGAAGGCAGAGCATCAGGTACCAACATGCTTGATTCATCCTTTAGAGGTCCCAGATTCGAATTGGGATGGGATATCACTGGACATCATCACAGTACTTCCACGTACATCTAGAGGTCATGACTTACTCACCATGTCTGCCCCACTTCCTACCAATTAAAGAGCAGGGTTCTGTAGAGTTCATGCGACTCCTTTATGTGTAGGAGATTGTAAATCTACATGGAGTACCCTCAATGATTGTCCCAGATCATGATACATGTTTTACATCCCGAATATGGAAGGGGTTTCAGCATGATTTCAAGATGCAGCTTCGTTTGAGCACCGCCTTCTATCCTCAAATGGACACCCAGATTAAACAAACCATCCATACCCTCAAGGAAATGATGCGTCCTTGCGTCGTCAACTTAGGTCACATCAGGGAGGATCAGTTTCCTTTGGTAGAGTTTTCATACGAAAATAGTTATCACTCCACCATTAGGATAGTACCTTTTGAGGTGTTGTATTGGAGACCTTCTGGATCACTATTGTTCTGGACTGAACTAGGGGGGTCATCACTCGTGGGAACATAGACGGTACGGGCAACCAAAGAGAAATTACAGTTCATCCAGGAGCAGATGAAGACTACACAGAGTAGACAAAAGTCTTATGCTGATTGGAGATGTAGCCTTCTGGAGTTCGAGGATGGAAACCACGTGTTTTTTTGGGTCTCACCAAGATAATTTTTGTAGAGATATGGATGGGGTTGAAAGTTATATCTAAGGTTTAAAGGAATCTTCCATGTCCTCATCAGAGTTGGAAAGGTGGCTTAATTCCTAGCACATCCCCTTCAGTTTCATCGGGTGGACGCTGGCTTCACGTATCCCAACTGAGGAGATACCTGCATGACCCTTCTCACATCATCGACCCTGGTGAGCTAGACATCGATAATGGGGAAAAATTTATAGAGGACCCAGTATAGATTTAGGGTCAATAAGAGTAGGTCCTTCGTGGGTGGTCGATACCTATGATTCATGTTCGTTGGAAGCATGGGAACCTCTAAGAGAGCACATGGGAAAGGGAGGTTTAAATTCTTGCTCAGTACCCTCACTTGTTTAACTACTTTTGTGTTGTGGATTTCAGGGATGAAAAACCCTGTTGTGGGAAGAATGTAATGACATATAATTTCAATGTATTTTTTTATTATATGTTAATTAATGAGTCTGTGAAAATTTACAGTGCGTGATTCTATGGCCCGTTATGCCCGGAATGAATTTCTAATCTTTTTTTGGTATGTTTAGTAAATGTACGAGTGGGTTTTGGTAACATTTATACTAGTTCTCAGAATATAAATATGAGTGCACCATTGAACTCGTAGGACCAGTATTCACTTAAAGGGACCTTCACCTCGACCGCAATATGTCGAGGGTGAATGATAGATTTTTTGTTTTGCATGGAAATGAAAAATAAAATAAAATAAACTTTTATTTTATTTCTAATAAAACCTTTAACATGAATGTTAAAGAGGCAGGGACCACCAGAACTAAAACACCCATTTTGAATTTAAAGGCGGGAACCACCCGAACCCTCTTTAATGGGAGAAACCCCTTTCAACTCCCCATTTTATTGTTGGTGGAAACATAAATTAATTAAATGTGTCAAAATTTAATTATGCCAACAAAAATAAATCTACATAATTTAATTTATATTGGAAACTATTTTCCTTTTTGGATTAGTTAGCTAAGTGTGGATAATTGGGAGAAATCTATGGAGAAATCATACATCTCTAAAGAAGAACTTTTCCTCCAAATGAATAATGCTATTGAAGAACATTCTTCAGAATCATGAAAGAGGACGACACACAAGCTAACTTTTTAAGTGTGATTGTAGAAGCAACGAATGTTGGAACATTCTTTTCCATCACCATTTTCATCTCGAAACCCAACAACAAAACATCGAGGTAGGGTTTTATGTTTTAAACACCTCTCTTACCCATTTTTGATTTCTTTTGTTATTCAATGATTGTGAACTTCTTGCTACCACTCTAATAAGAATAGTGCAGGCCAAACAAACATGTCCCAACCTCTCTGTAATCCCTTGTGGTTTTCAATGAAATCATTGTGATGGGGGGAAGACGACAACCGGAGGCCGGCCGAATGACGGGGGTGATGGCGCATGTCTGCACTGCCTGGAAAACAAGGGGTCGTGGCTTGTGCTGTGGTTACAATGGGAGGATAACAGGCTAATCCGGCCACCAGCAAAGGCGTGGAACTCGACATCGCAATGTGGAGAGGACATTTGGCTATCCGGCCAGCTGCGGCAACCACCGTCCCCACCCCATAGCTGTCTAGGCCGGGCTGCTCGGCTGGGCCACCCAGCGTGGGGTGGGTCGGACCCAGTGGGCCAGGCCAGAACTAGTGGGCTAGGCTGAACCCAGCGGGTCGGGTAGGGTCGGCCGAGGCTGGGTCGGTCCGACTTGGTCAGACGGGACCCAGACCAGTTTCAACCCTATACGTTCTTTAAGCCATAACATTCACACAGTGTGTTCATTTGAAGAACCATCTGCGGCACCAAAAACCTTGGAGTGAGATGGTACTTTTGGTATACCACACGTGATATTTGGATAATGTTGGGGTATTTTCAGGATGGATTGATCAAGAGTATAGCCAAGTCATCGAATGAATATGGCTTATCACTTACAGACCACGCGTTCGATTGATGCACTGTTGGTCACATTGAGACCCCTATTACGTGGTGGTCCTTTGGGTTCTTCTTCATGGGACTTCATTGTAGTTGAATTATCATCTGGTAGCTTGAGTAGAAGACTCTAATAGTGACGATAATGCTTAGTGTGGGTACCCAATAGCTACCTGGGATGATGTACTAGGATCCTGTGTGTGTCTGATGATTTACTGACGATGTACTAGGATCTTATGTGGGTATGAAGATGTACTAACAATTTACTAGGATCATTTGTGGCTCTAACGATGTACTGACGATGTACTAGGATACTCTGTGGGTATGACGACTTACTGACGATGTACTAGGATCTTGTGTGGGTCTGATGATGTATTGACGATGTACTATTGTCCTGTGGGGGTCTGACGATGTTCTGGCATTGTAATAGGATCATGGGTGGGTCTGATGATGTGTTGCTGATGTACTATGTCACGACCCATCCTCGGGGCCCGTGCCGTGACTACCCCAAGCCCACCTTCCATAGGCCAGGGGCTGGCAACTAGAACCAAGGCTTAAATCCTGAGAAGAGGGAAGGAATTGCCTTTGAAAAGTAAACAAGCACCACAGAGTAAGCAAGCGGAAAAGTAAACACTAAGTAAAAACTATAACAAGATGTGCAGAAGGTAAAGGGGCCGGAAATACAAGCCCAACTGTAAAGTACAACTGAAAGGGGAAAACAACAACTGAAAAGAAAAACCGCAACGTCGAGCCGTCCTATGGAAGTCCCACCTGAAGGGTGGGTACAGATAGCTTCCACTGCTCCTCGGGTCCACCTGACCACTCCGAGTACGTCCCGCCCAGTGGTCCACCTCCAGGTACCGTCCTGCTCCACACGCCTCCACCACGATCAGCGCTGTCCGTCATCTACAACCAACACAACGTAGTGCGGGCAAAGCCCGTGTAGGGGTGAGTATATGCTACTCAGTAGGGACCCCGAGACCCCCGAAGGTCTCCTGAAATCCACAAAGGATAATCCACGAAGGAAAGATTTAATCACGAAGTAACAACTGACACTGCTTAGGTATATGCCCATACATATACCTAAGTCATCAATTCCCGCTCGGCTCCAACGTCCGAGCTCAAGCACACCCAGTCCACACAGGAAAGCAAACGTATACCCACATAGGATAGCACAACACAATCCCCAAAGGAGAGTAAACAGTAAATCCACACAGGATAGCTCAACACAATCCACAAAGGAGAGTAAACAGTAAGTCCACACAGGATAGCTCAACACATTCCACAATGGAGAGTAACACAGGATTCAGCTCACACATGTATACTTCTTCGGATGACGATAAAGATGATCACTGATCCATCTAAGTCGTCAGACCCACAAAGGATCGATAGGTAACTAACCCCCTCAATGACCCACACAGGATCGGGCCCACACAGGACCTATAGGCGCTGGCTCACACAGAACTGCTGAGCGGTGACCCACACAGGATCGGACCCACACAGGATCGGGCCCACACAGGGCCTGTAGCACTGATCCATGTAGGATCGCTGAGTGCAGTAGTCGTCACGGTGCACTGAGGATCTCTGTACAGTCGTCGGCGTAGTCCACTGTGGATCTTTGCACGGTCGTCGTCGCAGTCCACTGAGGATCTCTGCACAGTCGTCGTTGTCGAAGTAGCAGTCTCAGCCAGCACTAGGGTTCCCGCACACAGCAAGCTCGTTCGGGAGGGTCCGCTCCACGAGCTGAGAGGCTGATACATCAAATGACACAATGTCCGAATTTGATGTATCCAAAAGTTCTGTATCGTCAACAGGAACTCAACGTCGGAGACGGCGCGTCAATCAGACACCCGGTCTGAGAGTTATTGGCCTTTTCGTCCCAGGGGCCCAGTTGGTTTTTAAGTCAAAACCAACCCGACCGTACTCCACCTGCGACCAAACCTCGGGCGGAGTGAGCCAAAACATCCGTCTCACTTAGAGTAATTCAACAAAGCTGACGGCACGTCAATCGGACGTCCGTAGCTCAAGATATGAGTGTTTCCACTCCGAGGGACCGGTTGGTTTCGTGTACGAACCAACCCGGATGAACTCAAAGTATTCTGAAACCTTGAGTGCGATATACTAAAATGAACGCCTTGATCCAGGGATCGCGTTACCGCTGACGGCGCATCGTTTGGAGGCCCGTAGCTCACGTTACGGGCATTTGACCGAAAATGGTTCGAAGACGGGGGGTCCGGGCCCGGGCCGACCCGGCCCAACCCCCCCTGGGTCGGCCGAACCGGGTCGACCCGACCCGGTCCGACCTGGTCCGGGCGCGGCCCGGCCGGTCGGACCGGCCTGGCTCAGCTCGGCCGAGCGGCCGAGCGGTTGAGTGCCTCGGGGCGCCGCCCCCGCGGTTTGGAGAAGCCGCAGCCCCGCGTTGGGGCCGCGCTGGAGCAAAGGACGCGGTTGTCGCCGCGTCCCGTGCGGGCGAGCTGGACCCACGTGGCCGAGGGTCCGTTGGGCGCCACGGCGGTGGCTGAAGCCACGACGTCTCTGTCTGGCAGCGCGCCGAGGCACCGCCGCCTCCGGCCGCCGGCGCCGCCGGCCACTTCCGCGGGCCACCGGAGTTGGTCCGGTGGTCCGTTTTCCTTCCCATCGGCACCGTTGTTCCTCCCGGGTTCCATTCTTCACTGAGGGATCAACAAACTGCCCTTGCGTCATGTTTTTCCATTGCCCGCCAAATCCGCACAACCACGATGAACGGCAGAGGGTTGTCGGGCAGTGTTTGTTTGGCCGGCACCCTCCGCGTTAGATAAAAACAACGGGAGAAAATAATTAAACACAAGATACAACAATTTTAATAAATTAAAATTGTTCATTTGCATCTGGTTCTTTAATTTTAAAGAAACATTCACATGAATAAGGGAATTTCCAAAACAAAAATCCCTACCTCGTAGACATCGTCGTACGCACGTTCATCGTGGATTTTCTCGTCGCAGAAGGAGGGGATCGTCGCGTCGTCGCGGAAGGGCGTCGCGTCGTCACGAAATCCGGCGTTGCGTCGACGAACTCAAAGGAAGATCAAAGGATCTTGTCATGGAGGAAGGAACGTCGCCGAAGAACGTCTCGGATGAAGTGTCGTCAAACTCCGAGGGTGATGGCGTTCTTAGCGTTCTTCGCGTTCTTTGCGTTCTTCGCGTTCTTCGTGTTCTTTGCGAAGGAGGGTGAAGGCTCAAGAATTCTGTCAAGCCTCTCAACGTGAAATCCTCCAAATCCCATGTTGGTCTTATTTTATTATTATGCCAACAAACAAAAAAGGGTAAGTAACGACCCATCAATTCGTTGAATTAATTCAATGAAAGAAACCGCCCATTTAATTCACAAAATAAACCGCACAATTAAATGGTGCATTAAGGATTTTAGAAAACGTGTCAGTCGACTTTCATAATGACGGGTTTTAGCGGGTGCGTTACTTAGCAGAAAGAAACGGCGGGGCTCGTGTGGGCCTCACCTCACAAATATCCTACCAAGAGGGTAGGATATTTCTGGATAGCACCTTATCTGTTTCATCTCAGTTAAAGTGGCTTTCAAGTGGCTTCAAGTAGCTAAAGTGAAATAAAATAAAGTTTGTCGAACAAATTATTTTATTTCTTAACTTTAAGCCCAAAAATTAAAAACCACACCCGAGAAAACGCAACTCCGGAAGAGGTATTTCTAAGAAAATACCGGCGCTGCGATTTCATCGGTGCCCTCAGAATTCGATTCTGGGCACCGGTTCAAAAGTTAGAAAAACCCGCTCGTCCGTTCACTGAACGTACCCGAGCCAAACTCCAGAAAATGATTCTGGGCACACTGGGCCTCAGAATCAGGTGCCGTCAGAAACTGCGTTCTTTTAAAATTCCAAAGGATATTAAGAAAAAAATTTCCTTGAAATTTACGGGTCTTTACATTACTCCCACCTCAGGGATTTACGTTCCCGTAAAGATATATCATAAACTAGAGAAACAAATGTGGGTACTGAGCACACATCTGAGCCTCCCGCTCCCATGTGCTCTCCTGGAGGTTCCAATGCTGCCATCTGATGCGCACAAGAGGAATCGATCGCCCACGTAGTACCCGATCTTGTCGATCCTCTATCTCCACTGGGACATCCGCAAAAGTCGCCCCATCATCCACGTCTAGCTCCCCATGGTCAATGATGTGCGTCGGGTCGTGCACGTATCTCCTCAGCTGAGATACGTGAAAGACGTCGTGCACCCGGTGCAACTGAGGTGGTAGAGCCAGGCAATAAGCCACCTCCCCAATCCTGCTGATGACCCGGAATGGTCCAATGAAGCATGGAGACAACTTGCCGCCACGGCCAAATCTCCGTAAACCACGTCGAGGTGAGACTCGCAAGAAGACGTGGTCGCCATCATCGAACTCTAGTGGCCTCCGCCTCCTGTCAGCATAAGACTTCTGCCGGCTCTGAGCTGTCCTCATTCGCTCCTGGATGACATGGACCTTATCTGTCGTGGCCCGGACCATCTCTGGTCCCACGAGTGCTGACTCCCCAGGGTCTGTCCAGCACAAAGGAGATCTGCAAGGTATGTCGTACAATGCCTCGTATGGTGCCATCCCGATGGTGGAGTGGTAGCTGTTGTTGTACGCGAACTCCACCAATGGTAGGTGGTCCTCCCAACTGCGACCAAAGTCGAGGACACATGCGCGGAGCATGTCCTCGAGAGTTTGAATGGTCCTCTCCGTCCGACCATCTGTCTGAGGGTGAAAGGCGGTGCTCAGACGTAGACACGTCTCGAACGCCTCCTGCAACCCCTTCCAAAGCCGGGAAGTAAAATGAGCATCCCGATCGGAGACGATAGTCGATGGCACACCGTGAAGCCGTACAATCTTCTGAATGTTGAGACGCCCCAAGCTCTCCACTGAGCCCTGCTCTCGGATGGGTAAGAAGTGTGCCGACTTGGTGAGTCGGTCAACAATCACCCAAATGGAGTCGTGACCTCTGGATGTGTGTGGAAGTCCAGTCACAAAGTCCATATATATCCCATCCCACATCCACACCGGGACCTCCAAGGGTTGTACCAAGCCTACTGGTACCTGATGCTCTGCCTTCACCTGCTGGCAGGTGAGGCACCGTGAAACGATCGCTGCCATAACCTTCTTCATGCCCGGCCACCAGTGCTATCGTCTGAGATCCTGGTACATCTTCACCACTCCAAGATGTACCTCCAAAGGAGAAGTGTTGAACTCTCTCAGCACCTCCTCTCGTAAAGCGACTGGTACCAAGGTACGTCCTCTGAAAAGGACGTCGTGCTCTTCTCCAAGGGAGAAACCATCAGGATCATGTTTCGAGAATATCTGTGCACGCCGCGTCTCACAGTCAGCATCCTCACGCTGTGCCTCTTTGACCCGCTGTAGTAGTGGAGGAGTGATTGTGAGAGACTGAAGGAAGGCTGCTCCATCCCTATCCACGAAGGATATCCGCAAAGTGGCTAGCTGCTCTGTCGCCTCCTCAAGTGGCTGGATGCCCGTCCTCCTGCTGAGGGAATCAGCTACCACGTTCCCCTTCCCAGGAGTATAGACTATCTCAAAGTCATAGTCCTGGAAGAACTCGAGCCATCGCATCTGTCTCAGGTTCAGGTCCTTCTGTGAGAAAGTGTACCTGAGACTCTGGTGGTCAGAAAACATTGTAAAGTGCTCGCCCATCAGATAGTGCCGCCATGTCTTCAGAGCGAAGACCACTACTGCTAACTCCAGGTCATGGGTAGTGTAGTTCTGCTCATGTGGCCTCAACTAACGTGATCCATATGAAATCACGGCCCACTCCTGCATCAGGACACACCCGAGTCCGGCCCCTGATGCATCGCAGTAGACTACGTATCCAACTCCCTCTTCAGGAAACCTCAAGATAGGTGCACTGGTCAATCTTTGTCTCAGCTCCTGGGAGCTCTACTGACATCGTTCTGACCACACGAAGGGTTTCCCCTTCTTCTTCAACACTGAGAGTGGTTCCTTAGCTCTGGAGAAGTCCGCACGAATATCTGATAGTATCCGGATAGACCCAAGAAACTCTGCACCTCCGTCACGCTCCTAGGTGGCTCCCAAGCTAGTGCTGCCTCGATCTTCGCGGGGTCCACTCAACTCCCCCCTTAGAAATGACGTGTCCCAAGAAGTGGACCTCACGTAACCAGAACTGGCACTTTGAGAGCTTTCCATAAAGATGGTGCTCTCGGAGTGTGTCTAGTACAACCCGCAAGTGGTAGGCGTGCTCTTTTTCCGTGGTCGAGTACACCAAAATGTCGTCGATGAAGACCACGACAAATTGATCGAGGTACGCCTGGAAGATCCTGTTCATGAGGCTCATGAACACTGCTGGAGCGTTGGTTACGCCAAAAGGCATAACCAAGAACTCATACTGGCCATACCGACACCTGAAGGCCGTCTTCTACACGTCCTCGTCTCGAACTATAAGCTGATGATAGCCTGACCTGAGGTCTATCTTCGAGAACCACCGTGCTCCCTTGAGCTGATCTAAGAGGTCATCAATCCTCGGTAGTGGATACTTGTTCCTCACTGTCACTTGGTTCAGGCGATGATAATCGACAAACAGTCGCAAGCTCCCATCCTCCTTCTTGGCGAACAAAATCGGCGAAGCCCAGGGTGAAATGTTGGGTCGGATGAACCCCTTTCCATGCAATTCCTCCAACTGTACCCGCAGCTCTCGAAGCTCAGTGGGGGCCATCAGATATGCTGGAGTGGATATCGGGGCCGTCTCGGGGTACAGATCAATGTAAAATTCTACCTCTCTACGAGGAGGTAGCCCTGGAACGTCGTCGGGGAAGACATCCACATACTGATCCACCACTGTAGGAAAACTAGGACTCTGCACGTCCACTGCTTCAAGGATGAGGCTAGCCAACTGATGAGTGATGGGCTTTCCTCTCCTCTGCAGGAGTCCATCCTGTGCCGCTAAGCCTCTCTTCTCTCCGGTGAAGGTGAACCTGCTCCCGTCGGTGCGCACACATCACACCTTGCGCCTAAAATAGTCAATCTGAGCATGGACATAACCAATCCATGCCCAAGATGACGTCATAAGGCCTCGACGCTGATACAAGAAGATCCCAGCCGAAGCTCTCGCCTCCTAGAGTAAGCTCACACTACCGGCACGAGTGCGTAATCGTCGAGTCTGCTCCCGTAGGAGTCTCTAGAAGTAAGGATTGAGCCAACGGCTCTATCGGAATCTCCAAGCTCCGAACAAGGGCAGTGGCTATGAAAGAGTGACTCGCTCCTGTGTCTATAAGAACTGCAGCAAGGGAGGAATAGATACAGATCATACCTCGAATCATCTTTGGAGCGCCGTGGTCGTAGGCCTATGCTGCCTGGAGCTGTGCCTATCTCTGCCCACCAGCTCCCTGTGGTCGGGTCGGACCTCCTGGTGGTGGTGGTGGCAGAGCCTCAAAGCGTCTCCCACCACCTGCTACTCGGCCAGCTCCTCTGCCTCGTCGGCATCCTCACTATGGACCGCCACGGTCGACCCTCTACCTCTGCCTGAGTGGCTCATCCACCGTCTACTGATCCTCGGTACGGCGGGTCGGGCAGTCACGAGCCATGTGGCCTTACCCGCCGCACGTGTAGCACTGTCTACCTCTCGGAAGACTGGCTCTGCGCTGTGTGCCCCTCACTACTGAGCCAGTGTCCTGAGGTCGTCTACAAGAGGGTCTAGTCTGCATGGAACCCTGAGTCATCCATCGTCTACCTACTGCCGAAGACTCTGCTATCTGCCGCCCTGTGATGGGTCTCACTGTGGACTCAGCCAGAAAGCTCTCGATCAGAAGGGATCGCTCTAGAACTCCTTCCTGGGTCGGGATGTTTAGGGAGATCGACGATGCCCTGATCTCGTGTCTCAATCCCTGCTCGAAGGTCCGGGCCCGGAAGAAGGGGTCTCGTAC
The DNA here is from genome assembly GCA_963277665.1 of Viscum album. Taxonomy (NCBI): domain Eukaryota; kingdom Viridiplantae; phylum Streptophyta; class Magnoliopsida; order Santalales; family Viscaceae; genus Viscum; species Viscum album. Next base: position 919,636,829 of record OY728139.1, read on the forward strand.
CACGTCGGTCGAGTAGCGAGAAAGATCGGTGAACCTCTCCGTGTACTGGGCGACCGTCAAGCTGCCCTGCCGCAGCTGAAGAAGCTCTTGAATGCGCACCGTACGGAGGGTGGCCGGGATGAACTCTGAGCGGAAGAGGCTCTCGAAGTCTGTCCAGATGAGAGAGGCCTCATCATGCACCTGGAGCATCAAGCTCCACCATCGTCCCGCTGCTGCGTGCAGTTGGCTCGCCGCGAGGATCACCATGAGGTCTGCTGGTGTCCTCACTAGCCTGAAAACTCAGACGACCGCATCCAGCCAGTCCTCGGCTGCCTGGGGGTCCGTCTCCCCACGAAACCTAGGTGGTCGCTGGAGCTAGAACTCGTGCAGAGCTCCGAGGCGATGTGCATCGTCAGCGGTTGGCACTGGAAGCATCGGGGGCTTGACGGGTAAAGGTACGGCCGGTGCCTCTACTATCAACGTGCCCTGTACCGAGGCCTCGTCGCTCGGCGGGCTGTCGTCGCGCTCTACTCTCGGAACCCTAGCTGGATGCTGTCGTCAGGCCATCCTGAAAGGAAACAAATGCGCTACGGTCAAAACAGTATACCTTGTGAGATGACACAAGTAATCACAAAGAAAACTTGAAACACACATGCAATCAATGTTTTCGTGCATTATGTTGGAAATTAGGAGTCATGGTCCTGGCGTACGGATACGTCGGCCGCCGCACCAACACTGGGCTCCCTGGACTGATAACCACACCCAATATGCTAAACACTATTGCTTCACATAGAAGAAGATCAGAGTCTGCGGTAGAACCAGCCACCTCTGATACCAATTTGTCAAGATCCATCCTCGGGGCCCGTGTCGTGACTACCCCAAGCCCACCTTCCATATGCCAGGGGCTGGCGACTAGCACCAAGGCGTAAATCCCAGGAAGAGGGAAGGAAGTGCCTGTGAAAAGTAAACAAGCACCACAGAGTAAGCAAGCGGAAAAGTAAACAATAAGTAAAAACTGTAACAAGCTGTGTTGAAGGTAATGGGGCCCGAAATACAAGACCAACTGTAAAGTACAACTGAAAGGTGAAAACAGAAACTGAAAAGAAAAGCTGTAGCGTCGAGCCGTCCTATGGAAGTCCCACCTGAAGGGTGGGTACAGATAGCCTCCACTGCTCCTCGGGTCCACCTGACCGCTCCGAGTACGTCCCTCCCAGTGGTCCACCTCCAGGTACCGTCCTGCTCCGCACGCCTCCGCCACGATCAGCGCTGTCCGTTGTCTGCAACCAACACAACGAAGTGCGGGCAAAGCCCGTGCAGTGGTGAGTATAAGCTACGCAGTAGGGACCCCGAGACCCCCGAAGGTCTCCCGAAATCCACAAAGGATAATCCACGAAGTAAATATACAATCACAAAGTAACAACCGACACTACTTAGGTATATGCCCATACATATACCTAAGTCATCAATTCCCGCTCGGCTCCAACGTCCGAGCTCAAGAACACCCATTCCACACAGGAAATAAAACGTATACCCATACAGGATTGCACAACACAATCCACAAAGGAGAGTAAAAAGTAAATCCACATAGGATAGCTCAACACAATCCACAAAGGATAGTAAACAGTAATTCCACACAGGATAGCTCAACACAATCTACAATGGAGAGTAACACATGATTCTGCTCACACAGGTATACTTTTTCGGATGACGATAAAGATGATCACTGATCCATATAAGTCGTCGGACCCACAAAGGATCGATAGGTAACTAACCCCTGCAATGACACACACATGATCGGGCCCACACAGGACCTGTAGGCGCTGGCTCACACAGAACCGCTGAGCACTGACCCACACAGGATCGGGCCCACACAGGATCGGGCCCACACAAGACCTGTAGCACTGATCCACGTAGGATCGCTGAGTGCAGTAGTCGTCGCGGTCCACTGAGGATCTCTGCACAGTCGTCGGCGCAGTCCACTGAGGATCTCTACACGGTCATCGCCACAGTCCACTGAGGATCTCTGCACGGTCGTTGCTGTCGAAGTAGCAGTCGCAGCCAGCACTAGGGTTCCCGTACACAGAAAGCTCGTTCGGGAGGGTTCGCTCCACGAGCTGAGAGGCTGATACATCAACTGAAAAAAAGTCTGAATTTGATGTATCCAAAAGTTTTGTATCGTCAACAGGAACTCAACGTCGCAGACGGTGCGTCAATCGGACGCCCAGTCTGAGAGTTATTGGCTTTTTCGTCCCAGGAACCCGGTTGATTTTTAAGGCAAAACCAACCCGACCGTACTCCAACTGTGACCAAACCTCGGGAGGAGCGAGCCAAAAGATCCGGCTCACTTAAAAAAATTCAACAAAGCTGACGGCACGTCAATCGGACGTCCGTAGCTCAAGATATGAGCGTTTCCGCTCCAAGGGCCCGGTTGGTTTCGTATACGAACCAACCCGGCCGAACTCAAAGTATTCTGAAACTTTGATTGCGATATACCGAAATGACCGTCTCGATCCAAGGATCACGTTTCCGCTGACGGTGCATCGTTCAGAGGCCCGTAGCTCATGTTACGGGCATTTGACCGAAAATGGTCCGAAGACGGGGGGTCTGGGCCCGGGCCGACCCCGCCCGACCCCCCCTGTGTCGGCTCGGCCGAGCAGCCGAGTGCCGCGGGGCGCTGCCCCCGCGGTTTGGAGAAGCCGCGGCCCCGCGTTGGGGCCGTGCTGGAGCAATGGACGCGGCTGTCGTCACGTCCCGTGCGGGCGAGCAGGACCCGCACGGCCGCGGGTCCGTTGGCCTCCGACGCCGCGGCTGAAGCTGTGGCGGTTCTGTCCGGCGGCGCGCCGCCGGCCGCTTCCGCGGGCCTCCGGAGTTGCTCCGGTGGTTTGTTTTCCTTCCCGTCTTCACCATTGTTCCTCCCGGGTTCCGTTATTCACTGCGGGATCAACAAACTGCCCTTGCGTCACATTTTTCCGTCACCCGCCAAATCCGCACAACCACGAAGAACAGCGGAGGGTTGTCGGGCCATGTTCATTTGTCCTGCACCCTCCACATTAGATAAAAACAATAGGAGAAAATAATTCAACACAAGATACAAAAATTTTAATAAATTAAAATTGTTCATTTGCATCTGGTTCTTTAATTTTAAAGAATCTTCCACGGGAATAAGTTCATTTCCAAAACAAAAATCCCTACCTCGTAGACGTCGTCGTACGCACGTTCTTCACGGATTTGCTCGTCGCGAAAGGAGGGGATCGTCGCGTTGTTGCGGAAGGGCGTCGCGTCATCGCGGAATCCGGCGTTGCGTCGACAAACTCAACGGAAGATCGAAGGATCTTGTCATGGAGGAAGGAACGTCACCGAAGAATGTCTCGGATGAAGCGTAGTCAAACTCCGAGGGTGACGGCGTTCTTCGCGTTCTTTACGTTCTTCGCGTTCTTCGCATTCTTCGTGTTCTTCGTGAAGGAGGATGAAGGGTCAAGAATTCCGTCAAGCCTCTCAACGTGAAATCCTACAAATGCCGTGTTGGTATTATTTTATTATTACGCCAACAAATGAAAAAGGGTAAGTAACGACCCATCAATTCATTGAATTAATTCAACGAAAGAAACCGCCCATTTAATTCACGAAATAAACCACCCAATTAAATGGTGCGTTAAGGATTTAAGAAAACGCGTCAGTTGACTTTCATAATGACGGGTTTTCGCGGGTGCGTTACTTAGCGGAAAGAAATGGCGGGGCTCGTGCGGGACCCACCTCACAAATATCCTACCAAGAGGGTTGGATATTTCTGGATAGCACCCTATCCATTTCAAATCAGTTTATGTGGCTTTCAAATGGCTTAAGTGAAATAAAATAAAGTTTTTCGAACAAATTATTTTATTTCTCAACATTAAGCCCAAAAATTAAAAACCACACCTGAGAAAACGCAACTCCGGAAGAGGCGTTTCTAAGAAAATACCGGCGCTGCGATTTCATCGGTGCCCTCAGAATTCGATTACGGGAACCGGTTCAAATGTTAGAAAAACCCACTCATCCGTTCACTGAACGTACCCGAGCCAAACTTCAGAAAATGATTCAGGGCACACCGGGCCTCGGAATCAGGTGACGTCAAAAACTGCGTTCTTGGAAAATTCCAAAGAAAATTAAGAAAAAAATTCCCTTGAAATTTATGGGTCTTTACATAATAGGATCCTATGTGGGTTTGACGATGTAATGACGATGTACTAGGATCTTGTGTGGTTCTGATTGTAACGACCCAAAATTTTGATTAAATATTGTTTCCTAATTTTATGTGTTATTTTATTTTTTATACTCAACAAAAATGTTTCATTTGATTACATGATTATAATTAAAATGAGACCGATGGGTTTTGACTGTTATATGACCATTGGTCAATATGACCGCTGGAAACTAAATGTTTTGATTATTGTCTCTAAATACAACTAATCTTGGTTAATTAATATAGAAAGAAGATTCGATGGCCTCACCTAGTAGTCTTGGACCGATCGTAGCCCATCTAACAGAACTTGGGAAGGAGGTAGCACCACTGGGCTTTGCTTTGGACCAAAACCAAGCTGAACTTCATCGTGTGAAGCTATAATGGGATCGCCTTCGCGAGAAGTTCAAACTGATAGGAATTACTACTTGTGCGATGTTGGCTGAGCCTCCCTCGGATTCTCTCACCTCAGCACACCTTACACATAGGTCCTATGCTGGTGTGATAAGGGGCTATGTAAGGAGACCGTAACTGCCTTGTGTAATCCTTTGTTTTAAATAAAAATTGGGATTTCTTCTTATGATGAAGTTTATGAATTTTTAAATGACCGGATAAATATTGTATGCATATTTTTGATAAATTTTAGAAAATGGATATTTTAAAAATGTTTATGTAAACCTTAAATAATTAAAAATGAGTAATTATTATCGAAAAATGGTCTTCTATAATTATGTTGAGTACAAAATTTAGAGTCTAATAAGATCATCAAAATTTTTGATGAATAGTAAATTATGAATAGTAATTTTATGATTAGGATTAGTAATGTGTCCAAATGGATTAGTAATCTCACTTAAAGAAAGTATTAATATAATCTAGGCACCTTGATTAAGTAATGTGATTCAATAAAATGGTTAAATAACGGTTTCATAAATTATTATTCAAGTGTTAGTTTTTTCGAGTGAATGGTGTTTTTTAATTCAAAACCTAATTAAAAATAATTAGAAAAATATTTTTATAAAATGGATTTCATTTTAAACTCAGAGCACCAATATTATGTTATGGTAATTTTTGGGATTTATTCTGAAAAAATGAATTTTCAGTGAATAGTGTATTTATTTAAAAAATAAATTAAAAATATTTAGAAAATTATTTTTATAAAATGCAGTTCATTTTTGAAATCGGAGCATTGATATTTGGTTAAGGTGAAAGTTTGAGATCTTTCTGAGAAAGTTGAAATTTTAGTGAATAGTAAAAATGCAGTTTTAGGGTTTCAGTATGTTTAATGACATCATAACTGTGTCATGATGATTTCATGAGATATTTTAAGGGTTGTCCGGCCAAGGGTGGTGAAGTATTGTTTTGGGGGCCCCATGTGGCCTAACTCCATGGTAAATGCCAAGGGAGAGCACATGGTTTTGAGAAAAGCACATGTGAGGTGTCCCTTGGCCATTAATGCCTTGTCCCCTCACTTTCCCTATAAATACCCACACTTTACTCCTTTAGTTTTCACTCCCAACTCTCCCCCAACGATGTTATGGTCTCCTTACCTCCCAAGGAGTCCTCACAAGGTTCCCCCAAGCCCTCAAGGTCCAAACCTTAGAGTTTTAAGAGTTACATTTTTAGGTAAGGGATCCGACCTCTCTCTTTCTTTTCAAGTGACACCTTTTATGTCATTTATTTTATGCTCCATGTTCTTATGTTGGAGGATGTTCTTTTATATTCATTATACTGTCCTTTTTTGTGTTCATATTATGAGAGACCACCTCTTACTCTCATCATTTCATTTTAAGAATGCTTAAGTGGCTCCGGTAGGCTGCCGAAAGTTTTATAACAGATTCTTTCTCCCTTCTCATTTTTCAAGATCTATTTTCATGTAAAGTATATCAAGTTCATTTTTATTATGTTGGGGTATGATCTCTAAATTTATCATACTGATCTTTTATGATCATATAATGAGAGACCAAATTTTATCCCTTCAATTCAGTATTTTGATGTTTTAAGTGGCGCCGTTAGGCTGCCGAATTTTTAAGTGGTTCTTCACCTTTCTCGTTTTGAAGTTCTACTTTCATGTCAATTATCTCAAGTTCCTTTTTGTTATGTTGGGGTATGATCTCTATATCTATCATACTGATCTTTTATTATCATATGGTGAGATACTCCATTTGATCTCTTCAATTCATTATTTTGATGTTTTAAGTGGCGCCGTTAGGGTGCCGAATTTTTAAGTGGTTCTTCACCTTTCTCATTTTGAAATTCTACTTTCATGTCAATTATTTCAAGTTCCTTTTTGTTATAGTGGGGTATTATCTCTATATCTATCATACTGATCTTTTATGTTCATATGATGATAGACCCTATTTGATCTCATCAATTCATTTTTGGTTGATGTTTATGTAATGCTGTTAGGCTGCTGAATTTTCATAAGAGAAATCTTATTTTTTTCTTCCTTTCATGTTCTTCATTTCATATTGTATATTTTCAAATTTCATTACCATGTTCTTAAATCCCTTATATTCTGTCCCTCTACTGTTTTATGGGTCATTTATGAATGTTTGACCCATGTCCCCTCTCTTTTCAATGTTTTCTAAAACCATGTATCATAGACATTATCTTGCATAGTTTTCGTCTCAAAATGACTCCCTCTTTATCTCAAAATTATTTTATGTTATTAAGTTAATACTCAAGGCTCTTATTTCTATAGGGGTATTCAAATATATATCAAAATGTTCTATTTTAAATTCTGGGATTTACATACATGAAACTCGCTTTCCCTTTTTGTGGGTTTAAAGTGACGTAAAGATCATGTCTTTAAAGTAGTTTTTAAAACGTTATGATTATGAAATGAAACCCATTTATTTTATGCTATATGGGTCATTTATGAAATGTTTGATGATAATATATATGACTCACATGATAATAAAGGCAAATTTAAGGGTGCGCCCTGATAGCGCTCCAATGCATTGGGTAATGATGTAACCACTAGAGATTACAATTTTCACGATACCTTGGTGAATAACCTTGGTAGTTTTCAAATGACACCTTGTGGATGGACATTGGTGATATGTTCATGATTGTCTATGTTAAATTATGTAGCCACATCTTCAAGTTATGAAAAATGTTATTTTTATTATGATATTCCTCTTGATTTCATTCTCATGCATTAAAGTTTTTTCATGACTTTATTGATGTATATCAAGTTCATATGTAAAACGTTTCTCTTGTTTCCCTTACTGTGTCTTCTGATCACCCTTTCTTTTGATGTATGTCCCCAGGTTATGTGATGCAGTAATGAACCTAGGATGAACATGAGGTGAAGCCTTTCAAGTGTTTAAGAAGAATGTTTTATGTTTTCATGTTTTAAGTTCCTGGTTTCCAAGACACTAAACCTTAAAGATCCTCGGTTTTGTTAAATGTAATGAAAGTTTATGTGATAAAAAGGAGGGATTCCATAATTGGTATCAAAGGATGGTTTAGTTATTTGTGGAAATTAGGATATGAAAACATCAGGAAGAAGCCTATAGAAAATCTTATATATAAGAAATCTTCCTGGTATTTTGGTGAGTATTGAGTAATGGGTTGCCAAGAAAATACATCCTTGTCTGGATACGAGTAGGTAGAGGTGGCTCTGGCACAGATGTACATAGGGGTAAAACCCAAAAACACCTCTTTGAGCTAGACTCAAACGGGAACTGGTACACAACAACTGGCCTTGCTGCACTCTTGGTTACGACACTCCCGAGGGATATGATTTGGTAAATTCATAAGCATAGTATTAACCATTGTTAAAAGAACAATGATAAAATAAAATAAATATTCACATAAGAATATATGATCATGGATAACCTGGATGGGAACCTAGGAGATCACAAGTTAGGGTATACTTTTCTTCTACATGTTATCCTTATATGCTTTAAATTTCATTTCATGATTATTGGCTAAGTATTTAAGCCCCAAATTATAGTTTCTTTTCTTATTTAATGGTGGGAAATAGAAGAACATGTCCCAACAACCAATGTGATAGGAAATGCTTCGATTGACTTATTAATATGATGAAGATGATTAGGGGATTAAAAGATGATTATTATTTTTGAAGACATTCACTATTTTGGGGACCCTATATGATCGAGGTAAATAGATTACTATGATATTTTCATTGAGGAGTAAGGTTGACTTATATTTTGAAGAATTGATGAATTTAAGGTGAACTTATGGTAATATAGGTTACTTATGGAAATGATTAACGTATCTTGGGGAAAATATGTTTAGGTTAGCTACTTTTGTTATAAGAGGTTAGGTTTGGTTGATGTTGTTTGGAGATGAACAATGAAGTTTATTTTGGAAGACTAAGTTATCAAATCATTCTTGTATTTGGGATTCAATCTTAGTTTGGTTTATTTTGAGGAATTTTAAGGACCATTATTTATGGAATGGTCTATGATGAACTTTGGGTAGTACCATAGAAATTTTATGATTTAAAAGTAGTTTCCATTCCTATGGGATTATTTCCTTTTGAAGAGTTGTTTTACCTTACCCTTTCTGTTTTTGGGATAATGTTTAAAGATCGAAGAAATAGATAGTTAATCTTTTGTGGATTATGTGATTCTCTAGAAGATTATTCTTGTGTTTTGATGAGACCAAGTAGTTTTGAATGCTCATAGTTTTGAGAAAAGATTTTTTTGGGTAGAAACTTATTTAAGGATGAAACTCTACATAAAGATAGGTATATTTTCTTATGTTGTAAATGAATTCCTCAAAATTATGAAAAGGAACGTAAAATAAAAACGTTGTTGTTTTACGTTTCCTACTATGTAATCATAGACCATTTACACAGATCATAAGTTTGGGATTTTTTTATTATTAAATTTCTCTTAATCATGTTTTCTATCACTCTCCATCAGAGCATGACCCTTTGTTTTCTCCACCATGTCCATGTTTTCCTACATGGAATCCTAGTGTGGGTTAACTAGGGTGACCTTTGTACTTCCCTTTCTTTCTTTTAAAGTAATAGTTTCATGGACTCCTTTTCCTATGTGGTACATTCAATGAAATTTCAAAACAAATTTTTTAAAAATTGCGAGGATGCAATATCTTAAGGGGGGAAGATTGTAACGACCCGAAATTTTGATTAAATCTTGTTTCATAATTTTATGTGTTATTTTATTTTTTATACTCAAAAAAAATGTTTCATTTGATTACATGATTATAATTAAAATGTGACCGATGGGTTTTCACTGTTATATGACCATTGGTCAATATAACCGCTGGAAACTAAACGTTTTGATTATTGTCTCTAAATACAATTAATCTTGTTTAATTAATATAGAAAGAAGATTAGATGGCCTCACCCAGTAGTCTTGGACTCATCGAATCCCATCTAACAGAACTTGGGAAGGAGGTAGCACCACTGGGCTTTGCTCTGGACCAAACCCAAGCTGAACATCATCGTGTGAAGCTTGAACGGGATCTCCTTCGCGAGAAGTTCAAACTGATAGGAATTACTACTCGTGCGATGTTGGCCGATCCTCCCTCGGATTCTCTCACCATAGCACACATTACACTTAGGTCTTATGCTGGTGTGATAAGGGGCTATGTAAGGAGACCGTAACTGCCTTGTGTAATCCTTTGTTTTAAATAAAAATTGGGATTTCTTCTTATGATGAAGTTTATGAATTTTCAAATGACCGGATAAATATAGATCTATATTTTTGATGAATTTTAGAAAATGGATATTTTAAAAATGTTTATGTAAACCTTAAATAATTAAAAAAGTGTAATGATTTTCGAAAAATGGTCTTCTACAATTATGTTCAGTACAAAATTTAGAGTCTAATAAGATCAAGGTAATTTTTGATGAATAGTAAGTTATGAATAGTGATTTTATGATTAGGATTAGTAATGTGACCAAATGGATTAGTAATATCACTTAAAGAAAGTATTAATAAAATCTAGGCACCTTGATTAAGTAATGTGATTCAATAAAATGGTTAAATAATAGCATCATAAATTATTATTCAAGTATTAGTTTTTTCGAGTGAATAGTGTTTTTTAATTATAAATCTAATTAAAAAAAATTATAAAATTATTTTTATAAAATGGATTTCATTTTTGAACTCAGAGCACCAATATTATGTTTTGGTAATTTTTGGGGTTTTTTCTGAAAAAATGAATTTTCGTTGAATAGTGTATTTATTTAAAAAATAAATTAAAAATATTTAAAAAATTATTTTTATAAAATGGATTTCATTTTTGAAATCAGAGCATTGATATTTGGTCAAGTTGAAATTTTGGGATCTTTCTGAGAAAGTTGAATTTTCAGTGAATAGTAAAAATGCAGTTTTAGGGTTTCAGTATGTTTAATGACATCATAACTGTGTAATAATGATGTCATGAGATATTTTAAGGTTTGTCCGGCCAAGGGTGGTGAATTATTGTTTTGGGGGCCCCATGTGGCCTAACTCCACGGTAAATGCCAATGGAGAGCACATGGTTTTGTGAAAAGCACATGTGAGGTGTCCCTTGGCCATTAATGCCTTGTCCCCTCACTTTCCCTAAAAATACCCACCCTTTCCTCCTTTAGTTTTCACTCCCAACTCTCCCCCAAAGAAGTTCGGGTCTCCTTACCTCCCAAAAAGTCCTCCCAAGGTGCCCCCAAGCCCTCAAGGTCCAAACCATTGAGTTTTAAGAGTTACGTTTTAAGGTAAGGGATCCGACCTCTCTCTTTCTTTTCAAGTGACCCCTTTTATGTCATTTATTTTATGCTCCACGTTCTTATGTTGGAGGATGTTCTTTTATATTCATTATACTGTCCTTTTTATGTTACATATGATGAGATACCCCCTCTTACTCTCATCATTTCATTTTATGAATGTTTAAGTGGCGCTGGTAGGCTGCCGAAAGTTTTTGTAACAGATTCTTTCACCCTTCTCATTTTTCAAGATCTATTTTCATGTATGGTATTTCAAGTTCCTTTTTATTATGTTGGGGTATGATCTCTAAATTTATCATACTGATATTTTATGATCATATGATGAGAGACCCCATTTGATCTCTTCAATTCAGTATTTTAATGTTTTAAGTGGCGCCGTTAGGCTGCCGAATTTTTCAGTGGTTCTTCACCCTTCTCGTTTTGAAGTTCAACTTTCATGTCAATTCTTTCAAGTTCCATTTTTTATGTTGGGGTATGATATCTATATCTATAATACTGATCATTTATTATCATATGATGAGAGACCCCATTTTATCTCTTCAATTCAATATTTTTATGTTTTAAGTGGCGCCGTTAGGCTGCCGAATTTTTAAGTCGTTCTTCACCCTTCTCGTTTTTAAGTTCTAATTTCATGTCAATTCTTTCAAGTTACTTTTTGTTATGTTGGGGTATAATCTCTATATCTATCATACTGATCTTTTATGTTCATATGATGAGAGACCCTATTTTATCTAATCAATTCATTTTTGGTTGAAGTTTATGTAACGCTGTTAGGCTGCCGAATTATCACAAGAGAAATCTTATTTTTGTCTTCCTTTCATGTTCTTCATTTCATATGGTATATTTTCAAATTTTATTACCATGTTTTTAAATTCCTTATATTCTGTCCCTCTACTGTTTTATGGGACATTTATGAATGTTTGACCCATGTCCCCTCTCTTTTCAATGTTTTCTAAAACCATGAATCATAGACATTATCTTGCGTAGTTTTCGTCTCAAAATGCCTCCCTCTTTATCTCAAAATTATTTTATGTTATTAAGTGAATACTGAAGGCACTTATTTCTATAGGGGTATTCACATATATATCAAAATTTTCTATTTTTAACTCTGGGATTTACATACATGAAACCCGCTTTCCCTTTTCGTGGGTTTAAAGTGACGTAAAGATCTTGTCTTTAAAGCAGTTTTTAAAACGTTATGATTATGAAATGAAACCCATTTATTTTATGCTATATGGGTCATTTATGAAATGTTTGATGATAATATATGTGGCTCACATGATAATAAAAGATAATTTAAGGGTGTGCCCTGATAGCGCTCCAATGCATTGGGTAATGATGTAACCACTGGAGATTACAATTTTCACGATACCTTGTTGAATAAACTTGGTAATTTTAAAATGACTCCATGGGGATGGACCATGGTGATATGTTCATGATTGTCTATGTTAAATAATGTAGCCATATCTTTAAGTTATGAAAAATATTATTTTTATTATGATATGCCTCGTGATTTCATTCTCATTCCTTAAAGTTCTTTTCATGACTTTATTGATGTATATCAAGTTCATATGTAAAACGTTTCTCTTGTTTCCCTTACTGGGCCTTCTGCTCACCCTTTCTTTTGATGTATGTCCCCAGGTTATGTGATGCAGTAATGAACCTTGGATGAACATGAGGTAATGACTTTCAAGTGTTTAAGATGAATGTTTTATGTTTTCATGTTTTAAGTTCCTGGTTTCCAAGACACTAAACCTTAATGATCCTCAGTTTTGTAAAATGTAATTAAAGTTTATGTGATAAAAAGGCGGGATGCCATACTGATGCTGTTTTGACGATGTACTAGGATCATGTGCGGTTCTGAAGGTGTACTGATGATGTACATGGATCCTGTGTGGGTCTGATGATGTACTAGGATCCTGTGTGGGTCTGACGATGTACTTAATATGTACTAGGATCTTGTGTGGGTCTGACGATGTACAGATAATGTACTAACATCGAACTAGGATGTTTTGGGGGTTTAACGATTTACTAGGATCCTGTGCAGGTCTATCGATGTACAAGGATCATGCGTGGGTCTTTAATTTGAGATACTTTGTGGGTCTGCCTCTTAACTGAGTAAGATGATTTAGTAGTTATATATAATCATCTCTACCACTGTAACTATGTTATACCTGGTATGAGCTGAGTCCTTACATTTGTGGTGATACCCTTGTGGTATTCTTCTGTGTGGCGTACATGTGTGGTACTTACCTTCGTGGTATTCTTACATTGTGGAATAGTTGATCATGGGGCTTTGGGGGTGAACCCTGCATTTCCTCATGGATGAGATGGGAATAATAGATAAATTAGGTATATGTATTGGCATATACCTAAGTATGGTTGTCAGTTGATTCCATGATTTCTGGATTTTGTGAGACCTTGAGGGTCTCTGCGTCCTTACTGGGTAACTTCATAATCAACCCTACATAGGTTATGCCCGCACCATGTTGTGTTTGGTGTAGATGACGGACAACGCTGACTGAGGACGATAGTACTAGGACTAGAGGTAGCTCAGAGGTGGAATTAGACGAAACGTACCATAGAGATGGTCATTCAAGAGCTGTACGTACTCTTCAGGAATTATCCTTGACTGGTGTTCACAGGAGCTATTTTATTTAAATTATAAATTTCAGTTTTCATGTACTTTCCAGTTGGGCTTGTATTCTAGCACCTTTTAACATACTTTCAGTACTCTTTTTCAATATAGTTTACATGTGTTTGTATCTTGTTGTGTTATTGGTTGAGTCTGTTTATAGTTTATAAAGGCAATGCCTTCCCGGTTTTAGGGAATGCACCTTTTTGTGCCAGTCTCCATCCCCTAACCTGTGGAAGGCGTTCTTGGGGTAGTCATGGAATAGATCCCAGGGGACGGGTCGTGACAAAATTACAAAACTTTACAAATGAACTTATAGTTTATAGAATCAAATGATTTATTGAAATCCAATTTGAGAGAAATATTACCATCCCTTGTAGATTTCATAGGATGGTTAACAAATTTTGAAGAAATAAAGATGAAATCTTGAATATACCTACCATTAATAATGCCAAACTGGTTAGGGGAAACGATTTTACTTGAAATATAGGACAACCTCATGCCTAGTATTTTTCAAATAATTTTAAAAATTATATTGACCATGAAAACTGAACTGAACAAATGAATCTCATTGGAATTCTCTATATTTGGAATGAGATCAGGGAACTGAGCAATCATACCCTGATAAAGAGATCCACCGTTAAAAAAATGAGTAACCAACTTTCAAACATCAACATGAACGACATCCTAGTATGTTCGAAAGAAAAAATTTCCAAAAATATCCGGACCAGATGAGCTGTCAAACATTAGATTGAGGGATGCTTCCTTGATTTCATTTTCCAAAATGATAAATGTAAGGTTGGAATTATCCACATGATTGACAATATATGGAATAATACTCTCCATTGTATACACAAAAGAGACATGACCATTGAATACATTCATAAAATAAATAACCACATTCCTAGAATGATTGTTTCTATTGTCAAAGAAATTATTCCCATTTCTGACCAAAGAAAGGGGCGTCAAGACCTTCCAAATAATATGTAAGGTTTTAAAAATGTAGAGTTTCTGTCACCTTCTCCCAACCAATTAGCCTTAAATTTCTCTCTATGCATAGAATATTTGCGATTCAACAAGTTATTAAAATTGGAAACAAGATGAGTCTCACATAAAACATCATTAGAGAATTCATTTGGAGAATTCTTTTCCTGGGTGTTTTGAAGAGATTCCTCAACTGAGAAAATTTCATAATGAAGGGTACTGAAATGTAATTTTCTCAATAATTTCAAATAACTTTTACGGATTTTGAATTTGATAACACAAGAGAAATCATTATTCATTATATTCTAATAACTCTAGGTTTTTTCAACAATTGTTCTACATTCCAGATGACTAACACAAGATTTATTAAATCTAAATCTAAAAGGAGGTTTGGGATCCTTACTCACAAGGTAAACCAAAAATGGATGATGATCAGAATTAATTCTAGAAAGAGTCATACAAGAAATAGATCCCCAAAAATCAACATAGGCCTCATTGAAAAAATCCATGTTGATTTTTCTTTCAATATATCTATACAAAAACATTATTGTACCATGAATACTTAGCTTCACCAAGGATAAATTCGATCAACCATTTATCATTAATGAAATCATTGAAATATCTTAATGAAATAAAGTTTTTCACGACACCAATATTCTCATCAGAATTCATGATATAGTTAAAATAATCAATGATAGACCACAAACCAGAGATGGCAGAGTTGATAGATCTAATATCCATCCATAAATTCCTATAGTCTGAAAAAATGTAATGGGAATAAATAAAAGAGCAGAAATTTTGAGGTTATTGAAAATTGAAGGATCATGTGTCATGCTGATCAGATTAGAAATCAGGTAAATGTTAGTTTAATTACAATGAGCCAAGACCCATAATCATTTAACATCTAATGAAGATCTGTTAGATTCCACAAAATGGAAGCACAGATTTTAAGAATTGGAAATACTGGGAGAAAAAAATCTTTTAGGTTCATACAAACCAATGATAAGTGGCCAATTATTTGGAATGAAGAGCATGTGGGACCTCTGGTATCATGATTGGATAGTCCTAAGAAATTCCAAAATAGAATATTCATTTAAATATATGATCAGGATGATTTCCCCCTTTTTAAACCCCCACAGTTACCAGCTTCACTGACTTTGGAGGCCTTCCAGCCTTTTGCTTAGGACTAGAGGCCCCTTTCAATAGATCAATTATATCCAAAGTAATGATGGTTACATTTTCATTTTTAACACCAATAGTGAGAGTATCAACTGGACCTCAGGATGAATCAGGAACACAGTTATCCTACAATTTAACATCACCACTTGATGAAACAGGAACCTCTGTGTCTTTAACCCGTTCGGCTATACTATCTTTTGAAATAAGATCCCCAATCACCATTTTCAATGTAGAATAATATGCCTAGAGTGAAGAAGGAACCATAATTCCCACTCACGATATATTAGAATCTATAGTGGAAGAAGCATGAGCCCTAATCAACCAATCCAATACAACAACATCATGCCTGGAGGAAACATTAGCCACCAGAGCTAGGGAAGTGAAATGTGCAATAGAGGACACAACATAATCATAAATAATCATGAAAATTATAGCATTTTCACTATCCTATAATGAGACCACAAGAGAACAAATATTTTCCTCCAAATCCTGCATCAATAAATAATCATCCATTACTTTTTCCAAAAATACGAGGTTATATATCTCAGAGGACATGTTCTATTCCAAAATGTGATCCTCTAAGCACATGTTTCCACTATATATTCCCATTTCCAAACCAATACTAGGAAGAGGAAAAGGATGATAAAAAATGAAACCCTTTTCAACTTCATTAGAGATATCTGCCCAATATTTCATAGATGTAACTGTACCTCTGGAAGGACTAGGTATATCCATTGAGGGGTCGTCCTTTTCCACAAAGACCTTCTTATTTTTTTATTCAGGTTATCCTCTTTCCAATAATTCTCTTTGGTAGCCTCATTAAATTTATTTTGAAGCATCCTATAATTCACCAATGAGTGACCAAAAATCATGAAATCATCCCAAAAATTATGGTTATCTATTGATTTGAATAAAACAAGAATCATTTAAAAAATTAATTATTTTATGAAAAAAATTATTTTTATAAAATATAGTTTAATTACACTTTCAAACATAACATAATATTTCATCCTACCATTTTTATAAAAATAATTTGAGAAATAATCCTCTATTTTTAAATCCACATATCAACATTATCTTACACTAATATTCATGTTTTTTCTAAAATGATTAATTTTTAATGAATATTGAAACATGAGAAATATAAATTGAAAATATAAATTTTTTTAAAATAAATTATAATTTTTGACTATATTTTTCAAATCATAAAATATATTTTTCATTAAAGTATATATAACTTATTCAAATTATGTTTATTTTAGTCATATTATAAATTTATTATGACAAAAAACATTGTATTCTTTTTAATATATTTTCTATAAGAATCTACTTTATCACCACATCAATGTGATTAATTTTAAATTTATATTTTCATGTTATATGAATTTAATTTATAAAATTTATTCCAAATATAGAATAGTTACATTAAATATTTTATAATAATTTATGATTATTTCTTTCCAATGAAATTTGATAATAGTTAAATTTTTTGTCCTGATTTGGGTAAAAATGAATTTACCAGGGGGGATAAAATAAGAATATTTAGGTTATAATTACATAACAACTTTCCCAAAACCAATTTCATGTCCATATTTTGATATTATCTATCATATTATCTTTAACAGTTCATTTTACATTCATTGTTAATGATTATAATGTGAGTATGATTGGATCTTTTAAGAAATTTAAATATTTTCACAAAGCTAACTTATAAAAGACCACCATATGTCCTCAATTATTCACACATTCAAACATATTTTATTTAGAAAATACCTACATAAATAACATCTGATACTACCTTCAATTATTCTAGATGAATTATTTTTGAAAAAAATGCATCCTTGATTGTATTTTGTGTAAACCTAAAAATAATACCTGAAGAAGACATAATGTTCTTCATTGATTGAATTCATTTTATTAATTTCCACACCTCAATAAATTATTATTAATGCATAATTATATATTTGCCCCAATTTATTTCATATACTTATATGTTTTTATAATAATTTAATTGCTAAAAACCATGTCCACTTCCTTCAAAATGGTTTACGAAATAATTATTCTTGTGTATGGTAGACTACTGCCTCGCTAACTAATGGAAATCATTATTTCATTACAATGATTCTTTTTTGGGTATTATGCCTTTTATAAAGTATATAAATGATATTTATGACATAATTATTCTTATTGTTTCACTATATCATATATACCTTATTTTACTTTTCATTATTTTTGGGATATTATATCATCAATCATGTGTAAAACTGAATATCGCCTCCCGAATAGATTTTATTCATTATTCACGAACGATTTACATAAAATGTAATAAGGTTAAAATTTAAAAACATTAATAGATATAAATTAAATAATTATGATATTATTTACACATATGACACTCTAAAATGATTATTTTCTTTCTTTTATTTTAACTGAAATGATGATGATAACATCATTGGTGTATGTTAGGACTATCGCTATCATGAAGTGATGTTACTCACTTTCGAACACCACCACACAAAGGTGATATATATTAGAATATTTAAAGAAATTATATGGTATATATGAAATTGTGATAATTATTTAATGATTAAATATTACACACATATTTCCCATAGTGATAATTTATGAATAGAAATGTTACTCATGTGTATATATGACCTACGGTCTTCATGATGGTAACATAAATCATTTCTCAAAATAATTTATTTGAATAGGATTTAAAAGTATAAAGGATGTTAAAATATGACAAATATGTCATTTTTATTAATCTATATATAATATAAAATATGCACAAAATATAGATCTTTCATGAAGAAACACGCATGAGAAAACAAGGACATTAACACTCAAAACAATAAAAACAATTAATGATTATTAACAAAATGGTAATGATATGTTATAAAAGGATCATATATGATATTTTATAAAATTAATATGGTTTGGGAAAAAGCTAATAACATGTTCAAAATGACTATAAATGATGTTAAATCACATTCAACTAAAAGGAAGAATATTATAAGGGATTTCATCAAAATTTAATTTCATAGTGGAATATTGTAATGTTATGAACCTGAATTAATTTATAGAATATATAATAAATATATGAAATTTAATATCATGAATAATTAATTATTAATTTTGTTTTATGTTTTTATTTTAATAATCTCATCTATGGGGATGTGAATAAAATTTACTAAGTGAATTTTATAACTCAATTTTGTAACACTGGGATATATTACTTCTTCATTTTCATTGGCATTATAAGATTATGTGTATAATGAATATTGATTTTATTATGTTTTATTTCCAATTTTTTACATGGAATAAAATTTAAGATATATATTCAATTCATTAATTAATTTCTTATTCAACATTACGGTCATTCTAAGGGTTTATTTCACAATATTATTCTAATTGATGTAATTTATTCATGAATTTAATTTTAGAGAAATTATTTTATTTTATTTTAAATAAAACCATTTCATTTTATTCTCATCTTACTATTAATGAAATTTAAAATTATAATTTTCATTTTGACACAAATTGGTACTAAAAATGGATAAGTAAAAATATTAATAAAATATTAATTCAATTCTCAATTCGATCTGATATATAAATTCATTGAAAATCATGTTTTGAAGTAATTTTTTCTAATATTTCAATAAATTATAAGTTTTTATAGGAAATGTATTTTTATATGTCATTATTTTTTCCTAATATTTTTTAGGTAATATTTATTTTATTTTCAAAAAAATTCATATTTGGATTTTATAGAAAATGTGATTGGATTATTCTTCTCGACATCTGAATAAAGAACTTCTCAATCAATTTTATGGTGATAAATGAATACTATTTTAAACTTGTAATACATGAAAAAAATATACCCAGTATAATAAAAATCATTTATTTGAATCTTACATTTCAATTTTACACGGTTATTTTGAAATAAAAATTTTCTATAATAATAATGAAATTATTAGGTTTTTAAATGTGGAATTCATATTAAATTATTTTTGAATTGTGTTATTTTTCAAAAAATGTTTTTGTAATTGAAATGAATATTTTTATAATGAATGTTTTTAAGTTTAATGTTTTTCAATAAAAAGATCCCACATATTACATATACATCACAAGTGGTATGTTGTATTGATATCATCCTCATTCTTCCTATGGATGGTTTTTGATTATTTTGACCATGATTTTTTTAAAACTCTCTTCTTTTTTTTTAATTTTTGTTCATTAACTCCCCTTAAATTTTTGACATTTTAGTGACATTTGGTCATCAAATTTCTGTTAAATTTTTATAATATTTATAATTAATTTTTTAAAATAATATATCTTTACTACTTGATTTTTCCTGTATTGAATATCATTTTATTTTTTGGGAAAATATTGATAAATTTATACTCATAAATAAATATTGATATTTGATGATAAGGAAATAATTTTCGTGAATTAAATAAATTTTAGGATATATGAGGATTTATTTTTATAAGGAGACATATGTCGGGAATATCATAGATATACCCTCAGTGTATTGACAGTTCTAAAGAGGAAAATTAGTTATCAAGACCCTTTGTGTTTGTAAACACAAGTTTTGAACTTTTATTTGAATGGTCATGAGAGAAGATGAATAGTCGGCCAAACAAGATCAGTTTTTACTAATCAGTTTTAAATCTCTTAATGATCAATATTTATAGAAGAGGTTTTAAGGTTCTTGATACATCCCATTAAATAATTCATTATTTCCTTAATTAAAAATTAAATTATTTTTTTGTTGAATTTTTAATTGATGTTATATATATAATAACATCATTCTCAGTTTATAGATTACATAGAATGTGTGTTAAATTATTTACCTTTCCATATTTTTTATATATATTGATACAGGATATATTCCACATTACTGAACGCTTATTGAGAATTTTTTATCAACTATATATTTTCTTATTTCTCTAGAAATCCATGAAGTTTACTATTAATGATATGAAAGGATAACCTAGAGGGTATACGAATAATCTAAAATGAGATATTATTTCTCTTTTATTTTCATATATACAATTATAATAATACGTGTACCTATTTTACCAAGTCTACTAAATTGACTGTTCTTTCAAAAGATGATTCATTATGTCTTAGGCCAATATATTAAACCATAAATTAGCACAAGGAAACTAGGGTTGGGGTATCCATAGTTGGAATTATATTATTTTTAGTAGAATCCTTTCAATTTATTTATAGAAAAACATATATTAGTTATCATAACCCAATTATATATTTCTAATATTACCATATAAGAACATCTATAATTTTTTAGGAGCTATATATTATATAGTTTAACATTGTCATATATGTTTTTTTGTGTCCTACACAATTATTTGGTTAAGGAATAGATTTACCTAAGTGTAATGACTCTGAGAAAGGGATTATTAGGTTGGAATCAATCAAACTTCATGCATTTAAATTGGTCACACTACACACCTAGCTTGGATGTCCTAAATAATAATCTTAGGATGATTCACATTTTCATTTTTAATCATTATGAATTATTTGAAATATAGATTTCACACAAGATGTTGAGTTTGTGATTATGAGACTAGTAATACATAAAATTTTCATTTTCAGTTAAATATTTAAATATTTTTTGGATAATACTTTATGATTCCAAAATGATATGTTTTAATATAGTGTATTCCATCATTTTAAAATGGTTCCAAACAGTTGAAAAGAGAACCTCATAAATCTAATATTACATTGATTGGTAATGATCATTTTTTTAATAGGTTTAATCTAATTTTTCATTAAGAACTTCTTTCTTGAAAATTATCATCATACTAGGTCATAAAATCATGTAATAACAAGATAGAGAAACAATTCTCTATGTATTATGTCTTCAGAGGGAAGCACAAGAAGAATAGTATGGTTGTGAAAATTATATATAATGTGAATAAGATGATGAATAATTTTCCCACATGTGATAATTTTAGAAATAAACACCCTATGACATTCATAAAAACAATGGTAGTTTGTCACATATTTGGAGAGAAATTACATTGTTCTTATGATTGTAGGGGTAAGAAAAAAATTACAATGTTTAATGCATCAGTTATAATATTAGTGGGAACTACACAAATCATTGGCTCATTTATAAAAGTAATATACCAAAAAAGAAACTAATAGATCATGATCAATATTATTGTATTTCAAAATTTTAAGATGAATGATTGATGTAATTTTCTTTTGATTCATGATTTTTGTCATTTTATTATTTTAACAATGATATTTAGGTTATAATAATTATGAAATATGTAATTATTATACTACATTAAGGTTTCTTCATAGATTTTAAAGTGTAAGATATATAGTTTTAGAGACCGATAATAAATATTCATTAAATATTTGAACATTTTTATAAAACACATGATTGAGGAAATATAACACTTAATATTTTCTTGATGTTAGGATACAAATGTTGCGGTAAAGTGACGATTGAAATTGATAACAATAATTAGATACTACTGACTACTATAAAATTTAATAATGACTTATTGAAAAAGTATGTAATGATTTATGATTTTACAATATATTTTTATTTAAGGAATATATCTATTAATCTATTTTTCACTTAATCAATAAATATGAATTCATTTTATCAATAAGGATTAATGTTTATTAACATTATTATCATGTATTAAGAGAATAAATGATTAAGGTATTCACATGTCTAGTATGTGATGATTAATAGAAACATCATGTTATTTGGTGATTAATGATAATTTCATTTAGTAAATTAAGTGACCCACTTAACAAATTTATGGAACATAATATATTGAAAGAAAATAAGGGTAACCATTTATAAAATGATTTCTATTTAAATTTAGTTGAGGTTTAAGAGATTAATTTATTACTTCACTATATGGATATTTATGTATATTGTATAACATGTGAAGACTATATTGTCATCTGATAATAGTTAGAGGTAGACGAAGATATTTTTAATTATTTATGGATCATATGATCTGTTAAAAGTTAATTTTATTACTTTATTCATTAAAAAACTTCATTCATGGATATTCAATTATTTTTGTACGTGATAAATTGGTAATTTGTTGACTCCAAACCAAAGGTTGAAATTATGATTTTTAAATAGAAACATATCATGAATTTATATTTATAGGTATTATGTGATAGTAAAATGATTCATATACATTTGGAGAAGGATCTTTAATGAAAAATGTTACATTAGGACATTTATATCTGATTAATCAAATGTCCTTTTAAATCCTCACATAGATGTAGTTTTTAGTCCCTTAACATTCCATTGATCACTAAATTAATTATGATAAAATATCACATTCACTATATATAATCATTTACATTATTCATTCATGTAAACATCATTACATTCCACCAATGCTCTACTATGTAGAAAATTATTTATTTGTTAAACCATAAGATCCTTATTCTCCCAATACTCAATTATTATGAGTATATTTTGATAAATATTTTTATGAAATGGGATATAATATAATAATTTTCCAATATCAAACCCGTGACTACTGTGATCATGTTTAAATTGACTGCGTGTAATTTATTTATGTTTTACAGAATGTAACAAAATAAAATATTAAAATATAAACATTATTCAATAGTTTATGAGACATGAAACAATAATATTAGAATAAAATTACAAATCAATTTGTGATATATATATATATATATGTGTGTGTGAGTGTATTAATGAATTCAATATATTAAATATCATGTATTATAAGAAACCCTAGCTTTAGATATATTTTTATGCAACACTATGTATAGATTGTGTTTTCTACAACACCGAGTTTAAATGAAATATGATATATTATTAAGAAATTATTATTTAATGTAATTTTTATGAGAATTTGATTAAAATTTATTATATTAATTTTACTAACTATATTATAATAATCATGGTTTTAAATATATTAGTAATAAAATAATAATTATTCGAAAAAATGTTATTTGAAAAACTGTATATTTCTAGTAGAAGGTTTAATCGTGGTTGTGAACATAAAAAATAATTACTTTTTACCAACTATATAAAAGTAAATTTTAATAATATACCAAATCTTATAGATCATTAAATCAAAATTATCTTATTTTGAATTTTTTGTTTTAGTAAATGTTTCATTTTTTGATGAATAGTGAAACATACTAAATTTTAATTTAAAACAAACTTTTTATTTAAAAAAATTATAATGTTGAAATATAAATAAAATTAATTTAAATGTTACAATATTTTTATTATATATCAATTAATTATATATATTTCACAATAATAATTTCCATATTGAATTCTTATATAAAAACATTTTAATTTTCTGAAAATTTTCTCCTTAAAACCCTATTTTCGTGTAGCTTCTGTTGGATTATTTGTAAATTAGGGTTTCCTAATTATGTATTTTGAATTTAGAAAAATTGATTCCATAGTTTTTATTTGAATAATTTATTTATAAATTTTTTATAGAAATAAATTGTTAAAAAATTTGAAATTAATTATAGGGGTTATGGTATGAACCGATTTACTATGGGGTAAACTAAGAAAATATGGTTTATATATTACCTAAAAACATTTTAAACACCTATTTAATGGGAATATTTGAACATTATCGGTTATATGGTTGATAATTCCACATTTGGGATGCTTTTGGAATGATGAAAATGTGGGAATGGAATATTATTTTCAAATAATTACATGTGTGCTACTCACCTCACTTATAAAAGGACAACCCCTATCCTCTATTATTAACAATTTAAAGAAATTTGGTACTAAAAAGACTTAACCATATATGTTTCCAACATTAATAATCATAATATAAAAGCATTATTTTAGAAAAAAATCTATCTTATTATGAAATTGTAAAAAACATATGAAGGATACTCAAAAAAGACATCATGTTCTTTAATGATAATTTTTATCATATTCATTTCTTCACCTCTTTTAATTTTTAATAAAACTCAGTGATATGAACAATTATTTATATTCTATATAATTTGGTATTTTTATAATATGTTCAGGACCTATAACCTTAAACACTTACATAAAATTAGTTTTTGAATCATAATTCACGTCCTTATGAATATTACCAGATCGCTAACCGATGTCATTCGTTCTTACATTAAAACCATTAACAGGAGGGTATGGTGAAGTATATGAACTATATATATGATATTTTGAGAATATATATAACTCTTAATTAATTATATCATATATATATATATATTTATGTATTCCATTTCCTAGGGGATAAGATATTTTTTCTCATATGTATGATGGACTATTACCTCATGAAGCAATGTGATTGGTTTTTCACTAATTCGTTAAATGGAATGTAATAGTATTAAATTTAAAAAATATATATTATATACATCAATTTATTATTATATTCATAAAATATTCATTAATCATAACTGATAGTATTTTTTATGATCTTTTAAATAACCTAATGATGGTCGCATCATACATGTACACACAGACTACTACCTTTATAAAGAAATTTGGAACAATTTTCATCACCTAACAACATAGATGATTTACATAAGTTCATTTAATGAAATGATATAGAATAAATTATATTAATATAATTACATACTAATAAAATATTAATTACCACATTTATTTAAGGGTCATATATAATAGAAATGTACTCATTCCTATAAATGGTCTACTATAACCATGATCCTAACATACTTCATTTCATTAAACGCTATTTAATTATAGGTTTAAATAATATAATTGATGTAAAAACAAGATAATAATTTCATGGTTTTTTTCTAGGTATGATTTTTCAATATAATATGCACAACAATTCGATATTTCATGACAAACTGACATGGGAAGTTACGGAAATTAACACCTAAAATAATATCAATAATGAATGATTATTAAACCAATGGTGATAAGATATCCTAAAAGGATCATATATGAAATTAAAAATATTAATATGGTTTTGGAATAGGTTTTTAACATGTTTGAAACTAGTATATAGAATATTAAATTATAATCAACCAATCTTAATTTAATTATAATTGATTCCTTCAAAAATTCATTTAATCAAGGCTTATTGTAATTTTATGCATGAAATTTTACTGATATAGGATTTATATGATATATTTTTCGTTTTATATAATATATAATGTATTCTTCATGCTGTTTTATGTTTCACATATAAAAATTTAATTCCATACGACTTTAATTAAATATTACTAATTGGAAAACATTTTTATTACCCTATTTCATTTCATTTGGTTATATTACTTCATAGCTTCCATTAATATTCAATGATTATATGTCAAATTACAATGGATTATCTAATGATTTATTTCAACCAATTTTATGTTGATTTAAATTTTATATACATCAATGGTTCAATTATTAAATCTTTTTTCTGTATTATTCTCATTATAAATGTTTATTTCACAATCTCATTCTTATAGATACTGTTTAGTCTAGGATTTTTGTTGAAGTAAATTTTTTATTTAGTGTTTAAATAATCCAAATAAAATTTAAAATATTATGATTACTGATTATATTTTCATGTAATTGTACAATGCCTCATTATTTGGAAAATAAAAGTTTTAGAAAATGTTTTTAAGAAGATCCAATATCATTTATATCTTCGATAGGAAAAGTGTTATCTTTAAAAAAAATTATGAATTGTTTTCAAATATTTTCATCCTTTCAAAATGATTTATGAAATTAAATTATACCATGTTTTATTTTGTAACAAAATTTCATAAAGGAAACATTTTTCATTTTCTAGAACAATGATTGTTTAGATTTAACCTAAAATGGGAATGGAATTTTGTTATCATTTTCCAAAAAAAGAACATTTATATAAATTTATATTGGTAATAGAATTTTCATTTTATCTATTTGGGTATGTATATAATTACCCTCTATAATGGACATCAATTCATTTTTCATTTCCTTACATGTTTATATATCTATTTTAAAAGGAAAAATTTAATGTAGTATTAATGAAATTTATTGTTTTTAAAAATTATTTTAAAAAATTTTTTTAAAAAATAAATATGTTTGAAAAGTTCTTTAAAAAATGTAAAGGATTTTTTACTAAAAAATTTGATTTTATTTTTGTTTATTAACCAAAATCCCATTTATTTTATCTATACTCCGCTTGGGATATGTTGTATTGATGTGATATTTATTATTACATTAGATGTTTAATGATTATTTTGTCCAATGATAGTATTGACAATCAATTTATTCTCATTTTTTGTAGATATTAATTTCCTTTTATCATTTTCCCTTAGGATCATTAGACATTATATTTACCCTAAATATATATATTACTTATCATAGATGTGTTTATTAAATAAATCATATATTATTTCTATATATTATAGTCTATATTAAAAGTTATATTTTTTCCATGTAAATATTGATAAATCTGTATTCTTTACATAATACATATATTTAATGATAAGAAATATTTTTCATAAATTAAAAATATTTTTTATATATGAGTAATGGATTGAACCTAAAGGATCATGTAGGACCCAATATAGATATCCCCTCAATGAATCTATATTTATTATAAGGAAAATCAGTTATACAAGCCCTTTTAGTTTGTACCAAGAAATGTTTAACTATATTGTGAATGTTATTGAAAGTGGAAGTAAAATTGGACAAACAAGATCAGTTTAATCAAGGTAGTCTTAAATTTCAATGAGGATAGATCTTGATAATGTAGGTTCTAAAGTTAATGATACATTACTTCCAATAAATAAGAATTTGTTTCATTCAAAATATAGTTATTAATATCCTTCATATTTTTGCATTAAGGTTATTAATAGGTAGACTTATTTATCAGTTTATTGATTACCAGAAATGTTTTTTCAGTTAGTTTCCTTTTCATATTGTTTGCGAATATTGATTCATGATATTTTGTAATGAACTTAAGTCTTGAAATGCATTTTAGGTTTCCATTATTCTATTTTCTTATATTGAATGTATCCCTTACAGATCATTTTAGCTCGCCATTATATTTTTCCCTTTCCCAACGAATCTAATAATTCATATATAATTAATAAGTAAGGATATTCTAGAGGGAATATTGATATTCATAAAAAAATATGTTAATTTTTCTATTCAAATACAGTATATGAATCATGTTTGTATATAGTTAAAAAATACTACTAAAATAATCGGTCCTACGGGATGTGATTACTTATACCTTCTGACAATGTATAAAAAATGCCTCAAGCATAGACCTACTGGGGTCAGGGTCGCTACACCAATGATACATTTTTTCATGGGACTTTCTTTAAAAAAGTAATCTTTTAATATTACCCTCTCTCTGTAAAGACCCGTAAAATTCAAGGAAATTTTTTTCTTAATTTTCTTTAGAATTTTACAAGAGCGCGGTTTCAGACGACACCTGATTCCGAGGCCCGGAGTGCCCGGAATTAATTTCCGAAATTCGGCTCGGGTACGTTCAGTGAACGAACGAGCGGGAAGTCCTAACT
Organism: Viscum album; assembly: GCA_963277665.1. Classification (NCBI taxonomy): domain Eukaryota; kingdom Viridiplantae; phylum Streptophyta; class Magnoliopsida; order Santalales; family Viscaceae; genus Viscum; species Viscum album. The sequence goes on from OY728139.1 coordinate 919,665,056, forward strand.
TTTGATCCGGTGCTCGGAATTGAAATCTGAGGGCACCGATGAACTCGCATCGCTGATATTCGCTTAAAGAGACCTTTTCGGGAGTTGCGTTTGTTTCGGGTTGAGAGTTAGTTTTTGGGAGATTAGAATAAGTTAAATAAAAATATGTAAACATAATTTTTATTTAAACTTAATAGTTAACTTCTCTCAAAAGAAGTTATGTGTGGGACCCACACCCACTTAACCTCCCTTGAGAGGATTAAGTGTGGTGGGGCCCACACGAAACCTAACTTTACATCTTCCCTCAAACTCCCTTAACCCCTCTTTAATTAACATGGCAATTTGTTAATTAATGTGGAGTTATCTCTTATTTGAATTTCAAACTTTTGAAATTATAGTGTGTTATTGTGTTAATAAAATAAGATAGAGTCTTATTTTATTTTGGGTTTAGTTTTGTCTCCTTGAGAGAGTTGGGAAGGTTCTTCTTGTTTCTTCATCTTCTTCAACCTCGACGAAGAACACAAAGAACGCCGTTCTTCAACGAAGAACTTCTTCGCCGAAGAACACGGTTCTTCCGCGACGCCATATCCGCGACGTGACGTTCTTCTTCCGCATCATCTCTTCCGCGACGGTTTTCTGCGATGAACGCCATCGACAACGACTCTTCCTCCGACGTCAAAGGAATCGACACCGATATTCCACGACTACGTCAACGTGTGACTATCGAGGTAGGGGTTCTTGAGTTCGTTGTTTTCTTTTTATTTGACATTCCTCAAGACTTGACGAAGAACGCTCAAGTTCCGACGAAGAACGCCGCTCCGCTCTTCTTCGTCTTCCGTGTCAACGAGAGAGAACACCGCTTCTTCCTCGGACAACCTTCGTCGGCGTACAAGGATTCGCCAACGACGTATCACATCGGACGCACCTCTTCGTCATCGAATTTGACGAACGACGACCGCGACGCCCGACCTCCGCGACGTTATCTTCCGCGGAACATTGTCAAATCTTCGAACCTTATACCCGAGGTAGGGGTTGTTGTATTTTGTTTATATTTAACCTTGTTCGTGGTTCATACTTATCTTACGTATGGATAATTTATATAAGTGTTATTGTTTAACGTGAGGGGGTCCGGACCGCATGAACACGGCCGAACCCCCTCCATCGTTCTTGTTGTTTAATCTTGCGGGTGGAAGCAAGGTGGCGTGGTGCCGTCGCACCACGCGGTTAATCGTGCGTTTATTTTATGCAACATCGTCGCGCGCGCACCATGAAGAAACATCTTGAACACGACGTCGTCGCGCCGCGTTGAAAGAAATCAAGGAACGGCGGAGGGGGCGGTGCAGTCGCACCGCGCCGGACGACGAACACCGCGGCCGGTTCCGGGCCGCGGCAGAAAGAGAAGACCGGCGGCCGGGCCGCCAGCGTCGGAAGCCGAAGAGGGGACCGGATTTTCCGGTCCCGTTGGAGAAAACCGGCCGGCCAGCTGGCCGGCCGGATGGCATTAAACCGGGGGAATTAATCCCCCGGCCAGCGCACAAAACCCCCCTCTTTAAGAGGGGGGCGGTTTCCATGAAAGGGGGGGGGGGGGGGGCAGCAGCCCCCCGTTTTTTCTCCAAGCCGGCCCCCACGTGGGGGCCATTTCTTCTGCAAAGGGAGCGGCAATTAGCCGCGCCGCCGCCTCCAAGAAAGCGGGGGCTTTGCCCCCCGCATGCCGCCTCCATGCGCGCCGCCAGGCCGCTGCGCCACCGTCGGGCCGCCGCGCCACCGCCGGGCCGCCGCGCCGCCGACAGGCCGCCGCGCCACCGTCGGGCCGCCGCGCCCCCGCCGGGCCGCCGCGCCCCCGCCAGGCCGCCGCGCCACCACCGGGCCGCCGCGCCACCGCCGGGCCGCCGCGCTGCCAGCCGGTCGGGCAGGGTCGGACCCGGGGTCGGGTCGACCCAGTTCGGGCCGACCCGGGGGGGTCGGGCCGGGTCGCCCCGGACCCGGACCCCCCGTTTCGAATCATTTTCGGTCTTTTGGACATATCTTGAGCCACGGACCTCCGATCGACGAACCGTCTGCAGCAACGCGATCCTTGGATCGAGATGGTCGTTTCGGTATATCACACTCAAGGTTTCGGATTACTTTGAGTTCGGCCGGGTTGGTTCGTTCACGAAACCAACCGGGCCTTCGGAGCGGAAACGCTCATATCTTGAGCTACGGACGTCTGATTGAGGTGCCACCAGCTGTGTTGTGTTCCTCTTAGTGAGACGAATCTTTTGTCATACTCCGCCCGAGGTTTGGACGCAGGTGGAGTACGGTCGGGTTGGTTTTGCCTTAAAAACCAACCGGGCCCCGGGAACGAAAATGCCAATAACTCTCAGACCGGGCGTCCGATCGACGCGCCGTCTGTTGCGTTGAGTTCCTGTTGACGGTACGGAACTTTTGGATACATCAACTCTGGACTTCGTGACAGTTGATGTATCAGCCTCTCGGCTCGTGGAGCGGACCCTCCGAACGAGCTTGCTGGGTGCGGAAACCCTAGTGCTGGCTGCGACTGTTACTGTGACTACTACTGCTGCTACTGCTACTGTGACTGCGACGACGACAGTACAGAGATCCTGTGTGGATTCGACGACGACGACTACAGCACTCAGCGATCCTACGTGGATCAGTGCTATAGGTCCTGTGTGGGCCCGATCCTGTATGGATTTGACGACGACGACTTCAGCACTCAGCGATCCTACGTGGATCAGTGCTACAGGTCCTGTGTGGGCCCGATCCTTTGTGGGTCCGCGCTCAGCGGTTCTGTGTGAGCCAGCGCCTACAGGTCCTGTGTGGGCCCGATCCTGTGTGGGTCTTTGCGGGGGTTAGTTAACTATCGATCCTTCGTGGGTCCGACGACTTAGATGGATCAGAGATCATCTTTATCGTCCTTTGGTTAGTTACCTATCGATCCTTCGTGGGTCCGACGACTTAGATGGATCAGTGATCATCTTTATCGTCCTTTGGTTAGTTACCTATCGATCCTTCGTGGGTCCGACGACTTAGATGGATCAGAGATCATCTTTAACGTCCTTTGGTTAGTTACTTATCGATCCTTCGTGGGTCCGACGACTTAGATGGATCAGAGATCATCTTTATCGTCCTTTGAAGAAGTATACCTGTGTGAGCTGAATTCTATTGCTTTCCTGTGTGGATTGTGTTGTGCTATCCTGTGTGGATTACGTTTTGCTTTCCTGTGTGGAATACGTTTACTTTCCTGTGTGGACTGAGTTGTACTTGGGCTTGGAGGTTGGAGCGTATTTGAAATTGATGACTTAGGTATATGTATGGGAATATACCTAAGCAATGTCGGTTATTACTTTGTGGTTGTTCCTTTCTTCGTGGTTATCCATTGTGGATTTGAGAGACCTTCAGGGGTCTCGGGGTCCCTACTGAGTAGCTTATACTCACCCTTGCACGGGCTTTTCCCGCACTACGTTGTGTTGGTTGCAGACGATGGACAGCGTTGATCTTAGCTGAGGCTTGCAGAGCGGGACGGTACCCGGAGGTGGACCACTGGGCGGGACGTGCTTGGAGCGGACGGCGGGACCCGTGGAGCAGAGGAGCTATCTGTACCCACCCTTCAGGTGGGATTTCTAGTGGACAGCTCGGAGTAGCGGATTTTACTTTTCAGTTGCTGTTTTCCCTTTCGAGTTGTACTTTACTTTCAGTTTGGGTTTGTATTCTAGCCCATTTACTTTTCCCCACTTTCAGTTGTATTCTGCTTTTGCTTAGTTTTTACTTTCCGCTTGCTTACTCTGTGGTGTTTGTTTACTTTGCAAAGGCAATGCCTTCCCTTTTTACTGGGATTTACGCCTTGGTGCTAGTCGCCAGCCCCTGGCCTATGGAAGGCGGGCTTGGGGTAGTCACGGCACGGACCCCGAGGGCGGGTCGTGACAAATTGGTATCAGAGGAGTTCGGTTCTACCGCGAACTCTGATCTTTTCTATGTGAAGCAATAATGTTTAGCGTATTGAGTGTGGTTATCAGTCCAGGGAGTCAAGTGTTGGTGCGGCGGCCGTCGTATCCGTACACCAGGACCCTGACTTCTGATTTCCGACTTAATGCACGAAAACATTGATTGCGTGTGTGTTTCAAAGTTTTCTTTGTGATTTCTTTGTGTCAGCTCACCAGGTATACTGTTTGACCGTGGCGCACCTGTTTCCTTTCAGGATGGCCCCACGACGGCAACCAGCTAGGGTTCCGAGAGTCGAGCGTGACGACAGCCCACCGAGCGACGAGGCCTCGGTGCAGGGCCCTTTGTCAGCAGTGGCACCGGAGGTAGCTCTACCCACCGAGCCCCTGATGCTTACAGCAGCAGCCGCTGACGATGCACGTCGCCTCAGCGCACTGCATGAGTTTCAGCGCCAGCGACCGCCCAGGTTTCGCGGGGAGACGGATCCCCAGGCTGCAGAGGACTGGCTAGAGGCAGTGGTACGAGTGTTTAGGCTAGTGAGGACACCAGCAGACCTCATGGTGATCCTCGCTGCGAGTCTACTACACGCAGCAGCAGGACGATGGTGTAGCTTGATGCTCCAGGTGCACGATGAGGCATCTCTACTTTGGACGGACTTTGAGAGCCTCTTCCGCTCGGAGTTCGTCCCAGCCACCCTCAGTGCGGTGCGCATCCAGGAACTTCTACAGCTGCGGCAGGGTAACATGATGGTCGCTCAGTACTCGGCGAGATTTATCGATCTCTCGCGCTACTCGACCGACATGGTACGAGACCCATTCTTCCGGGCCCGGACCTTAGATCAGGGTTTGAGTCACGAGATCAGGGCATCGCTGATCTCCCTCAGCATACTGACTCCGACAGGAGTACTGGAGCGGGCCCTTCTAATCGAGAGCTTCCTTGCTGAGTCTACACCAGCACAGAGACCCACCCCAGGGCGGCACGTAGCGGAGTCTTCGGTAGCAGGTAGCCGACAGATGACACAGGGGTCCAGATAGACCAGACCTTCAGGCAGACGACCTCAGGGCACTGGCTCAGCAGTGCAGGGCACACAGCGCAGAGCCAGTCTTTTGAGTGGAAGACAGTGCTTTGCATGCGGCGGGCAAGGCCACATGGCTCGTGACTGCCCGACCCGCCATGCGGAGGAGCAGCAGACGGTTGAGGAACCACCTAGGCAGAGGCAGAGGTTCGACCGTGGCGGTCTGCAGGGAGGAGGCGGACGAGGCAGAGGAGCTGGCCGAGCAGCATGTGGTGGACGACGCTTTGAGGCTCTACCACCACCACTACCAGGAGGTCCACCCCGACCGCAGGGGAGAGCTCAGCTTCAGGCAGCCGAGGCCTTCGATCATGGAGCTCTGGGAGCCGATGGACAGGAGCAGAACTAGTGGATACATTCTTTTTTACTTCTGGTTCCTTGTTTCTTTTGTGTAGCGTCTTGTATTATGAGCTGCAATAATAAAAGACGCATACCTTTGTGATATTTCGTTCCTGTCCTCTTTCGTGATGTTACTAAGAGGTTCCAGTTTTAGCTGTTGACTTGACCCTAACTTGTGAGACATCTACTGGAGGAGACCCAGTTACCACCCACTGATGCCGACAGTGTGACTCAACCCTTGGAGGCGAGAGTAACGGTTGGATCTCTTAGTAGTAGCGTCGAGGCTTTACAACGTCATCCTTGGTATGGATTAGTATCATCCATGTTAGGATTGAATGTTTTAGGCAAAGAATGTGGTTCATACAGGGGATGAGACCAGATTTCTATTATCGACAAAGAAGAAATCTTGCAGCTCTTGTGGGACCTGAGATGGTCCAGGTCATCCTGGGGCGGATGAGTGCAGCTCAGAGCCGGCAGAAACCTTATGCTGACAGGAGGCGGAGGCCACTGGAGTTCGAGGGTGGTGACCACGTCTTCCTGCGGGTCTCACCTCGACGTGGTATTCGGAGATTTGGCCAAGGCGGCAAGTTATCTCCGCGCTTCATCGGACCCTTCCAGGTCCTCAGCAGGTTTAGCGTGGTGGCTTATCGCCTGGCTCTACCACCTCAGTTGCACCGGGTGCACGACGTCTTCCACGTGTCTCAGCTGAGGAGATACGTGCACGACCCGACACACATCATTGACCATGGGGAGCTTGACGTTGACGATGGGGCGACTTTTACGGAGGTCCCGGTGGAGATAGAGGATCGACAGGAGCGGGTCCTACGTGGGCGATTGATTCCTCTTGTGCGCATCAGATGGAAGCACGGGAATCTCCAGGAGAGCACATGGGAGAGGGAGGCTCAGATGCATGCTCAATACCCTCATTTGTTTCCCTAGTTTTTGATGTATCTTTACGGGGACGTAAATCCCTGAGGTGGGAGTAATGTAAAGACCCGTAAAATTCAAGGAAATTTTTTTCTTAATTTTCTTTAGAATTTTACAAGAGCGCGGTTTCAGACGGCACCTGATTCCGAGGCCCGGAGTGCCCGGAATTAATTTCCGAAGTTTGGCTCGGGTACGTTCAGTGAACGAACGAGCGGGAATTCCTAACTTTTGATCTGGTGCTCGGAATTGAAATCCGAGGGCACCGATGAACTCGCATCGCCGATATTCGCTTAAAGATACCTTTTCGGGAGTTGCGTTTGTTTCGGGTTGAGAGTTAGTTTTTGGGAGATTAGAATAAGTTAAATAAAAATATGTAAACACAATTTTTATTTAAACTTTATAGTTAACTTCTCTCAAAGGAAGTTAGGTGTGGGACCCACACCCACTTAACCTCCCTTGAGAGGATTAAGTGTGGTGGGGCCCACACGAAACCTAACTTTACATCTTCCCTCAAACTCCCTTAACCCCTCTTTAATTAACATGACAATTTGTTAATTAATGTGGAGTTATCTCTTATTTGAATTTCAAACTTTTGAAATTATAGTGTGTTATTGTGTTAATAAAATAAGATAGAGTCTTATTTTATTTTGGGTTTAGTTTTGTCTCCTTGAGAGAGTTGGGAAGGTTCTTCTTGTTTCTTCATCTTCTTCAACCTCGACGAAGAACACGAAGAACGCCGTTCTTCAACGAAGAACTTATTCGCCGAAGAACACAGTTCTTCCACGACGCCATATCCGCGACGTGACGTTATTCTTCCGCATCATCTCTTCCGCGACGGTTTTCCGCGACGAACACCATCGACAACGACTCTTCCTCCGACGTCAAAGGAATCGACACCGATATTCCACGACTACGTCAACGTGCGACTATCGAGGTAGGGGTTCTTGAGTTCGTTGTTTTCTTTTTATTTGACATTCCTCAAGACTTGACGAAGAACGCTCAAGTTCCGACGAAGAACGCCGCTCCGCTCTTCTTCGTCTTCCGTGTCAACGAGAGAGAACACCGCTTCTTCCTCGGACAACCTTCGTCGGCGTACAAGGATTCTCCAACGACGTATCACATCGGACACACCTCTTCGTCATCGAATTTGACGAACGACGACCGCGACGCCCGACCTCCGCGACGTTATCTTCCGCGGAACATTGTCAAATCTTCGAACCTTATACCCGAGGTAGGGGTTGTTGTATTTTGTTTATATTTAACCTTGTTCGTGGTTCATACTTGTCTAACGTATGGATAATTTATATCAGTGTTATTGTTTAACGTGAGGGGGGCCGGACCGCATGAACACGGCCGAACCCCCTCCATCGTTCTTGTTGTTTAATCTTGCGGGTGGAAGCAAGGTGGCGTGGTGTCGTCGCACCACTCGGTTAATCGTGTGTTTATTTTATGCAACACCGTCGCGCGCGCACCATGAAGAAACATCTTGAACGCGACGCCGTCGCGCCGCGTTGAAAGAAATCAAGGAACGGCGGAGGGGCGCGGTGCCGTCGCACCGCGCCGGATGACGAACACCGCGGCCGGTTCCGGGCCGCGGCGTAAAGAGAAGACCGGCGGTCGGGCCGCCGGCATCGGAAGACGAAGAGGGGACCGGATTTTCCGGTCCCGTTGGAGAAAACCGGCCGGCCAGCTGGCCGGCCGGATGGCATTAAACAGGGGGAATTAATCCCCCGGCCAGCGCACAAAACCCCCCTCTTTAAGAGGGGGGCGATTTCCATGAAAGGGGGGGGGGCAGCAGCCCCCCGTTTTTTCTCCAAGCCGGCCCCCACGTGGGGGCCGTTTCTTCTGCAAAGGGCGCGGCAATTAGCCGCGCTGCCGCCTCCAAGAAAGCGGGGGCTTTGCCCCCCGCACGTCGCCTCCGTGCGCGCCGCCAGGCCGCCGCGCCGCCGCCGGGCCGCCGCGCCCCCGCCGGGCCGCCGCGCCGCCGCGCCTCCACCGGGCCGCCGCGCCACCACCGGGCCGCCGCGCCGCCAGCCGGTCGGGCCGGGTCGGACCCGGGTCGACCCGGTTCGGGCCGACCCGGGGGGGTCGGGCCGGGTCGCCCCGGACCCGGACCCCCCGTTTCGAATCATTTTCGGTCTTTTGGCCATATTGTGAGCCACAAACCTCCGATCGACGAACCGTCTGCGGAAACGCGATGCTTGGATCCAGACGGTCGTTTCGGTATATCTCACTCAAGGTTTCAGATTACTTTGAGTTCGGCCGGGTTGGTTCGTTCACGAAACCAACCGGGTCTTCGGAGCGGAAACGCTCATATCTTGAGCTACGGACGTCCGATTGACGTGCCGCCAGCTGTGTTGTGTTCCTCTTAGTGAGAGGAATCTTTTGGCATACTCCGCCCGAGGTTTGGACGCAGGTGGAGTACGGTCGGGTTGGTTTTGCCTTAAAAACCAACCGGGCCCCGGGAACGAAAATGCCAATAACTCTCAGACCGGGCGTCCGATCGACGCGCCGTCTGTTGCGTTGAGTTTCTGTTGACGGTACGGAACTTTTGGATACATCAACTCTGGACTTCGTGACAGTTGATGTATCAGCCTCTCGGCTCGTGGAGCGGACCCTCCGAACGAGTTTGCTGTGTGCGGAAACCCTAGTGCTGGCTGCGACTGTTACTGTGACTACTACTGCTGCTACTGCTACTGTGACTGCGACGACGACAGTACAGAGATCCTGTGTGGATTCGACGACGACGACTACAGCACTCAGCGATCCTACGTGGATCAGTGCTATAGGTCCTTTGTGGGCCCGATCCTGTGTGGATTCGACGACGACGACTTCAGCACTCAGCGATCCTACGTGGATCAGTGCTACAGGTCCTGTGTGGGCCCGATCCTGTGTGGGTCTTTGCGGGGGTTAGTTATCTATCGATCCTTCGTGGGTCCGACGACTTAGATGGATCAGAGATCATCTTTATCGTCCTTTGGTTAGTTACCTATCGATCCTTCGTGGGTCCGACGACTTAGATGGATCAGAGATCATCTTTATCGTCCTTTGGTTAGTTACCTATCGATCCTTCGTGGGTCCGACGACTTAGATGGATCAGAGATCATCTTTATCGTCCTTTGGTTAGTTACCTATCGATCCTTCGTGGGTCCGACGACTTAGATGGAACAGAGATCATCTTTATCGTCCTTTGAAGAAGTATACCTGTGTGAGCTGAATTCTATTGCTTTCCTGTGTGGATTGTGTTGTGCTACCCTGTGTGGATTACGTTTTTCTTTCCTGTGTGGAATACGTTTACTTGCCTGTGTGGACTGAGTTGTACTTGGGCTCGGAGGTTGGAGCGTATTTGAAATTGATGACTTAGGTATATGTATGGGCATATATCTAAGCAATGTCGGGTATTACTTCGTGATTGTTCCTTTCTTTGTGGTTATCCATTGTGGATTTGAGAGACCTTCAGGGGTCTCGGGGTCCCTAATGAGTAGCTTATACTCACCCCTGCACGGGCTTTGCCCGCACTACGTTGTGTTGGTTGCAGATGACGGACATCGTTGATCTTAGCTGAGGCTTGCAGAGCGGGACGGTACCCGGAGGTGGACCACTGGGCGGGACATGCTCGGAGCGGACGGCGGGACCCGTGGAGCAGAGGAGCTATCTATACCCACCCTTCAGGTGGGATTTCCAGTGGACAGCTCGGAGTAGCGGCTTTTACTTTTCAGTTGCTGTTTTCCCTTTCGAGTTGTACTTTACTTTCAGTTTGGGTTTGTATTCTGGCCCATTTACTTTTCCGCACTTTCAGTTGTACTCTGCTTTTGCTTAGTGTTTACTTTCCTCTTGCTTACTTTGTGGTGTTTGTTTACTTTGCAAAGGCAATGCCTTCCCTTTTTACCGGGATTTACGCCTTGGTGCTAGTCTCCAGCCCCTGGCCTATGGAAGGCGGGCTTGGGGTAGTCACGGCACGGACCCCGAGGGCGGGTCGTGACACTCTCTTTTTCATCTATGTCAATATTCTACTTTGTGTTTCATGAAAACTCATATTTATTAAAAAATAGAATCTACAAGTCATTGTTGACAATATTTTAAATTATTTATATTGTTTTAAAAAGTAATATATGTTTTTTTATGTAAGTGGAACTTTACATTAAAAATCATGTTTTAATTATTTTCACCATTTATTTTCCAAATACTTCACTCCATAGTCAATGTTCTTAAATAATTATTAATATATTTATAAGGAAATAATGAATTATAAAAGAAATTTAGGGTCATTTTTGAATTTATTTTAATGGTTTAAAAATAAATTAGTAATTTATTTTATTCATAATGAATTTCAATAATTTACCTAAGACAAAATGATATTTTTAACAATATAGTTTTAATGGATTTTCCTATCATCATATAAATTATTTGATATTTGTTTATCATTATTATATTCCATGTTTCTTCAAAGTGAAAACAATGTTACCTTTGATATAATTATTTAAAAAAAATAAATGGAATCACTATTGTATTGTCTAAATGTTTTTTTCCTGTGTGTGTATGGGATCTCTATATACCCGACTTTTTTTGGTTATGACCACCCTCTATCAGACTCACTTTTTATCCCTATATAATGTTACAGATTTCATTTAAATAATTTATATATGTATCATAGATATCAATAAATATTATAATCCCTTCCATTTATGGGGTAATAAATTCCATATGTTCATCTCTAAAATTCCTTCACTATGAAATTTTCATTGAATATGATTTGAAGAATTAATATAAAACACATTTTCTTTATATAGATAATTAATATGTCTATTTCTTGTGGTTGATATTATTTTTATAGAACACATAACAAATATCATTCTATGATGGTGGTTCTCAAATAACACTATAATGAATTGGGTAGGGATTTTTCTCCCGAGATGTTATCCATGATATGTGGGAGTAAGCCTTATATATTGGGATAATTTTAACACAATGTAATGTTGTCTAGAGTGTTTTCCATAACTCATGTATATTTCATGTTATATGTTCCTTCCACATAACCTATTTTTTTAGAATATTATGATACTATTCTATTTTTTCCATGCTTCTATTTCATTACTCATGATCCATCTCATTTAAGTTATCATGTTATAACTTTGTCTCATGTGATATGTTTCCTTATCATGTTTATTAACATAATATGATTTTTAGTGAATCCAATTATTTTATGTATTTACATGGTTATTATATGTAATTTTAGGAACTAAATTGGATTTTGGAACTTAATATGGAGAATAAAAATAAATATGTTATATTTTGTTTCTTACTTTGTTCTATGTACCTAGTCTTACAAAGACACAATGTAACAGAATATTGGGTTTATAGGTAAAGAATTTTTGTTTTAAGAATCATGTAATAATATGTGTTAAATTCTTGTTCATTGGACATTCTGTGATGTATCCCCAAACTAAAACAATTTGGACTTGTATTTAATGTAGTATAAGCCTACATGCCATCCCATATATGCATGTGACATACCCTCCTATGTATAAGAACCATTTAATCCTTCCTCTTATGATTATCACCCAACATCCTATGTTGTATACCCCTATCTAAAATATGCTTTCTACCATATTAAATGTTATTATCCTAAAATAAACCAAATTCAGTGGTGAATTGTTTCAAACCATTATATTTTATTATAGGGGATCCACATCCAAGGTCGTAACTACATATCCATAAATATGACTCGATTTTAATGACATAAAAACCAACAAGGATTAAAAAAAACTTTGTAGTATAATCATGGTATAATAAATATGAGATATTTTCTTAAGTATGATAACTATACCTTTGTTAATACTTATTGTTTTTGTATGATTTTATTTTTCATTTATCAATAATCATAAATGATATTTTCATGATTCAAAGAATATTGTTTTGTTATGTGTTGTCTCATCAATAGAATGTTTATGTTAGTGCATCTAGCCAATATAAATCAACAGTTCATGAATTTTCCTGGTCATGAGTTATACATTATACAAGATTTCAATTAATAAATAGTTTATATTTATTTTATACTCTCAACATATTAATTCACTGATGTTAATTTTATATACATCAGATATTTTTTTAACTCTACAGATGAGCCAATTGTGGTGGACAAAAAAATGAAATTTTAAAGGTGGGATAATTAATTTATGAGTTATCTGAACACTATAAAACACAACCAAATTATGTTTTACATTCATTGAGTAATTATACATAGAATATGTTCCATTAAATAGAGATATTGTTCATATTTTCATAGCCATGGGTGAAATCAACATAATTATATTTATTTTCCATTGATTTCTGTAAAAGAATGGGGAATTCGGGGGATAGAGTTGGTGTTAGTCAGATCAAGATCGAAATAGATATATTTTTCATACAAACAAGTTCACAAGTTATAGGTTTCACCATCAACTTATCCTATCACCCTAAAAATTTACCAGCAACCATTTCTTGAATATTTAGTAGAGAATAGGTATCACCACTACTCACCAAATTTTTTCTTTTATTGTTTCATTGTCCCCCTCCACCTTTTATGCTATTATTTTTTCTCCCTTGCACGTTGATAATGAAATTTAATGTTTTTACTTTTTTTTGGGCCAAAATGAGTTGTTTTAGTGATATTTATTTTTTAAATAGTGGATATCCTCTTTCTCCCCCCATTATAAATCTATATTTATAATATATTTTAAAAAAATATAAAAATATATTTATCGAAACAATTTGGAATTGATTATTACATTTTGTGTTTTATATTAATACATAAAATTTTTGATAAAAAATATTACTATTAATATTATTCATCTAATAAAAAACCCATAAAATTGACTGATTTGATCAATGGTCATCCTTTCTCTGACATTAATGAAATTACACCACATAACCATTCATATGGTGATATTCATATCCAACATAAAATATTAATTTCTATACATATTTATAAAAATGTTCAATTTTTAAATTTGGGTTATTTTTCGTATAACACAATATAATCACCAAAATTATTTCCCAACCATTTTTTATAGTTCTATAAAATCTGATTATTTTATGATATATATAAATTGTGAAATCATTACTCCACAATTTTTTTTTTCATTTTTTCATTCATTTTTCTTTCCAAAATATCTTTTCTAATTTATTTTTTATTTTTTCAAATATCTCATGGACCAAAATAAAAATTAATTTATTCTTCCAATTTTTATAAATTATCACGTCTCTTTATTTAAATTTAAATTCTTCTTACCAATCAATTTAATGCATTTATTAGTGGTACCTACACCAAAGATAAATGCAAATAGTGACAGATATTACGAGTTATGGAATGAATTTATATGTAGATTCATTCATAGTGGGTGGAATTAAAATTTATAAATGATATTTCCAACATCTATCATATCATTACATAATAGGGGATGCTCAAAAAAACAATTTCCTATAAGATATGAAAAAATAAATTATTTATTATCAAATAAGACAAGAGCATGTTTTATAATGATGGTACATCTATTGAAAATTATTTTTAAGAGTTTCAGGGATATCTATTAACATCCAAGACTTTTATAAATGAGATTTCCGTTGGAATAAACAAATAACATGTGATACAATGTATTTAATGAATACACATGAACCATATATAATTTTTTTGTAACATTAGAAAATATAAATATAATATTTTTATAATGATTAAAATTACACCAATAATAATAACCATTTATTATATTGGAAATAAAAAAATAAATTTATGATTACTATATATTAAGTATTGTAATAAAATATAATTGATAGATAAGAAAGAAGTAGGGACTTTGATAGGTATAATCATTCCCTATAAAGCCTATTTATAGGAGCTTCTTAGGCCGATGGAATCACATGGATTATCCCATAAAATATTCCATGTTTAAATTAATTAACTGAAACTCAATAGATAATGTATACGAGATAAGCTCAATCATATTGAGATCACCACTGAATCCATTTTTTTAGAACCACCCCAAGAAATAATTACCATTCCACACCATACCCTATGGTAATATGTTTGTATAGTAAGGGGTTGTGTATCTAGACCATAGTATTATAAATTTAAATATATTTTTTAATAAAAAAATTTATATATATTCCTTTTCATTATTACTTTATATGTATATATAATTATATAACGAGTTTGATAAAAGTTAAAAACGAATAAAGAAAAACTTTTACTTTTGGAAAAAATATTCATTCATTAAAAATATTAATTTTTTTAAATTTAAATAATATTATATGAAATATTATTTTCATAAAAATTACATTCAAAATAATATTTATTATAATTTAAATGATAACATAATATTATGAATTCTAATGTAATTTTTATAAGGGTTAGAAAATTATTAGTGTTATAAAACTGAGTACATTCAAAAATAATATTTTATTTAATTTAAAAGTGTCAAATATCATATTTATAATATATAGAAATAATAATAATTTCTTAAATCATCAGAAAAAATTTATTCCATTTTTTATTATAAATAATTTTCTGAGACTGACAAATTGTTTTCTAAAAATAACTATTGTATGTATTATTGTTAGTTATATGACATAATAATATCCCAAAATTGGTCTAATAAATACTTTATAATTTTATTAATGACAAATTATAGTTTTCCACTTTAAAATATTATTTTTCTAATGTTTAATTATTAAAATTTTAAAAAATATTTAATCATCCAAAACCAATAATATATTTTAAGGTGCTAAACAATTAATAATAAACTTGAATCACTTCCACACCATTAATATTATAATTTTAATGATTTAATTTATTCAAATAATAATATATTTAAAACCATTCATATATAGTTTATAACATAGGAAAAAACCTTGGGCTATTTTTTTGATTTGATTATATTAATAATCATATTTAAAAACCTAAATATATAAATTAATAAATAATTCCCTCTATTTTGTATAAATACCCTCAAGTACTCCATTTAATATCCACTCAAACCCATTCATCCATTTTGTTTCCCATGATACTATATATCTCCTTACATTCTCATTAATCTTTTATAAGAATCTTTAAGTTAACCTATTATGCTACTGAAATTATTTTTTTATTTTTCATACCAAAACATTATGATTTAAATACCCATCTCCATTTACTCTAAAGGGTATTCAAATTTTTTTTCAATCCTTCATTTATTTGGGGAATTAATTTATGAAACCCTTAATATTTAATTATGGTATTAAAAATAATGATTAATGTTCAAATGTTCTATGATCTATGTGGCACACAATGGCATGTAAAATATATAAATGTGATGCATGGGCATAAAAGTGTATATCCTCACCAATGATTTTTTAATGATTTTATGTCCTGAGAAAGAATGTTTGGTTCATGTTTCGATATCCTAGGCACACTCTATTATATTTTTTAACATTTATCCTTGAAATATTATTTTGATTTCATGTTTTATGTTATGGAGGCATTATAATGATGAATTGATCTTATTTCATGATTCAATGTTCATTTTTATGATTATATCAATTTTATGTAACCAATATATTAATCTTTACTCACATGTGTTACAATTATAATGTTATAATTTAATTTTCCAAATAGAGGTAAATATTTTCCACCCATATCTTTTGTCTGTCCCCATGTTATCCAATAAATTATTTCAAGAGTACTGGAATTTATGTTCTTCTTATCGAGTATTTAATTACTGTCTTTATATCCTTAATTCATGTTATTGTTCTATGTAATTTTTTTACACTAGGATTCTAAATATTCAAGGATTGTATTATGTGTATTTTTTTAGTAAATCCTAAAATAAAGTGTATAAAAGAATTGGGTTGTTATATATTTTGATCAATTATTTATCAAAGATATAATAAAAGATGTTGGATTTTTCATTACATTTCACTTTAACTAATTGATGTAAAAAAAATTAGGTTATGTCAAATAGTTTTCCACATAATTGAATTAATAATTAAAATTTCATAATATATTATTCAATAAAAAATGATGTATGTGAAGATTCCAATGAAATTTAAATTTTAATAAATAATATCATAGAGAAAAAGGGGAGAATCTAAAATAGGAATTTGAAGAGGTATGTTATTTAAAAGGAATGGGAAGAATAAAAACATTGGAAAGAAAAACAAGAATAAGATTCATGATTTTTTTATTAATGTTTATATTAAAAATTTTGGGTACTAAATTAAAATTATTAATACAAAAATTAAAATCAATTATTGAATATTTGATCAAATTATGATAATATTACCAAGATTTATCTCTTTATAGTGTATTATCATTTTAATATTTCATATGATGATTATTATTGGGTTTTTAACAATTATTTATTCTATCATGTGATATCAATTATAAAATTCGCTATATCATATTGCCCTGTAAAATATGAGTTTATAAAGAAGAATAATTATGGCCATTTTTTTGTTATGGGTTTGAAAAGTGTTTTTTTAGAAACTAAAACTAAAAATAATCTAATCTTGGAAATCGTTCCTTATAAAATGTTGAATCATCAGATTATCATTCATAAAACTATACATGATAATGATGTTTTTAAAACATTTAGTAATGTATAGATGAAGAATTTGAATGAATACTTGGTTATGGATTAAGGTATGAAGTAGTCATGTTTTTATTTTACTTAAATAATAAATGATTTATATTTTTCATGTTGTTTACTGTTCTGATTTTTTAAAATTATTTCACCATAGGAGAAATCAAATTAGTATGAAGGGTTTTGTTTTTTCTTTAGAAGAAATTTATATTATGTTATAATTATGTCAAATTTGATAAAGTTGATCATTGTTTTGATAGAAAAAATAAAAACTTATTTTCTGATGTTATCATTTTCATTGGAAGTCATAGGTACTGGAGTTTGTATATTATATTGTTGGTGGTCTTATGAAATCTAAGGCATCTTATAGCTGAAGCTATTTTGTTGATAATATTTATGTAGATTAATGAAATATTTTGGTGTCAGTTTGAAATGGTAAGTGTCATGTGATAAGTTATTTTGTTAATTTCATGTTTCTATTGAATGGGAGAATGGTAAGATGGGGATGTGGTTATACACAAATAATGGGGTTGGTTAATGTAGTCACATTAAAGGGAATGTTAGGTATAAATTTATTATAAATAAAAAAATCTCAAAAGACACATTGATGTCATGTGGTTAATTTAGATTATTATCTTCATGTAAAAATAAATTTTCAATGTGAATATGTTGGACATAATGTTTCAACTTCACCTGATTGTTTTAATTGTCTTATTTCAAGTATTATTAAAAAACAGATGTTTCTACTCTATGGATCCTCCCAGAAAAAATAACATCAACATAATATTCACCAAATGTGAAAGTGCACATCAATTAAGGTGGAAAACTTGAATCTAATGTTGAGGAAAGAAATTGTAAATTAAATGAAAATGGGTTGATCAAATTGATGATGATGAGAGATAATTGTATAAAAACCAAACATTTATGATGCTTATGATACTTAATATTGACAATGATTTAATAAATTAAATTATTTATTTTAATTAAAATGGGGAATACTGTTTAGATTCATGATTCAAAGAAAGGATAGTTATTAAAGTATTCAATTAGAACAATTATATTCATTTTAAATAATGTATTTCACCTATTAATAAAATATATTCCATTCAAATTATTCTTGATTAGGATACATGTTTTGATATTTTTATTGAGAATATAGTTTCAATTACATAATTACCCCATGATGACTTAGATGATGGTATATATTTTGAGAAGAATAAGGATTAAAGTAAATAGATATAGAATATATTGTCTTTAGGTCTATGATTATCTTTAATATTCTAAAACAAGATATGAGATAGTGTGACTCAATTTTTGTGTAATCCATTTTTCATAAGTTCTTCCAGAATACCTACTATGATCAATATTATATTTCATAAATATATTTATAACTAATTTTTAATATTAATACATTATGTTTATGATATTTTAATTTATGAATTTTATTCTTCTAGAAATTAATGTTTGAAGAATATACATTTTTTGATTTTGTAACAAAATGCATAGGGAGAATAAGATTGATTCTTTGAATAATGATCTACAATGAACGAAACTAGTCCAATTTTAGGAGATATACATTTAAGAAGATATTAAATTACATTATATAGATAGAGATAAAATATTCAGTACTTCAATTGGATTACATCATAAGGTCATTTTTGGTTAATCTGGAGATGAGAGAGGATACAAAACACCTACATTTTTCTTATATATAAAATTTTTATATAAATGTGACATTATGTAGTAGAAAAAATATACTTCCTATAGTTGGTGATGTAATTTTTTTTATATAAAATCTATTGAGATATAATTTTATTTAATTTAATTTTATAATTTAAAATATATATGCTGCATTATATATATTATTGTTTTGGGGAAATGAATGATTTTTAATTTTTGGGTTTTTATATTTTAATTATATTGGAGATATTATTATTTTGACGTTTACATTATCATAATTGATCATATTTTTGTTGGGTTCTGTATAATTAAGTAATATATTGTCGAGTTTTATTTTTTATCTTTCACAATTTTTGTGTTTAATGGAAAAAATATGCATTGAAAGTGTTTTTTTGGATAATAAAATTTATTCAAGAGTATAATTTTAATTAATTTGGTATGTTTTATTTTTTTGATATTTATAGTTAAAAATTATTCAAATATGAGTTTTCCACATCAAGTCAATCCTGGATCCCCATGCTCGATAGTCTATTAACTATAGGTAATGGTCTATCAATATTGTTGTGCGATATAGTTGGGATTAATTTGATTTACCATGTGTGAGGAACTATGAAAAATGTGGGAGTATCCTCAAGCGAATCAATGAATGCTCATATTGAAATCCCTAAATCTGGGGATATCTATGATGGTGGTTCCTCTCCACACTATATTAGGTCAGTCATATAATCCTTCAACCTTGAATACGAGTTTTTCTTTGATCTTGTACCTATGGAAATGATGGATGAAAAATCCCCCGAAGAAGTTAATCCTACTCATTCTACACTCGATAAATATAAAGTAATTTCTCTCATAAAAATGCTCAGAGGCTCAGATCTTCACAAGAAATCATATTTTAAACCCCATTTGGGAATAAAGATGTATGATCGAGGATTTGTAGTTGAGTATGATCCTAAAGTGATTCAACAATGATCTCAAATGTGTACGTTCTCAATTATGGTATACATATCATAAATAAAAGTTGATAAAACATGCTCTTATTTTGACCATAAAAATAAAATTTCTAATTACTAGGGTTTTATAACTTGACACTCATACATATAGGGAATGGTTCATTTCATATACTACTTACTACTATGATGAGTTAGATCAAGTATGGTAGACAGGGAACACTCAACTAAAAAGTGTTCTACTTCATATTTTTGGTTGGGAATATTATTTCAATAGGCACACCTATATGAACACTATGACCATGATATGGGTTATATATCATGGTGTCAATTGGATTTTTTGTCACTTAATTATTTTGAATGACATAATATTTTTCATAGGCACTACCTTTAAGATGGATTAGTGAACATTGAATGGTCATCTATGCCTCTTTGCTAGAGTTATTATGGAATTGAATATATAATATATGCTAATTCATAGTATCGACTTAAATGATAATAAATATAGAACATATGACACATTTGAATTTGATCGTAAGCCCCTATTTTTTGAAAATTTTAGGATCAAATGGAATTCTATTTTGAACTATAGAGTTGTGATGAAATAGGTCACCCAACCAATTCACTCTAAATGGTCTAATATAACAAAAAAAGAAGGTAAAATGACCTAACATTGATAAACATGAGACAAACAAGAAGAAAAATTAATATTGGGTGAAAATGTACAAGACATTTAATCTCAATGGGAATAAAGAAGGGGAATATCTTGTAATGTTTGTAAAAGAGGATGATCATGCAGCTGGAGAATATTTTTTTGTTGAGGAGTTAGAAAAATCTATTATAGAGATCATTAAATAGTCTCAAAATGAGCCAGAACCTATTTTGGATGAGTCACACATGAAGGCTAATATCTCCTCCAAGAAGTGCATAGACTCTTCAAACACACCTACTAACCATAATAAGGATAGAACTGTGGCAATTTCTATCTCTACTAGTAATTTGGGCGACTGGTGTGCTGGTCCTCCACTACACATAGTTAATGTGGGATGGGGGTTTTAATTGGTTATCATGTAACACTTCTCTTTATGAGGACAATAACTTCCATTATGCATTGAAACATAATCCTGAAAACACTACAAATTCTTTTGATTTAGATCTTCTGCAAAAAAAATCTTACTGAATAGGACAATATTACTGCATCTCCTGGCGTAAAGTGATTCCCCATTAACTTGATTTCAGGTGTAGGTATTCACACACATCAGGTTCATACCACAGATTCTAATTAAGTCATCCACCATACTTAAGTCTCACACTTTTCCCTGCCAGGCGCTTACATTCCTACATTTCATATTCAGAGCTCATTGACTATTTTAAATAACATGAAATTGACTTCTCCCTTAGAAGATACATTGTAGGATACATTAAATGTTTAGGCTAAAACAGTTAATACTAAAATTTCGTCTATTGATACTATGAGTTAGTAGGGAAAGAAGTGATATCGAAGATCAATAAAAATACCTAGAATATCTTCCAAGAGGAAGGGTTCATAGAATAATAGAAATGGGGTTCTAGCATGAAAAATTGGTTCTAATGAATATTTTGTTTTGGAATTTTTAGGTAATTTCGAACACTGAAACTCTCACAGTCTTATAAAGATTTATTTACAACCATCATCCTATTTCTTTTTCCATTGTTGAGGCTATGATAATTTTCCCCTCTAATTTTTCTCATCTTTTGCAGTCCTACAATAAATTATTAATATATTCTAAAAATTGTTCCACTATTGAAACCCTTTGGATCTTTACTCAACCTGATATTTAGAATGTTAATATTTTTAATATTTTGGAATAATATTTCAGCTGTTATTTTATTATTGATCACTAAAATATTTATTGTTCTTGTAATTATGCTAAGAAAAGATACCATGATAGGATACATCTTTGTACTGGCCTTTCCTACATAGGGAATAGTATTCATAACCCTTGATTAGTGGTTGCTGACATTAATTATATCATTTCCCCTTGTGAGAAAATGGGACCAATTCACTCAACTATATCTATGAGGTAGTATAGAGAATCTATGTAGGCTAACAACCATGTTGAAATTGACCTTATAGGTGCCATGTATATGTAGTACAAAATACACTACAATATTGTGGTGGCTAGAAACATAAAAATTTTTCATAAATTATATAGCCCTGGATAAATGAGACACTGTTTATAGCATCATGCTACATAAACATAATTCTAACCAACATCATATCCTAGTCAATCTCTCTATCAAACAGTAGAGTCATATTCTGCCCTCTAGATTTAACTATACTTGGTCTTTTAAACCTTATTTTTCTATCATTATTAACGATTATTCGACTTATTTGAATCACTTAATAGATTCTTTGATTGTACCAATAAATAAAAAAACTGAAATTTATCCTTAATGGTTGGTGTAGTACCAAATCTAAACAAATTTATAACAACAATCTTCATTTGGAAGAGAAACTTACCAAACATCAATGCCTCACTGGTGGAACAAATTTTTTCACCGATATGAAACCTGAAATCAATGTTATTAAGAAACATAACTCCTTTTCACGTTTAGAGACAACATAAGAAAGAAAGTTTCAAAACTAAATGGTTCACATATGGTGATAGAAATACAAAATTCTACAAAACCTTTCAAATAATCAGTAAATATAATAGACCGCTTTCCTTCCTAAGAGATGGAGACAATATCATTGATACTGAGGATGGTATTTCCAATCTTTTAGTCTCTTATATTAAAAATGTCTTCAAAATGCCTACCACGAACAAGGACCATCCACCTAATCACATCTAATTTGTGTAAACTGATGTGAATAAATCTTTTCATACTAGAATCCCTCTTATTCCAAAGATCAAAGACACTATATTTAGTTTAAATAAATACAATTCTCTAGGACCTGATGGTTTTAATAATGGATTATATCATAAATTTTTGGATGATATTAAAAGAATAATTTGATTATTAGTCAATTATTTCTTTGTTAATGTTATTCTCCTTCATAGGTTGAATTCCAAATTTTTATTCTTGATCTACAAGGTGGATAATTCATTATAAATTCACCAATTCTAAATCACATACCTAATCAATACCATATATATAATAATATCCAAACTTCTTTCCAATTTAATTTCATCAATTATCAATAAATTTTTTTATTAGAACTAATGTGGCTTCGTTAAAGGTAGTTACATTCAAGATTGTATTTTTCATTCCTCTAAATGTACTAAATTATTAAATATAACTAACAGGGGTGGAAATATTTCCATTTTTTTAATATCTAGGTGGCCTTAAATACCTTGGATTGGTGTTTTATTTTCATGGTTCTTTAGAAATTTGGGTTTAATGGTACCTTTATCAATAGAATTATAACTCTTTTCAACTCTGCTAGCATATCCATCCTTTTTAATCAAAATCTTAAGGATTACATTAAATTAAACATAGGTGTTAGACAATGTAACCCTCACTCTGCAATTCATTTCTCGATTGCAGAATAGTACATAAGTAGATTGATCACTCGCCTTTTTATAAAAAACAATCATTTGAGGATTTTGGTTTCATGGAATTTTATTGTTCCCATGCAACTATTATATGGGGATGATATCATCCTTTTTTACAAGGGGAGAAACGTAATATCCAAAATCTCAAATGTTCCCTCTAACACTATGAAGATATTTGGTATCAAAAAATTAATTTGAAAAATCCTTTCCTTTTTTTGGAAATTTTTTTCCTACTAACTAAAAATACAATATTATTAATTATTTAGGTATTAAAGAAGGATCTAATCCCTTCGCCTACCATGGTGGTCCCATTTTTAGGGAAAACCCAATGATTGTTACTATTTAAAAACCATTGAAAAAAATCCTCTACCAAATTTCATCAGGGAAAGGAAAATCCCTCTCTGTGGATGGTATCTTTTAAAATCTTTGATTGCTTCTAAAATGGTCAACTATTTGATGACTTATAAATGATTTTCCAGTCTTCTTAGAAAAATAATGTATCCATCAAAAACATTTTTTGGAGAGGATGAATTCTTGAATGAAAATAGGTGATCATTCCTTGGTCTATTTGTTGCAAACCTTTGGAGAAGCGTTGTATCTATATAAAAAATCTCAAACTCTTTAACGATGACTTCAAAGCTAATATTACTTGGAAAATTTTACATAATAACTCTAACTATATTACTTTCCATAGAAAATTTATTGACAAACTTTAGAAGGGATATTTTAATTAATTAAGATATTTTGTTTGGACATCAATTATGAGTGATTTTTCCAACATCGCGTTTAGCTCTTAAAGGTTGGTGAGCAGAGACTCTTCTATGAATTCCCAACTCAACTAATGAACTAGTTCACCTTTCATCTCTTTGATTCCCCCAATCTACATTTTGATCACACAAGCTATACTATTAAGAATGTTTTTAGCTCCCAAAAATTTAATTTTCCTGACCATGTCAGTTATGTCATTGACAACTACCCTTTTGTGAACACTGGTAATTTTTTAATTTGTGAAACTACTCATAATGGTATCCTCAACTCAAAAAAATTTTACAACCAAGGCATACATAATTCTAAAAATGAATTTGGTTGGATTAAAAACACTAGTAATGTATAGTTAAATCCTTTGAGAATAACTATTCTTTGTAGTATTTCTCACAAGAGACTTCCCACTAACACATATATTATATCTTATGGGATCCGAATTGGCCCTAAATATTGTATTTATATCAATATCCGAGTAGATAATAACCATATATTTCATTATAGTGATACTACTTATACACTATGGAGTTATATTCTTGATATTTGTAGTACACATGGTTACTTAATGACTAAATCCACTCCCAACTTCACCATTATGTTAATATTAATGCCTCTTCAAAATCAAGAGCCTTTTCATAACTTACATTAAAGAACATCTTCTTATTATATGGTATGATAGGAATGTTATTATTTATAACAAATACTAAGTTAGTTTAAATCTAGGTTGGATGTGCATCCTCAATGCCATTCAAGATGCTGCTTCATTTCAAAAGGTATTTTGAAAGAACACAGTAAATGACATTGTGATTATGTGTTGTCTTGGGGTTAATGGTGTCTGTACTCATCCTAGACACACTTTTGAGGTGTTTTAGAATGATCTGCTCCATGACTAAATTGATGTTAAAGTTGAAAATGATTTTAAAGGTAACACATGCCCCTAGTGTTCTGGTACTACTATTAAAAGCAAATGTGGGAATCATCTTTGACGTTTTTAGGGCGCTTGTCGCTTCTCCTCAGCTTTGGATGCTTAAATGATGAGTGTTATCTATGATATCTCTTTTTCCAAGGAACATAGTTGGAACAATATCTTCATTTAACATTACTTGACTACCACATTTTGATTTATTTTGAATGTTTTGATTCACCTTGTGTGTCATCTTACAACACACTTGATGATGTTTCTTCATTCAGTAAAGGACTTCAACTATATTATTACTCATGCCTTTCATGAACTGAACAAGGTGGCAGGTGTTGTTGAAAATATGGATTTCAACCATATAACCACCAAGTTGGATCTTCACCCTATTGATTTAAATCACTTTTATGATAGTTATAGTAAAATATATAGTCTCATAGACTCTCATAATCCTTTTTTTAATAATAATATTTGTTGTTTGTCCTTTGATGAAGGAACTGCCTTCTAAAAAAATAACATTGAAAGACATGACCATCTAGTAGATAACGTTAAAAAAAAAATTAAATAATACAACACAGCAACCAAAATTAAATATCATAAAATATAATTTATATTTATAGTAAATCCATAATATAAAACATCACATAATATAAATATTAACCCCACTATGATCATAAATATCATAATTCTTGTGCAGGATCACCCTATGGGATAATTGAATTCAAAGGAAAATCATATATATATATATATATATAATGTAACACATATTTAATAAAAAGATGGATTGAGTTATAGTCTAATATTATATCAGAATCCATCTATCCATTCTGGTTATCCACAAACTACATGATAGTTTCCCTTTCTTATTTAACCTTTTATAAAGTCTTTACACCCACCAAAGAGTACATGTAGGGTGTAAGTAATATACTCAGTTAGAAAAGATTGTTCGAATGAAATCTTAATGTTTGTGTGTGTGTGTGTTTTTATATCAATAACATGTATAGAATAAAACAATATCAATAATCAATACTAAATAATTCATTGAGTGTCAACCATGAAACATTGTGAACAACCATTCCTAGTTTATCCTATATCGGTGTCTAATCAGAACATAAAACCTTTTTGGAATTAAGTCACACACACACACACACACACACACACATATATATATATCCACATAAGACACAGTTTCAATCAAACTCATCAAATATAAAACAGAAATAACTTTATTGGAATCATATCCAATCTATAATATAGAAGTATGTCCTAGTTTTCATTACACCCAACCCATGTTCCTTTCAAAAACAATGTTGGAATTCCCCCCAGTCCAAATATCATGAAATCTATTAGTTTTCATTATACCCAACACAAATACAAAATAATAATTAAAAGTAGTAGTCATAAAATAAACAGGTATATTGAATAATAATAATAATGGTGAGATTTATAACCAACCAATATATTAAAATACAAAATTCTTTGGAATTACACCCATCTTGTATACCAAATAATAATAATTGTTGGAATTAAACCCAATTTTTATACAAATGAGAAAAATAGTTTTTATTACACAAAATGAATATAATAAAAATTAATGATTGTTGTAATAAAACATTTCCAATATATTGAACCGGAATGAAGGTCAAAATATTTATAAACTAATATACTAAAACAAAATGAAGTTAAATATTATAGCCAAACCAAATAAAAAAAAGAACAATGGATGGAAATATAAAAAATCCAAATAAAAATCCCAAGAAAACATTAGTATCATCCCAACCTATACAATGAGAAATCATTATAGACAGGGTCATACCTAACCAAAATCAAAATACAATTATATATCTTGAATCCCACCTGGCCTATGTACCAATAAAGAAAAATGGATAGAATAAATCCTAACAAACATATTGAATAATAAATGTTGTTAGAATCAATTCAACTCATATTTCCATCTAGTTAAATAAGTTATGAAATAAACCCAAAGATAATAACACTTCAAAAAATTGGTTTAAATTACACACATTCCATACATACTAGGATAAGATAACCACATTCCCCAATTCATATATGTTACACTAACTTAAAATACACTCTATGATACGTCATAATGAATATTAATTCAATTATCGTCAATGGAATCTGTTTATTGTTAAATTTATTAAATTCATTGATATATTCTATAAATATATAAATATTGATATCCATGTCTTCACTGATTACAACATTAATGATGTAGTTTCATCTCAAAAAATACCACCCAAATCTCATCATATACATAAACCCAATTTGGTTCCATTTTAACCATCTCCACACACCATCAAAAAAAATGTTAAACAGTGTCTACAGTATATATAACTAGAGTAGAAAACATATATACAACCTTCCTTATAGTTATAGAAGCCCACTAATCCTATTTTTTTGGTGTAACGATGACAAAAAATGTGGATAATAAATATTTATTAAATTACCTAAATTAGGAATCACTAGTATTACATTTGTTAAAAAAAGTACATTTATAACATCAATTTTCTATAAACCACATTATAAATTTTTATTTACATAATTTAATGAATAACTAATGTAAAATTCAACCCATAAATGTTTAATCAATATTAATTAAATATTTTACGTAAAAAACATTATTTCAACATCATTTTATCAATATCCAATATAGAAATACATTAAAAAATTAAAATTTTACACCAATATATTATTTAATTTTAGTGTCCCAACCTTTATTGATAATCTATCCCATTTACCTAATACAAAACCCAATCCATATACTTTATTAATTCTCCCCACCATCTCCCTCAATCATATTTTTGATGGTCTCTATCCTCAAATATTTTCCATCATTTTTTCCTTCCTTTACTTCACTCGTATGCCTTAATTTTTACACATTATACCCTTAAAAGGTCCACTTGTTTTATCATGTTTTTTTCAATAATATGTTATGCCTCCCAGAAAATTATGACTTTGATGATAATTTTTCAAACACGTGATAAATTTTATTATTATCATGGTTTGGGGACTAGATTTTAAATATAAATATTTATAAATATCACAAATGTTTCGATTAATTAATATAACAAATTTGACCATATATGCTTTATAATAAATAAAGTTATTTATTTTTCATTTGATGGAATGATTAAAATAACATAGATTATATTTTTATATATTCATATATATTTTGTTAATATATATTTGTTCTAGGTAATTTCATTTAAAATAATTTAATATATTTCCTAATATCGATAACATTTCTCGAGTTATTATGTGAATTAATTTTCATACTTGTGCATTTATAAATTTTTCAGTTAATTTTATAATTAAAATATTTTTTATATGATGATTTGTTATCAGAATTTATTTTTTTATTTTTACTTGAAAATGAATCATTTTGAAGAAAAAACAATTTTTATTAAATTGTTTATCTTTTCCAAAATGAATTATTTTTAAGTTCAATCATATTTTTTCTTGACTTGTAACAATTGGGCTCACATGAAAAACTCCCAAGCCTTCCATAAATTGACCATTTTGTAGAGAGTAGCCCTGAGTAGTCATATCACTATCATGGTAGGCCATATCCTATGTACATGTACACATGCACACATTTCCAAGCCAATACAATGCTGAAATGTAAAAAACCGAACACCCATACATGCATATATAAAAATCCCACAATTAGAATATGATAGGAAGTATAAGAATGTAGATATAGTCAAATATAGGCCCATAACATATATATTTAAAAAAATTACCAATCTAAAATTAATATTGGGGATTCTTGTCAAGATACATAGGAACACACCTATGTTTGACCGGTATCTGTAGGCATCATATAGTCCTAATCTATCTAAGCCTCTGTCAAATGGTCGATCATCTAGAAAGGACAAGAATTGTGTTCGTAATTACAATGTAGGGGGGAGTATATAAATAACCTATATGACACCCCAAAACCATATATCATATATCAAAGGAATGATAGTCAGCTCTATATAGTTATATATCTATAGAAAAAAATAACAATATATACTCAATAATGACTCACAGCCTAATGATAATGTCACAATCATAATTCCATACTTGGATTCCAGTTTGAAGAATCCAAATGAATATAATCTATGAGAACATAGTCCGAGAGTCTAGAAACACAAATGAATTTCATCAAATAGGTAGTACTAATAAGGTCAAATTATTGCTAGTATATGCTGAATGCTAGAAAAGATACCATGTCCATTTAAGAATCAGTAACAAGGTCATATGGTATACCAAAAAATCAATCATGGTTAACCTACTATGAATTGTATTGGAACCCACATTCAATTTGTCATGAACATACTATGAACTCCACCATGGGTATGATGATGAATTGAGGATCCTGTTCTAAGTCTCAGAAATGGATTTCAATAACTATATCCAATAATTTTTGCAAAAGGGATATCCCTTTTAAGTGTATGTGGTTACTACTTTATAACACTTAGTTAAAAGGATAAGGGGGACATAACCTAATGATACCTTTACATGATATAAATTAAAAGGTCTCCATGCCAATATTATGGGATTAAATGTTGTGGGGTAGGGTTATATGTTGTTTCCCTTTGACCCTGACTCATTCCCATGTAAACAGACCATGTTTGTGACCATGTCTTTGTCCATGTAAGAGTACAAGGTGTGTTGATGAATGTGTACCTCACCTTGGTTCCCAATACATGTCTTATCCTATGTATATCATGCCTAGCCGTGGTCGTGTTGGAGTACACGAGATGCTCTGACATGTGTGGAAAATCACATGTCCTTATACCCTCAGAACTACTTGATGAACTCACCGAAGTTGTCCACCTACCATGTAAATGGGTTTCATAAAATGTTATACTAATATTCATCCTCTAACACTATTTTCTTCTAAGGGGGTACCTCACACAGTTTAATACTATATTACATGCCACAAGGATCAGGTTTTATTAGAACAACTATATTCTATCCCACGCATAACCATCCCTCCGTCACTTTATCTTTTAGCTTTGAAATCAATTAAAAATGGGGATCTACCGCAGAAAAACCTCACCACAACCAATCATCAGATTCTATCTTTTTGATCTATTCATAAAATAGACTTGTTCTTCAGTCATCATTGTTTGTTGAAGAACAATATATTAGGTATAAAAATCATCTACTTCACCACTAATTCTATTATTTAACCACAATCACATCTTTCCAATACCATATCTACAATATCAAATCGTTTCTCAAAAAAATGTATGCATAATTATTGATTTCATTGTAGATTCCTAATGAAAAACCAAATGAATAACTCCCATGGTGAACATGAAAAAGGAGATAAATTCACAACAAAAAACACGAGGAGTGAACCTCTTCCAATTTTCATGATAGCCTTCATCCATTTCCTTAGGGTGAAAATTATGAATCAAATTTCGCAATTAAATCTTCCTAAAACAACCCCACAAACAAGCTCATCTCGCCTGGCGAAAAAAACACAGATCAACCTGTTGGTTTATTGAATCATTTATTCCAGGAAATTATAAACAAGGAAAGAAAAAAAGTCAAAAAAGTTCTTACCATGACATAGATCATTCACATATGAAAAAATAATATGCATCATTTTCTTCAGTGATATATCAAATCAAGTTTCTTGTTCTATTCCGATCTATGATCCCCTTTCCATTATTGTGATAGACATCCTCCAATTATCTCTCGAATGGAATTGCAATGGCTACATGTTTATGTGGATAAAAAAGTAATTTCTTCATAACTATCTATTTAAAGACCTGTAATTCACTGTACCAATGAAATAAAATTAAAAAAAATTATTAAATAATTTTATTCTTTATTCGCTCATGAAAATTTTTCCAAAATCACCCCGAGTCGACCAAGGTCATTTCATTCCTAGGGTAAAACTCATATAACGAACTTAATGGTTCCCTTGTATTTATTATTAGTGAACCCATTTATAATTACAACAAAAATTTAGGAAATATTCCTATGAATTATATTCCATTAATTTAATATTTTTTAAAAATGTATTCCATGCACATCAGGCCTCAGAATAACTCACTATATTATTCCCTAGACATGAATATAATCCATAATTTATCAATAATAATACCAAAAAATTAAAAGTCATTTAGTTCCCCCACCATTAGGATTTACTTACCAATATTATAGAACAATGTATATACAAGTGGATGTTGTTACTTTTTATGAATATGATCATCCCACTCCTATGTGCTCCCATGAAGATTCGTTTTCTACCACCAAATATTAATTTTTGGTATGAATATACCACAAAGTATCCAATATTTCTAATCCTCAATCTTCACAATATACTCAAAAAAGCTATCTTCATTCTCGATGACCATCTTGGCTTTGTTGATAACATGTGATTGGTCATGCACATACCTACTCAGCTATGACACATGTAATATTTCCATTACCTGGCATAAAATTGTATGTAGATCTAACTGGTATTCCTCATAAAAAACACTATTATGATTTTTAAAGGTTAAATGAATCTCAATGATAGATTTTTACCCCATAAAATCATTAGAATTCATGTTGAGATGAAACCTATAGGAACACATAGTCACCCTCCTCAATCACCTAATTCATGTGTCATCAATTTGAATAAGAATTATGATGACTCTATGAATTCCTCATATACTATGCGATGATTTGAACAAGGTTTTTAGTTGATATCACCAACTCTATACCATTACATGCTAACTCTCGAAGCCCATTCCAGGAATTTTGTCACCTACAAGGCCTCTTATACAAAGCCTCGAATGGAACCAAATTGATGGTGGAATGTTATAAATTATTGTATGAAAAAATAACCATTGGTTGGGGATCCTCCAAAATATGGAAAATTTTTAACAAGCATTTTTACAACATGTCCTCGAGAAAATAAATGGTCTGCTCAGTCTGGCAGTTATTTGTGGATGAAATTCAACGCTCAAGTATAACTGAGTCCCAAAATCTTATTTAAATCCCTTCAATTACATGAGATTCATGGAGGGATCATGGATATAAATAATCATTGAGGGAATTCCATTATGTCTTTCTATCTCATACGCATATAGGGCTCTAGAACTGCATATTGAATTATGTTAATAAATAGATGAAGAGTAGGCCAATATGGTCAGTCATTATTTGATCAAACATATTGAATTATGTCTCTGTGATTTATCAGGTATTCAAATCACAATTTCCATGGATATAACATGAAGGTTCCAATTTTTCATGTCATGGGGTTATGTTAAACCCAATATAAAATTGTTATTAGCCTTCACTTGTGGATATGTAAGGAATAGATATCCAAACTCTTAAACCCCTTTCTTCAACCATGGCCATCAGAATAGACACTAGAGGTCCTAGAACATATTTGAGACACTTGGATTTACAACCAATGGAGAATATTAAAACACCTCAAAATATCCTCCCACAACATCAATGGTACCATCTCACATCATCTAAAAATTATTTTATGGTACCCAAAAACAATAAATCCATCATGGTCTTGTATTTTTTTTAAATTTGAGTATGTAGGGACTTAAATTTGGCATCCCCAATTTGGGCCTCCTGGAAAATCTATATGAAATATAGTGGTAAAAACCATATAATAGAAGTAAGATCGTCATTCTCCATCCAAAAAGGAATACTATAATGAGGAAAAAAGATAAAACACCTCATTAAACAACTTCAAACATGATATCCAATGGGAGCATATTCTAATTCGTCCCCATACCCAATGGTATAGAAAAAATTTATTTCATCATCATGGTGGAGATATATCTATCACCTCTATCTCATGTTAAGATCTGTATTATAGAAGATTTACTTTAAACTATAGTGATCTTAATAGATGATAAACCAATTTTCCAATAGGTAGAATTCCAATATCATTAGTTCAAGGAATACATATGATTAATATATATCGTGGGCCACATATTTCTTATCATGTGGTCTCAACGTACATGAACCATGATAAATCAATGTAAACCTATGAATTATAAAACAACCAAATTTTTTTTCACGCATCTTACAACACTTTATACTCGACACACTCCTCTTGTAAAATCATGATAGGAGATCTCATCAAACACTACCGAATGGCCCTCTAGAATCTCATTTTCCAAATGAAATATTATTCCTTTCAGTTCAATGATTTCGTGAGAGATGATATCCTATAGAAGTTGGGTATGAATCTACATTAATAGCATACCAACCCGACAAATCATGGTGACACTATAATGATCTTGCATGGCTCCCAAGATATCACTTCCTTGACCTAGGCCGAGTCCTCTTCAACTCCATCTAGTTAGATATAATTTCCTAAAATGTGGACCACCTAAATCCCAAACTGGAACATCAAGAGATTCTCAAAAATCTATAGCTCTCAGAGTATGACCAAAACCATTGAAATGTTTCTCACATTCCCCTCACAAGATGTCATGTACAAAAAGATTTCATTGATGAATAATTCCATGAAAAAATATAAGAAAGGATGACTGATCATGTTCATGATTACCATAAACAGTTATATTGTGTTTTTCATGTTCATGGGAAGGACAATGTACTAATAGTGGCAATAGAGAACTCTCAATGTCTTCTTCAATATATCCTAATCTTGTAAACACAATTTCTGATAACCTAGCCATAGTTCAACATTTGATAACCATATTGATCTTCTCAACTGATCAAAAAATTCATTGATTCATAGTTGTGGGTACGTTTTCTTCATGGTCAAATAAATATAGTTATGATAGTCCACACAAAACACCATGCTCTGATCCTCCTTCTTGGCAAACCAAACTGGTGCTGCAAAGAGTGAAATGTTGGTTCTATAAAATCTCATCCTTTTAAAATCTATTAACTACATAATCCACATATAAAACTATATGGGGGTTATCTAATATGCCAGAGTAATTTTCTATGTCTTCCTAGGGGGTAGTTTAATAATTATGTCTATCCCTCGATGGGGAGTTCAACTGGGAACATCTTGAGGTAAGATGTCCTCATATGAATCCACCATTATATGGGACTCAAAACTCATAACATACAGTACTCCAAGGACAATTATTGCCATCTAGTGAGTAATTAGCTACACCCACATAATAATGTCTCCATATTACACCATTTTTTTATAATTTTTGTGGATAAAGGAGAACTTTTTTATTCCATTGTGGTCACAACACATCATCCTCTTATAACAATCAACAATAAAATGAACAGTGGATAATCATTCTATTCCTAATATGAATTCATATGTCTTCTCTACTTCTAAAATGTTATCTGATTATAAAATCTGACCTCCATGGGTGAGGAAAAAATGGAGGCACAAGTGTGTGATTTCAATGTCATCTCCTATATGAATCTCTTTGGGAAATGGTCATACAAAGTGCTCCATATTAATCATTAATTCGTGAAAATTAATGATGAAATAATGGAATGGATATAACAATTATCTATCAGTAGTACAACTAGGGTATAAAAGGCATAGATCAAACATCATAGCATTGATGAGGCCTATGGGTTTTAATCCTTGACCTCCTGCAGCTATCTACACCTTATACTCATACTACATGGTCCTAGCGAGGACTACTTTGGGGGGGGGGGGTTGGTGGGTAGTCATGTTAAAAAGTAAATTCTACAACCACATCCTTCTTCTCCCTCGACTACTCGCCCACAACCGCATCTTAAGGGACCTATCTGTACTTGATGATGAATCCACTTCAGTGTCCTATACATGGTTTCTCTCTCAGTCATACAGTGGATTGAAAAATCATGGGAATGAAGTCCCCTACAATCAAATGAGTAGTACCACATCTTTCATGGATTATTGTATCCATCATGTGCGTCTTTAATCACAGACCCTCTATCCTAGGAACTCCCCCAGAAACAACAAAAATTTCTAAGCCCATGAGACTGACATTGGTTCCCTATATGTGAGGTCTCTACTCCTGTTATCACACTACTGGAATACATTTACTATATCTACTCCGATATGAATAAATAACCACTAAATATCTCTCATCCTCCAAATCTTTTGTAATAAATTATAGAGGAAGAAAAATTGATTCGGTGTCTCAATGCAGTCCTCACTCGAAGGATTATGCCTTGAAGATCTAGCCACAAAACATAACCATCGATTACCTAGAGAGGTTTTCAAACGACGATGAATGATAATAAATGGTCATAATTCCATGATAGAGCTACAGAATCACATGGGTACATACATCAATAAACATACATGGATATAACTCCCATATGAAATGAAAATCAAACTATAACTATGATAGATTCACAACATCTTAAGACTGTGTCACTAACCCCCATAATCATCCATCTGATATATGGATATTGATTTCCCTTGGATCCCCATATTATATACTAGTGTCATGACTAGATAAAAAATCCGAGTCACTGCCACAAACCTGACCTTATAAACATACAGTTTTGGCTCCCCATAGATCCTGAAGTGGACTATATCACTGAAACTCAAGATGCATGATCAGCCTAATCACCTCATCTATTGGTACCGGCAGAACCATCATTGGATCCAAAGATGGTGTTATAACTGGTGCTCTAGTTGGAGGTAAAAAATCTATAGATGGTCCCTGTATTGACACCTCTTCACAATGGGGATAATACTCATGATCAGGATGATGAATCATAAATTGAATACATCACAGAGGCATCCCTTAATAAACAATATATACAGTGGTGAATGTGTATATAAAATATATGACTCATGAAGAACAGGGACTCCAAAACAGATTCCTATTTGATGCATGTCCCATTTTTTTCCTTAAAACTAGTTTTATCATGTATCAGGTCAAATATTAGTTGATTATAGTCATGTTGTATGGATATTGTTTTCATCATACCAATACTAGAGTCCTAGTCCTAGAATCTAAACTTGAAACAGTTAACACTATTTCCATATAAAAATCTCACAGCCTATAGTCATAAGGTAGAACCCACAACTCTATTACCACTATATCATCGGCCTTTCTAATGGGTCCCACACAATGAATCCCCCCACCCACCTCCAATAGTCATGGGGTAAGCGAATATGGACGAGAATTCATATAACCAACATGGGAGTCCTTATCTTAATTACCTATAAAAACACACATATCCAAGCCCATAAAATGATTAAACGTAAGAAACCTAATAATAAAATCCTGATTTCATCTAAATTCCAAAATAAATGTTTTATGTGATGAAAATTAAATCCAAGATGGCCAAATAAAATCCCACCACAATGATTCTGAAAATAATATCATCAAAAATGTAATATTATGGTATTTTTTCAAGATACCATAACAACACACTGTAGTTTGTTCAGTCTCACAATGATTAGTCTGGTCTTGGTCTATCTAAAACTAAGAAATGTTTGATCTTCTCAATAAGACAAGAAATGAGGGGGGAAATCCCGTGTAGGTGTGAGTATTGAAATTCCCAGTAGGAAGTCCCAAAATAAAACAAAATATACGACAACCGAATAATAGTAATCTCTTCAAAAGTTTATTTCTAAAACATATATGATAAGAAGATCCATTTATAATCAACATAGAATCACAAACTATAGGTAAATTCAAAAATTAATTCCACCCCAATATTCTATGTCAAAGGATCCAAATAGAACTCACCTTGGGGAACACTCTCCATGAGACTGGTAGTTCTGAATCTCTATGTTTGAGAGGCAGTGATCATTTGGTCTCGCTTTATGAACTACATGATGAAGGTATTCAGAAATATGATACATAGATGAGGAACACTCCCAATGCCAAGGGTTATACTAGTAACTCAATCTTGATTGACTGACTAAGTAGACGATCGACACTCATAGTGTGTTGGTAATGAAGATAATAAGAAATCCACCAAGGGAATGAAGTTGAATACATGATTTCACTCCATGCCTCACAAAATCATTACAAAAACCCTATCTAAGAAGTCCTACTGAAGGGATCATTGTCTAATGTGTAAGATATGATTCCATACTGACCCATGGGGAATAGAATATGGATTAAATAAAATAACCAAACATATCCATGATAGATAGGTAAAGAGATATATGTAAATAGTAAGGAAGTACACAATATTTAGTAGGATTATATGTTTTTTCCCTTCAATCTTGGGCCATTTCCAAGTAAACACATCATGTCCCTTTTAGTGTCAATTATCAGGTAAGCGTTCATGGAATGTTTCTTCTATCTACCTCATCACATGTTGATATATATGGATTATCCCATGAATTATTGTTATATCCATGTTTTTGTGGGAGTACATGATGTGCTCTAACAGATGTACTCAATCTCATGTTTTTTTACTCTCTGAATTACATGCCAAACTCACCAATGGGGGACCACATGTTGTGAGATGAGGTCGCAAATTGTGTTATATATATATCCATCCCAGAATCATTGAAACCTCGAAGGGAGACCCACACTCCATGTATTACCATGATACACTCTATGTGTATCGGGTTTTAAAAAAACCAGGGTTCTTCATCCCACATTCAACCATGTTTCCACCATCTCAGATTATATCATTCATCTATCAAAAAATCGAGGATCTACCCCAGCCAAACCTCTCCACCACCATTTTATAGATTCTATCACTTAGATTTGTTTAGTAAATGTTCTTGTCTGTGGTTATTAATTACATTCTAACTAAAAGTAAATTGGGTTTCCCAAGAAGACTCATTTGATGTCACAAACATCATCGCAATACCATCATATTGTTCCAGTAACTTATCTACAATATCAATTTTATTGCTAAGAAACGTTTATTAATTTATTGATTTCATGGTGGATGTAAAACAATAGGCTAAATGAGGAAATATAGTAATTAATGAAAACAAAACAGGATAAATAAAAAACCAAAAATATGAAGAATGAAACACAGACAATGTTTGTGTTGTTCATGATCCATTTCTATTATAATGACAATGAAGAATCAAATATAACAAATAAATTCTCCCAAAATAACCCCAAAAATAAACTCATCCTACAGATGATTGATTCATGGATCAACTCATTGGTTTATTTGTGTTTTTTGTAAAAAATATGATTAGGATCCTCATTATGGACTTATCATCATTTAATAGTAAGCATACATCATTTTCATTGGGGTGATCCTGGATCATGTTTCCCATCGATCAATGATTTATGACCTGTTTGTCATTCATCTGATAGA
This sequence comes from Viscum album, assembly GCA_963277665.1. Taxonomy (NCBI): domain Eukaryota; kingdom Viridiplantae; phylum Streptophyta; class Magnoliopsida; order Santalales; family Viscaceae; genus Viscum; species Viscum album. The sequence goes on from OY728139.1 coordinate 919,702,981, forward strand.
GCTCCACTAATGCTCTATCCTATGGTTATCTAGTGGCTCTAGGATTATACAGATAATCCTGAAACATATTCATAATAGTATATTTATAATCAAATCTCTCATAGTGTCTATAAAAAATGAAATAGTTTATTTAATTATTTTATTCTTTTCATTTACCTGAGGTCTTTTCCATAAATCGACCATGATGACCACAATTATGTCATGAATTAGGTAAAACCCACATTATGAACTCAATTGTTCCTTAAAATTTCAAATTTGGGACCCTTTTTTGATGCTACACCACTTTTTATAAAAACTGTCTGCACGTGATATTTAATACATTTAATATATTTTCATCATTTATTTCAGGCACATTGGGCCGTAGAAAATCATGATATATCAATGCCTAGTTTTGAAAATAATCCATACAATATCCCAAAAATAAAATTAAAATACGAGTAACTACATATGTTTTATAAGAATTATAAACTATTCTTTAATTTAATATGGGTTATATTTTTTTCACTTTTATATATTTTGTACATATAACTATATATGATTTCATATATTTCATTCAAAAAATAAATATTTTTAATAAAATAAGATGATTTGACTATATGAATTATCTTTCCAAAATTTTTATGGTATTTCAACTATTATAATTAAAAATGACATTTATTTATTCAAAATAAACTAATATTTCAATCTATTTTTCCTAAATTAAAAAACTCAAACGTTTGATTTTTTTATTAACATGGAAACATCAGAGAATATTTGAAAACATCATTTAGATTGATTAATACACTATAATAAACCAATATTTACACTCCTTATTCCTAAAAAAATTATAAGCATAGAAGATATATCCCTCGAGTCACATACCACATGTATCATTTATTCTTGCTATAAAACATACATGGATCGAAATAATGCAAGAGATATCAATACAATATTGTTTCAATAATGATGAATGATTGATGATTTCTTTCTAAACTGAGCTAAGGATAACATTTTAATCCAAAAACATAATAATACTAATAATAATATTAATAATGATAATGATAATAATAATAATAATGTCACATATCACATACATCAACCCAATTTGGAATCGAATCATCTATAATTTTTATAAACTAGAACATCACTTCTCAACCTAGGAAATCTTAATTTTTCCCCATACATGGGTTAGTTAAACATAGAAAAGTATCATTACCAAATTATGAGATAATAGAATATCCTTTATACAATCCCAAATTAGAAAGGTAAAAATAATAAATTTCAAATACCACATGGTGATGTCCCATCCCATCTCACTGAGTAATAGTAGCTAAACTGGTTGGCCATATAGTCTCATGAAATCCTCCGAATATGCTAGAGGATTCTAACAAATTGTGACAATCCATGGTTATAATATGGGGGAACTATACCCATATTCTTATAGTGGAACACATTTTTAAACAAGGTATAAATATACAATTGAATGAGTAATAATGGAAAATACGGTATAAAAATAATGTTCATCTGAGCCATAAATCATCAACTGACAAGATGAAATAGAACAATATACAACAAAAATTCCATGTATTTTAAAAATACCCTGAATATATGGGAGTGGGAAAATAAAATAGAATAAAAATAAAAAAATCTATCATAACATCTTGATAATTGGCTCGATGATCTTCAACTAGGCTCCCATCCAATTATATGCTGTTAGTAATCCATTAATGGTATATTCTACCCATGCACACATACAATCATATAATCTTTCAATGTTCTATCAATGACCCCGATAGTGTGTGATATAAACCCCATAGGACACCATAGTTGGTGTCAATAAAAATAAAGCGTGTGAAAATAAATAATAATATTGTGAAGGTATATCAATGTAAAAACATAAATAAATATAACACATATTGAAATATGGACCTTCATGGGAAACATGGCTGACCATACCATCATCAACGTATACTGGATGTCTTTTTAAATGTGTTGAATAAATTATTTAGTCATAGGATTAGAGAAGATGACACATCATTCTACGGGAAATAATAATGATATTAATAATAAAATGAACCTATTTGAATCAACTAATCATTGACCATATAAGGTCATTATAGATTATGGTATAGAACCATGAATCGTACAAATAAAGGTAAGGTGTAATACATGTGGCATAACCAAGGTGTCTCATAAAAAATTTCTCTACCTAATTCTATAGAAAAAGTCCATGGAAAATCCAATGAAAAGTATGATGGATGCCCAAGGATAATAATCCAAGGTGTCTCATGTCCTATGACATATTTCCAAATCTATTAAGTGAAACAATCACATTTCTCAACATGGAAATAATGTTAAGTATATCATTAGTACAATACTATGGAATTCAAAAAAAAATTACATGGACCATGTTCAAGGGTTGGTATCTCACAATAGAAAAATAATCAGAATCTTCAGTTTATACCCATTGATATAGGCCAATGATTCTTTTGTATGTACTATATCGATGGTTCTATGAATTGTGGGGGACATAGGTGAAGGTATATGTGTATAACCTCAGTTTTAAGATTCATGGTTATAGACTCGTATGATGCATTTATGTTTACTATCGATTTTAATAATAGTTGGTATATTTATTTATACACAATGGATAGAATCAACACCATCCAGACCCTCTAATTTTACATGTAGGTAAATTAAAACTAGATCAATCATTTAAAATAGAAAAATCATAATATATTTAGAGTTTAGCGATCTGGATATCAATAGCTTTCAGAAAATTTAAAATACCATAACATACACACAAAATCGAATCCATTAATCAGTTTTTTTCTTTAAACATCATCCACACATATCTCATTACAATGAACATGAAAATCATAGGGGTAAATATTTGTAGGATCGATAGTAATATAGATATGATACTTATTTTAGTATCGAAATAATGATGTAGATGCTCAATATACAATAGGGGTGAATTTTATACCTTAAAATTTCTTAAGGAAATTTTGTATAAACAAAATTCACAGCAACTCTTAGTTCTACTAACATGCATGATTCCGGAAATATAGTTCCAAAAATGAGATTCCAGAAATGTGGTTCTAGAAAATATACTAGTTCCAAAATCTAAATAGATTCCGAAAATGGAAGTAGTTCAACAATCTGTCTAGGTTCTTGAAATGTAGTTCTAGAAATGAAACTTAACAAAAGTTTTCAACAACCTAGATTCTACATTAAATTTTATAGAATCCTATTTAATCAAAGTAAAATATTAAGGAATTATAAAATAGATATACATTCCTCACCGACCATAAATACAGAGGAAAAAAAACTTGAAACATTACAAGAAACAAGTATAGAAATTTTTTTACCCAAAGAATAGGGTATCCAACAACCATGGATAAAGGTCTATTGATTTATACATTCAAGAAAGTCTGTCTTAACCAAATCCAGGTAAGTACTCAATATGAAGATTGATATCTATCTTGTTATCCCTACAGGCCCACAATTTTGAAGGAAATCAAAACATCTATCTTCCAAACCCGGAAGCCCACAATCAGTACGATCGATGTCAGCATGAAGCATGTCTGAAAAACTTGTTCCCACCTAAACAATTTATTCACAACATCTTTATAAAGAACTGAGATTTTAAATATCCTCTATCTCTATAAATCACTTTAATGGAGTTCAAAAGTTATAACATCAAAAAGTGATGGGCTTTTTCAAATGAGCTCGTATTTATAGGTAGATCTTTAATGGTCAGCTCCCTCCTCTAACATTCATATTTTTCCTTCAATTTCGGAGGGACCTTTAAATGTGTAACTCAAACAGTGGTTAGTTATTCACTAAATGCACAACATCGTTTTATAACTAGAAAAAGAGTACAAAAAAGAATTCTTGCATGACTAAAATCATTTTTCAGAATGTAAGGAAAATAAATTTTAGGAGTATAACTAAAAAACTATTCGGTGTCTATATCACATAGATATTTAGATTCTGACATTGAAGGAATTAAAAACATGAATTCAATGGAAATATGAAGTATGAATTTCAAGGAAATTCAGAGTTTGAAAATAGAATTATTGGTGTATAAATTCATAAGAATTCAGAATATGAAATTACAATGTTCAATGTCTGAATTCATAAGAGTTTTGAGTCTGAACTTCAGAACATTCAGAGTCTAAATTCAGAGAGTTTGGAACCTGAAATCAGAATGTACGGAGTCTGAATTCATTAAATTCAGAATTTGAATTTGGATCCTAAAAATAGAATTCTCTCTATCTAAGTATTTATAGGATTCTTAGTTTTTAGATGTGAAACCAAATTTTATACATAAAATAAAACGTGTTAGGTTATAATATGAACAATGAAAAATATGCAAGGATAAAGTTACCTTAGGGAAGGGAAATTTTCCTTATCATGATAAATATTAGGGGAAATGAAATTTTTCTTAATATAGGGTGTTTGTGATTTTCCAAACATGAAGGAATGGAGAAGTCATAGGGAATCCTTATTGACTCAACAATATCCCCCATGTATGAAGGAATGAAAAAGTCATAAGGAAACCTTATTTACTCAACAATATCCCCATTTTTTAAAAGCACAAAAATCAATTCAAAAAGGAAACAAAGATTATAAAGACTTAGAAAATTTTATAGACCTATAAATAAAAATTATCTCCCTTTACACATGAGCAATAATGAATACGAATAACTCCACCTTAGTATTTGGAAACACTAATGATCGTATTCTTATTTTCTGGAATGAGTCTTATAATTTTATTGCATATGAAAATCTTCTTGAATAAGAACTCCCCCATTGATGAACTACCCCCTATTTATGGAATTTTTATCTTTTACATTGTATACATTTTTAACATTTCTTTCTCCCCCTTTGTGATATTCAAAAAGGAATTCAGGGAATAGAAAAGAAAATATGGTACTTGAAGTATTAGTACAAGGAAACCAAAAATATATGAAGAGAAACCAAAAATTACATTACAATTGGTAAACAATTTCTACATGGAAGGAATAAAACAAAAGATCAGATTTAATCAAGTTCATCCTTCCTTTTCCATGGGAATCAGCTTCTTAACTATTGTCCTCAGCTTCTTGATATCCTTATCATCATCCTCTAATCAATTGAGAAGTTGATCCTGATCCATTGTTTTCTTCTCTAAGGCATTTATTTTGTCTTCTTAAGCCTTAATTATATCAGCCTGAACCTTCAATACTTCTTCCTGCTTTCCAAGATTCTCTTCAATATCAACCCTGAGATCTCTTTCACTCTTCCATCAATGAGAAACTTAATATAGAATCCCATTTAAATCATTTACTTCTTGAATCCAAGAAATTTTCTCAAGGTTTAGATTCCCCTCAAAAAATTTTGAGAGATCCTTGATCTTACTATCATCAGTGTCAACGAAATCCATTACACTTTTTTGAAATTCATAAAGACTCTGCATATCTTCAATAGTATTTCATGACCAAATGTTCATCTTCTTTTATGAAGCTTTGTGATCTTAATAGGTAATAAGAAAATATTTGAATTCACCCTCCAGTTTTACACACTTATCCATCACCATGGATACTGAATCTGACTTCTGATTCAAGGTATGTTGAAGTATTTTACATCTCGTGTCTATGGTGGGAAAAAATGGAATGGTCCCAACAAGCTTTTTGAAGACTGAAATATAAAATTGTGTCCAAGGGAGGACGATTCCTAATTTGATACTTGACTTGGTGAGGGATATTTCTCTATTTCAACTGCCTTCCTCTTTAATGATCCACCAACTTCTTTCTTCATCACAGTATTTTTACTAGGTGTATCAACAAACACCTGTTTTCTTATATCAGCTTTTAGATTGGCTTCTTCTTGGTTAGGTGATTCATGTTTATTATCCAAGAGTGGAACAGTTCTGTCTTCATCAACATTTTCATTCTCAACTAATGCCTCGACATCATATAGATGAATGAAATCATGATTTCAATGTTCTTCTTCTTCTTCAGACAGCTTATTCACTTCTTCTTCAACATTGTCATCTTCACCTTTATCATCTTTCCCAAGGGTAGCATTCATTTAAGACACAACTTCATAAGTTTGGATAGAAATCATCTTAGATTGAAATTCCTTCTCATGAAAATCATCTACTTGTGTGATAAGATCTTCAGTATCATCACTGCCATCTTATTACTGCTCTTCTTCTTCTTATACACCTTCTTCTACTACTTTTTCATTTACTTCATTCATTTTGACTTTTTCCATAGTTAAAACTTTTTTCTAGGAGTCTCAGGAAGTGTTTCCATAAGAAATGACTCTAGTGCCTGAATATTCTCAGAGGCTTTCTCAGTGGCCTTCAAAAGATATTATTCTTTATCTTCCTCATAAAACTTCTTCTTTTTCTTCTTTTATTTATCTTTCCTCTCAAGCTCATCGGCTATCTTTTCTTTCAAAGCCTTTTCTTCAGTAGGGTACAAGCCAAACCTAGGCTCCCCTTCCTTTCAATTTTCTTTATCTTCTCTCCATTAAGCAACAACTTCATCCGGATATGCTTTTTGTTTCTTTGGCTTCAGTGGTGAGGATTGGGTTTCCTTGGAGATGGGAGATTTTTCTTTCTTTTCTACATCTTTAAGATTCCTCTTTATCCTTCCTTTATTTGAGGTCTCACCCACCTCTTGCTTCTTTGAAATAGGTTCCACATCTTACTGAATAAAGTCAAAGAATTCTCCTAATTCTTTAAAAAATACAACATTTAACCTTCTTAGAGTGTCATCACTTCCCAGCATGACTATAAAGATTTTTATCTTATAACTACAAGGTATTTTGAATGATTCTAATCATTGAACTATCAGATTTAAGAGATTGGATGGATACATGATAATATGAGCCTTCAGATTTCAATTCATCATATTCTCAATTGTAATCAGAATATGCTTGACCAAGTTAATATTTCTTCGATTCTAAAATAAATCCAAGATATACATATCACCCTTCATCAATATATCGTTTTACCCTTTTCTCAGAATGTTAAATCCATTTACCGATAATTCTTGAATATGGAAATTTGTAGATAGGTGAAAAAAATATCAGGGTATTAACATCTGAAATCCCATGGAAATCCATAGAGTTCACCTTAACAAAGCTTCCTTGAACATCCAGAAAAATATGTTGGAAAAATTCATCTTTTCTATCATTTTGGATTTTTATTAAACTAGAAGTCTTGGTATAAGATAATAAATATTCCTTCCCATAACACTAAAAAGAAAATTTGTCTCTGCCTTCTTCTTTGAAAAAACATTAGGACTCATAGAACTCAAATAACAATTCCAGATAATCCAGATCCTCATGTCCTAGTTTCGATACACAAACACTCTCCCATTTATTCAGCTTGATGGTCTTTGATATTAGAGAATCATACATAACAATGAATTTTTTATGTACCCAACTCTCTCTGTAAATATATCATTCCGAAATCATCTTGACAGTTGAAATGTCTTTCTGGGATAAAACTTAGATAGACATTCAATGTTAGTGAAACCATGAAAATTCAGAACATGCTTTTGATGGAAGGTATGGATTTAACATATAAGATCATGTGTTTTGATGTTGGATGAACATATGGGGTCCATTATATAAGTGATTGATGTGACAGTTCAACATCTGTACTCAATCCATCATTTAAAAAAATGTGTGATCAAATCTTATAGTTGAGATGATAGCCGTAAGAAAATCATGGTAGGATCTGATCATTTGATATTTTTTAAAAATCATTCGGATTTATGTGAAAGAGAATCCCAAAAATTTAAAAACATTTGAAAATACAATCAATTAAAATAATATTACAAATATTTAAGAAATAAAACATACCTTTTGAACTGGTAGGAAGATTATTCCTATTGAAGAAAATTCTTCTTGAAGAACATTGGATTCCGAAATATTTGATTACGGAAAAATTATGAAAAAAAATCACTAAAAAAATTAGGAAATATTCATTAATAAAATATTGGAAAATCATCATTAAAAAAATTTATAAAATATTCATTATAAAAATTTAAAAATCTTCATTACCAAAATTTAGAAAAACTAACTATATAAATATTCATTATGATTTTTTTAAAAACTATTAATGAAAATATTTATTATTCAAAAATTTAGAAAACATTTACTATAAAAATTTTCATTATGAAAAAATATAAAATAAATGACTATGAAAATTTTCATTATGATATAAAACATTTAAAGAATTTGACAAAAAATGTACTCCCCCTATGAAAAAGAGTTTATTACTATAAGGAGATTAATTCTAACTAGAAGTTAACATTAAAGATTACCTTACAGTTATCATTCCATAATTTTGTTTAATGTATTTAAATCTATCAGATGGTAAAAATTTTGTGAAAATATCATCATGTTGATCTTGTGATCCGATAAATTGAAGAATGATATCTCCTTTTTGTGTGTTATCCTTATGAAAGTAATGCCTAATATCTATGTGTTTTTCATGAGAGTGATGTGCAAGATTTTTTTCATAATGAAATTGAACTAGTATTATGACACAAAATTTTTGTTTTGGTAAAACTCATACCATAGCCTGTGAGTGTGTGTTACATCCACAAAACATAAGCACAACAACTTCCAGATGCTATATATTTAGCTTTAGCAGTGGAAAGTGTTACCGAGTGTTGCTTTTTGTATGACCAAGAAAATAATGAATATCATAAGAAATGACATGTTCCAGATGTTCATTTCCAATCCATTCTACATCTTCAAAATTTAGAATCTGAAAAACATTAAAAAAAATCATATCCAAAAAGGTAAAAAATTCCTAGATCCATGGTTACCTTAAAGTAGTGAAAAATTATTTTCACTATCTTTAAATGAGATTCCTTAGGATTAGATTGATATCATGCACATAATCATAATAAAAACATTAACTGTGGACGACTAGCTGTTATGTAATGTAAATTTACTATCATACCACTAAATGATGTTTGATCTACTGGTTTCTCAACTTCATCAAGATCCTGTGTATTTGAGGTACCATGGGAGTAATTATACTCTTAGTGTTGTCATATCCGTACTTTTTAAGAATATCATTAATGTACTTATGATGGGATATATAGATTATTTATCATATTTGAGAAATATTAATACCAAGAAAAATAGTTAACTCACCCATAATACTCATTTCAAACTCATATTTCTTTATACCCACAAAGGAACCAGTTAAATATTGCTGAGTTAAACCAAATATAATGTCATCAACATAAATTTGAATAATCAAAACATTTTTCTTATCATTATTTATAAAAAGGGTTCGATCAACATTTCCCTTAACATAATTACTTGGAAACAAAATTCATGTATGTCTTTCATATCAAGATCTAGGGTCTTTCCTAAATCCATACAATGATTTGGTATGTTTATAAACATGTTCAGGATGATTTGTTTCTTCAAAACCAGAAGTTTCTTCAACAAAAACATCCTCTTGGACATAAACATTAAGGATAACACATTTAACATTGATTTGAAAAACACTGAAATTAAATAATGCTACAATGGAAAGTAAAATTAGAATATATTCAAGTCTAGCTAGTAGTGCATATGTTTCTTCATAGTCTATTCCTTCTTGTGGATTATAGACACTGGAAACTTATCTATCTTTATTTCATACTATGTATCCATTTTCTTCACACTTATTTCTAAAGACCCATTTTACTTTGATAATATAAGTTTCTTTAGGTCTATCAACCAAGGTCCAGAAAATATTCCTCTCGAATTCATTTAGCTCTCTTGCATTGCTTTTATCCAATTATCATCACCTAAATCTTCATTAGTGATTTTTGGTTCCAGTTGGGAATGGAATGCTTTTTGTTCTACTTTATTATTTAAAGAACATCTAGTCCTTACAGGTTGATTAACATAACCAATGATACTATCGTTGGGAAGATTCTTTAGAAACTACTAATTTGGGTTTTGTAAAACCTATTCATCAACATAGGGTAGGAAGTCTTCATGGGTAAACGCTTCAGAATTATTTTCTTGAAAATTTTCCTTATCAGATAGATCTTCTATCAATGGATGATAATTGGTTTTTGAAAACACATCTGACGATGTATGTTGAGGTTATTTAAAAACCAATGTATCATCTAATTTGACACACACTATTTCTTCAACAGTACAAGTGTTTTTATTGAAAACTCTATAAGCCTTAATTACTGGGGAGTAGCCTAAGAAAATCCCTTTATCAGATTTTGGTGTTAATTTGTGTAGATTATCTTTAGTATTTTGGATGAATACCTTGCAAAAAAAATGCTTGAAGTAGGAAAGTCTAGGTTTTCTACCATTCCATAACTCAAAAGTATTTTTATTAAGAAAGGGTCTAATCAAAACATGATTTGTAGTATAACAAGAAGTACTCCCTGCTTCAGCCCAAAAATGTTTGGCTACATAATATTTTACTCAACATGGTTTTTTTATCTCCTGAATAATTATATTTCTTCTTTTAACAACACCATTTTTCAGAGGTATTTTGGGTGCTGGGAAGTTATGAGTAATGCATTTTCCACTACAAAAAATTTCAAAATCATAATTTTGAAATTCTCATCCATGATCATTGTGAATAGTTATCAATGGAAGCATTTTTTTCATTTTTAAAATGGGATATAAAACTTTTGAAATAAAAAAAATATATATATCATTGCAAGAAAATAGACCCACGTAAATCTAGTGTAATAATAAACTATATAAAATACAAAATATTTTCCTCTGAAACATCCATTTTGTGTTGGTTCAAAAAGATCCAGATTCACTAACTATAATTCATCAGTCATTGAGACTTCAACGACTGTTTTAAAACTCGACTTGTGTTTCTTTCTATATTGACAAGGATCACAGACTTTTCAAGAATCAAATTTATGCTCTGGTAGATCCTTAACTAATCTTTTCTTAGTGATTTTGCATAGGCTCCTAGGGTTACAATGTCATAACCTTCTATGACATAACAAATAATGATCTTCCAATGCACTTAGGAAGGGTAGATTTTGTCTCCTCAGGTCTTCTATGTTTAGTGTGTAAAAAATCTCTTGCCTATTAGCAGAAAGAATAAACTCTTCCTTGGAATTGTGTTCTAAGAACTTTTCATTCCTAAAATTCAAAAGGTAACCTTCATCACATAATTGAATTATGCTAATGAGGTTGTGCTGAAGACCCTTAAGAAATAAAACACTTCAAACCAATGTTTTTCCAAGAAGAACAATGTTACAAATACCAATAATTTCTCCCTTAGCATTGTCTCTGAAAGTTACTTTTCCTCTTTTGGTCTTGATAATCTTTTCAAAAAAAAAATTTACCGGTCATATTTCAGGAACATCCACTATCTATTTACCGTGTATTATTGTTTTTACTTTTGATTATTTTCATGAAAATAATAGAGTTAGACTTTGGGAATCAAAACATTCTTAGATACTAAATTTTTGGACAATAAAATTTTGGGTATCCACATATGTTTAGAAAAATATACTCTTTGAAACCCAATAGATTGAACATTATTGAAATAACAATTTTTCCTCAAATTCCCACCACTTTGACATTTACTACAAAAATGGGCTTTGGATGGAATAAAATAGTTGTTTCTGAAAATTGGTTTTCTATGAGTATAACCTAATCCAGAAGTATTTCAATGAGGTCTGATTTGAGAATACATCTTGTCAAAATTTGGTTTACTATAAGTATAGTTGGAAAGATGTTTCTTCAGAGAATATATTTTAGATTTTAGTGTTATGACTAAATTTCTATCCTCAGGAATTATTTCCTTAGAGTTAGATTTTTCCTCAAAAATACTTATTTTTGAAATAGTATTCTTAAGATATTTAGAATGTTTTTCTAGGATCTCATCCTTATCTTAATGATCTCTAGTGAGGTCTGAAATCTCTTTTGTAATAACATCTTCTCTATTATTTTCCTTAATTATTTCTTGGAAATTTTATAATTTTTTTCATCAAAGAACTTTGAAAATTTAGATACTTTTTCATTCATAGGTGTTTCATCATTATCTGGGGATGAAGTGTCTAAATTAGAAGTAAAATATTTATAATAATAATTCTTATCAAGAAATAAGTTCGTTAATGCCCCGACAGAGTATACCATGGCCATAAGACATGTATTTGGGAAATAAGTATTAGAAATGAATTCAATATTTTTTTTCAACCGATTATTCATATTATAAAGATTCACTTCCAGAAGAGCCTCCGCAACTAGCACTCCAAGTGTCTTCTGTTTTACGACATTTCATGTGCTTTGAACAGTAGAACTTCTTCTTGTTTCTCTTTGAATTCCTTTCCTCATTATCCATCTTTTTCAAAAGAGGGCAATCTGGTCCTATATAACCAGTTCTTCTACATTCATAACAAGTATTTCCCCCATCTTTCTTTTCATTGTATTCTATATTCTTAAACATATTCTGATAGTTTTTATGATCTACTATCTTGTTCATTCACTCAGAAAGATTAACTAACTCATTCTTGGATTTTTATGTATCACTAGATTCTGACTGAAAATAAACATTCATTCACTTTGATCTAGTTACTTTTTCTAGAGTTTTGGATTTTATATGTTCTGAATTAGTTGTAAAAGCAACTCATCCATTCTCATTATTCATCTTAAAATTATCTTCATTTCACTTCTTTCTTGTCCCATTCTGAAGAAGAGTTCCAAAAACCTCATCTAAGAAAATATGGGGGACTTTTATGTTCTCATCAATTGCAGTCCTCTTAGACTCCCATTTATTAGTAATGATGTATATGATTTTATCTACAAGTGCCTCCTCATCAAGTTTCTTTTTTTCCTATGGATTGTAATATATTAACAATGGTCATGAACCTTTGCAAGACTATGCTTTTGTGTTATCCATAAGGAAGGTTAAATCCATGATATTCCGCTCTTAAAAAAGCCCTTCATGTCTCTATAACTTTAGAAGTTCCAAAATGTGTGACTTCCAATTTCTTCCAGATACTATTTTCAGCTTCAGATGAGGATATTTGAATATAGATATTCCAAGTCATGGAACATAGAAATGTATTTCTGACTATAAAATTATCTTGATATTCTGATTTCTTCTGATTAGTAAAAGTTCTCAATTCCTTATCAGGAATCTTACAGTCTCCTGTCAAAATATGGTAGTTATCAAATCCAGTGTTAATGAAAAAAGTCTTCATCCAATATCTCCTGTACTCATAATTGTTTCCATGAAAAATATGAGGTCTAGTGGGATTTAGATTGTCGATAGTACCAATATTTATTTTATCCTACTTAAAGAAAATCATACCACAAAATATTGTAAGTAATAAAATTTTGTAAACAAGGAAAAAATATCATAATAAAGGAAAAATATATAACAATGAAAAACATGATCAAGAAACCTTATATGTGAATATAAGTATATTAGAGTCCAACTTCAGATACCAATTCTAGGATCGATAATAGGATAGATATGATACTGATTGTTGTATCTGAATAATAATGTAGATGCTCAATATACAGGAGGGGGTGATTTGTATACATTAAAATCTCTTAAAGAAATTAGGTATAAATAAAATTCAAATCACCACTTAGTTCTACTAACTTGCTTGATTCCAAATATGTAGTTCCGAAAATGAGATTCTAGAAATGTGGTTCCAAAAAGAGACCATTTCAACAAACTAATTAGATTCCAGAAATGGAACTAGTTCAACAAACTATCTAGGATTTGGAAATGTAGTTCCAGAAATGAAACATAAATTTTTTTTTCAACAACAAAGATTCTACCTTACTGAATATATAATCCTATTTAATCAGATTACATGTATAAGAGAAGTATAAGATAGGTAAACTTTAGTCAAAAACAAATAATACAACCGAAAACAATCTTAAAACAATACAAGAAACATGTATAGAAATCTTTTTACCGAAAGAGTTGGGTATCCAACAAACATGTTTAATGGTCCCTTGATTTATAAATTCAAAAAGTATGTCTTACCGAAACCCAGGTAAGCCCTCAATCTGAAGATCGGTATCTGTCTTGCATTCCCTACAAGTCCTCGATTTAGAAGGAAATTGGAACCTCTGTCTTCCAAACCTGGAATCCCACGATCATCACGCCCGGAGTCTGCATGAAGAAAATATGAACAAGTTGTTCACAACATCTGCACGAATCACTATGAGTTGAAAGAGCCTCTCTCTCTCTCAAAATAACTTTTACAGAGTTCAAATGTTCTTAAGTCCCAAGGTGAAGATCTTTTTCCAATGAGCTCATATTTATAGGTAGATCTTCGATGGTCGGATCCCTCCTCCAAATGTTAATATATTCCCTTGAATTTCGGAGGGAATTGTACACATATCACTCAAACAATGGTTAGTTATTAACAGAATACATGACATCGTTTTATAACTAGAACAAGTATAAGAACAAAAATGGTAGCTTGAATAAAATAATTCATTGGAATTTAAATAAAACAATGGTTTGGAGTCTAACCAAAGAACCATTCGGTGTCTATAACACATAGATATTAGGATTGTTTTTGAAAATATTTTTGAACCTGAATTCTATTAAATTAAAAAGTCTTAATTTCAAGGAAATTAAAAGTCTGAACTTAGAAAGTTTGGTCTCTGAATTACTATGAATTCGGAGTATGAACGTACAAAGTACAGTGTCTAAATTCATAAGAATTAGGAGGCTAAACATCAAAAATTTTGGAGTCCAAATTCATAGAGTTCAAAACTAGAACTTAGAATGATTGAAGTACGAATTCAGAGAATTTATAACCTGAATTCAGATCATGAAAACAGAATGCTCTCTATATCCGTATTTACAAGATTTTGAGGTTTTATATGTGAAACTGAATTTTATTTTTACAATGAAAATGATATAGGTTATAATATAAATAATGAAAACAGGTAAGGTTAAAGTTTGCAAGGGGATTGAAATTTTTTCTTTATCGAGGGAAATATTACCGAAAATGAAATTTTCCTTATGATTGGGTCTTTGTGATATTCAAAACAAAAAGTAATGGAGAATCCAATACAAAACCTTATTGACTCAACAATCTTTCCCAAGTATGAAAGAATGGTAAATTTATAAGGAAACCTTTTTGACTCAGCAATGTCTACCTCAAAAATAGTAATTACATCATAATCATCACCGACATCCTTATTAGTATCTTACATTATAGCACCATCATCATCATCAGCAGCATCACCAAAAAATCATCACGACCACCACCACATGTATCATCAACTCACCTATAACTATGACCCTATTTTAAATCACTCAGTTAATCATAAAAATATCACAATATTTTTGTAAATTAATAAAAATAATTAGAAGCCTCTAATTGAAGTTATGTACATAGAGTTTTCATAGATTTTATAAACCATTTTCCTTACCTTTTTACCTCCTTCATGCTCTAATTTTGCTAATTTTTTCCTCAATTGATTTTGCTGATGATTTTTGAAGTGTGGTGGGGAGAGATCATTGAGATGTGAATTATGATGGCTAATACCTATTGTGGATGATGCTTTTCCTAGGTCAATGTCAGACTATTCTCTAGGTATCCTTCACTAATACCATTACAAAATGTTTATTTGGCCTGATATTGTCGTCTTTTTTGACCACAAGAGCCTCTTAGGAACACTATTGAAAATATATACAATGTATTTATTTTTTAATTAACATGAAAAATTGGAAATATCAATAAAAATACTTAAAAAAACTATTTTATAGTATTTGTAAATTTACCTCACTTCCCTCCTTTTCCTCATATATAAGAAAAATATATTTTCGCAAGGCACTAATACATCAATTCCCAATGTATGTTGATGAAAATTGAATTAGTTACTATTATATAAAATTATTGAATATTATGAAATTTGTAAACATAATGAAAAAATTAATTATGAAGATATGATAAATTAACATAAAACCCAAGACATACCATAATCAACACATACTAGTTTCATAAGATAATCAACATATACTAATTAGAATTCTAATCATATGTATGATATAAATTCATATAATATTTTCATTTAGGTCAAATTATATTTGTGTTATGTAATTTTGTTATTTTGTATCATGGTTATTTTTCTCAATTATTTATTTTGTTCATTTATGTTTTGGTATTTTGGTCATTTGATCAATTGGTTCATGTACTTATCAATTTTTGGTCTGGTTATTTGATTCATCTAATTTTAGGTATATTCATTCAACAACATGTTATTTCATTAAGTTAATTTTTGGGATAGATACTTTGGAATATTTAACAATTTGATAATCATTTGAAATCATTTGGTTCATTTTAAGTGAGTTCATTTTGGTTGATTTGGATTATTACATTTACATCATTTTTTGGAAAAGTACTTTTTGAGTTATATATTTTTTTTCTGTAAAATGTTATTTTGTTAAATTAGGATTAGGTTATATTTTGTTCATACATTTAATTCATCTTTGGGTTATGTTATATTTGATTTTGGTTATTTTTATATTACAGGTTATATAATTTTGTTTATTACAAGGTTATTTATTTTTTGGTTAGTCTGTTTGGTCATTTTTTCATTTTTTTCTAACATAATTTATTTTACATTGGACATGTTATTTTGTTCATTTTCGGTTATATAGTTTTTAAATTTTTTTGTTATTCATTTTTAGGTTCTATTGTTTTGTTCATTTTTTGGAAGTCTATTTCCTATGTTAGGTTTTTTTATTTAATGTTTGGTTGCATGGTATATTTTTTGGTTTTTTATTTTGTGTTTTATCTTATTTGGTTCATTATAGTCATTTAGTTATGAGTTTTTTTTAATAGATAATTTAAACAATTGATAGTTTTTATATTTATTTTAATTTGTTCATTTTGGTAAGGTTGTTTATTTTAATTTGGTATAGGTTTTTTATTTTACATTAGGTTAGGATATTTAATATATTTTTAGTAGGGTATTTGGATAATTATGGGTTATGATAAATAGTTATTTTTTTGATATATTGTTTATGATGTTTTTTTGAACGGATAAGTACTCAAATATAACCCTTAATAAGTTATACAATAATTGAAGCATATTTTCTGTGCTAGAATATTATATAGTCAAATAATTTGGTTGCTAAATTAAAATCAAGAAAGCTGTTATTTCTGGATTTAAATAGAACATTCATCATGTGTGGGGAAAAGGAAAAATGTTATGTTATGAATTTAGGTATACACATAAATAGGGGGATTCATTCATCAACACGATAGAGAGAAAAATAATCTTTCTAATTTACAATGTAATGAATATGAATTTGATTTTTATTTTGTTTATTATATTGTGTAATTATGATGAGAAGGGAGAAAATACCTACAATCACATCAAAAACATTTCAATATTCTGAATCAGTGGAAGACCAAAATATTTTTTCCCATAATTCAATATACACCATTTTGAAATTTGATAATGTCCAAATGAGATATTTTATATATTCATAAGACACGTGACATTATTTTTAGGTATTATTTTTTATTTTTACTCAATGTTTAATAATATTTGGCTATCAGATGTCAGTATGATCTACTTTAGTCATTGGGATAATAATATATTTTGAATAGGGAATATTTTAAATCAATTTTCCCTCTCCTGGGTGTGGTAATTCATGTGTTTTTTATATGAAATTACAAATATGGGAATAAAGAACAATAATTAATAGTTTTCAATTCATGTATCGAGCATCCTATATATCATAATGTGTTTTAAAAGGATGATAATTTCAAAAACATTCCACCACACTACTCTACCATGGTTAGAGTACGACCTACTTTCATTGATATTTGGTTATCTAATGTTTTGAAGCCCTCTATAGGGTGGTGTGACAATGTTTGAGTATATATAAAGCCTAATAGACCTCATGACTTGATCCATAGAGGACGCATTTTGGATCTGTAGTTGTGATTTCATGTGATATCCACTATATCATATTTAAATAATTCTTAATTGGTATATATATAATTATATGAGGTTATAAACCATTTTTTGGGAGTTGGTTGTGCTTTCTATGAAATACTACCAACAAAGAAGATGGATATCCTAGTTAAGGATATTACTAATGTTATGAAATTTACTAATTAAAGTAAGTGTCCTAATAGAATTTGGTTTTATTTTTGAATTAGTTAGTGAATAATAATACATGAATGGATGATTATACAATCCATTGATATCATGACCACCCCATTTTAGTTCTCATTTAATATGGCAGGATGATTGTTAAGGTGAGGGAATTTGCATGAAATGGATTGTTATGGTCATGCACTAATCGGAGAAGGTGAATTATGATTTATTTCCAATTATTTGGACCCTCATATTTGATGAAGCATACACATGTTATTATTTCTATATCAATGTTTTGAATTTTATATATTCAATGAGTCACCCAAGGAAAAAACATTCTAGTAAGATATTTTACACTAATGGTGGCCATTATTTATTCAACACCTCTATACAGTCAATTGATCCATATTGGAGAATAAGTCCATTCATGAGAATATTGTATGGATAATAAGTGATATAGATTAACCTATATATGTTGTTATTTGATTACAATTCTTGCACTATGTTTTGATTCATAGTTTGTTGTATGAGGTGGTTTCACCCCCCATAGTTAGTTATATCCACTTATGTTTGTCGAGAAGATCCAACCAGATGTCTGTATTTCATACATATTTTTTTAAATTTAATTTCATTATAATTTATATTTATTTGATTGTTTATACAATATATTCATTTTTTCTTTCTAATTTATAAAATCCATTTAAAGGGGAAATCTATAAAATGATATATTCCTCTAATTTTGAAAACTGAAAATATTATTTTGTTTTACAGCTAAATGTATCACCTTATGTTTTTATAAATTTTTTTGGATATAAATTATTAATATATTATTTATTTAATTTCATTCTAAACTATGTCAAGCATTCATTATACATTTCCCTAATATAATCTTTCACTACCCACAACCACAACATTTCTTATATTATACACAACATTGCGTTTCTCAGAAACATCATTTTAATATTATAATTATTAAAAATATATTGTAAAAACATATTCCTTAAATAAAGAAATATGAATAATAAAAAATAATTTTCAAATATTATTTATAGTAGTTTTATATAAATAAATTAGATCGAGGTTAAAACATTTAATTTATTTTGTATAATATATATGTTGGAAAATTAAATTCTATCAAATGTTCTAATTTCTATGTCCTTATGTAAACAATAATTTATGTAATATTACAAAATTTTAGAAATATATTATGTAAAATAAAATTTATTTATGAATAAAAAAAGCCAAAATTATCTTCGGGTAAATTTTTGGGATTTTTCTAAAAGTCATTGTTTTAAAATAGACTAAATTCTAATTCATAACTGTTTTCTTGTCTAACTAATTTCTATAAAAAATTATATTTTTAGTTGGTTGTGATGTTTAATTAGATATAATATAAATAAATTAATAAAATGTAGGTTATTGGAACAAATTTCACATTAAAATAGGATATAAAAATATTTGAAACTTTTAAACATTACCACTTAAAACCCTATTATTGAGAAACCTCGGATGGATAAATTTTAAATTGATTTCTTGATCATTTATGAATATGATTCTCTAGAATGGATTTTGTATTGGGAATTGGAATAAAATTAAAGACTTATTAGGTCAACTATGTTTTTTACAAAAAATATCAGCTAGAGTGATTAAAATTGATTATAGTGACTATGAGAAAAATTAACATAAAATGTGATAATCCATAAAATTAATTCTTTAAGGGATATAAAAACCTATACAAATTCAATTGGATATCCATATTTATCTACATAATCCCTTTTCTTAGATGTTTACTTTTAATAAAGTCACATGAAATGTGAAAAATATACGTGGAATTCCATTTTGAAAATTTTAGAATAATGTTGATCCTCCTCCATTATAAAAAGGAACTCACACTCCCATTTATCTAGACATCTCATCCCTATGCCCCCCTCCCAATGCAACCTAAATAAGATCTGAAAATTCCCCAATATATCTTAGAATCCATGGATTATGGATAAGTCTATTTGAGAAATCCCTTTGGTGAAAACCAAAATGATTTTCCTAACAATGGGAGGTGTGTACAAGGAAAAAGAGAGTCCAGACTAAATGTAAGGGTTTTGCAATCTCACATTTATTTTCTTTGATACACAAGTAATGTTAACCTTTATTTATTATTTGTGGTATGTAAAAAACCTACATTTTAATTTTATGATTCTTATAATTATTTTTATGGTTACTTATATACCCATTTAATGATCTCTATTTTATGGGGTTTTATGATTCAAAGTTACCATGTGGTAAAAGATTATTGAAACAAAACTCATTGTTTTTTAGTATTTATTATGATTCTATTTAACTTAATCAATTTTTATGACCCATATAGAAAGAACACTCATGACTTTTATTCTCCTAAAGTTATTCATTTAATTTTCATTTATTATTACATTTTTCTCCCTTTGGTATTTATGATGGTAAAGAAATTGTTTTAATTAAATCTATCCTTGTATATCTCTTCGATTGGAAATCAATTTTATTCAAAAAAAATTGAAAAAAATAACTTTTTTAATATAATACATCAAAACCATTTTCCATAAAAACAGTTATGATTTTCTAACATTTTAAAATATTTATTTACATATTTTCAAAAGGGTTATTTCAATCAGAGGAATTTCAATTTTTTAAACATTATTTATAAATTTCCAATGTCGAATGTAGGGTTAAACATCAAAGCATTCATTCTTTGAATATAAGGTTCAAAATGTTATGATTAAAATGTAAGGATGATGAACAAAAATTTTATCTTCATATTTAAAATGTATGGTTTTTCACAAAAGTAAGGTTCAAGAACCATGCTTTTATTTTCATCTTTCAAACGTTCCATTCATATGTAATGATGTTATTCCATAATTTACCGATTTCACAAATGTATGGTTCCTAGAAAAAATAGGTATATTCTTACACAAATTTTGAACAATGTATGGTTGTTTAACCATACGTTTCTAATATATCATAAAGTAAATGCCACATTCCATCCTTACGCTATGCTTCTCAACGTAGAGTATGAACAGTGTTTGTTGCACACACTGAAATAATTTATGAACATGTAGATCATGAATAGTGTTTCCTAAACATGATCAAGTAATTTCTCCATACTTTGTCAAATATACCATGTGGATTTAATACTTTAATATTTCTCCAAATAAAAAATATAAATTTCCTGAAATATACTTAATGTAAAATTATTAGAATAACAAATAAGGGTATATGTGAGCATCAAAATCATCATAAAGATATACAGTACTCTTATCAACAATTCACCCCGTATAAAATTATGTATTGTTGAAAAAAAATATTTCCCAATAATCTCTCCCTGTTTGATGATCACAAAACACAGAAAATAACAAATGAAATTAACATACAAAATTAATTAAATTTATTTTTTAAAATTTTCCAAAAATAAAAAATATATTTAATTATAACAAAATTATTTTAACAAAACCAAAAAATTATTTTTTTTATAATTTCTACCCAAAATTACTGCTTTAAATTTTTAAATAATTTCTCCCTATTATAAAAAGGATGTAAAATCATAAAATAAAATTATAATTATCCATTTTTTTGAATGAAAATAAATTTTTTTATCAAATATAAAATAAAATGTTGTGTTTGTCTTAATTTCTCTACTTTTTTGTGATATCAAAATGGATGAATGAATAAGGAATATATAACATTTTAATGTGTCACTGAACATAAATAAATGCTATGATAATCTATTTATCAACATCTAAATCTATATTACTAGAATTATAGGAGACATAAGATAGTAAAAAAATTAATAACAGAAACACACGGGATGCAAATATATTTTATTGAAAATATAATTACATGTATCGTAAAGACAACAAGAATATAGGTTAGTCTATAATGGTTTTGTGAAATAGTTTTCAGTGCCTTTGAGTGACATCATGGATCTCTAACAACTACAGTCTCAACCTTTTCATTAGTCCATCGCCCAGCTGGACTATGAAGCTTCTTCCTTCCTAATTCAGATGAATGTCTTCAATCAAATTGAATCTGAAGAACTCATATAGCATCTCTTTCTTATCTATAAAAAGAGTTAACCTATCAGTGAACTAATTCAGCAAAGTTGATCATTCGATGTCAACTGGTTTAGAAGAATCATCTGATTGTCCAAAAACATAGATAAAAAAGCACTATTACATTGAAGTTCCAACAATCTATGATTCATATTTCTCAGAACTGATGTAATAGCCTAAAATATTCTGATCAAATCCAGTGAAGTTTCTGATGTACTAGATTCACTATTTCTGACAGCTCTGATTTTTTCTCCATGAAATATTTACACTCTAGTAAATTTTTCCTCATCATCATTTCAGATTTTAGATTTGTAACTTCAACAATCATTTCCTTCGGGAAATTTTCTAATTCATGCTTAGAAATATAAGTAGATTTTAGATTCGGAATCTTCATCCTCTCCTTTTCTAATGAACATCACAAAGATACATTTTCAGAATGAACATTATGAAACATTATAATAAACTCTTCCACATGATCACTATCAGAATTAGTGGAACCTTGGACTTGATTATTAGTTGGAGTTTCCACTGGATTTATCAGTGCCAGTGGTGGAGATTCATCGTCTGAATTCTCTTTAGAATTACTATGTACATGATTTTCAATTGAGTTATCCTCAAGATTCATAAATGGACTCATCCATAGAAATATTCTCATTAATAACTTGTAACACCCCAAATTCTATGGTACGCTTCTCTTTGAATAATGTGATAGCGTGTGTTGTACGCAACACCGAGTTCTAACACACCAGAACCGATCAAAATAGCCGTTATGAATAGGAATACCTACCTTTTGAAATTATATATATTTTATATTTCAAAATAGACTTAATTTTTGGATTTGGAATATTGAATTTATCCTAGGGTGAAATTTTGGAACTTTTTGGATAACACTTATATTTTGATGAATAGTGAAAATTACTAAATTTTAATTAAAAACAACTTTTTTAATCGAAATATTTTATATTGATAAATTATGAATTTTAGTGGATTTAAAGTATATTTAGAATATATTTTTACCATTTAATATAATATTGGTAATTGTACATAATTTTACAATTAAACCGGACATAAACAAGTGTCAATCTTTTGATAGTTATTATCACTTAAAAAACACGCCTCTTGTTTTAACAACAGGAATTAATTTTAAATTAATTTCTGCCACTTCTGTGACTTCAATTTGGAAAAATGGATTCCATATTTGAAATCAGGAAATTTATATTGTGTAAATAGGTAACTTTTATTTTTAGACATTTTGAATAATTACTTCGGTAAATATTTTATTTACCATGGTTAAGGGTAAATTCGGTAAATAAGGGTTAAAAAATAATATCATAATAAAACTAAATTACCATAAAACGTGTCCTAACTTTATTGGTTGATACATGTTCGACCATAGGCATTATTGGGTCGATTTGGGGACCCCATGGAGCCACTTGTAGGTGATTGGGACCCTTTATTTTAATCATGTTGAAATAAGTAAAAAAATTACATAAGCATATATCTTTTAGAAAAACACTTATTACATAGAGTTATATATGTTGGATTTTAAACTATAAATATTTATTAGACAGATAAACAGATTTCCTACATAATGATATTTTATTTATAATTTTTAGACTTTACATAATTTATTTTATTTATGACACATTGATGATGCAGTAATTACCATAATAGTGAAAAACTTAAATAATTGATATTATAAATACCCAAATAAATATAATTTGATACTTTTAATGAATTACACTAATTTTCAAGGATAATATGACATATTAGGATTGATTTAATTGACTTTTTTCAAAGTAATAATTCTTTTATGTGTTTCAAAAAAATAAACTATTGAATAGTGTCAAAATTGACATAAAAGAGTTTTTAAAACAAATATTATATTATTAGTTGATATTAAATTCATAAAAATCTACGGTTCAGCCAAGAGACTTATATAATGATATTTGTGTCATTAATGGACCACTTGGGGGGTCTCTTGGATGTATATGGTATGTTTATTGACCATATAATATACAAATTCAAAGAGACATTGTAAAAGTGAAACTAATTAACTATGAGTTAATACTTAAAGATAAGGTCAATATAATAACCCAAAACTATCTAAATTCTATTGGTTGAGTGTTTTTCGACCCATACCCACCTTAAAATTTAAATTATCAACTTTGGAGCCATCAGAAACTGAATATTAATTTATTATAAATTAATATTTCTAGCTTTTCCAAAGGTGCCCCTCACCCCTCTTATAAAAGGGCACTCATCCTTCTCATTTCTTCACACCTTCAAAGCCTTTTTGTTCGGCCAAACCCTACCCAAATACTCTATCAACTTCTTTCAATACAACCTAGAGGCCTTATTTTGATCATAAATCCAACCTGAGGAACCCTTTTGATCAAATCAAAAGGAAGTACCCGAAGAAGAGGTAATGTTTTCACCACCCGTTTTCATGTTTCTTTCTTCTTACACTTCTTCATTCTTTGTTATTACAATTATAAAATAATAAATCCAGTATCATATATATACTTAAATGTTATTATAAATATGTTACAACCATATTCAGTTTTCTATCCACCCTTCGAATAACATGTCACCATACGTGTGTACGTACGGCTTACCGTTTCCACGTCGTGGTGTAATTGTTATTCAATATATTATTATTTGGATGGGTATAATAATGATGTGTAACTCATGTAAATAATAAATATAACATGATAATGATTATGTATATATGATATAACATCCAATTATATATTATTTTAATATCAAAAGAATGATATTTTTGCTCGTGCGTACGTACGGACTACCGTCTCCACGAATGCGATGAGATTCATTCTCCATCGTATCCATTCAAGTATAATTCTCATTTGATGATTAATAATAGTATCTAAGGACTTTATATCATTATGGATATGATTAAGATACAAACTATCCATTACAGACATGGCTTACATAACAAAACATATAAAAGAAAACGAGTAAGTTAACACCCGAAACGATAATAATATTAAGATATTATTAACAAAGCAAAGTTAAAAGATCATATTTGATATCATATCAATGTATATGATTATTGAATAATTTAATAACAATTATTTCACCATTATACAGGAGGATAACCTACCCCAAACAAGGAAAAGTACAAGGTAAGGGTTATTTCACAATCTCTTCATTATCCGAGGTTGTTTATACGTAATAATCAACTGGGATCTCTTTATCATCCAATCCATGTTTCTTAAAAATGTATTTTAAAAAAAATTACTATTTAAAAGAATATGGGTTAAAGTCATTTATACCCTTGTTTGACTTTTATAAGATTTTTATAAAGGAATCTTTCCGTCGTTTTCCAAACAAGGTGTTTGTTAACCTTTTTGACAAAATTAAGGTAAGAATGTTTTTTTAACTTATACGGCGGGTGCAGTTATTTTCCGCCGTTATAAAATCATCAAAGTTTCCCTTACAATCTTATTAGAATATTTTAAAATAAAATTTTTTATTTTATAAATATATGACTCTTAAATGATTTCAAAATAGAAAGAGTTATTTCTCTAAAAAGAGTTTTGATCTATGTCAACATCCTTTGATGGATTTTACGCTTATTTGAAGTTGATTTATTATGATACAAAACTTCTATATTGTATTGATGTTTTGTGATATGTTTGACTTTGGATGTGGTATTTTTATACCATTCATATTTTATGGTGAAAGTATTGACATTTCATATTCTAGTTTTAATACAAATGTTTATATTATGTTTAAACATTTTCATATGGTAATGCATTGGAATTAATATGTGACGGGTGGAGCCCGCTATAGCTCCTCGAGGCATCAGTAGATATCATGAGACAAACTAGTGTCTTGGC
Organism: Viscum album; assembly: GCA_963277665.1. Classification (NCBI taxonomy): domain Eukaryota; kingdom Viridiplantae; phylum Streptophyta; class Magnoliopsida; order Santalales; family Viscaceae; genus Viscum; species Viscum album. The sequence goes on from OY728139.1 coordinate 919,729,004, forward strand.
ACAAGGCCTTTAAAAAATCGTATTTTTAGTCTTAGCACGAGGCCTTGGCTATGCGGTTAAGATAGTCTGGCATTATGCATTACATCATTATGAAAGTGGTTATTGATATTTCATGTGATTATTCGATTAGTAGAATATCAATGTGAATAAGTAAATGGAATTATTTTATTTTATTTTTTCTATACTATGTTGATTTTCAAGTTTAAAAGGCTTTTGTTTTAGTTATACACTGCCTTAAATGTTTATTCTTATTTATGAAAGTTTCCACTATATTGTTATCCTTACTAGGAATTTCAGCTCACCCCTTTTCTATGTTTTATTTTTCCCAGGATGTGAAGATGTAATTTATGAATGAGCTGTAGGGATAGTATGTGGGGATATGAGTGTGGAATATGAAGACTATATTGTTCTAGTTTTCATTGTTATGATGAAATGTAAAACATTATGAATATATCTAGTGTTTACAAGGCTACTAAACCAAACGGTCTTTCAAGATTTGATCTTTCTTGTGATCATGCCAATGTTATGTAATAATGCACCGAATCAGGGTAACTAGGGTCGGGGCGTTACAGTTGGTATCAGAGGAATTTTAGAACAAACCTTGGAAGCTAGATTTAGATAAACTTTGATTAGAGCACGTAGACCTAATATGAACATTGAGGATTGGTATAGAATAACATCCTAGAATTTTGGTATTGTAGAGATTTTGTGAGTTTTCCAAGAAATACATCCCTGTCTGGATACGAGCAGGTAGAGGTGGCTCTGGCACAGATGTACCTAGGGGTAAAACCCGAAAACTCCGCTTTGAGCTAGACTCGAACATGAACTGGTGCACGACAAAGGGCCTTGTTGCACTCTTTGTTACGAAACTCCCGGGGGATATTCTTAGGATAACTCTCATTTTATTTATAAATCATTATGAAGGGTTTATGAGTATATACTTCCTCAAATAAAACATTTTTATGATTATGGATTATATCCATAAATAGTTCAATTTATGTTAAGTGTTTTATAAGTATGGGATTATGTATTTTGATTCATAAATTGATCTAGTTTATTCCATTGTTTAGAAATGGCACCTAGTGGATGAAATGGAAACCGTATCAATGCACGCACTCCATGTAGGGATTTCCCTCCTGCTCAAGATATTTATAGTGGAGCTGGGGATGCAGCTGGTGCCGATCAGCTAATCACCATACTGGGACAACTTACTCCGGTTGTGAATAATAACCTTACCTGTATGGAGCAGCTTGATCCGCAGCATGGAGGATCAATGTTAGATCTATTCATGAGGAAACAACCACCAAATTTAAATGGGAGTATAAATCCCTTTGTAGATGAGAAATGGATAATTTCCCTAGAGAAAATATTTCAGGCTTTGGGGAGTAGTGAAAGGGAAAAAGTTATCATGGAAGTTTATCGGCTCACTGGAGATGCAGATCAATGGTGGACATTGATTCAAAACACAAAGGAAGATGATGAAGTATCAAATATGGAATAGAGGGAGTTCAAAGACCTGTTTTTATAAAAATACTTTCCTCGCGACCATCGAGCAGATATGAAAAGGAAATTTCTGAGTCTGAGACAAAAGGAGGATGAGAATGTCATAAAGTATGAGGCTAACATTACAAGGTTATAAAGGTATGATGGAGATTATATACATAACCCAAGAAGTAAGATTGATCATTTCTTTGATGGGATAAAACCATTTCCCCGTCTAACATTAGTCTCACAATCCTTCTCATCATACGAAGACATTGTCTCATGTGCTATCAAGACTGAAAAAGAATTCTCTAAATCTTATGACTTTAAAGTAAATCAAGATAAGAAGAGATCTGCAGATCAATCTTGGAATGGAAATAAGGGGAAGAAGGGAAAGGTTGAATATTCATCCTGTGGTAAATACTGGAAGAAACACTCCGGTACTTGCTTGAAGGGAATGGGAGTCTGTTACATGTGTGGTGAAAAAGGCCACCGAGCTTGTGATTGCAAGGGGAAGAAGGAAGCTACCAATGTTCAATGCTACAATTGCAGGGAGATGGGACATTATGAAAATGAATGTCCTAAGCGTCAGGAGAACTTACCTCAGAAAAGGCCAAGGGATCAAGGCCAAGCTTATGCTGTCACTACGGCTGAGGTAGAAGCTCTAAAAGACGTGGTGGCAGGTAATTTAATGGTTTCCTCAAGTTTAGCAAATGCATTATTTGATTCTATATCATCGCATTGTTTCATATCTTCCTATTTTGCTAAGAAAATTAGATATTTCAAATTTGATTTAACATGAGTTTTTTCAGTTAAAACTCCTAAGGTAAGTATCATTGCAACAATTTTTTGTGAGTCAGTCCCCATTAGAGCACATAAATGTTCATTATCGGCTGATCTCATCATCATACCTATGATTGATTTTGATATAATCCTCGGTATGGACTGGCTTTCAGACTATGATGTGAAGATTTATTGTAAGTAGAAAGAGGTTACGATTCTTGATGACGATGATAAAGAACACCTTATCTTTAGAGCAGAATCGTCACCACCTAATTCTTATGTAGATGAACCCCCAGTAGCTCAACTAAATTCAATTAATGGGGAGGATGATAATGAAATGACTATGGGTGAGGAAAGGAATGTTCAAATTGAGGATGTACCTATTGAGAAAGAATATGTAGATGTATTTCTGGAAGATTTACCTGGACATCCTCCAGAACGAGAAGTTGAGTTTTCCATTGATTTAATTCTAGGATCAAGGCCTATATTGAAGACCCCTTATAGAATGGCCACTGTGGAATCAGTCAAACTAAATAAAAAACTAGAGGAATTGAGTAATAATGGATTTATTCACCCTAGTTTTTCTCCATTGGGAGCCCTGTTCTTTTTGTTATAAAGAAAGATGGATCCATGAGGTTATGTATCGACTATAGGGAGATCAATGCCATAACAATAAATAAGAAGTATCCCCTACCACACATAGATGATTTATTTGACCAACTGCATGGAGCTCAATAATTTTCAAAGATTGACCTTCGATCTGGATACCATCAGTTGTGTGTGAAGAAGGAAGACATTCCGAAGACAGCATTTCGAACCAGGTTCGGGCATTACAAGTTTACAGTAATGCCTTTTGGATTGACTAATGCACCCTCTGTATTCATGGATCTGATGAATAGAGTTTTCAAGGAGTATCTTGATGAATTTATGGTGGTATTTATTGATGATATCTAGGTATACTCCAAAAGCGATGAAGATCATGAAAATAACTTGTGCATTATCCTGAAGTCTCTAAGAAGACATGAATTATATGGGAAGTTTAGCAAGTGTGAATTCTGGCTTCAGGATATTTATTTTCTTGGCCATATTGTCTATAAAGATAGAATCTCTGTTGATCCTTCTAAGACCAAGGAAATCCAAGAATGTCCAGCACTGACGAGTATAACTGAGGTAAACAGTTTTATTGGTTTAGCAGGTTATTATCGACATTTCGTCCAGAATTTTTCCCGGTTGGCTAACCCATTAACGAAGCTCACACGTAAAGGGGTTACATTTTTTAGGCAAAAGAGTATGAAGAATGTTTCAAAGAACTGAAGAGAAGATTAGTCAATGATCCTATATTGACTCTACCATCAGGGAATGATGGGTTCGTTATTTATAGTGATGCATCGAAGTAATGACATGGTTGTGTCCTTATGCAGAATGATAGGGTTACTGCTTATGCATCACGACAGTTGAAAATTTATGAGATAAACTATCCTACTCATGATCCCGAGTTAGCAGCTGTGATCTTTTCTTTGAAGATATGGAGGCACTACCTCTATGGTGAAAAATTTGAGATTTATACTGATCACAAGAGTTTGAAGTATATTTTCTCACAAAAAGAACTCAACATGAGGCAAAGGAGATGGCTTGAATTACTCAAGGATTATGATTCTACGATACACTACCACCCGGGGAAAGAAAACAAGGTGGAAGATGCTTTGAGCAGAATAGACCATGGAGTTTTAAACGTGATGAGAATTGAAAGGGATCCAATTTTCATGGGTCTAGTGAAGATGGACATGGGAATAACCATGGGAGGTGAAACATCAATGCTTTTTCAAATGGTTTCCAAACCATCTTTACTAGAGAGGATTAAGAGTTCTCAGACCGATGATGAAGAATTTCAAAAGAAGATTAATGCTGTGAATGATGGGAGATTGAGAAACATTGTGTATGAAGATGAAATTATGAAATTCGGGAAGAGACTTTGTGTTCCCAATATACCTGATCTAAAAATGGAATTACAGGATGATGCTCATAGTTCCAATTTCTCTATACACCCTGGGAGCACCAAAATATATATAGATTTTAAAGAACATTTTTGGTGGGACAACCTGAAGAGGGAGATTGCTGATTTTGTGTCAAGATGTATGGTTTCTCAACAAGGGAAAGCTGGAAGGCAACAACCTGGAGGAGTCATGCAACCTCTTCCCATACAGGAGTGGAAATGGGACAATATTACGATGGAATTTGTCATGGGTCTACCAAATACTCCTAGAAGGAACGATGCAATATGGGTTATTGTTGATCGTCTTACTAAGTCAGCACATTTTCTTGCTATAAGAGAATATCTACCAATAGAACGTCTAGCAAGACTATATATTAATGAAGTTGTGAGACTTCATGGAGTACCCCTATCGATTGTTTCTGATTTTGATCCATGTTTTACTTCAAGATTCTGGAAGAGTCTTCAGAAATCCCTGGATACTGAACTTCATTTGAGCACTTCCTACCACCCTCAGACAGACAGACAATCAGAACGGACTATTCAAACCTTAGAATACATATTGAGATCTTTCTCACTTGACTTTCAGGGTATGTGGGATCAATATTTACCTCTTGTAGAATGTTCCTATAACAATAGCTTCCATACAAGTATTCAGATGGAACCATATGAAGCGTTATATGGAAAGAGATGTCGCACACTAACCTGTTGGGATGACGTTGGTGAAAGAAAATTTTTAAGACCAGAACTGGTAGAGGAAACAATGGAAAAGGTGAAGGTAGTCCAAAATCACATCAAATGAGCTCAAAGTAGGTAGAAGAACTATGCCGATAATCGAAGGAAGGATTTGAAATTTCAAGTTGGTGATCATGTATTCCTGAAGGTATCTCCATGGAAGGGAGTCATAAGTTTTGGTAAGAAGGGTAAATTGAGTCCCAGGTACATCAGACCTTTCGAAATTATAGAACTAATTGGGGAAGTAGCTTACAAATTGGCAATGTCTCCAAGTCTCTCCAAAGTTCACGATGTGTTCCACGTATCTCTATTGAGGAAATACATGCCTGGCCCAATGCATGTACTCACCTCTGTGGAATTAGAACTGGAACCCGATCTGTCTTATTGCGAAGAGCCCGTCAAGATTCTTGATACGAGAGAGAATGTACTGGGAAACCGGACGACTCGTCTGGTAAAAGTCATTTGGAGAAACCATAAGATGGAAGAGGCAACGTGGGAACCCGAGGAACTTATCATGAAGAACCACCCGAGTCTTTTCATGTGATAATTATTCTAGAAATTTTGTGGATGAAATTATTTGAAGGATGAGAGAATGTAACACACCATGCTTCTACAGTATGCTTCTCCTGGAATAATGTGATAGCGTGTATCGTATGCAACACCGAGTTCTAACACACCATAACCGATCAAACTAGCCGTGATGAATAGTAATGACTAATTTTTAAATTATATATATTTTATATTTCAAAATAGACTTCATTTTTGGATTCGGAATATCAAATTTATCCTAGGGTGAAATTTTGGAACATTTCGGATAACACTTATAGTTTGATGAATAGTGAAACTTACTAATTTTTTTTTAAAACAACTTTTTTAATAAAAATAATTTATATTGATAAATTATGAATTTGATTGGTTATAAAGTATATTTAGAATATATTTTTACCATTTAATATAATTTTGGTCATTGAACATAATTTTAAAATTAAACCGGACATAAACAAGTGTCAATCTTTTGATAGTTATTATCCCTTAATAACACGGTTTTTGTTTTAACAACGGGAATTAATTTTAAATTAATTTCTTCCACGTCAGTGTTTTGATTTTGAAAAAATGGTTTCCATATTTGGAATCATGATATTCAAATTTTGTAAATAAGTAACTTTTATTTTTACACATTTTGAATAATTACTTCGGTAAATATTTTATTTACCATGTTTGTGGGTAAATCCAGTAAGTAAGGGGTAAAAAATAATATTATATTAAAAATAAATTACCCTAAAACGTGTCATAAACATATTGTTTGATACATGTTCTACCATAGGCATCATTGGGTCGATTTTGGGACCCCATGGAGCCACTTGTAGGTGATAGGGACACTTTATTTTAATTAAGTTAAAATAAGTACAAAAATGACATAAGCATATATCTTTTAGAAAAACAATTTTTACATAGTGTTATATATGTTGGATTTTCGACTATAAATATTAAATAGAAATCTAAAAATATTACCTACATAATTATATTTTATTTATAATTTTTATACTTTAAATAATTTAATTTATTTATGACACAATTATGATGCAGTAATTCCCATAATAGTGACAAATTAAAATAATTGATATTATAAATACGCAAATAAATATAATTTGATACTTATAATGAATTAAACTAATATTCTACGATAATATGACATATTATGATTGATTTAATTGACCTTGTTCGAAGTAATAATTATGTTATTAGTTTCACAAAAATCAACTATTGAATAGTGTCAAAATTGACATAAAATAGTTTTTAAAACAAATATTATATTATTAATTGATATTAAATTCCTAAAAATCTAAGGATCAGCCAAGAGACATATATCATTATGGTTGTATCATTATTGGACCACTTTGGGGTATCTTGGATGTATATGGTATGTTTATTAACCATATAATATAAAAATACAAAGAGACGTTGTAAAAGTGAAACTAATTAACTAAGAGTTAATACTTAAAGATAAGGTTAATATAATGATCAAAACCTATATAAATTATATTTTTTGAGTGGTTGTTGAACCACCCCCACCATAAAATTTAAATTATCATCTTTGGAGCAATTAGAAACTGAATATTTATTTATTATAAATTAATATTTCTAGCTTTTCCAAAGGTGCCCCTCACCCCTCTTATAAAAGGGCACTCCTCCTTCTCATTCATTCACACATTCAAAGCCTTTTCTTTCGTCCAAAACCTTCCCAAATACTCTCTCAACTTCCCTCACTACAACCTAGAGGCCTTAGTTTGATCAGAAAGCCAACCTATGGAGCCCTTTTGATCAAATCAAAAGGAAGAACCCGATGAAGAGGTAATGCTTTCACCACCCTTTTTCAAGTTACTTTCTTCTTCCACTTCGTATTTCTTTGTTATTACCATTATAAAATAATAACTCCAGTATTATATATATACTGTGATGTTATTATAAATCTGGTACAACCATATTCTGTATTCTATCCACCCTTTGAATAACATGTCACCATACGTGCGTACGTACGGCTTACCGTCTCCACGTCGTGGTGTAATTGTTATTCAATATATTATTATTTGGATGGGTAAAATAATGATGTGTAACTCATATAAATAATAAATATAACATGATAATTATTCTTTATATATGATATACCATCCAATTATATATTATTTTAATATCAAAAGAATGATACTGTCGCTCGTGCGTACGTACGGACTACCGTCTCCACGAACGCGATGAGATTCATTCTCCATCGTATCTATTTAAGTATAATTATCATTTGATGATTAATAATAGTATCTAAGGACTTGATATCATTCTTTATATGATTAATATACAACCTATCCATTAAAAACATGGCTTACGTAACAAAACATATAAAAGAAAACGAGTAAGTTAACACCCGAAATGACAATAATTCTAAGATATTATTAACAAATCCATGTTAAAAGATCATATATTATATCATATTAATGTATATGATTATGGAATAATTTAATAACAACTATTTCACCATTATACAGGAGGTTAACCTACCCCTACCAAGGATAAGTATAAGGTAAGGATTATTTCACAATATCTTCATTATCTGAGGTTGTTTATACGTAATAATCAACTGGGATCTCTTTATCATTCACATCCATGTTTCTTAAAAATGTATTTCAAATTTTTTTTTACTATTTAAAATAATATGGTTTAAATTCATTTATACCCTTGTTTGACTGTTATAAGAGTTTTATAAATTAATCTTTCCGTCGTTTTCCAAACAAGGTGTTTTTTAACCTTTTCGACAGAATTAAGGTAAGAATGTTTTTTTAAACTTATACGGCGGGTGCGGTTATTTTCCGCCGTTATAAAATTGTCGAAGTTTACCTTACAATATTATAAGAATATTTTCAAAGAAAATGTTTTATTTTATAAATATATGACTCTTAAATTATTTCAAAATAGAAAGAGATATTTCTCTAAAAAGAGTTTTGATCTATGTCAACATCCTTTGATGGATTTTATGCTTATTTGAAGTTGATTTATTATGATACACAACATATATATTGTATTGATGGTTTTTTGATATGTTTGACTATGGATGTACTATTTTTATAGCATTCATAGTTTATGGTGAAAGTATTGACATTTCGTATGCTAGTTTTAATACGAATGTTTATGTTATGTTTAATCCTTTTCATATGAGAATGCATTGGACTTAATATGTGACGTGTGGAGCCCGCTCTCGATCCTCAATGCATCGGTAGGTCTCATGAGACAAACTACTGTCTTGGAACAAGGCCTTGGAAAAATCTTATTTGTAGTCTTGGCACGAGGCCTTGGCTATGTGGTTATGATAGTCTGGCATTATGAATTCCATCATTATGAAAGTGGTTATTGATATTGCATGTGATTATTAGATTAGTAGAATATCCATGTGAATAAGTAAATGGCATTATTTAATTTTATTTTTACCATACTATGTTGAAGTTCAAGTTTAAAAGGCTTTTGTTTTAGTTATACACTGCCTTAAATGTTTATTCTTATTTATGAAAGTTTTTGCTATATTGTTATCCTTACTGGGAATTTGAGCTCACCCCTTTTCTATGTTTTATTTTTCCCAGGATGTGAAGATGTGAGTTATGAATGACCTACAGGGATAGTATGCGGGGATATGAGTGTGGAATATGGAGACTATATTGTTGTAGTTTTCATTTTTAAAATGCAATGTAAAACTTTATTAATATATCTAGAGTTTCCAAGGCTACTAAACCAATCGGTCTTTCGAGATTTGATCTTTCTTGTGATCATGCCAATGTTATGTAATAATATACCGACTCATGGTAACTAGGGCCAGGGCGTTACATAACTTCGGTATGAATCTCAAAAGGGTTCTAAACTTTATCCATGTAACCTTGTTCTTACTCCTCCTGTGCATCATTTTCATTGATCTCTTTCAAGATAGGTTCCTCTAAAACTTTTTCCTTTTGATCAATTTCCCTGTGAAGATTAGTTCTAGGTGAAGCCTCTACCTCATCGTTTGGTTCGGCCTATTCTTTTGTGAAAGGTACAATTTCCTCTTCTATATGAGGAGTCACTTCAATCTGAGAAATGTTTGGGTTTTCAATGTCTTGAATATAAAATTTTCAATAAATCTGTAGCACAGAATTGTTTCAGTTACACATTCATTTGTTTGAGTAGGCTCCTCTCCAAATTGAGGTACTATATTCCTTTTCCATTGAATTCCTTCATTACTATCCTCATATAGAGGTGTATTAATAGTTTTACATCTGATTATTATTGAATATATACTTACCCTCGATTCATCTTATCATTATTTTGATTTTGTAGGTTGTGCATAAACACTCTCTTTCTCTTCTTCTTCTCCAAAAGGAATGAGTTTTCCTTTTATTGTGCCCCAAAAAACCAATCTTTCTCAGCATTACAGCATTGAAAATGTTGTTATAGTGTCCTTTCACATGAGAATCCACTACCCTTTTCATATCTTTCATTAGAAAAATATTTGGAATGAATATTCAAAAGGGATAGAAGTTTATCCTTGCTTCTGGTTGGCTGCAATAACTCAGATATCTCCCCATATATCATAGAAAGTTAAAATAGATATCACTCAATAAGAGAAATATGATATAAATGTCATGATTTAAAATTTTCTCCATTTCTAACATACAAGGTAAAATCTTTGTTTTCACAAACCTAACCAAAATCTTTTGGTCCGACTCTAGATCTTTTAATAAAATCTTCCTTACATTCGTTGATCCAAACAAAAAAGACATAATATCAGATGACTTATGTACACTATCACCTATATTCTTTAAATCAATGTTAAATATTCCATCATGAGGGAAGTTAAGAATTTTTTCTATTTCCATAGACGATATCGAAAATTCTTTGTCCTCGATCATTTCTATCACCACATCTTCCTCATTTCCCTGGATAAAATAAATCGATTTAAAGAAGTAATAAAGTTCTACCTCATATAAAAACAATGTGTTCTCTTTATTAAACATATTTTCCTGGTTCTGAAATGATAGGTCTTTTTGTAGAATCAGATATGTCTGATATGGAAATTCTAAATCTATTACCCTTCCTCGTAGAATCTTTCTTCTTGTTCAGCGCTGAAGCTTATCAGTGCTGGTCTCTGGCTCATCGGTTCTCTTGGTATTTTCCATTTCTGATGGAGTTCTCTAAGGATTCTAATGATTTGATTTATGAAGGTTATCTGTAGTTAGTGAAGGTCAATAGAGGTTCTCAAGGTTTCAAAGGGTTTTGAAAAATGAACAGATTTGGAAGTGTAATCGTTTTCTGACATACTTTATTACCAGGTAATTACGCACATAGTAATTATTACATTATTTAAAAGTAAAATACACATGTGCAAAAGGTTAATGTAGATCAAATGATGTTTTTAAATTAAATAGGTAATAAATAAAATCATATAAATTAATCATCTAAATATAAATATACATAGCTCCCCCTTAATAAAATCAAACCCTGTAGTGGGAATTGGTTTAGGAAAAATATCAGATAATTTAATTTTAGTGCATACAATCTCTAAGAATATATCATTTTTAAGAATATAATCTCTTAGAAAATGATGTCTGATATCAATACACTTTTTCCTGGTATTATTAATTTGGTTTTTTGAAATATTTATGTCACTTGTATTTTTAAAATTTAGTCCAAAATCCATAAGAGTTTTTTTCATTAACAAAACATGAGCACAAAAACTCTCTTCAAATACATATTCTACCTCGACTGTTGAAAGGCCAAATGAGTGTTTTTTTACTAGACAATGACACTAATTATTTTCCTAAAAAGTGACAAGTCCCTGAGGTTCTTTTTCTATATAATCTACAACTTCCAATGTTTTTATCAAAATATGTAATTAAATTAAACTCAAAAGTTTTTGGATAGAGAAGATATAGAAAAACAGTTCCCATAAAATATCTTAAAATTATTATAATATCACATAGATGAGATTGTTTAGGATTAGCTTGAAATATTACACAAATATATATTGAGTACATTATATAGGGCCTTGTTGTATTATGATTTATTAATCTACCAATAATACTTCTATATAACTTGTTGTCAACTTATTTTAAAATTTCATCGAAGTCATGACTTATATTAGTACACAAAGGAGTTGCAAATGTCTTGTTGTTTTCATGTCTGAATTTCTTAAGTAAACCCATAATGTATTTCTTTTGATTCCAAAAATTTCTAAAATATTTTTGATAAATTTGATGTCCTAAAAATACATTTAATTCTCCCATCATGCTCATTTCAAATTCATTTTGCATTTAATTTGAAAAATCATGAAATTTTAATCCTAGAACTATATCATCAACATAAATTTGAACCAATAAAACATTATAATCTACAATTTCTTAAAACGAGTTGGATCTACCATTCCAACAGTAAATTATTTTTTTAATAGAAAAGAACTAAATCATTCATTCCAAGCTGTAGTTGCCTGTTTATGTCCATAGAGACCATTAGAAAGATTAAAAATAGAATTTTTTAATTTTGAAAACCATGAGGTTGCTCAATAAATAGTTCGTTCATTAAATATCCATTAAAAAGGAAGACTTCACAACCATCTCAAATAATATAATGTTCATATGAGATATTTAGGATAAAAGGAATCTAATGGCTTCTAATATTTCTATAGGTGGAAAGAACTTATCATAATATATACCTTTTTCTTGATTATATTCTTTAGATACTGGTCATGCTTTATTTCTATTTATTATTCCTTGATCATCTTGTTTATTTCTAAAGACCAATTTGGTTCTTATAATTGGATAGTTCTAAGGTCTTTCAACTAAATTGAAAACATCATTTTTCTTAAACTAGTTTAGTTTTTATTACTTTGATATTATCCAACATTCATCACCTAACGATTCTTCAAATGTTTTATGTTCTAATTGGGATAGAAAGTTAGATAATTCAATAAGATTTCTAACATTTCTTCTTGTTTTTGTTCCAGTATCTAGGTCTCCTATAATAGTTTCTAATGGGTGATTTTTTAGTGTTATATACTGTATAGTGAGTACACTGTTAGGTTATTCAATGTCATGTCCTTATAAACTAGACTAAATTTCATTTACATATTTTTAAAAAATCAACTTTCAGGTTTTCATGTCAAGTCTCATGTTATCATTAGAGTCAGATTCATCAATTCGGTCTTTCCTTTTCCCAAAGGGATCAGATTAATCAAATTTTACATGAACTGATTTTTCAACAATCCTTGTCATTATATTAAAAACCCTATATGCTTTAAAACTAGCAGAATATCTTAAATGAAATCCTTCATCTGATTTTGTATCAATCACACCTAGATAGATCATAGTGTTTAATGTGTAAACATTGCATCCATAAACATTCGAGTAATTTACATTATTTTTAAATTTATTCCAAGTTTCATAGGGTGTATTTTTTAAAAATGATCTAATAAAAATCTATTAATTATATAACAGGTTGTTCTTATAGCTTCTACCTAGAAATATGTATTAAGACTGTATTCATTTTGTATTTTTTATTCCATTTCTTGAATAGTACTATTTATTCTTTCAATAATTCCTTTTTGTTGAGGTGTTCTTGTTGCAGAGAAGGTGTGTTTAATACCTATATTTGTGAAAAAAGATTAAAATTATAGATTTAAAAATTCTCCAACATGACCTCTTCTTAATAAAATTAATTTAATTTTTTTTTATTTTGAACAGCTCTGCAAAAACTTTCAAATATATAAAAAAAATAATTTTTATATTTTAAAAAATAAATCCAATAAAATATAGAATATTCATCAACTAAAACATATATATATCATTTACAAGCCAAGATTTCTAAACATGATGGTACAAATAGATCTAGATGGATATGTTCTAGAGGTTTAGATGTACAATCATTGTTAATAGATTTGAAGGATGATTTGTGATGCTTGTCAATTTAACATGCATCACAGAATCTATCACATTCAAATTTGAGACTAGGAAAATAAAAAACTAGATGTTTTTAAGATAACTTATTTAAATTATATATATTGAAATGTCCATGTCTTTTATACTAGATCCATGATTCTTTTATCATAGTAGTTAAATAGTTTACATTTTATTTACACAAGGAATTTAAATCCAGCGTATAAACATTATCAGTTCTGGGTGCTCTAAATTTATGAAATTTATCACTGAAAATAAAACCACAATTGATATTAAAATCAATAGCATAACCACAATCATAGAGTTTAGAGATACCTATTAGGTTTTGTTTCAATCCTTGTTCATATAGTACTTTATTGATTTAGATAACTTCTGGATATTCAAATTTTCCAATGCCAATAATATTGCCTTTGGCATTATAACAAAATGTGACTAGACCTCCATCGTTATGAGTTATAGTTCTTAAATTTGATGAGTTCCCACTCAAATGCCTGGAGCTTCCAATTTCCATGTACGATATTTCAGATTCACTTATGTGACCATCTTCCCACAATGAAATTTAATCAAGGGTTTGTTTTGGTACCCATATTCTATGGGGTCCAGTAGTGTTAGTTAGCAAAGACATGGGAATCCAAACTTGCTCTATTTTCTATAATCAATATTATCATATAAACATAATTCAATAAAGGTTTTCTTGATACCACTAAATTTTTATTGCTTTAAATAATAGTTTTTAGATATGTATCCTCTTTTTCCACAATAATTACATATTACTTTTCTAGTACTAGGAACAATGAAATTTTTATATATTTTAGGTTTATCACTTTTACTTCTTATTCCATATCTTTACTTTTTAATCACATTCTTTCCATCTATTTAATTTAGTGTATATTCTCCTTTCCTAAAAATAATAGGTGCAATTTATTATGATTATACTTTGGTTTGTAGCATTTTTCATCTAGATTCGTGATCTATTTTGTTTTTGGATAATTATGTTTTATTTTTATAGTAAATTCTAATTTTTCCTTAGTAGAGTATATCTCTATCCTAAATTAGAATTTTGAATATTTTTAAAATACCTGTGTTTGATAAATAAATATTCTATTTTTTATTCAACCATATTGTAGTAGGATGTAAGTTTTTTATTTGAATAGCTTGAATCTGAATTAGAGTCATAATTAAAGACAGATGAGTAATAGGATTGTACCTTATCAGTTTTTTCCATAACACATATATTAGCTTCCAGGTTCAATTCCTCGTTTTATGAATCTAACTCTAATATGAAGTTGGAGTCTTTAGATAAACTCCAAGTATCATTCAACGCATTCTTATTGCCTTCAATAATTTCTTCATATTGTCTTCCTTTAATTATGCACAATCAGGTCTGATATGACCTTGTTTCTTGAACTCATAACATCTGACTTCATTCTCATCTGTTTTAAAAGAATTTTTAAAACCATTTTTCATTTGATAAAACTTATTGAATTTTCAAGCTATCTGAGCCAGTTCAATATCAGAATTGGATGAATCAGAACATTCATATTTTACCTTTATTTCTGTTTTCATCAGTTTTTTACTTTTTCCTTAAGATAACACATTCAAGGTAGTGTTTTATCTCTTGATCAAAACCTTATGATAATTTGCATCATCCTAGATATCATCCTCATAAATCAGTATAGTACCAATTAACTCTATCATTTCTAAATCATTGATCGGAGATGATTATATGATAGCAGTAGAGATTCCATTCCATCAACGCGGTAGTACTCTCAGTATATTCGGGCTTGACCATCTAGTTTGATCTGATATCCCAAGCTATTGATATTTTTGACAATATTTGTCAACATTCCATTCATTTGGGTGACATATTAACCTTCATACATCATGAATGTATCGAATTTTAGTTTAGTAGTAGAATACCTCATCTATATGACATTGTAAGTTCCTTCATAAGAAACTGCAATTGTTTTCCTTATTTTATCAGCTATCATGAACATAGATACTCTATTGAATTCATATGGTTGAAGACCACAAATTATAGAATTAATATCTTTCATGTTTATTTCATTATCTGCTTCTGTATTAGCACTCTATGTTTCAGGTTTCTCTGGAATCACATAGAGAGTTATAATTTTTTAGTAGACTCTGTATCCAAGGTTTTTTAAATAAATAATCATTATTGATTTACAGTATCCATAATTTTCACCATTGTAGTAAGGTGGCCATACCATTGAGATACCCTATCATGTATCATCCAGTGTGCTGATGTATAATCAAAAAAAATTCATGTTGTTAAAGCTTTGAAAAAAGATCCATCTTTGATAAAAGATGTAGGGTTGGGTTAAACCAAATATACAAAATAGGGGGGGGGGGTGAATTGTGTATTTTACAATTTCTTCGTGAGATCATGACCAGTCCTTTTATCTTTATCAAAAAGATTATGCATGGAAAAAAATCAAAGGAAACACAATGTATAGTGTTTTGGGAAACAGAATTCCCCAAGTCTACTATACCAATTCTCTTGTTCACGAACATGGTGATTTTCACAATCAGGTCCTCTTAGCAATAGTTCTTTCTACAACTAACTGCAGGAAGTAGACACATCTACAACATTAAGGCAAAACAATGCCTTCTGGTTCATAAAAAGATCTAAACACACAGCTTAGTATGAGATATTGGTCACTCAATGTAAAAGTGTATTTTTTTCTTTAAATACTTTCCAGTTATTCTTCATATTTGTAACAGTATACAATTGATAGTTGATGGATCGTTGTATTCATAAATAATAATCCTCAGGTAGAAGTAGATCTATGTCGATCTGGTTGTAATAGATCTTGATATTAATTCATAAATTTCAATAATATTATATCCACAAAATATATTCAATGTAGAGTTGGTGAATCTTCAATATGTTTCTTCTTCCTCTTCTATAAATACTGCTTTTTCGTTCTTCGTAACAGTATAATTGTGATTTATTATTCAGTTTTCTCTGTAAAACTGTAGTAAAATAACTCTAGAGATCGATTTTTCACCTATATATCTTTTTAATAAAGAATAATATAGATAAATATATAATAAAGACTATTGTTGGCTTTGTATATTTGATCCAAAAAAGTCACTGTCTTACTCACAATAATCAAAAGTTTGAATAACAGGGCAGTTATAACATCCCTTGATATTCACCATGAACAACATCTCTTAAATCAATCCTTTGATTCATTATTAAACAGATTTAAAATCGTCAAATACATGATTTAGATTCTGGTTTTTCATCTGGCATGAAATCATCTTAATAATCTTCTTAAAGACCGTTGCACGATAAAATAGAAATTGTAATCTCTAATGTCAAACCTAGGGTTGAAATTCATATCATTCATTCTCTGAACATAACAGTCACAACCTATGGTTCCCAATGTAAGGTAGATGAACCATAATTTTATCATTAGCTTTAAAACATATGGTTTTTGACGAAAGTAAGGTGGATGAACTATAGTTTTATCTTCAATTTCAAATGTTTCATACCTACGTAATGATCATCTTCCATACTTTACCGATTTCCCAAAATAAAGTTTCCTTCAAAACGTAGGTTTCTTCTAAATACATTGTAGATAACATTTGGTTGTTTAACCACAATTTTCCGATATCTCATAAAGTAAACATCGCATTCCATACTTATTCTATGCTTCTAAATGTAGGGTACGAATAGTGTTTCCAAAAAACGCTCAAGTAATTTCTGAACATGTAGAGAATGAACAGTGTTTCCAGAACATTGTCAAGTAATTTCCGAATAATTATTCAATTATACCATGTGAATTAAATAGTTTAATATTTCTACAAACATTAAAGCATATTTAATTTAAATTTCCTGAAATATAATTGATGAAAAATCATTATAATAACAAATAAGGGTATTTGTGAGCATCAAAATCGTCATAATGACATAGAGTATTGTTCACAACAATCTCTCCCTTATAAAATTATCTATTGGTGAAAAAAAAACTTTATCAACAAGAAATATGAGGGTCTCTATATTTGGTATCAAATAAATTGTTTAGTTATTGACATGATCCTGTTGTGGGGTGTGACAAAAAAAATATTACCTAAGTTAAAATGTATTAAAGTGGTTAACCTAAGTTGTCTCCAGAGAGGACTACGCAAAAATTACGTTTTTCACCTAATTAGAGAGAAAAATGGGGGGTTTATGAGACTTAATTAAAAATGAAATGAAACAAAATTAACTGAAGAAAATATTGAAAACTATGATATTAAATGGGTTATTAGGTCAGGGCTAGTTTTCTAATTGTAATGATATCCCTGTTTTATTTTATTCTAACATCTTCTGCTTTATTGTTTAAAGTGAGATTCCACGTTCGTTTCCTATGACTCCTTTGGTGTAATGGTGATGGTGAGAGAATTCCTTACCAAGATATCAGTTTGGTCTACTCTCCTTCCATGTTCATGAGAGTTGAAATAAATATCCTCAATTGACTTGGGAAATACCTGATCGGGTCTTGTTTATCCCAAGCAATCAAAAACATTCACCACCACTTCCACACGTACTGACGATCGCCGAGTACATCACCACTAGGAATTGTTCTATTCCATCGTATATAATCCAAAACCTAGTGGAGGTAGATAATGATCATTGATAAAAGAAAAAATCAATAACAGAATAAAAAATCAAATATGATCTCACTTGATACTAAAACACACTATGTGAAATAGAAAATAACATTGCAGAAAATAGATAGAATATTTATTCAATAAAGTGAATGAAATCAAGAATTACAAAATAGAAAACCTACCCCTTCCCCAATCACTCAAATGTTTCCCCCTCCATGGTAAAGGTAATAGAGATTTATGGGGAAGGATAATGCATTATAAAACTATGAAAAATAAAAGAAAAAAAAAGGAAATAAGAAAAATTGTCTAGCCAATTCTTTCCTCTAAAAGTTGTCTTCTAGTTTCCCCCCCCCCCTCTCGAATCACCCAAATATCCCTTCTTATATAATTATCCAAATAAAATTTAATTTCATTCCTCCAAATCTCAAATTAATTGGAGAGAATGATATGAAATATTTATTGAGGATAACTTTTTCTCAGTGATATTTCCAAAATTTTCCTTCAATGTTTTCATCCAATATCGGCCTAAATGAAGCTCCATATCCTTGATATTCAATAGAGATATGAATATATGACTTTTAGGAACATTCCAATTTGAATCACCTTAATTGGATCTATTATGACCGATTTATGTTGGATTCACTGATGTGGGGTCCATATGGTCATCCGAAATCATTCTCCACATAAATTGATTTTTTCGGGTCCCTTGATGGCTGAATTATTTCATGCCCTAAAAGAAAATGTTGTAGCAATACCATATGGGGTTCATAAAAAAATAAATCACATACATTGGGATTATATTGTATAAGATATGGTCTAATTACCAAAACATATTAAATTTGTGAAATTACAAAAATTAGGAAACATTCTTATTTTAACGCAAAACATACCCTAAATCCAAAAATGTTGTAATTAAAGTTAAATTGATGGATTTGGGGGGTTTAAATATTTTAAATACATATAAAAAATGTGTAAAATATTAACTCTATCAATTCTCCCACACTTAGCACTTGGACTCCCAGATAAGTAAACATAAGAATCAAAGCAAATTCAAAACGTATAGCCACCAGATCCACCAAATCCATACCATGAAACAAAAAGATATCATTCCTCCGCCATAAATCTTATTCCATGTTCTGAAATAAGATCATTAAGTATTTTTCCTCTTCATTTCTCATCCCATGCACATAATACACCTACCTCTCATGAATTTTCTCTCATCTCAAAATATCAATTTGAACAAGGGTTTTTTCATCCAAACCAATGCAAGGGGCACCATAGGTTTGAAAAAATCTAACTTCTACACCAAATTTGAGTCAAGGAAATGTGTTTCTCATGAGGAATTTTCAGGGTTGTTATTTGGTTTTTATTTTGTAGGATTTAGATGATAAAAAATTATGAGGCTGAAAAAAAGGCTTGGCTCTTTTTGAACCAAAATTGCAAGATTCTAATTTTCACACATGTGTGGTCTCCTTATCTTCCCCTTTGTTGAAAATAGGATCCACCATCATGAAAATAGCATATAAAATGTTATTCTTATCAGTCATGATTTTTTTGAATGCTCCAGAAAAGGAACGACCTTATTCCTCCATTAGAACCTCCCAAAAGGCACAGCTTCTCTTATCATGAAAGCTCCAGAAAAGGCATAACTTTCAACATAATGATTTTTCAGCAACATTTACATCTGTTAAACAATTTATTTTCCACCCAATGATTCACCAAATAAGGTATCACAACACAAGACATCATCCCCCACATTTAAGTTCAAATAAATTGTGCAATTTCACTTCAAGAGCTGGTTGGATAGGGAAAATTGTCTTGTAATGTGGTTAACCTAACAGGTTGTTCATGGATTCTAAGGGCTACAAGAATTAAATGTACAAGGTGGTCCAGAATGAAAAATTTTATTTTGAAAATGAGATTATAACCAAATAAATTCCTCAATGATTTAAAAAACATGTACCCCAAACCCCAATGTTTTGATAGGAATAAATAAAATTTTGGTTAGAACAAGAAGAGTATGGTTCTTCCAAGAAGTAAGATGAATGTAAAAAATATGGAAGAAATGGTTTAAAATCCTCAAAGGAAATGACTTCAAATATTTTGATATTGAAATATAGCAAGAGATTCAAAAATCAGAGTACTTTTCATGAAATTACAAAAGATTTGAAATCGAAACAAAGTCATTTCAGAATTCATTTAAGCCTAGTTTCATGGAATAAATTGGTTCACTCAATGGAATGGATCTGAAAAATGACAATGATAATCATTTCAGATCAATATTTTCAAAAAAACCAAAAAATAAACAAAAATAAACACAAAAAATTGAAAACATGTTTTTTTTTTAAAAAACACAAAATGAAAATCCTAAACTATAAAGGTACTCTTTCCCACACTTAAATGATGCACTTTTTTCAAAGCATTAAAGTGGGTTTAACATTTAAGAAGAATTTAAAATGAATCAAAGCAACAAGAAAGTGTAAAGGAGAGGTACACCATGATTTATTGGTAGTGAAACTTTGAGTTAAACTCCTAAGTGTTGCACACTGAAAACCTACAAGAAAAAGAACAAAATAAAATATAAGACATTTATTGAAAGTAATGAAAATAGAAATATTATGAGAAAATAATTATAGAACTTTGTTTAATCCCCTAAGTGCGCCCTGGGTTTTGACTGCCACCAGATGGGAAATTTCAGTTGGTTATCCTCAACCTGATGGTTGGTGGAGTTTCTTTATGATGAACCTACAAAACTTCTTCTTCACATCTTGTGCTTCGTCATTTTTTTAGGACACCATTGGTATAGTGAACCAAATCCACACGTAGGATAATAAGATACAACTTTGTTAGTGCGGGTAGGACAAAGAATGAGTCCTCATCTTTCTTGGTTTCCAATTTCACAATATCTTTTTTATTCCTTAGTGGTTTCTAAAGGTATGATGTATCATTGAAAAAATCATAGGGAAAGCCAGAGTATAATTTAATTTGAAAACATTTGAAGCATGAAGTGTCAATATAAAATCTATCCCGTTCAATGTAAGCATCTTGTGTATCTTTTTTCCTTAGGAAATTCCAATTGAATCAACTCATGTACTCCCTCCAATAAATGATCAACATGTTTGGGGAGCTCCATTTGTTCTTCATCAGGTGCATCATCTTTTTCTTCCTCATTTTCCAAGACAATACACAAGTTATCTAAATCTGAAAATTTCAACCAAGGGGAGGTGATACTCAATTCAGTTTCAATAAAATTTGAAGACAATGAGTTCATGAAAAGATCCTCTCCCTGATTTTTCTCGGCATCAATTGGTTCTTTAATGGGAAGTGACTCTTGAAGTAGAGTGGTAGCAGATACATGTGGGTAGTCAGGGTCCTCAATACTATCTTAAAATTCCACCATGTTGGTGGTGTATTCCTTCAAAGATGTTGGATCCTCTAAATTATGAGGAATATAGGTATCAAGTAGTTCCTCACACTCCCTCAATAACTCATCCAGATCTTATTGATCTCCCATAAATACTTCATAAGTCACATCTTCTTCACCAATATTCTTCAGAAATGGTTGACAAGAGACAAATAGATCTTATTTTAATTCCATCAAGATCTACCTAGGTTCTTCAATATGAAAAATTGGTATGGAATCCAATTCCACTAATGGCTCAAGTTTAGGTTCAAGTTTCTCATGGGATGTGTGAACAAATTCAATTAGCCATTCTATTTTTCTTCCCAAGTCCAATATTTCTTCTCAAAGTCCTTGCAAATGGTCTTTTGTTTGAACATCTTATTCTTGTTGCACCTCAACCATTTCCTGAAAAAAATTTAGGAAAATACTCCTAGAGTTCAGTTAATTCTCTGGCCAATCCCTCTAACACTACGTAATCAATGTTTTCTTTAAGGTCATGAATGAGATCCATGAACTCAACCCTCTTGTTAATTTGGATTCGAACTCCCCTGATCTGTTTAGAAAAAAGAGAAATACTATCCTCTATAGACCAAGGTGAGTCAATAATTGTTTCACTCACTCATGGATAATTGTTCCATGAATTAAAGAAAAAAAATCATTTTAAGGCATCATGGAAAAAAAATTTAGGTTTTTTTAATTTAAAAAAAGTAATCTATTTAAAAATGGATTATTGGAACAGCCTCCTCGGAATCGATGCCATGTTTTGACACGAGCCTATCATGGGGTGTGACCAAAAAAATATTACCTATGTTAAAATGTAGTAAAGTGGTTAAACTAAGTTTTCTCCAGAGATAAGTGCACAAAAATTGTGTGTGTGTAACGCCCCGACCCCAGCTGCCCAGAGTCGGTGCATTACTTCGTAACATTGGAATGATCACAAGAAAGATCAAATCTCGAAAGACCGATTGGTTTAGTAGCCTTGGAAACACTAGATATATTCATAGGTTTTACATTACATCATAAAATGAAAAACTACTACAACAACATAAAGTCTCCATAATCCACACTCATATCCCCACATAATATCCCTGCAGGTCATTCATAATTTCCTTCTTCACTTCCTGGGAAAAATAAAACATATAAAAGGGGTGAGCTCAAATTCCCAGTAAGGATAACAAAATAGCGGAAACTTTCATAAATAAGAATAAACTTTTAAGGCAATGTATAACTAAAACAAAAGCCTTTGAAACATGAACTTTCAACATGGTATGGCATAAATAAAATGAAATAATGCCATTTACTTATTCACATGGATATTCTACTAATCGAATAATCACATGCAAAAATCAATAACCACTTTCATAATGTTGGAATGCATAATGCCAGACTATCATAACCACATAGCCAAGGCCTCGTGTCAAGAACACAAATAAGATTTTGTCAAGGCCTTGTGCCAAGACACTAGTTTGTCTCATTAGACCTACCGATGCATCGAGGAGCTATAGCGGGCTCCACCCGTCACTTATTAAGTCCAATGCATTCCCATATGAAAAGGTTTAAACATAACATAAACATTCATATTAAAACTAGCATACGAAATGTCAATAATTTCACCATAAACTATGAATGGTATAAAAATAGCACATCCATAGTCAAACATATCACAAAACCTTCAATACAATATAAAAGTTTTGTATCATAATGAATAAACTTCAAATAAGCGTAAAATCCATCAAAGGATGTTGACATAGATGAAATCAAAACACTTTTTAGAGAAATATCTCTTTCTATTTTTGAAATCATTTAAGATCCATATAAAATAAAACATTTTCTTGAAAATATTCTTATAAGCTTGTAAGGGAAGCTTTGAAGATTTTATAACGGCGGAAAATAGCCGCACCCGCCGTATAAGTTAAAAAAAACATTCTTACCTTAATTATGTCGAAAAGGTTAAAAAGGACCATGTTTTGAAAACGACTGAAAGATTCCTTTATAAACCACTTATAAAAGTCAAAAAGGGTATAAATGACTTTAACTCATATTCTAGTAAATAGTAAAAATGTTTTGAAATACATTTTTAAAAAACATGGATGTGGATGATAAAGAGATCTCAGTAGATTATTACGTATAAACAACCTCGGATAATGAAGAGATTGTGAAATAACCCTTACCAATTTGGTAACTTATGAAAAATACAAACCATGAAAGAGGTATCATACAATGAATATTTAAATAAACATAAATTATAGTGTATTACACAAAGAATATAATTATGGGTAGTACATACACCACACAAAAGGTGATGGTGGCAATATGGCATGAATCTCACGGAAATAAGGAGTGAGATGAAAACCCCTTACCTTGTACTTTTCCTTTGTTGGGGTCGGTTAACCTCATGTATAATGGTGAAATAATTGTTATTAAATTATACAAGAATCATATACATTAATATGATATCATATATGATTTTTTAACATTGCTTTATTAATAATATCTTAGTATTATCGTCGTTTCAGGTGATAATCGATTCGTTCTTCTTAAATGTTTGGTTACGTAAGACATGTTTGTAATGGATAGATTAAATCTTATTCATAATCAGGATGATATTAACATTATTTTTAACCCTAAAATGAGAATAAGACTTGAATGGATACGATGGAGGATGGATCTCACCGCGTTCGTGGAGACGGTAGTCCGTACGTACGTACGAACGCTACTTCCATTTAATTTTTATTTTAAAAGAATTGAATCCAAATGATACATAGGTATATTACTATTCCAGTATAATATAATATTTTATATATGTTACTTAAGTTCATTAACACCATCCTTTATACGTTCCATGTGTGGTATGAACGAGTCATATCATTTTAAGGGGGCGGTAGTCCGCACTTCCTCAAATGAAATTATCGTATGTATATACAACATGAAACGAATAATGGTATGAAATAAAATGGAATTACAGAAGCTTATATATAAAATATATATCATTAATATCATATTTAATTACTGTGCCATCATAATGGCCACCATGAGAGGCGGTCAGTTGTATTTGAACAATCATCGTTTCGTGAGGCGTTAGTTTGCCATCCACAGAAACATTATGTTCATCAACCATTAGATGGAGTTGTGTGTATGTGTAGTTTGAATACTTCTTATAACAACATCCTAGTATATTTAGGATACTGGTGTTGTTACAAAAGAAAGGAATAAAAAGATTTTGGGGGTTGGAGAAGCAAAATAAATGAAAATAATATAAGAGAAATCGTTACCTTTAATTTAGGTAACTCACTTTGGTTGGAACCAAAGGACTTCTTGAAATGCTTTCTGCCTAAGGGGAAGCTTCAAGGAGGAGGAGAGGGATGTGGGGAGATTATTTGGGCAGAGTTTGGACGAGCCAAGTGGCTTGAGAGGTGTGAGGAATGAGTAGAAGTGGTCTCCTTTTATAAGGGAGAAGAGGGGCTCTTTAGGAAAGAGTGAAAGTATTACTTTATAATATAATTATATTCGGTTTATAATGGTCCAAAAATCATTGAGGTCGAAGATAAGATGAATAATATTCTAAATAACATCAACCAATAAGAATTGGACATGTTTTAGATAATATTTTAATCATTATAATCTTATTTATTTAAATGATATATTAATGAGGTAAACATTGCATCATTATTGTGTCATTAATAATTTAAATTATTTGATGTCTAAAAATTATAAATAAAATATCATTATGTAGGAAATCTGTTTATATTTCTAATTAATATTTATAATCGAAAATCCAACATGTATAACCCTATGTAAAAATTGTTCTTCTAAAATATGTAAGCTTATGCCATTTTTATTTTTATTTTAACTTTATTAATATAAAGTGTCCCTACTACATACAATTGGCTCCAAGGGGTCCCCAAATTGACCCAAGGATGCTCATGGTCGGGTATGTGTCCACCAATAAGGTTAGGACACGTTTTAGGGTAATTTTGTATTATTATAATATTATTTTTTAACCCTTATTTACCGGATTTACCCTTAACCATGGTAAATAAAATATTTACCACAGTAATTATTCAAAATGTCTAAAAATAAAAGTTACCTATTTACACAATTTGGACATCCTGATTCCAAATATGGAATCCATTTTTCTAAATTCAAAACACAGAAGTGGCAGAAATTAATTTAAAATTAATTCCCGCTGTCAAAACAAAAAGCGTGTTTTTAAGAGGTAATAACTATCAAAAGATTGACACTTGTTTATGTTCGGTTTAATTGTAAAATTATGTCCAATGACCAAAATTATATTAAATGGTAAAAATATATTCTAAATATACTTTAAAACCACTCAAATTCACAATTTATCACTATTAATTATTTTGATTAAAAAAGTTGTTTTTAATTAAAATTTAGTAATTTTCACTATTCATCAAAATATGAAAGTTATCCGAAAAGTACCAAAATTTCACCTTAGGCTAAATTTGATATTCCGAATCCAAAAATGAAGTCCATTTTAAAATATAAAATATATATAACTTCAAAAAGTAGGTATTACTATTCATAACAGCTAGTTTGATTGGTTACGGCGTGTTATAACTCAAAGTTGCGTACAACACACGCTACTGTTTTATTCAAAGGAAAGCATACCGTGGAAGCTTGGGATGTTTCATTTTAAATTTTTGATGTCCCCATTTAGTCAAAAAGCTTAAAATATTGTATTTAAAAAGGTTTCACTATCAAAAGTTGATAAAAGTGCAATACTGAAAATGAATCTGTTCTTGCATTATGACTAAGAAACTCATAATATGGATTCTAAAATTATAAGGATTATATAAAGTTAAAAATGTAGTTAATGCTATTCATGACCTCTTTTAATGGCTTATTTGTTGGTAAGTCATGGTGCAATTGAACTCAGTGTTGCGTGTAGTGCAAGTTATTGAATTATTTTGAAGAAATAACACACTATGAAATCTTGGGGTGTTACATTCTCCCCTCCTTCAATAAATTGCATCCTCGCAATTTGAAATTGTTCTTCGAAAATAAAAGGTTGAAAATAAAAAATATCTTTATGGGAAAACCCACATCGGAAATTGGGTTACTAAAATTTATTCTTAATATGAGGAAAAGAGAAATGAAAGGGTCACCACCAAATTATGATCTCGATTAGGAGAACATTGGTGGCAATTAGAGACATATAATTAGAGGAAAAACGTAAATATTTATAGGTAGTGATTGAGGTCATCAATCACAAACAAGTATAAAATTTAGGTCCTTAAAATCATCAATCTATGATGATTTTAAATACCATCGGTTCAACAAAACATAGGGTATTGGGATAACACATTTTTGACGTTTCAAAATATCTTAGTTGAAATCCCACATCGAAAAATTAATTAATGAGGCCTCTATTTTAAATAAAGAGTGGAAAGTATGAAGATTACCGAAAATAACACATACTAGGGTTCTATGTAAGAAAATATGGATATGGAAGAAAAATCTAGCCATCAATTATCTGATGGAGAGTGGTAGAGAACATGGCTATGAAAAGGCCAACAATCCCAAAGCCATAAATTAGTGATGATTTAAGGTACCATCTAGGACAACATTTTTGTTCTAAGTTCCTTTTATTAATGATGAGGAATTTATTTATGAGATTGGCTAAGATCATAAGGAGATATACTTAGTTTATAATTAGAGTTTTATCCATTAATAAATTTCTACCAAAACTCATCATTCACTCGTAAAAAAAATTCTATTTATACTATTCATAGAGGGTTCCAAAATAAACGAATTTATAATTCATCTACTAGATCTTTTAAAAAACTACTTTATTTAATCCAGGACATCTCGTGGGATAGTGGTAGGTGATACACTCTTGTCTCCCTTCGGTTGCGGGTTCAAGTCTCGCAGCCTTGCCGGACGCGACGGGTTTTCGTCCGACCTCCGGGTTGTCCTTTTATGGAAATCCAAAATAATCCAAACTAGAACTATCCAAAATACTTCTGTCCAAACTCACAGTCTAACATTCATAAGGAAGGTAAACATAATATAGATCCTTTTTACCCCGTAATAGCATATGAATACCTTCATCATGTATTCTTTTAATACACCGAAACATCCTGAATTACCATATTCCTTATTGATTACATTCATGCTCCCTTATTCCATATAGAAAGTTGGATATAATTGATTAATCCAAAAATGTTTTAAACCCCAACAATGATGGAATATACAAATCATTAATCAATTCCAGGGTAGTCAAGAAAATCCAATATAATTTATCCAATACAATCACATATTATTCCAAAATCACTACCTCAGTATCAGAACTATATTATGATTTATCATTCACTCAACCATATATTTTCCAAAAATTTATCCTTCTATTGAGTCACTTTTCTTTGTTCCACACAATCTCAAGTCCTTAATGAAATAGTACTGCAGTACAATCCTTATATACTCCATAATTATTATAACAAGTACATTGTTGATACAACACTCAATTGACATAATCAACATAAGAACTCTAATCATTCCTCTTCATCTGTGGTAGTATCATAACTTGATTATTATCCAATAGCATCATTTGCGTCAAAGTCTGATGACTGGGACATAGGTTCGCGTAGTGTCCAAACTCCTTGCAAATGAAGCATTGTACATTTGAAACCATTTTCTTACCCTTGCAGTCACGTACTTTGTGCCCTTTTCCTCCACACTTATAACAAACTCCCATTCCTTTCAGGCAAGTTCCAGGGTGTTTCTTTCCACAGTTACCACATATGGGAAAATTCTTCTTTTCCCTCTTCCCTTTATCCATCTTTCTCTCTTCTATCCTTTTCTTCTCTTGCTTCCCTTCAAAGCCATAGGACTCAGTAATCTCTTTACATATCTTATCAATACATGATATTATTTCTTCATATGATGATAATACATGGGAGACTATCTCTCTTATAAATTCTAGCTTATGACCATGAAAGATATGATCCTTCCTTCTCTTTGGATCATGTGCATTTCCGGAGTTCTCATTCCTTCTACTGGGCGCCATTTCTAAACAATGGCATAAACTAGATCAGTTTATGAATCAAAATACATAATCCCATACTTATAAAACACTTAACATAAATTGAACTATTTATGGATATAATCCATAATCATAAGAATGTTTTCTTTAAGGAAGTATATACTCATAAACCCTTCAAAATGATTTGTAAAGAAAATGAGAGTTATCCTAAGCATATCCCCCGGGAGTGTCGTAACCAAGAGTGCAGAAAGGCCCGTTGTCGTGCACCAGTTCCCGTTCGAGTCTAGCTCAAAGCGGTGTTTTCGGGTTTTACCCCTAGGTACATCTGTGCCAGAGCCGCCTCTACCCGATCGTATCCAGACAGGGATGTATTGCTCGGAAAACTCACAAAATCTCTACAATACCAAAATTCTAGGAAGTTCTTCTATACTAATCCTCAAATTTCATCTTAGGTCTACGTGCTCTAATCAAAGTTTATCTAAATCTAGCTTCCAAGGTTTGTACTAAACTTCCTCTGATACCAACTGTAACGCCCCGACCCCAGCTGCCCAGAGTCGGTGCATTACTTTGTAACATTGGCATGATCACAAGAAAGATCAAATCTCGAAAGACCGATTGGTTTAGTAGCCTTGGAAACACTAGATATATTCATAGGTTTTACATTACATCATAAAATGAAAAACTACTACAACAACATAAAGTCTCCATAATCCACACTCATATCCCCACATAATATCCCTGAAGGTCATTCATAATTTACTTCATCACTTCCTGGGAAAAATAAAACATATAAAAGGGGTGAGATCAAATGCCCAGTAAGGATAACAAAATAGAGGAAACTTTCATAAATAAGAATAATCTTTTAAGGCAATGTATAACTAAAACAAAAGCCTTTCAAACATGAACTTTCAACATGGTATGGCATAAATAAAATGAAATAATGCCATTTACTTATTCACATGGATATTCTACTAATCGAATAATCACATGCAAAAATCAATAACCACTTTCATAATGTTGGAATGCATAATGCCAGACTATCATAACCACATAGCCAAGGCCTCGTGCCAAGACTACAAATAATATTTTTTCAAGGCCTTGTGCCAAGACACTAGTTTGTCTCATGAGACCTACCGATGCATCGAGGAGCTATAGCGGGCTCCACCCATCACTTATTAAGTCCAATGCATTCCCATATGAAAAGGTTTAAACATAACATAAACATTCGTATTAAAACTAGCATACGAAATGTCAATAATTTCACCATAAACTATGAATGGTATAAAAATAGCACATCCATAGTCAAACATATCACAAAACCTTCAATACAATATAAAAGTTTTGTATCATAATGAATAAACTTCAAATAAGCGTAAAATCCCTCAAAGGATGTTGACATAGATGAAATCAAAACACTTTTTAGAGAAATATCTCTTTCTATTTTTGAAATCATTTAAGATCCATATAAAATAAAACATTTTCTTGAAAATATTCTTATAAGCTTGTAAGGGAATCTTTGAAGATTTTATAACGGCGGAAAATAGCCGCACCTGCCGTATAAGTTAAAAAAAACATTCTTACCTTAATTATGTCGAAAAGGTTAAAAAGGACCATGTTTTGAAAACGACTGAAAGATTCCTTTATAAACCACTTATAAAAGTCAAAAAGGGTATAAATGACTTTAACTCATATTCTAGTAAATAGTAAAAATGTTTTGAAATACATTTTTAAAAAACATGGATGTGGATGATAAAGAGATCCCAGTAGATTATTACGTATAAACAACCTCGGATAATGAAGAGATTGTGAAATAACCCTTACCAATTTGGTAACTTATGAAACATACAAACCATGAAAGAGTTATCATACAATGAATATGTAAATAAACATAAATTATAGTGTATTACACAAAGAATATAATTATGGGTAGTACATACACCACACAAAAGGTGATGGTGGCAATATGGCATGAATCTCACGGAAATAAGGAGTGAGATGAAAACCCCTTACCTTGTACTTTTCCTTTGTTGGGGTCGGTTAACCTCCTGTATAATGGTGAAATAATTGTTATTAAATTATACAAGAATCATATACATTAATATGATATCATATATGATCTTTTAACATTGCTTTATTAATAATATCTTAGTATTATCGTCGTTTCAGGTGATAATCGATTCGTTCTTCTTAAATGTTTGGTTACGTAAGACATGTTTTTAATGGATAGATTAAATCTTATTCATAATAAGAATGATATTAACATTATTTTTAACCCTAAAATGAGAATAAGACTTGAATGGATACGATGGAGGATGGATCTCACCGCGTTCGTGGAGACGGTAGTCCGTACGTACGTACGAACGCTACTTCCATTTAATTTTTATTTTAAAAGAATTTAATCCAAATGATACATAGGTATATTACTATTCCATCATAATATAATATTTTATATATGTTACTTAAGTTCATTAACACCATCCTTTATACATTCCATGTGTGGTATGAACGAGTCA
Source organism: Viscum album (assembly GCA_963277665.1). Lineage (NCBI taxonomy): Eukaryota > Viridiplantae > Streptophyta > Magnoliopsida > Santalales > Viscaceae > Viscum > Viscum album. Next base: position 919,760,001 of record OY728139.1, read on the forward strand.
TATCATTTTAAGGGGGCGGTAGTCCGCACTTCCTCAAATGAAATTATCGTATGTATATACAACATGAAACGAATAATTGTATGAAATAAAATGGAATTACAGAAGCTTATATATAAAATATATACCATTAATATCATATTTAATTACAGTGCCATCATAATGGCCACCATGAGAGGCGGTAAGATGTATTTGAACAATCATCGTTTCGTGAGGCGTTAGTTTTCCATCCACAGAAACATTATGTTCATCATCCATTAGATGGAGTTGTGTGTATGTGTAGTTTGAATCCATCTTATAACAACATCCTAGTATATTGAGGATACTTTTTTTGTTACAATAGAAAGGAATAAAAAGATTTTGGGGGTTGGAGAAGCAAAATAAATGAAAATAATTTAAGAGAAATCGTTACCTTTAATTTAGGTAACTCACTTTGGTTGGAACCAAAGGACTTCTTGAAATGATTTCTGCCTAAGGGGAAGCTTCAAGGAGGAGGAGAGGGATGTGGGGAGCTTAGTTGGGCAGAGTTTGGACGAGCCAAGTGGCTTGAGAGGTGTGAGGAATGAGTAGAAGTGGTCTCCTTTTATAAGGGAGAACAGGGGCTCTTTAGGAAAGAGTGAAAGTATTACTTTATAATATAATTATATTCGGTTTATAATGGTCCAAAAATAATTGAGGTCGAAGATAAGATGAATAATATTCTAAATAACATCATCCAATAAGAATTGGACAGGTTTTAGATAATATTTTAATCATTATAATCTTATTTATTTAAATTATTTATTAATGAGGTAAACATTGCATCATTATTTTGTCATTAATAATTTAAATTATTTGATGTCTAAAAATTATAAATAAAATATCATTATGTAGGAAATCTTTTTGTCTTTCTAATGAATATTTATAATCGAAAATCCAACATTTATAACCCTATATAAAAATTGTTCTTCTAAAAGATGTAAGCTTATGCCATTTTTATTTTTATTTTAACTTTATTAATATAAAGTGTCCCTACCACATACAAGTGGCTCCAAGGGGTCCCCAAATTGACACAAGGATGCTCATGGTCGGGTATGTGTCCACCAATAAGGTTAGGACACGTTTTAGGGTAATTTCGTATTATTATAATATTATTTTTTAACCATTATTTACCGGATTTACCCTTAACCATGGTAAATAAAATATTTACCACAGTAATTATTCAAAATGTCTAAAAATAAAAGTTACCTATTTACACAATTTAGACATCCTGATTCCAAATATGGAATCCATTTTTCTAAATTCAAAACATAGAAGTGGCAGAAATTAATTTAAAATTAATTCCCGCTGTCAAAACTTTAAGCGCGTTTTTAAGAGGTAATAACTATCAAAAGATTGACACTTGTTTATGTTCGGTTTAATTGTAAAATAATTTCCAATGACCAAAATTATATTAAATGGTAAAATTATATTCTAAATATACTTTAAAACCACTCAAATTCACAATTTATCACTATTAATTATTTTGATTAAAAAAGTTGTTTTTAATTAAAATTTAGTAATTTTCACTATTCATCAAAATATGAAAGTTATCCGAAAAGTACCAAAATTTCACCTTAGGCTAAATTTGATATTCCGAATCCAAAAATGAAGTCCATTTTAAAATAAAAAATATATATAACTTCAAAAAGTAGGTATTACTATTCATAACAGCTAGTTTGATTGGTTACGGTGTGTTAGAACTCGAAGTTGCGTACAACACACGCTACTGTTTTATTCAAAGGAAAGCGTACCGTGGAAGCTTGGGATGTTTCATTTTAAATTTTTTATGTCCCCATTTAGTCAAAAAGCTTAAAATATTGTATTTAAAAAGGTTTCACTATCAAAAGTTGATAAAAGTGCAATACTAAAAATGAATCTGTTCTTGCATTATGACTAAGAAACTCATAATATGGATTCTAAAATTATAAGGATTATATAAAGTTAAAAATGTAGTTAATGCTATTCATGACCTATTTTAATGGCTTTTTTTTGGTAAGTCATGGTGCAATTGAACTCGGTGTTGCATGTAGTGCAAGTTATTGAATTATTTTGAAGAAATAACACACTATGAAATCTTGGGGTGTTACAGTGTGTCACTTAATTAGAGAGAAAAATGGGTGGTTTATGATATTTAATTAAAAATGGAATGAAACCAAATTAACTGAAAAAATATTGAAAATTGTGATATTAGAAGGGTGATTAGGTCGGGGTCAGTTGTCTAATTTTAAAGTTATACTTGTTTTATTTTATTCTATCCTCTTCTGCTATGTTGTTTAAAATGAGATTCCATGATCATTTCCTCTCACTGCTGTGGTCGAATGGTGATGGTGAGAGAATTTCTTACCATTATCTTAGTTTGGTCTACTATCCTTCCATGTGCATGAGAGTTAAAATAAAAAACTTCAATTTACTTGGGCAATATCTTTTCAGGTCTTGTTTATCCCAAGAAACCAAAAACATTCACCACCACTTCCACACATACTGATGACAACCGAGTACTTAACCACTATGAATTTGTCTATTACATAGTATATAAACCATAACCTAGTGGAGGGAGATAATTACAATTGACCAAAGAAAAAATCAATAACAGAATCAAAAATCAAATACGATCTCACTTGATAATAAAATCCACTATATGAAATTGAAAACAATGTTGTAGAAAAGAGATAGAAATTTTATTCAATAGAGTGCATGAAGTAAAAAATTAAAAAATAGAAAACCTACCATTCCCCAATAACTCAACTATTTTCCCCACCATGTTAAAGTTAATAGTTATTGATGGGGAATGAGAAGGCATTACAAAACTATGAAAAATAAAAAAATTAAAAGAAAAGAAGAAAAATTGTCTAGCTGATTCTGTCCTATGAATGATTACTCCTGGTTGGCACCCCCCCTCTCGAATCATCCAATAGTCCCTTATTATAGAATTATACAAATCAAGGTTTCTTTTTTTTACTCCAAATTTCAAATTAATTTGATGGTTATAGAGAATGATATGAAATATTTATTGAGGATGACATTTTCTCCGCGAGATTTCCAAAAACCATCCTTCAATGTTTCCTATCCAATGTCCTCATTAATGAAGCTCAATCTCCTTGATATTCAACAGATATACGAATATATTACTTGGATGCACGTTACAATTTGAATTACCATAATTGAAGCTATTATGACCGATTTATGATTGATTCACTGATGTGGGTTCCACATGGTCGTCTAGAATCTTTCTCCACATTAATTGATTTCCTCGGGTCCATTGATGGCCGAATTATATCATACCCCAGAAGAAAAAGTTGTGGCCCGGCCCTCCAGTGCTCCTAAAAAAAGAATCACATAAAGTTGGATTCTATTGTAAATGATATGGTTTCATTCCCAAAACATATTAAATCTGTTAAATTCCCAAAATTAGAAAACATTCCAATTTTACCTCAAAACCTACCATAAATCCAAAAATGATGTAATTAAAATTAAATTTATGGATTTGAGGGGTTTATATATTTTAAATAAATATAAAAAATGTGTAAAATATTAACTCTATCAGTTATAATTTGTAAATTAGAATAAGAAAGACTTGTTGAGAACCATATGGACATGCATAATGACAAGTCTATGTGTAAATGTACATGACAATTTTCTATAATTTTAGTAAATGATTGAGTGAGTGGATTACTATCAATAAAACCTATCTAGATACTAAAATTTTATGTGGATATGTAATATATTTATTGTAGGGTATCAAATCCAAACATGTGTGTCGGGCATTCCCCGAGTGTATCCTAGTACAAGAAAATATGTCTTTTTTACTCACCTAGTTTGAAACTCCTAATGGATATCAGTTTAGCATACATAAACACCTTATGAACCTTCATGAAAAGATTTTAAATATGATTTGGATATAAATGTCCTAATATAAACGAAAGGTGTTATATATTAAATAATTAGTCATAATTTGGACATATTATATGTGTTTTATCATGATTATGTGTTTCATCAATATGATAACTATTTCATAGTCTATTCTTTTTGGTTCAATTTAATGGATATAACCTGTAGTAACTGTGTTAATTGTGATTATGATGGATAATTAAATGATTTTACTCTTGAGAAACCAAATACTATGGGAGCTATAATAAAACAAATATTATTTCAATGCTCACCCAAAGTTATCATGTTATGAATCATGTAACGCCCCGACCCCAGCTACCCAGAGTCGGTGCATTAATTACATAACATTGGCATGATCACAAGAAAGATCAAATCTCGAAAGACCGATTGGTTTAGTAGCCTTGGAAACACTAGATATATTCATAAGTTTTACATTATATCATAAAATGAAAAACTAATACAACAACATAATATTTCCACAATCCACACTACAATCCCCTCATAATATCCCTGCAGGTCATTCATAACTTACATCTTCACTTCCTGGGAAAAAATAAAACATAGAAAAGGGGTGAGCTCAAATGCCCAGTAAGGATAACAATATAGCGGAAACTTTCATAAATAAGAATAAACATTTAAGGCAATGCATTACTAAAACAAAAGCCTTTTAAAATTGAACTTCAACATGGAATGGCAAAAGTAAAATGAAATAATGCCATTTACTTATTCACATGGATATTCTACTAATCGAATAATCACATGCAAAAATCAATAACCACTTTCATAATGTTGGAATGCATAATGCCAGACTATCATAACCACAGAGCCAAGGCCTCGTGCCAAGACTACAAATAAGATTTTGTCAAGGCCTTGTGCCAAGACACTAGTTTGTCTCATGAGACCTACCGATGCATCGAGGAGCTATAGCGGGCTCCACCCGTCACTTATTAAGTCCAATGCATTCCCATATGAAAAGGTTTAAACATAACATAAACATTCGTATTAAAACTAGCATACGAAATGTCAATACTTTCACCATAAACTATGAATGGTATAAAATAGCACATCCACAGTCAAATATATCACAAAACCTTCAATACAATATAGAAGTTTTGTATCATAATAAATCAACTTCAAATAATCTTAAAATCCATCAAAGGATGTTGACATAGATGAAATCAAAATTCTTTTAAAAGAAATATCTCCTTTTATTTTGAAATCATTTAAGATCCATATAAAATAAAACATTTTCTTTGAAAATATTCTTATAAGCTTGTAAGGGAAGCTTTGAAGATTTTATAACGGCGTAAAATAACCGCACCCGCCGTATAAGTTAAAAAAAAACATTCTTACCTCAATTCTGTCGAAAAGGTTAAAAAGGACCTTGTTTTGAAAACGACGGAAAGATTCCTTTATAAACCTCTTATAAAAATTCAAACAAGGGTATAAATGACTTTAAACCATATTCTTGTAAATAGTAAAAATGTTTTGAAATACATTTCGAAGAAACATGGATGTGGATGATAAAGAGATCCCAGTAGATTATTACATATAAACAACCTCGGATAATGAAGAGATTGTGAAATAACCCTTACCTTGTACTTTTCCTTGGTTGTGGTAGGTTAACCTCCTGTATAATGGTGAAATAATTGTTATTAAATTATACAAGAATCATATACATTAATATGATATCATATATGATCTTTTAATATTGATTTGATAATAATATCTTAGTATTATCGTTGTTTCGGGTGTTAACTTACTTGTTTTCTTTCATATGTTTTGTTACGTAAGACATGTTTGTAAAGGATAGGTTGTATATTATTCATATCCAGAATGATATCAAGTCCTTAAACATCATTTTTAAATCATAAAATGATAATTACGCTTTAATGGTTACGATGGAGAATGAATCTCATCACGTTCGTGGAGACGGTAGTCCGTACGTACGCACGAGCGACAATATCATTCTTTTGATATTAAAATAATATATAAATGGATGGTATATCATATATACAGAATCATTAACATGTTATATTTATTATTTACATGAGTTACACATCATTATTATACCCATCCAAATAATATTATATTGAATAACAATTACACCACGACGTGGAGACGGTAAGCCGTACGTACGCACGTATGGTGACATGTTATTCAAAGGGTGGATAGAATACTGAATATGATTGTACCATATTTATAATAACATCACAGTATATGTGAGATACTGGAGTTATTATTTCAGAATGGTAAGAACAAAGGAAGAAGAAGTGGAAGAAGAAATGAACTTAGAAAAGGGTGGTGAGATCATTACCTCTTCTTCGGGTTCTTCCTTTTGATTTGATCAAAAGGGCTCCTTAGGTTGGCTTTCTGATCAAACTAAGGCCTCTAGGTTGTATTGAGGGATGTTGGGAGAGTATTTGGGCAGAGTTTGGCCGAACCAAAAGGCTTTGAAGGTGTGAAGAAATGAGAAGGAGGAGTGCCCTTTTATAAGAGGGGTGAGGGGCACCTTTGGAAAAGCTAGAAATATTAATTTATAATAAATTCATATTCGGTTTCTAAAGGCTCCAAAGTTTACTATTCAAAGGCTGAGGTGGGGATAGGTCGAAAACAACTCATCCAATAGAATTTAGACAGGTTTGGGTACCTATATTAACCATATCTTTAAGTATTAACTCTAAGTTAATTAGTTTCACTTTTACAATGTCTCTTTGTATTTTATATATTATGGTTAATAAACTTACTATATACATCCAAGAGACCCCCAAGTGGTCCATTAATGATTAACCTATCATGATATAAGTCTCTTGGCCGAACCTTAGATTTTTAGGAATTTAATATCAATTAATAATATAATATTTGTTTTAAGAACTCTTTTATGTCAATTTTGACACTATTCAATTGTTGATTTTTGTGAAACTCATAACAGATTGATTACTTCGAACAAAGTCATTTACATCAATCCTAATATATCATATTAGCCTAGAAAATTAGTTTAATTCATTAAAAGTTTCATATTATGTTTATTTGGGTATTTATAATATCAATTATTTTAATTTTTCACTATTTTAGTAATTACTGCATCATCATTGTGTCATAAATAAAATAAATTATTTAATGTCTAAAAATTATAAATAAAATATCATTATATAGGAAATCGTTTTAGCTTTCTAATGAATATTTATAATCTAAAATCCAACATATATAGCCCTATGTAACAATTGTTTTGCTAAAAAATATATGCTTGTGTCATTTTTGTATTCATTTTGACTTAATTAAAATAAAGTGTCATTTTCACTTACAAGTGGATCCATGGGGTCCCAAAATTGACACAAAGATGCCCATGGTCGACCATGTATCAACCAATAGGGTTAATACACGTTTTAGGGTAATTTTGTATTATTATAATATTATTTTTTTAACCCTTATTTACCGGATTTACCCTTTAACCATGGTAAATAAAATATTTACCGCAGTAATTATTCAAAATGTGTAAAAATAAAAGTTACCTATTTACACAATTTGAACATCCTGATTCCAAATATGGAATCCATTTTCCTAAATTCAAAACACAGAAGTGGCAGAAATTAATTTAAAATTAATTCCCGCTGTCAAAACAAAAAGCGTGTTTTTAAGAGATAATAACTATCAAAAGATTGACACTTGTTTATGTTCGGTTTAATTGTAAAATTATGTCCAATGATAAACATTAAATTGAATGGTAAAAATATATTCTAAATATACTTTAAAACCACTCAAATTCATAATTTATCACTATTAATTATTTTGATTAAAAAAGTTGTTTTTAATTAAAATTTAGAAATTTTCACTATTCATCAAAATATGAATGTTATCCGAAATGTACCAAAATTTCACCCTAGGCTAATTTTGAAATTCCGAATCCAAAAATGAAGTCCATTTTGAAATATAGAATATATATGATTTCAAAAATTAGGTATTACTATTCACAACGGCTAGTTTAATTAGTTGTGGTGTGTGTTAGAACTCGAGGTTGCGTACAACACACGCTATCGCATTATTCAAAGGGAAACGTACTATAGAAGCTTGGGGTGTTACATTCTCCCCTCCTTCAAATAATTGCGTCCTCGCAATTTCTAGGGTATTACTGCATAAAAAGACTCGGGTGGTTCTTCATCATAAGTTCCTCGGGTTCCCACGTTGCCTCTTCCATCTTATGATTCCTCCACAAAACTTTTACCAGACGCGTCGTCCGGTTTCTCAGCACTTGTTCTCTCGTATCAAGAATCTTGACGGGCTCTTCACAATAAGATAGATCCGGTTCCAGTTCTAATTCCTCATAGGTGAGTACATGCGTTGGGTCAGGCATGTATTTCCTCAACAGAGATACGTGGAACACATCGTGAACTTTGGAGAGACTTGGCGGCATTGCCAATCGGTAAGCTACAGCCCCAATTCGTTCTAGAATTTCGAAAGGTCCGATGTACCTGGGACTCAATTTACCTTTCTTACCAAAACGTATGACTCCCTTCCACGGAGATACCTTCAGGAAAACATGATCACCGACTTGAAATTCCAAATCCTTCCTTCGATTATCGGCATAGCTCTTCTGCCTACTTTGAGCTGCTTTGATGTGATTTTGGATTACCTTCACCTTTTCCACCGTTTCCTCCACCAGTTCTGGGCCTACAAGTTTTCTTTCACCAACGTCATCCCAACAGGTTGGTGTACGACATCTCTTTCCGTATAACGCTTCATATGGTGCCATTTGTATACTCGAATGGAAGCTATTGTTATAGGAAAATTCTACCAGAGGTAAATATTGATCCCACATACCCTGAAAATCAAGTGAGCAAGATCTCAACATGTCTTCTAAGGTCTGAATAGTCCGTTCTGATTGTCCGTCTGTCTGAGGGTGGTAAGCAGTGCTCAAATGAAGTTCAGTATCCAGGGATTTCTGAAGACTTTTCCAAAATCTTGAAGTAAAACGGGGATCACGATCAGAAACAATCGATAGGGGAACTCCATGAAGTCTCACAACTTCATTAATGTATAGTCTTGCTAGACGTTCCAGGGGTAGATCTTCTCTTATAGCAAGAAAATGTGCTGACTTGGTAAGACGATCAACAATAACCCATATTGCATCGTTCCTTCTAGGAGTCTTTGGTAGCCCCATGACAAAGTCCATCGTAATATTGTCCCATTTCCACTCCGGTATGGGAAGAGGTTGCATGACTCCTCCAGGCTGTTGCCTTCCAGCTTTCACTTGTTGACAAACCATACATCTTGATACAAAATCAGCAATCTCCCTCTTCATGTTGTCCTACCAAAAATGTTCCTTCAAATCTCTATACATTTTGGTGCTCCTAGGGTGTATAGAGAAATTGGAACTATGAGCATCATCCAGTAATTCCCTTTTCAGATCAGGTAAATTGGGAACACAAAGTCTCTTTCCAAATTTCAAAGTTCCATCTTTATACACAAAGTCTCTCAATCTCCCATCATTCACAGCTTTAATCTTCTTCTGAAATTCTTCATCATCGGTCTGAGAACTCTTAATCCTTTCTAGTAAAGATGGTTTGGCAACCATTTGAAAAAGCATTGATGTTTCACCTTCCCTGGTTATTCCCATGTCCATCTTCTCTAGATCCATGAAAATTGGATCCCTTTCAATTCTCATCATGTTCAGAACTCCATGGTCTTTTCTGCTCAAAGCATCTGCTACTTTGTTTGCTTTCCCCGGGTGGTAGTGTATCGTACAATCATAATCCTTGAGTAATTCAAGCCATCTCCTTTGCCTCATGTTGAGTTCTTTTTGTGAGAAAATATACTTCAAACTCTTGAGATCAGTATAAATCTCACATTTTTCACCATAGAGGTAGTGCCTCCATATCTTCAAAGCAAAGATCACAGCTGCTAACTCAAGATCATGAGTAGGATAGTTTTGTTCATGAATTTTCAACTGTCGTGATGCATAGGCAATAACTCTATCATTCTGCATAAGGACACAGCCAAGTCCTTTCTTCGATGCATCACTATAAATAAGGAACCCATCATTCCCCGATGGTAGAGTCAATATAGGAGCATTGACTAATCTTCTCTTCAGTTCTTCGAAACATTCTTCACACTCTTTTGCCCAAACAAATTTAACCCCTTTACGTGTGAGCTTCGTTAATGGGTTAGCCAATCGGGCAAAATTCTGGACGAAACGTCGATAATAACCTGCCAAACCAATAAAACTACGTACCTCAGTTATATTCGTAGGTGCTGGACATTCTTGGATTGCCTTGGTCTTAGAAGGATCAACAGAGATTCCATCTTTAGAGACAATATGGCCAAGAAAAGAAATCTCCTGAAGCCAGAATTCACACTTGCTAAACTTTCCATATAATTCATGCCTCCTCAGAGTCTTCAAGATAATGCGCAAGTGATTTTCATGATCTTCGTAGGTTTTGGAGTATACCAAGATATCATAAATAAATACCACCACAAATTCATCGAGATACTCCTTGAAAACTCTATTCATCAGATCCATGAATACAGAGGGTGCATTAGTCAATCCAAACGGCATTACAGTAAACTCGTAATGCCCGTACCTGGTTCGAAATGCTGTCTTCGGAATGTCTTCCTTCTTCACACACAACTGATGGTATCCAGATCGAAGGTCAATCTTTGAAAAGTATTGAGCTCCATGCAGTTGGTCAAATAAATCATCAATACGAGGTAGGGGATACTTGTTCTTTATCGTTATAGCATTGATCTCCCTGTAGTCGATACATAACCTCATAGATCCATCTTTCTTTTTAACAAAAAGAACAGGGGCTCCCCATAGAGAAACACTAGGGCGAATAAATCCCTTATTACTCAATTCCTCTAGTTGTTTCTTTAGTTCGACTAGCTCTACAGTGGCCATTCTATAAGGGGTCTTCGATATAGGCCTTGATCCAGGAATAAAATCAATAGAAAACTCAACTTCTCGTTCTGGAGGATGTCCAGGTAAATCTTCCGGAAATACATCTACAAATTCTTTCACAATAGGTACATATTCTATTTGAACATTCCTTTCCTCACCGACAGTTATTTCAGTCTCTTCCTCCCCGATAATTGAATTAAGTTGAGCTACAGGGGGTGGATCTAAATAAGAATTAGGTGGTGACGATTCTGCTCTAAAAATAAGGTGCTCCTTATCATTATCATCATGAATCGTAACCTCTTTCTTCTTACAATAAATCTTCGCATCATAGTCCGAAAGCCAGTCCATACCGAGGATTATATCAAACTCAATCATAGGTATGACGATGAAATCAGCAGATAAAGAAAATTTATGTGCTCTAATGGGGACTGATTCACAAAACTTTGTTGCAACGATACTTCCCTTAGGAGTTTTAACTGACAACTCCCTTATTAAATCAAATTGGAAATATCTAATTTTCTTAGCAAACTGGGAAGATATAAAACAATGCGATGATCCAGAATCAAATAATGCATTTGCTAAACTTGAGGAAACCATTAAATTACCTGCCACCACGTCTTTCGGAGTTTCTACCTCAGCAGTAGTGATAGCATAAGCCTGGCCTTGATCCCTTGGCCTTTTCTGAGGTAAGTTCTCCTGACGCTTAGGACATGCATTTGCATAATGCCCCATCTCCCTGCAATTGTAGCACTGAACATTGGTAGCTTCCTTCTTCCCCTTGCAATCATGAGCTTGGTGGCCTTTTTCACCACACTTGTAACAGACTCCCATTCCCTTCAGGCAAGCACCGGGGTGTTTCTTCCCGCACTTACCACAAGATGGATATTCAACCTTTCCCTTCTTCCCCTTATTTCCATTCCCAGATTGATCAACAGGTCACTTCTTCTCTTGCTTTGCTTTAAAGTCATAAGACTTAGAGAATTCCTTTTCGGTCTTGATAGCACATGAGACAATGTCTTCGTACGATGAAAAGGATTGTGAGACTAATGCTCGACGGAGAAATGGTTTTAACCCATCAAAGAAACGATCAATCTTACTTCTTGGGTTGCGAATATAATCACCAGCGTACCTCGCTAACCTTGTAAAGTTAGCCTCATACTTTGTGACATTATCATCCTCCTTTTGTCTTAGACTCAGAAATTGCCTTTCCATATCTGCTCGATGGTCGCGAGGAAAGTATTTTTCTAAAAACAGATCTTTGAACTCCCTCCATTCCATGTTTGATACTTCATCATCTTCCTTCATGTTTTGAATCAATGACCACCATTGATCAGCATCTCCAGTGAGGCGGTAAACTGCCATGGTAACTTTTTCCCTTTCACTACTCCCCAAAGCCTGAAATATTTTCTCTAGGGAAAATATCCATTGCTCAGCTACTAAGGGATTTGTACTCCCATTGAACGTTGGTGGTTGTTGTCTCATGAATCGATCTAACATTGATCCTCCACGCTGCGGATCAGGGTGCTCCATACGGGTAAGGTTATTATTCATAACCTGAGTAAGTTGTCCCAGTATGTTGATTAGTTGATCAGCACCAGTCGCATCACCAGCCCCACTATAATTATCTTGAGCAGGAGGGCAATCCCTACATGGAGTGCGCGCATTGATACGGTTTCCATTTCTTCCACTAGGCGCCATTTCTAAACAATGGCATAAACTAGATCAGTTTATGAATCAAAATACATAATCCCATACTTATAAAACACTTAACATAAATTGAACTATTTATGGATATAATCCATAATCATAAAAATGTTTTTCTTTGAAGAAGTATATACTCATAAACCCTTCATAATGATTTGTAAAGATAATGAGAGTTATCCTAAGCATATCCCCCGGGAGTGTCGTAACCAAGAGTGCAGCAAGGCCCGTTGTCGTGCACTAGTTCCCGTTCGAGTCTAGCTCAAAGAGGTGTTTTCGGGTTTTACCCCTAGGTACATCTGTGCCAGAGCCGCCTCTACCTACTCGTATCCAGACAGGGATGTATTGCTCGGAAAACTTACAAAATCTCTACAATACCAAAATTCTAGGAAGTTCTTCTATACTAATCCTCAAAGTTCATCTTAGGTCTACGTGCTCTAATCAGAGTTTATCTAAATCTAGTTTCCAAGGTTTGTACTAAACTTCCTTTGATACCAACTGTAACGCCCCGACCCCAGCTACCCAGAGTCGGTGCATTAATTACATAACATTGGCATGATCACAAGAAAGATCAAATCTCGAAAGACCGATTGGTTTAGTAGCCTTGGAAACACTAGATATATTCATAAGTTTTACATTATATCATAAAATGAAAAACTAATACAACAACATAATATTTCCACAATCCACACTACAATCCCCTCATAATATCCCTGCAGGTCATTCATAACTTACATCTTCACTTCCTGGGAAAAAATAAAACATAGAAAAGGGGTGAGCTCAAATGCCCAGTAAGGATAACAATATAGCGGAAACTTTCATAAATAAGAATAAACATTTAAGGCAATGCATTACTAAAACAAAAGCCTTTTAAAATTGAACTTCAACATGGTATGGCAAAAGTAAAATGAAATAATGCCATTTACTAATTCACATGGATATTCTACTAATCGAATAATCACATGCAAAAATCAATAACCACTTTCATAATGTTGGAATGCATAATGCCAGACTATCATAACCACATAGCCAAGGCCTCGTGCCAAGACTACAAATAAGATTTTGTCAAGGCCTTGTGCCAAGACACTAGTTTGTCTCATGAGACCTACCGATGCATCGAGGAGCTATAGCGGGCTCCACCCGTCACTTATTAAGTCCAATGCATTCCCATATGAAAAGGTTTAAACATAACATAAACATTCGTATTAAAACTAGCATACGAAATGTCAATACTTTCACCATAAACTATGAATGGTATAAAATAGCACATCCACAGTCAAATATATCACAAAACCTTCAATACAATATAGAAGTTTTGTATCATAATAAATCAACTTCAAATAATCTTAAAATCCATCAAAGGATGTTGACATAGATGAAATCAAAATTCTTTTAAAAGAAATATCTCCTTTTATTTTGAAATCATTTAAGATCCATATAAAATAAAACATTTTCTTTGAAAATATTCTTATAAGCTTGTAAGGGAAGCTTTGAAGATTTTATAACGGCGTAAAATAACCGCACCCGCCGTATAAGTTAAAAGAAAACATTCTTACCTCAATTCTGTCGAAAAGGTTAAAAAGGACCTTGTTTTGAAAACGACGGAAAGATTCCTTTATAAACCTCTTATAAAAATTCAAACAAGGGTATAAATGACTTTAAACCATATTCTTGTAAATAGTAAAAATGTTTTGAAATACATTTCGAAGAAACATGGATGTGGATGATAAAGCGATCCCAGTAGATTATTACATATAAACAACCTCGGATAATGAAGAGATTGTGAAATAACCCTTACCTTGTACTTTTCCTTGGTTGTGGTAGGTTAACCTCCTGTATAATGGTGAAATAATTGTTATTAAATTATACAAGAATCATATACATTAATATGATATCATATATGATCTTTTAATATTGATTTGATAATAATATCTTAGTATTATCGTTGTTTCAGGTGTTAACTTACTTGTTTTCTTTCATATGTTTTGTTACGTAAGACATGTTTGTAAAGGATAGGTTGTATATTATTCATATCCAGAATGATATCAAGTCCTTAAACATCATTTTTAAATCATAAAATGATAATTACGCTTTAATGGTTACGATGGAGAATGAATCTCATCGCGTTCGTGGAGACGGTAGTCCGTACGTACGCACGAGCGACAATATCATTCTTTTGATATTAAAATAATATATAAATGGATGGTATATCATATATACAGAATCATTAACATGTTATATTTATTATTTACATGAGTTACACATCATTATTATACCCATCCAAATAATATTATATTGAATAACAATTACACCACGACGTGGAGACGGTAAGCCGTACGTACGCACGTATGGTGACATGTTATTCAAAGGGTGGATAGAATACTGAATATGATTGTACCATATTTATAATAACATCACAGTATATGTGAGATACTGGAGTTATTATTTCAGAATGGTAAGAACAAAGGAAGAAGAAGTGGAAGAAGAAATGAACTTAGAAAAGGGTGGTGAGATCATTACCTCTTCTTCGGGTTCTTCCTTTTGATTTGATCAAAAGGGCTCCTTAGGTTGGCTTTCTGATCAAACTAAGGCCTCTAGGTTGTATTGAGGGATGTTGGGAGAGTATTTCGGCAGAGTTTGGCCGAACCAAAAGGCTTTGAAGGTGTGAAGAAATGAGAAGGAGGAGTGCCCTTTTATAAGAGGGGTGAGGGGCACCTTTGGAAAAGCTGGAAATATTAATTTATAATAAATTCATATTCGGTTTCTAAAGGCTCCAAAGTTGACTATTCAAAGGCTGAGGTGGGGATAGGTCGAAAACAACTCATCCAATAGAATTTAGACAGGTTTGGGTACCTATATTAACCTTATCTTTAAGTATTAACTCTAAGTTAATTAGTTTCACTTTTACAATGTCTCTTTGTATTTTATATATTATGGTTAATAAACTTACTATATACATCCAAGAGACCCCCAAGTGGTCCATTAATGATTAACCTATCATGATATAAGTCTCTTGGCCGAACCTTAGATTTTTAGGAATTTAATATCAATTAATAATATAATATTTGTTTTAAGAACTCTTTTATGTCAATTTTGACACTATTCAATTGTTGATTTTTGTGAAACTCATAACAGATTGATTACTTCGAACAAAGTCATTTAAATCAATCCTAATATATCATATTAGCCTAGAAAATTAGTTTAATTCATTAAAAGTTTCATATTATGTTTATTTGGGTATTTATAATATCAATTATTTTAATTTTTCACTATTTTAGTAATTACTGCATCATCATTGTGTCATAAATAAAATACATTATTTAATGTCTAAAAATTATAAATAAAATATCATTATATAGGAAATCGTTTTAGCTTTCTAATGAATATTTATAATCTAAAATCCAACATATATAGCCCTATGTAACAATTGTTTTGCTAAAAAATATATGCTTGTGTCATTTTTGTATTCATTTTGACTTAATTAAAATAAAGTGTCATTTTCACTTACAAGTGGATCCATGGGGTTCCAAAATTGACACAAAGATGCCCATGGTCAACCATGTATCAACCAATAGGGTTAAGACACGTTTTAGGGTAATTTTGTATTATTATAATATTATTTTTTTAACCCTTATTTACCGGATTTACCCTTTAACCATGGTAAATAAAATATTTACCGCAGTAATTATTCAAAATGTGTAAAAATAAAAGTTACCTATTTACACAATTTGAACATCCTGATTCCAAATATGGAATCCATTTTCCTAAATTCAAAACACAGAAGTGGCCGAAATTAATTTAAAATTAATTCCCGTTGTCAAAACAAAAAGCGTGTTTTTAAGAGATAATAACTATCAAAAGATTGACACTTGTTTATGTTCGGTTTAATTGTAAAATTATGTCCAATGATAAACATTAAATTGAATGGTAAAAATATATTCTAAATATACTTTAAAAACACTCAAATTCATAATTTATCACTATTAATTATTTTGATTAAAAAAGTTGTTTTTAATTAAAATTTAGAAATTTTCACTATTCATCAAAATATGAAAGTTATCCGAAATGTACCAAAATTTCACCCTAGGATAATTTTGATATTCCGAATCCAAAAATGAAGTCCATTTTGAAATATAGAATATATATGATTTCAAAAATTAGGTATTACTATTCACAACGGCTAGTTTAATTAGTTGTGGTGTGTGTTAGAACTCGAGGTTGCGTACAACACACGCTATCGCATTATTCAAAGGGAAACGTACCGTAGAAGCTTGGGGTGTTACAAATCATGATGGACTTATTAATGAGAAAAGGAGGGGAAAAATATATTGATCCCTTCATGAGGAAAATACTCTTTAATTTAGTGGGTATTTTAATCTACTTATTATTAAACACTAGATAAGTACCATTTAAATAATGTTCTCTATTATCCATAGTTTGGAAGATGAGAATGTCATTTTTACTATTTATTAGTTTCAAGGAGAAGAGGGATAGTGGTGGAATATATTCCAGAATACAGGGAAATAAAATGATATTGAATAAATGGATCTAGATGTGTTCATGAACTTGTTATTCAATAAGTTTTGTATTGATGTTATTTTTATGAGGAAAAAAATTAGTTTCTTTTAGTTGAAGATAATGGTTGTTGAATCCATCAGTACATGTGAGGATAGTTTCACAAGACATGTGAGGTATATTTCTAGAATTATTATCCAAACAGATTGAATTATTTATAGTATCTTTTATGTATTAAAGCTGAATTTTATAAATGAATTTGACATAAGATAGTTTAGTAGCTATCAAGACATTGTGTTTTTTGAAATAAAATTTTAGGTAGATGTTTGAGTTATTTATCAATATCATGTATTTAATAAGAAAAGATACAAGGATAAAAAAAGAATAAATAAAAACCATAGAGAAAATAATATGATCCTTCCATTATGAAATAACTATGGAAATAATCATGGAGGTTATTTTGTTAATGGGTATAAATTTTTTTTTATATGATGAATGGAAGGCCATCAGGAAATTGATATCCAAAATCATTGGAAGAAAATTGACATTGATGTAAATAATGTTAAAGATGCACACGAAACACGCCCCAAAATTCAATGCTTCAAATGTAAGGTGGATTGGAATTATTAAAACTATTTACCATACCCAAGGTTGGTGATGATGGTATATGTCTCCAAACTCTTGAATAAATTGATAAGGAAATATCCTATGTGATCATTTTTTATGAGAGGTTTGATAAATACGTGGTAAAATGTACCCAAACCATCTACTCGATAAGGGATAATATACTATTTTATTTTCGATATACACACTCTTTCATATCTAAAGAATATTCTAAGAGTATTAAGATTCCACGTAAACAATTAGATGTGAAATCATTAATGAAAACACCTAATGGTAATATGATTTCATATCAGGTCAATGTGTCTTTTTCTGTTGATGTTTGTAGGAATGTGCATCCATCAAATCTTGTCATTCTACCATTTTATGAATTTGATCTCATCTTAAGAATATACTTTCTTTATCTCTATAAATATCACTTAACGTTTCATTGAAATGTTGTTATATTTGACATTTCAAAAAAAAAGTTATTCCATATCTATGTCAAGATAAATATGATCATTTTAGGGATATTACATATAGTGTATAGTTGTTAATTCCCATTTATAAGGATTTTTCTCTCTCAAATGGTTGGAAAAAACATGAAATTGATGATATTCCAATTGATTGGGATTTGTTGGATGTCATTTTTGGAGATTTTCCTAGCCTTCCACCAAAATGTGATGTTCTTTTTTCTATGAAATTCATACCAAGTTCCACATCAATTTAAAAGACTTCCTATAGAATAACCCCAACAAAGTTGTAAGAAGTTAAGAATAAACTCAATGGATACCTGGATGAGGTATTTATTCATCCAATTGTGTCACATTGGGTTAAAATATTCTCTTTTGGATATATAAATACAAATCAATGCAACTACACATTTATTACCTAGAGTTAAACATGATCAAGATCAATAAATATTATCCTCTTCGACATATTGATGAATTGTTTGATCAACTGCGTGAATATAACTACTTTTCCAAGACTGACCTTTGTTATGTATAATATTTATTGATGGTTATGAAATATGATATACCCAATAAGGAATTTCATATGATGTATGTACACTATAAATATATAATGATTCATTTTGTGCATACTAATTCCCCTTACATCTTCATAGAATTATGAGGTGAGTCTTTAGAGATTACCTATATCAGTTTTTTTAGTCTTTGTATATGGTATTTTTATATATTCAAAGAGAACAGAAGTCAATACGTACACTAGATAATTATACTAAATACCCAAGGTTAGTAAAATCTATATTGTAAATTTTTTAATTGAAATTTCTTTCTACATAAGGATTTATTTTTGGGGAATATAATCTCAGTATAGGGTACATGATGGGATCCATAAAAGATAAAGGCTATTTAATCTAGTCATATAATAACCACTATTATTGTGATATATAGTTTTCTTAGTTTAGATAGATATTATATTTGGTTTTAGTAAAATTTATTATTAATATAAAATCACCAAACCATGTTAACATAGAATGGTGATAAGTTCTTATGCACAAATAAATGTGATGAAAATCACAATGAACTAAAAAAAAGGTCTTTCAACCAACATATTCTAACATTAACCTATTTTCGTGAAGGTTTTTTAATCTATTATAATGATTCCTTGTTGGTATTGTGATTGTTTATTATGAATAATTACATATTTTTCCCTTATGCCTCCTAATAATGGTAGATTCAGGATAAAATTATCCAACTCATGATTTGGAGTTAGCTATGGGAATTGTTTAATTAATGATATAGAGAAGTTATTTTTATAGATCGAATTTTATATATATACTAATAATTTCTTTTGAAATATATATTAACACATAAAGAGTTTAACATTCCCTATATATTGTTGTTAGAGAAGATAAAGTATTATGACAGCTCAATACATTACCATCCAGTGAAAGGGAACTGGGTGTTGAATGCTTTGAGTTGAAAGGATGATCATTTCATATACATGATGAGGATTGAAAAATATTCAATATTTATGTATTTATAAACTATGTGTCTAGAAATCCTGATATAATGTTTTTATTCTTATCAAAATCAATTGAATGTTCAATGCACTATCCACGTAACGATTAAAGAGGTTCTGAAGGATGATGTGGAGCAAAAAAATATAGTTTGAAATATTCCAAAGTTTAACCTTAATTAGGTTGGAATTATATGGATATAGAAAAATGTTTGTATTCATTGAACACTATATTCTAAGAATGAGATATTAGATGCTGCTTTTACTTCACCAATAAATATTTATACTTTAATTACAAGGATGTATAGAGACATTAAATAGTACTTCTAAGGGGATGGGATGAAGATGTATATTGTAGATTTTTTTTATAGATGATTGGTATGAAAGGAATTGATGGTCCAAAGACAAAGGAATAAGGATATGTTTCATCAATTACACACACCATAATGGAAATTGGATAATATCACCATAGATTTTGATATTTGACTCCCCAAAACCTCTAAATAGATTAATGTTATATGGCCGGTAGTCGACCACCTTACAAATACAACACACTTTTTTACTATCAGAGAAGACTTTTATCTGGATATATATATATGAAATGATAAGGGTTTATGGGGTACCATATTCTATTATATCTTCTTGGATATGTGGTTCACCTTAATGTTATGGGGAATTCTGGATCAAGCACATAATATATAATTGAGTTTCAGATTTTCAAATCATCCATAGATATATATTCAATGTAAAATAATAAGTCAACACCTAGAGGGTATGTTAATATATTATTCATTAAACATTAATTTTTATTGGGATAGAGACCTTCATAATGCTGATGTTTCTTACAAAATATCATTCACCCAAGATTTAATATGGTTAGAAATGAATCCCTATATGGGAGGAAATTTATAAAAGCATGGTTCTAGGATGATGTTGGAGAAATAATGCTATTGAGACCTCAGATAGCTACATAAATGTTAAAAATGGATATAACCAATAAGCATCATATAAAAGAAGATCAATGTCGGAATAAAAATTAAGTAGATAACCATAAGTGTGATATATAATGGTATGTTAGAGAAATGTTTTCCTTATAAATATCTTTTTCAAAAAAGGCTTTGAGATTAAGGAAGAAATAGAAACTAATACATATGTATATAAATCAATTTGTAATTATTGATCATTTTGGGATGATATCATATCGCTCGGAACATCCTCCGAATCACTCTCAATAAAATGTATGTTCCTTGTGTCTCTCTTGAAGATGAAAATAAATAACTCATCACATTTATTTATCTCAGAGGTCATACCACTTGAGCATGATCTTTCGTATGAGGAAGAACCAGTTCAAATTTTGGATTTCACAACGAATGTAATAAAAATGAAGACAACCCACCTAGTCCTTGTTTTGTGTAGAAACCACTAGTTAGAGGAAGATACGTGGGAATATGAGGATATGATATGGCATAAGTATTCTTTTTTTGTGTCCCAATTATGAATTTGGAGGGACAAATTTATTTGAAGGGTTGTATAATGTAAAACCCTATGTTTCTTAGTATTTTTTAGAATAATTTAAAAATTTTTTTATTTCTTTAATTAAAAATTTTTCTAAGTAAAAAATCCATTATACACATACTCTAGATAAGACTTCTATACTTAGAACACTAATTTGGAATTCATTTCACTCAACACTAAGTTTCTACCAACCATAATATTATTATTATAATTATATAAATTAGATGGTTATAACTATTCCATTTAACATATTAATATGAATATTTATAAATGTTTTTTAAATATTATTTATAATTGTTTTATATAGATAACAATGATATATAATTAAACTTGTAAATTGTTGTAAAGTCATTATATGATTAAAAAACTGTTTTATCAAATGGACATCTTTATCTGTCCTTCAATAATCGAATGAAATTAATTTTATATAATTTAAGAGATTAAATATCAAGAAAAAAAATTAATTTTTCAATTCATAATGTAATAATTATCTAAGGGTTAATATTTGGTATTTTTATAGAAAACATTATTTTTTGATGAATATTAAAAATAATGAATTTTAATTCAAAACTAATTTTCTTCTAATTTATTTCTATAGTTAAAATATATTTTAATTTGGTTTTAATGATTACTTATATCAAATATATATCATGTATTGAAATATAGGTCTTTCTAACCAAGTTCACATTTCATATAAAAACATTTCATTCTTTTAATCATTTACTGTTAAAAAATGCATTGTCATGACACGTTTGTGAGATTAATTTTAATTAAATTTATTCCACTTATATGATTAGGATTTGTAATAAAATATTTCATATTTATAATTAGAGGAATTAATAATTTCTAATAAGGTAATCATTATTTTGGACCAAAAATATTTGTGAAATTATTAAAATTAATTACATCGATTAAGAGAAAAATTAATATATCAAATGAGTAAACCTTAAACATAAGACCAAAAATGACCTACAAACATGTAAAAACACATATTTTGTTCATATTTCAACACTATACTACCTTTTATCATATTTTTAAAATTATATGTGAAATATTAAATTAAAAAAATGTTGGTCTAATTCCCATATAAAACATTTTCAGGAATGTCACTTCTCCTCTACTATAAAAACGAAATCACCCCTCCAACTTATTCAAACCTCTTAAGACTTTTTTAGTTCATATAATCAACATGAAAAATCTCCCAATATCACTTAATAAATCTTAAAAACCCCTATTTGGGATAAATTCAATCCATCTAGGCACTATGCTAAAAATCAAAAAGGATGAGCCCAAAAATGGGAGGTTTGAATGAGAGAAAAGAGAGTTAAGACATTAGGTAAGGGTTTTCTTGTATCAATTTGATTTTTCATGAGAAAAATGTCAGGTTAAGCTCATATTTATTATATGTGTTGTTCAAAATATACATGGATTTATTCTATTATTCATATACATAGGTTCATTGCTATTTATAGTCCCATTTGATGAACTATATTTCTGGGGGTTATAATATTTAAAGTTACCAAGTCGTAAGAGATTATTAAAATAATCTCATCCTTTATCGGGATTATTTTTTATTAGACTTTGATTAATGAAACATTATGAACCATATATTATGAATACTCATGACATTTATATTACTTTGGTTATTCATGTTATCTTCATAACTTAGTTTCATTTTATCACTCTTTTGTACTTGTGATTATTATCAAAATTCGATAAAAGATAACATTAACATTATCTTTGATCATAAATCTATTTTATTCAAAACACTATTTAATAATTTTTTAAATGACTAATTAAATCAATTTTCCAAATAAAATTATTTGAATTTGTTTTTATTATTTTCAAATCCTATTTTATATGTCTCAAAAATGGTATTTTCAAAGGGAATAATTTCAATGTATTCAAAATTAATTATATTTTTTCAATGTATTTTCAAAGAAAATGTTTCCAGAAACGTTCTGAATCATATTTTATATGATTTCAAGGAAAAATGTTATCAAAATTTTTTCAATTTAACCGTTATATTTACTCATATTAATTATGAAAGATTATAGTTTCTAAAAGGTTTCGTGTTTTAAAAATAATTTCTCAAAGAAGAGAAGATATTTTTATCAAGACATGTTTACAAATTATATTTCTAAGAAACATTCCATATTATATGAGATAAATATTTCTCTACTAGGTATATCATTGAATAATACGAATCATATTATTTCTTCAATGGTTTTTGTTTTTTTGGAATGATATAGATGATACTCATTTATCTTTCACATGTTATATGATTATGAAGCCTGTTTCTTTTTTTGGGTTATTTTTTGATGAAATTATTATTAGACCAATATATTTTCAATAGGTAATTATTTGTTGAAATGTTTATGATTCCAATTTCATTACATGTGTTATGATATGATGTTTTATGATATTGGGGAACATGTATGTATTATTTCATTATGAGATGGGTGAGATGTATACCTCTCTTCAATATATTTGGAAAATATTTTATCTCAAGTGATAATGATGGGAATCAATGTAAAAAGACTGACCCACAATGGGAATATGGGGAAACCAAATCCACTATGGGGGGATTGGGAAACTTGATCCAAAATGGGAAGATGCGAAAAACTGATCCACTATTGGAATGTGGGGAATCCATATCCCATACCATGAAATGAATGTGGTGGTTAAGGATCAATATCTCACCGAGAAAGTGTAGTCCTTAAGGAGTTCCTTGAGATGTTTTGGAAATTCAACTTAACTTAAAGGGAATTATATTATGTTTTTATATGTTTTCAAAAATTCCATGCCTTGTTCCTTTGTTATTATTTCCTAGATTATCCCTTGATTCGTTTATGATTCTGTTCTTACGAACTACCGATATTTATGAAATAATTCATGTTTATGGTCTTGTTATACATGGTATGATCTTCTAGTTTTATAATCATGTTCTCAAGCCCTTATAATCTTATTTACACTTACATATCTCCTTTTTTCCTATATTGAGCATCTAAGCTCACCTAATTTTATGTTTACTCTCCCTAGGTTCTAATGATATGTATTATTTTTTGTTTATCTAATAAGGATGATAGTTATGAACAAACTAATTATCGGCTATGTAGCTTTCTATAAACTAGTTTCTATGTTTCAATATTTTTAAGGGCACTAGAATAATACAGTATTTGGGAAACATTTTGATAAATGTCATAAGTATTTATCAAAAATAATTTAATGTTAATGTATGAAAAGTTTGGATTTATATATAAAAATAAATACTAACCACTGGAAAATGACCTAATGGACATAGTAAGTGAAGAGTACATAATGATCTGTAATTGGTCAGCGTTAAAATGATTACGAGGTCATAATAAGAAGGAATAATTCTTGTCAGCACTAGTTAGTAGGAAAACGTGGTGATGTGACCTCTATTATAGGTGATTTTACTATTTTATGTAATATATACGCTTTTGGTTAAACACATTATCAATATGAGAAATATTTTTATGGTATTTCTTATTTAAAAAAAACACCTCTCTATTCATTTTATCATTTGAAAAATCTAGGTCATCAGTTATTAAAATTTGAATAACAAGTCACAACACAACCAAATAGACTAACAATCAGACTAATGATATGATGAATGGAAAAATATTGTTCAAATAATATTATTATATGCAATAGAATCTAATAAAATTATGGGTTATATGTCATGGTCATTGATTATGAGAAACTAAATATTTTTTAATCATGGAATAATTATGGAATAAGAAATCTGGGTAATAAATACCAAAAAAACTGAAAATAATTTCTAGTCCATTGGTTGAACTATTATATCAATGATAGTATAAAACACTGTTGTTGGGATTATTATTCAATATTTCCTAAAATTTAAAATATTCTATTTCTATTCACCATCGACATGAAAATTCATGAATTCTGTCTAATAGAATATCCCTCAAAATTTAAAGGCCATCATATAAATTCATTTTACATAAGTACTAATTTGAATATAGATATTGTTTATAATTATATTAAAATACCTAGTTCCTATCATGATTCAGAATTGTATTATTCCACAAATTATTCATATACATCATATCATCCTTATTTTTTTTTATTTTTTTCTCATGCATAAAAACTAATCAATACTATTATTAAGGATTAGATTTTCAATACTAATCATTAAATATTAAGAATATATTCAAATGAATACTCTTCCATTATAAGATATTTCATTGTATTGAGGGGTTATAATGTAATTGAATATTGGTACCCTAAATAAATGTGAGTCGGCTTTATTATTCAAAAAAATATATAACTAGTACATATTTTATTTGTGAAAACTCCCCATGATCAATTGACCTTACCACCATAGAAGATTTCTTATTGGGATTGTTAAACAGACACTATGAAGAATATGTAAATTCTAATAAATACTGGAATTATATATTTATAAATTTAAGAAAATTTCATAGCCATATCTTCTATCACAATTTCTCTTTCATTTTGTTACAGATATGTCAATATGAGACTAGTTACACAAGAATGATAACATCATAATTGGTTAATTTTCTGATAAAAGATCATCAGTTTCTAGTATTTATATCAATCATTTGATTACCTTCATTGTAATATACTATTATTTGTGTTTTTTTATTTATATATTCACATATATGAGTTCACCCACTTATATTATTAGATGATCTCATTAACAAAATAAATGATAAATGTGGAATTAATTCATAGTACAACAAAAAATAAATGGTTTTATATAATTTGACAAACATAAAAGAAACATGACCATTAATGATCATTAGGATCTAAGGTATTAGTCATTTTTCATGTAACTGTAGCATCTGATTGAATTTTCCTATTATATTTCATGCACTAGGTCAACTGCATATAGGGGAGTGGAAGTATATAGATCACAATCATGTGGTCCCAAAAAAATTTAGGAAATGGAGGAAACGTTGTTACGGTATGATGTGGTTAGATGGGATATGGGTATATCATATGATATTGAAATGGTATATTTGGAAGCCTCACTACCGAAAGTATAGACATGGTATGATATAGAAAGCCAATGTAAGTTGATAATGGTGGTATAAGTGGGATCAACAATGAAGGCTCATGTGGAATATGAAAATGTGAGGTGGATAGGATGTCTACTAGAGGATCAATGTTTGAACGCGTACGATGGGTTATCCATTTAAATCTTGGAACACCACTATATAGACCCATGCTATTGGGACGAGGATAAGGGAAATTTGGTTTATGTGGATGTACCAAATTTTTTTGATAAATATTGTTGGTAAATGCAATGATTTTGAAAAATATTTCAATTATTCTAACCAATAATGGAACTACCCAAGGTATCCATAGTTCATGCATTTTTATATCATTATAAAATAGTCACTTCCTTCTAATTTCATGAATATGTTTCAAAATATAAAAAATCATAGAGTAAAATAAATAATTTTTTGGATATAATTACTCATCTCTAGGTGGAAATACAAATTGTATCTCTTTTCTCCTTCCATAATCCCAAATATTATCTAATGATGATTCACTAACTCAAATTAAAATTTATAACATCCAAAATAAATGTTAATTGGGTCTACACTCTAATAGAGTTATCATTAAAGGTGAAAATTATTACTTTAACTAGGATTACACTACATTAATCATTCCAAATCCCTATAATATAATACTTTCTATGATCATTTTAAATAATCCTATTAAACTAATACATTAATATTAAATAAAATTAAAAGTATCAAAAAAGTAATTCATCTAATTCTCATTGAAGACATGCATGTAATCCACTTTTAAAGTATATATACCAATATGTTAACTAATATTTAATGAAATTAATGTATATAATGGAATTAGTTTTAATTTTGGAGGATACAAAGTGTACACGAATGAATTGTTAATCAGGATTAAGTAATTTCATCATATAAGGATCATGTTTTTTATTTATATAGAAATAATAATCTATCTAAATGGAGATACTATTTTAAAATAAAAAATCACCACATATCAATCGAAAATTATTAAAAATAAATAAATTAAACATTCAATCACAATGCATATAAATACATATTGAATATAAAAACTAGAAGAATTAATAATCAACAATACCATTATAATGAACAAGGGTATCTAAAAAGCAAAAAGGAAAATCAGATTATGTGAGAAGAATAATATTCAATAAGGATATATAAAGAGAATATCTCATAATATCATTTCTCAATAAGGATCATGGGTAAATTCAAAAAATGGTAAGGTTGGGAAAAATTATATATCTTTTATTGCATCATGTCCTTCTGCTATATTTCCATGGGTTATTCATGTCTATATAGGTTATTTTATATGGTAGTTATATATAATTTGGGTGTATTTTCAAGGGATATCCTTATCTATATAGTTTTTTTTATGGGAGAACTATATCCCCAAATTATTTTCTACATTATAGTGAAATATCCTAAAAATTATTCAATATAATAAATTTAATAATATCAATAAAAATTTTAAATTGATGAATGAAAATGGTTAGTCATACGTTGCCACCAAGGTGTTCAATTTATCTCCCATAAATTATTCTATATAATTAAAGGAAATATGATAGACCCTCTATACATTAATAAAAAAATACTACAATAATTAATTACATAATCATTTAATATAAATTTAAAAAATTATATTTTATTTTCATGAAAGTAGTGTATAAATAAATTAATATAAAATATATATTGGTATATAAATCCAAATCAAATTTATTGTGAAGTTCTATAATATATGTAATCTAAATGAAACATTTCTCAAACAATTGGGAAAATTAATGACCTAGATGTAATGATTATTCCTTAATCGTAACATATTATAATTTTTTAACTAGAATTAAGATTCATTGACCATTTATTTTTATTGTTTTAGATAATTAGGAAAATTTCTAACCATGTCTCCCCATACAATACATGTGGACACTTATACATAGTTTTCATTTTCTTCACCAAAGGAATCCCTTTAAAAAAACATGACTTCTTTTCAAGACATATATTGTTATATTTCATCATGAAATCATATTTTCAATTACAAGTCTTAAAACTAGTGAAAAAAAAAATTTAAACTGGTGATGATCACAAAAATATCATTAAGGAACACAATGAAAAAAATCATTATTCTATTGAATACTTGAAAAACAATTAAAAAAATTTTATTAATAACTCATTAGAATGAATGGAGAAATTACATAGGTTCTAGTGGACTTCATTACCACATCACACTTAAATTCACCTATATAAAAGGAATAAACATATTGTTGTCTTTGTTAGGAACCAGTCCGGGTACCCTGGTAACCTGATAACCGAGCAGGCCCTGACAAAGCTTGAAGGGCGTTCTCGATCGCCATGGGTCGGCGACTAGCACCTGTAATCACACAACATGCAAGTGGGAACGATTTATGCCTCAAGAATGTGGAAGTAATAGATAAATAAACAGTATGCATTACCAAAGAAAAATACCCCATGAGTAATGTACTGAAAAACAAAGAGGCATGAAATCCCAATGTATTACAACCCATGTACCAAAAAGGCAAAAATAGTCCAAATTTATCTAAGTACACAACTCACCAAGACCAATGATAAACAACAGGATCCTCCTCCAATTGATTCCTTCCCTTTTCACAGGCGTAGAAGGAGGAAATCTACAAACGCCCGAAGGCAAAAGTAGGGTGTGAGCCTAAGCCCAGAAGGTTACCACCAAAGATTCCGTAACAGATTCCAAATATAGATTATCCAAATAAATGCTCTGAATTTTCAAATAAATAGTTTTGGAAATTCAAAATCCTATTCTAAAAAAATATATGCTATAAATTTTCAAATGATGGAAATAAATATTTTAAGAAAAGGCGTTACAAATGATGGAATATTTCTAAAACAATGGTTTATGAAAAAAAATTATAGAAAAAAAATTATATAAATTCAGCTAACATGTAAAGAAATTCACAATCATTGGCATGCATTTATATCTCAAATATAAATAAACAAAGGAGCAACATGGTCATCCTCCAAAAGGTACGATAGTATTAACCAGTTATAGGATTCCTCACTCTCAATGTGAACTCATCAAAATGTGTCAACACACGTCCATATGACACTAGCCAAAGGAGACTTGCCACCAACCCATGAGGGATGTGACCCGCCATAAGTATGTTTAAGAATGTTGTCGTAGCATAGACTGTATCCAAATAACTGACTAACTACCTAAGTCTTGAATGTTCTCTTACATGATGGGTGAACTATTTTAAGAATTGTTAAAATATGATCAATCCCATTATTTCATTTCAAAAGTTCCAATTTAATTCCATTTAAAACCAAAATAGGTTTTATTGAAGACAATCCATTCTACAAGATAAATCCAATGAGTTTCTATGAAATCCTTTTAAGACATTTTAATATGTTTGAAATCCATTCAAATCCAATTCCATCATTACACAATTCATTTTATAATTAAATTAAATAATTTAATTGAAATAATTTCCATCAAATCCACAATTTAATTTAAATAATTTGAATTGGCCAATTTCCATAAACACACCCAATTCAATGGAACTAGGGTTTTCCAAATTTCCATTACAAAACCATTTCAGATATCTTGATTCACTGGAATCGAGTTTTTATCAATTTAATTGAAAGAAAACTTTAGCAATTTAATTTAAATCGAAAAATGAAATAAATCAAGAAAGTAAAATGTTAATCAATTTTGAAAGTCATGACGGAACCACATACCTCGATTTATTGAAGGGTGTTTTCCCAACGAGAAAACCCACAAACCGAGCAATACAACGATGTCAAAAAAAACCTAGATCCAAATCCTTAAAACCAAAATTAAGATCAAAGCAATCTAGATATTGAAAAACTGGATCAAGATTCACAATCCAAGATCTATACCTCAACTATTTGGTCTATATCCATGGAACCAAAAGAAATATCCCATGAAAGGATCAAGGAAAGATAGAGGAATAAATGAGAAACACAATGGAATGAAATCCACATACCAGGAGATGATAATATCTTCAATCGGAGCATTCTATTTTGAATAAATATGTTTAGATCACCTTGTAATCTCTCTAGGAGGCTTTGGAAAGAGCAAAAAAATGAGTCAAGTCTGAGCTGAGGTCGGAATTATGGAAGTCCTAGGGGTTCAGGTAGTTTTAAAAAAAAAATTATTAATTAAAATCCATGCACATGGTTTTCCTAGGAGGAGGAGAACGTTTTGACAAACCATGCACACACCATGCGTAACGCTTTGTCCAATGGTGCTTGGTTGGCACGATTTGGTTGCACAGTTTGTTAAACCAAGTGCAAACCATGCACAAGCCATTTCAATTTTTTTTACTAAAAAGTTCACCCAAATGCACCCCCCGAGTCACTAATCCCAAACATAGTTGCTTAGAAACAACAAAAGTACATGGAAACGTAACATGATGTTACAACCTCCCCACCATAAGATCATTCTGCCCCCAGAAAACCCATTAAGAATCCGCCATGTCAAAAATATGAGGCCACTGATCTCTCATTAGTTCCTCTTTTCCCACATCTCATGATAATCATAACCAAGATACCAAAGTACATGGACTATAGGTTTCATTTTCCCACGAAGTACCTTGGTATTAGAATCAACAACCTTGACTGGTCATTCTGTCACAGATAAATTTGGTTCAATATCAAGATCACTTCTGCTCACAACATGATATGGATCAGAGAGATACATTCACAGCTGTGATACATGGAACAAGTTATGTATCAATGTCAGCTGTGGTGGTAGATCTAGATGGTAAGCAACTTTCCCTAAAATACCAAAAACCTCGAAAGGTCGCACAAAATGAGGAGTAAGCTTCTGTTGCCTCCCAAGCCGTCGATGACATAATCGGGGTGAAAATTTCAAGAACACTTAGTCACTAACTGAGAACTCTAAAGGTTTATAGTGACGATAGGCAAAATACTTGTACTGACTTTGTGCTGTCAAAGTTCTCTGATGAATCAATTGGATCTTAGTTGTCATCTCTTGGACCAAACTTTGTCCTACCAAAGAACATTCACCAATCTCCAACCAACATAAAATAGATTTACAAGGACGACCATACAAAGCCTCAAAAGGAGTCATTTTGATCACAGACTAATAACTATTGTTATATGAAAAATCAACTAGCCCCAGATGGTCATACCAAGACCCACCAAAGTTGAGAACACAAGCACAGAGCATATCCTCAATGATCTTAATTGCTCTCTCTTTCTAGCCATCTGACTGTGGATGGTAGGCCATGCTCAAACGGACCTGAGATCCCAATGCCTTTTGAAGGACTATCCAAAAGTGAGAAGTAAAATGAGGATCCTTATCAGAGACTATAACATATGTAACTCCGTGAAAATGAACAACTTCTTTCACATAGATATTTCCCAACTCCTCAACATTGGTTGTATCTCGAATTGGTATAAGGTGAGCTGACATTGTTAGTCTGTCGATCACAACCCATTTCACGTTCTTCTTCCTCTGAGTTTGCGTTATCCCAACCACAAAGTCCATAGATATTTCATCCCACTTCAATGTAGGGATTGGAAGTGGACGAATCAAACCCAAAGGTTTCTAGTGCTCGACTTTCACCTACTCTAACGTATAGCAACGAGATACAATCACATCAATGTCTCATCTCATACGTAGACACTAGAATTGTCTCCGGATTTCATAGAACATATTTGTGGTTTGGGGCTGTACATCCCACTGAGAGTTATGGGAACCCCCCATTATATCCTTCCATGACACTAACAGCACAATGTAACAGTTTCACTAACACAGAACACCAACTTTGTAGAACAACCTTGAGTGTTGGTCTCCCCACCATAATGAGAGTCGCTAATGCTATGAAATTCATCATCAAGTTTTTGTTCCTGAAGAATTAACTTGAGGAGAGTGGAAGTCAACAGAACACTGGCTAATGAAACTTCATTCCCCTTCCACTAGATTCCAATATGCAACTGAGAAAAAAGATCCATCAAACTCCATTCCTCTGAAGATTCTTTCACAGTCTGTGATGTATGTTTATTGTTTAAGGCATATTCAATGACATTCCCTTTCCCCAGGGTATAGTCAATGTCATAGACGAAGGATTGTAGGTACTCCACCCATCGCCTTTGTAAAATATTCAAATATTTCTGAGATAAGATATAACTAAAGCTGTTGTGGTCTTAATACATAGTAAACTATTCTCCAACAAGGTAATGTCTCCAACACTTAAGTGTGTGCATTACATCTGTAAGTTCAAGTTCATGGGTAGGATAGTTCTTCTCATGAGGATTATGCTAAAGAGACCCATAGGAAACAACATGATTACCCTGTATGAGAACACATCCCAAACATGAACCCAATGCATCAAAGAAGACCTCATAACCTATCTCAGCCTCAAGAAGATTTAACACCAGCGTAGTAGTCTAAAGATTCTTTAGCTCAACAAAAGGACTCTGACATTTATCATTACAAGAAAACATCACTTCCTTTCGAGTCAGAGCAGTCATTGTAGAAGTAATATTTGAGAAGTCTTTCAAAAACTGGCGATATTATCCTACTAATCCAAAGAAGCTCTGAATCATGAAATCATTTCATGGTTGTTCCCAAGTCAAAACACCCCTCAACTTCTCAGGATCAACATATATTCCTTTTTCTAACACCACATGTCCCAATAATTTCACTTCTCGAATCCAAAAATCGCACTTTGAAAGCTTGTCATAAAGTCGATGATTTCTTAGAAGACTCAAAACTGTTTTCAGATGATGCACATAATCCTCCTCAGACATAGAGTATATAAGAATTTCATCCACAAATACAACCACAAAAGTATCAAGATACCCACTAAAAACATTGTTCATCAATGCCATGAAAACTGCAGGAGCATTTTTTTGACCAAAGGGAATAACAAGGTTCTCATAATGGCCATACCTACTTCGAAAATTGGTCTCATGAATGTCTAATTTCGTTATCCTTAACTGACGGTAACCAGATCAAAGATAAATTTTTGAAAACCACTTCTCCCCTTTAAATTGATCAAAAAAATCAATTAGTGGTAATATATATTTTTTCATTATGGTAGCTCGATTGAGCTTTCGATAATCAACACATATGCAAAGAGAACCATCATCCTTCTAGGAGAAGAGAACTAGTGCTGCCCAAAGTGACACACTCGGGAAAATAAAACCTTTCTCAAGAAGATCATCTAACTGAGACTTCAGTTCTTTTAATTCAGTTGGATCCATTCAGAAAGAGGGAATAGAAACTGTTTGAGTACCAGGCATTAAGTCAATAGAGAAATCGACCTCACATACAGGTGGAAAACCAGAGATGTTAGAAAGAAACACGTTGGGAAACTTAGAGACAACTGGTAGGAGATCTCTACATAATGAATATCTCTCCAGATCAAAAGTGAACATTGATATAACTTTCCCCAAAATTGGATAAGAGGGTCTGTCTCTGCTTGTCCTTGGGTCCCATTCTCCTTGAAAAATGAGAGACAGACCAATGGGTGTAGTATGGCGGACTGGTCGTAGATAACAACCAATCCGAGATTTAATAGAAATGAGCCAATCCATCCAAAATATGATGTCAAAATATTTCATGTTGAGAACCTTGAAACTCCAAGAATGATCGACATCTGATAAAGAGAAGACACCAGAAGGACTATGGAGACCCTTTTCTCTCATAGTACCAAGGGGTGTAGTAATATTCATCAAAAATGATAAAATTTCTATTGGTAGATTAAGAAGATTAACAATATGTTTTGAAATAAAAGTGTGAGATACTTCAGTATAAAAAAGATCTATCACTAAATATGAAGATATAGTAATGGTATCTCTCACAGTTGCAGGACCTGCATCAGCTACCTCTAGTAACCCTTCCACTATGTGGAAAATCTTCGTTCTAGATTCCTGTGGCTAGAACCATTTTGTACGTGTAGCATTTGATTTCCCCGCAGTTTCTGGAGGTGCTGATGATCCTGTTCCACCACGTGGAGTAGAGAAGTAATGGTAGAATCGTTGTAAGTTCCCTAAACATCTACAGGAGCTACAGTTCTTGGGTGCCTTAGTGAAAACCCTCATAGAATGCCCTGGCTTTCCACAGTGATAGCAAGACAATGAATCCCCTCCTAGTGCTACCGGAGGTCTGGAATGACTCTATTGTCGAGAAATACAAGGAGAAACATTGTGCTTCCATTTTCCTTTAAAGGAACCAAAACATCCACTACAAGGGAAAAGAACCTCCTTCAAACCTGACTTTTTGGCCAAGTCCATCTCAACTATCATCTCCCTATCCAGCACATCAGCATAAGTGTGTATCATTAGTAAGAAAACTCGATAATGGATATCTGATCAAAGTCCCAACTCAAATCATCGAGCCTTAATAATCTCATTAGATAAAATTGCAGGAGAAAACTATACCTACTCAAGAAAAATGATTTGATTACTCAGTCATGGTTTTGTTGGCCTGCTCATGTTTGAAAAACGCCATAGCCTTGGCCAAGACCATTGATTCTAGATAGAACCAGTTAGTGAATATAACCCTAATGACATTCCACTCCAAACACTCATGTTTCCCAGCCATCATCATTGTGTCCCACCATATCCTACTTGGTCCCTCTAGCATGAAGGTGGCACACTTCACCTTGATCACATCAGGTGTCTCCAAAAACCCAAATAGACATTCAATCTTACTCAGCCATTCCTCAACATGTTGAGGGTCAGTGGAGTCTTTGAAAACGAGTGGCTTTTTTTGTAGTAACTCTTCAGAACGACTTCAGATAACATCACTATGAGGATCTATATCTGGACTGTGAACAAGAACTAGAGGTGTTGCATGTCCCAGAGCATGGACAGTGTGAGCAATCACCTTAGACAGATTGGATCAACAATAGGAATATCTTGCTGAGATTCAGTAGTATCCTCCTTTGGATCCTATTCTCATGTCTTCTCAAAGGAATGTTACTACACAACACAAAAATACATTTGATTAACACTCAAACATAATAACAAGGAAAACAGTTCCTAACAGAAGGGATTAAAAAAATATGGGTTACACTCTATCCAAATAAAAATAGGGAAAATACTAGAACTAATTCCAAATTCTTGTTTCCCTAACCAACCCTGGTGACTTAAGGTTCATTGTGGTGAGAGCTGGCCAGGCACTCAATCACAAATACCTCATTTTTCCCTATAAGAACACTCAAATGCATACCTTCATCAAGGAAAGATGTTGAACCTCCCTCTGATACCATTTTGTCATGAACCATCATGGGTACCCTGGTAACCTGATAACTGAGCCGACCCTGACATGCCCTAAAGGGAGTACCTGATCCCCATGGGTTGGCGACTAGCACCTGGCATCACACAACATGTGAGTGGGAACTATTTCTTCCACAATAATGAGGTAGAAATATATAACGAAATAGTATGCATTACAAAATAAAACTCCACATGGAGTAATTTACCAGAAAACAAAGAGGCATGAATGACCAAATTACTACAACCCATATGAAAAAAGTGAAAAATAGTCCAAATATCCCTAAGGACACAACTCACCATGACCAACGATCAATAGCTGGATCCTCCTCCAATAGATTCCTTCCCTTTTCTCGAGACTAGATGTAGGAAATCTACAAACATCCTAAGGAAAAAGTAGGATCTGAGCCTAATCCCCGTAGGTTACCACCAATGATTCCATAGAAGATGCCAAATATAGATTATCCAAAGAGAAGATTTAAATTTTCAAATAAACAGTTTTGGAAATTCAAAAGCATATTCTGACAAAATATGTTATAAATTTTCAAATGATGGAAATAAATATATTAAGAAAACGATTTACAAATGATGGAATACTTCTAAAATAATGTCTTAAGAAAAACATTAATATAAAACAGTTTATATAAATTTAGTTGGAATGTAATGAAGTTCAGAATCATTGGCATACATTTTTATCTCAAATATAAATAAAAAAGAAAGAAACATGGTCATCTTCCAGAAGGTACGATAGTATTTACCAATTATAGGATTTTGCACTCTATATGTGAATGCAGATAAATGTGTATAAAAATATGTCCCTATGACCCGGGCCAAAGGAGACTCGTCACCAACCCGTCACGGATATGACCCACCACAAGTAAGATTTAGAACATTGTCGTAGCGTAGAGTGTATCCAAATAACTCAATAAAATCCTAAGGCTTTCATGTGCTCTTACATTATGGGAGAACTGTTTTAGGAATTCTTAAAATATGATCAATCCCATTCTTCCATTTCAATAGTTCCAATTTCATTCCATTTAAAACCAAAATAGGTTTTATTCAAAACATGCCTTTCCACAAGATAAAACAAATGGTTTTCTATCAAATCTTTTTTAATCCTTTTTCATAAGTTTGAAATCCATTCAAAACCAATTCCATCATTATAGAATTCATTTCCCAATTAAATTCAACAATTTAATTGAAATCATTTCCATAAAATCCATAATTTAAATTTAACTATTTAAATAGACCAATATCCATAATCACGCCCAATTCAATGAGATTGGGGGGTTTTTCAAATTTCCATTCCAAAACCATTTCAAATATCTCGATTCACTAGAATCGAGTTTTTATCAATTTAATTGAAAGAAAACTTGATCAATTTAATTTAAATAAACAATTGAAATAAATCAAGAAAATACAATATTAATCAATTGGAAATTCGGGATGGAACCACCTACTTCGATTTATTGATGAGAGTTAACCCAACGAGAAACCCCAAAAACCGACTGGTACCACGATGAAAAGCAAAACCTGGATCCAAATCCTTAAAACAAAAATTAATATCAAAGGAATCCAGATCTTTCAAAACATTATCTAGATTCACAATCCTAAAACTGTACCTCATCTCTTTGGTTTAGATCCATGGAAACAATGTAAATATCTCATGAAAGGATCAAGGAAAGATAGACGAATAAACGAGAAACACAACAGAATGAAATTCACTTACAAGGAGAAGATCAAATCTTCAATCAGAGCCTTTAATTTCAAAGAAG
This sequence comes from Viscum album, assembly GCA_963277665.1. Lineage (NCBI taxonomy): Eukaryota > Viridiplantae > Streptophyta > Magnoliopsida > Santalales > Viscaceae > Viscum > Viscum album. The sequence goes on from OY728139.1 coordinate 919,797,215, forward strand.
GATGTTCGGACCGCCTTGGAATCTCTCTAGGAGGCTTTAGAAAGACCTAAAATGATTCATGACCAAGCCAAGGTCAGAATTATGGATGTCCAAAGAATTCGAGTGGCTTTAAATGAAAAATTTTGAATTAAAAATCGCACGCACGGTTTACCTGGGCTGAGGCACACAGTTTGTAAAATTGTGCGCACACCGTGTGGACCTCACTATCCAGAGATACACGGTCCGCACGGTTTAGTCACACAGGTTTTTCAAACCGTGTGCACAACTTGTGTACCTCTCTATCCAGAGCTTCTTGGTTGGCACAGTTTGTTCGCATGGTTTGTCAAACCGTGCGCAAACCGTGCACAATCCATTGCCCTTTTGTTATATTTAAATGTTCACCCAAACGCACCCCCGAGTCACTACTCCAAAACAGAGGTGCTTATATACCTCAAAATTACCTAGAAACGTAATGTGATATTACAGTCTTCCACCTCTAGATTACCCAATGAATTATAGATAGACAATTGGGCTCACACATTTTATAAGATATGTTGTGCTCCCTTTCACTCATGAGATAAAATTGGGCTCGACGCTACGTATAAACGTCATCGGGAAAAACCATGATATATAATGGGGAATTACCCTTCATAAGTAATATCCACGGTCCAATCCATTAAAAAACCCTTGATAGATCTTTTAAACCCATGTGTAAACACCTCCAAATTTTCAAATACACTTTTCATGTAATAATCACTTCATATTCTAAAAACTGTGCACAAAAAAACTACATTATTTTGAAGAAACACTAAAAAAATATAAAGGGATCATTAAATAATTTAAAATCCAAGAAAAGTTGAAATTTGTTTCACTAAGTATGTGTTAAAAAACATTACATGTTATTGGAACAAACAGACCATCATTAAAACCCATAAAATCATTTTAAAAGGTATTTTTAAATTATAGAGTACAATACTACATTGAAACATTTAAAATAAGATAGAAAATTCCATTTTTAAAAATCCATGTGAATATAAAAATATTCATAAAAACCATTATGAAATCATGGAAATTAAAAATATATATTTAGAAGAATAAATATTTAGGACATTTAAAATGATGTTTTAGTAAAAGATTCCATTACCATGAGTCTGACTTGTCTCATACGATCATAATATTCTGAAATAAAATGCATAGGATAAATTACAATTGATGTAGAAATATTTTTTCAGGTTTATTATTCAATTAGTATCACTTAATACCCTGATATTATAATTAGTTATTTATTTATATTAATGATACCAGATTAATTATTTCAAATGGTTGAAATTATTTGAAGGTAGTGGAAACAGAAATAAATTAGAAACAATTAAATAAAAAGGATACATCTTCTTTGGGTGATTCTCTTAGATTGTCACCTTAACACATCTAAAAATGTTTTTATGCGGACCATAATTCCAATATAATGTGTGAAGAGATTATAGATATGTATTTATATATATCTGGGCAATGGAAAAATATTTTTTTTTGTAAATAAAAAATTTAATGGGTTTTTTTTCATATGAGAGGCTTGGGGATCTTTTGAGATTCATCAAAATATTAAATAAATACAAATTAATTTTCAAATATGAATGGATCAAAACTATTTAATTTAATATATTTAATTTTTTTGGATCTAATACCCTTAATATAATAAAATAAATATGTTTTGATTGTTTTTAATCTTTATCTTTTTGTTTTAACACATATTAATTCTTATATTAATATCATGAAATTTACACATCAATGTTACTATAAAAAATATTAATTTTTGAACGAAAAAAAAGTTTCATTGATATAAAATTTAGACATACCAAAATTAGTTTGAATAACTAAATATTTTTATAAATTCTTTATCATTTTGAAAAATATTATTTATTTTAAAATACAGTTAATATAAATTTTAACAAGATTATTTATTTGACTTTTTATGTATATAATAATAAGTAGATATATTTTAAAAAACTATATTAACATATCCATAACATGTAAATATTGTCCATAAAATTATTCCATGATATATATAATATAATATTATATTTATTTTAATATTCTTAATATCATATATTTGATTTAATTAATAATTAAGAAATTACTACATCTTTACTGTTTCACAATTTAATTCAATTTTTTTAATTCTAAAAAATTATAATTAAAATTACATAATGTAGTTACTGATTTTTAACTTAATTATAATATTTCAAATCTAATATATATATTATATAACCCCATATCAATAATATTTATCTCATTAATTACAAAACGATGAAAACATAGATTTTTCTTCAAATAAAATACTATAAATGTATTAAATTCGTCCAAGTGTCTCCATGATCTCACAAAATCGTCCCAATATTAAATTTGGTTGAAAATATCTCATCCAAGGAGATTTTAACAGGTTTAGAATAATTATATAATAATTTAAAATTTCATTTTTCCAATAATTTATTGAATTACCCTTAACTGTGGTAGTAAAAATCTATCTAAATTTACAATTCATATATTGGTCCGAAAAGGGACCTATTTACTAAATTTAGAGGTTATGATTCAAAATATAGAATAAATATTTCAAAATTAAAAGAAGAAAATTTCTAAAATTAATCCCATTGACGAAATGATCAGAAATGTATTATTTGAAAATGTACAAAATTTTTAAATGTTTTTATAAACAAATTAAAATTAAAATTTAATCAAATGACATAAATTGTATTAAGTGATTAAATAACATGATCTATTTATAATTTTATTTTACTTATGAAGATTTTGGTTATGGTAATTATAATCACGCAAAATTAATGTTTAAAATGATTCATGATATACAATGATCCCTTGACAAAGGAATTAGGTTGTTTCATTTTACATGATGAAATGGTGAAATATTATAATTCATTTCAATTGCAAGCTAGTGAGAAATGTTATGATAAACATGAGTTTTAATTTGAATGGTTATTTTTTCATTTATTATATTGGAGAGTTTTATTTATGTTAAAAATTAGATTATATATAGATATATATTGGTCACAATATCGTGATGTATTAATTCATATGGAAGGATTCCAAAATACACCAAAATTTGTGGTTATATTTATTCAATGTATATAATTTCAAAATAAATTACTATCATAGAAAATAAAAAATAGTGTATATTCATTGAGAAATAAATCAGGATACCTTATCAACTATGTGGATAGAAATTATATAATCCTCACAAGTATGAAAAGGAATTACATGTAGATTATTAGGCCACTATTGAAATATTATCATCTCAAAATTATTTCCCAATGAATAATAAATGTGTAGATCAAGAGTCACAAAATAATAATAAAATATATAGAAGATGTTTGGTTATATTATTGATTCCAACCATTAAAAACATTGATTTTTTATAATTATATTTGAGATATATATCACATCCATACTAGAGCAGTAGAGGGAGGGTTTGAATGATGCACAAATACTATCACTCTCCATTAACAGGGAAGAATAATGTTGATTAGATATTTGAAATTAATTTTTTTATGGGACAATAACTATGGGTTATTTCATGGTATATATGTTAAATCAGGGTCTACAACCAATTCTAAGATGTAAATTATAAGTATGAGTGGATAATGTAACCATTAAAAAACCTAAATAAAAATATGAAACAAAATTCACAAATTATTTCATTATAGGTATCCCCAAGACCTCTAATAGAGATAATTACTTTTGGTTAATAGTGGATCAATTTATTTAATCTGTACACATTATTTCTATTTGAGTGTATTTCTCACTTGAAAAATAAGTTAGGATATACATAATGGTATTGATAATGCTACATGGGGTTCCAATTTCTATTTTATATGATTGGATACAATAATGACATCAATGATCAAGATAAGTCTTCAAGGGTAATTAGATATTAAACTAAAATTTATTATTTTCTTTTATCATTAATGTGGCCATTAATCTAAAAGAACCATTTATAAATCAGATGATATATTTTGATATTACATAATATATTAAATATGAGTTTTGGATCAAAACCAACCATAGGTTATGTTCATATGTAAAAACAAGTTTCAATTAGGAATCAAAATTACATATTATAATGTTCTATATATGAAGTGATAAAGAACTCCAAAATGATAGAATGGAGTTGGAGAGAGAAATGTTTTGTGACTAGATCTTATGTGGAAAATAATTAAAGAGCCATAAACCAGTCTAAAATATCTCAAAATAATGAAAATTAGATAAAAGAGATATGTAGATTATTTTATTTGGGAACATTAGATTAAGGTTGCTTAAAATTTCTCCTATAAAATATTAGTTCCAAATAGGGTTATTATATTTAATTATAAGTGGACATTCTCCCTAAATGCATTGGTCCCTCAGAGTTTTGTGTCGTTTTGGGGAATTTTGGAAATTTACTACCACTACCAAAAACCTCTAACAAATTTATGATATATTCCATTTATTACATTTAGGTAATTACATACAATACCCATCAAGTGTAATAAATTTATAGCCCATTCAACTAAAATATAATCTCTTTTATGAGGAATATTTAAAGGAGATCATGTATTATTGATATAAATTATTATGAAATAAGTGACCTCACAAAATAAATGTATTTTTGAAAAATCATAATTTTGATGTGGTGTCACGTGAACCAGTAGGTGAAATGTGGAAGAAATGAAATTATTTTATTTTTTATTGATATTTTTGTTGTGAAATGATTTATTTGGTAGAATAATATATCACTTAAAATTATTAGTTTTAGGTACCCTTAAAACAAATATCATTTATTAAATAACCTAGTATAAATAAAACATTGAAATTAATTGAACAATATCTTATTCTATTAATGTAGGATACTAAAATGAAATATAATTATATAAATTTTTAGATAAATAAATGAAACATATTTATAATTAATATAATATAATAATAATAAATCGTGTATTTTAAAATATATTAATGATTTTTTTAACAATCCTCGTCTACTAAGTAGAGAATATCGTTGTTAATAACAATAAAATGAGTCAAAAATATAATTAATAATAAAATATAATGAGAAAATAAATGAGGGAATGAGATAAATTGACGTAGTGATGTATGTAATGTTATATATACCTATAGGCATTAAATATGGTTGTTGTATATACATTTTCACTATATTTCAATTATTAATATATGTCGACAAGGGGAAAAAAGTGGTTGTTGTTAATATATAGAATTTGTTATTATGTAGTCATTTGGTATATAAAATCCTCAGATATTATAATGATTAATGTGTTAAATTATATTTCATATATATGTATTAGGGATTCAAAATTAATATAACTATAATATACTGAAATTAAAATAAATTTATTAATATGGCTGGAATATATTTAATTAATCACATATTGAATGTTTTTATATAAAAAAAGATGTTAGGTCATATTATAGTAAAACTATTCAATTGGAGGCTCATTTATCTAATCTTGATAAGGTGGAAGAATCCAAAATAATTTCTCTTCATGAATCCTTATATGGAATTTGAAAAATGTTTCTTGAGGGAAATCATCTGTTGGCGAAGATCAAGATTATAAAAATCACAATGGGATCGATGCTAAATGAATCACCACCCATGAAGGGAACAATTTTTATTGTCACATTCAGTTATAATAAAATGGTTTTTTCTGGTTTTTATATGTAAAATTTGGGTTGATTATAGGATGTAATTATTATTCAAATAATATTTTTTAGACAATATTTAATTTTATTATTAATAGTATTTTATGAATTTTTATATAATATGTTTTCTACCAACATTATTAATTTTAATTGATGATTTTAATAAAAATATTATTAAAGTAAATTAATTATTAAAATATAAATGTTATAATTTTAATGATTGGTTACATAATAATGTAATAGGAATAAAATCATTTATGGTAAAAATGAATCATTTTATAGTACTAAATTTATTTGTTTTGGGTTTTTTATTTTTATAAATTAAAACTATTAAAATTATATATTTTATTTAATTAAATATATTATTCATATACTGAATTAAATTATTGAAAATTCATCAACTAATTATTATTTGGTAATAATTAATAAGTATTTCATATAATGTTTAAAAAAAAATTAAAAAAAAAAGTTATTTTACTAAATTTAATTTTAATCTCTTTTATAAATTAAATTTAATCAAATGCATTAAATTTTTTAAATAATTTAAAAATAATTAATAAATTATAGCTTCCATTTTTTGAAATAACTATGTTACACATATAAAAAACGTAAGTTACTGAGATCTGTTGTAAAATTATATAAAAGGTAAATATATCTTTAAATTGATAAAATATCGCTAAAATTAGTCTAAAAATATATTTATATAGCATTTAGAAACCCTATTACTTTTTTCAATTATATACCAACTTTAATTGAATAATTACATTCCTTATAGATGAAGGAATGTGTATTTATGAATAAGGAACTCAAACCCAACCATAAAAAATCATCTCCACTACCATTATCAATCAATGAATTTTACATAATATAATTTCCAATATCCTTATAAGTTGATTCACTAAAATACATATGTTATTTTTGTAATACCATTATCTCAAAAAGGATCCCAAAATGCTTCATTTTAATGGAGGTATGTAAGGAATGAGTCAATCATTCAATGCCCGTATAAACATTTTTTAGAAATATTAATTATCTTCTTATACATCTTCTTAATTAACCATAATCAACACCTTTAGAAATATGTAATTTACATATATATTATTAATAAGAATATTTATTTCAACTATATAACAAAATATTATTACTCATTCGTTCCTTATAACAAATTCTTCATTCGGTTGGTTTTACCAAGAAAACAAATGATGATATAACATTTATAACTTGAGTGACTGAGAAAACAAAATTAATTTTAATATACGGAAATTAGGTGTAATTTAATATATATATATATATATGTATGAATATATATTTATTTATTTTAATTTTTAAATAATTTATTTTGTTCATTAATAAAATAATTTATTTAGTGATTCATAATTCAAACAAATTGATACTTTATAAATTTTAATTACATACGATTTCACTATAATATAATAAATAGGTAGGGAATTACAGTAATATATAAATAACATCTATATCATATTGATTCTATTTTGGTGGTGATAAACACATTATCTTGGATATGGTATTGAAACCACCATACTGAAGCTTGCATGAATCAAATAGGACAATTGAATCCAATAAATAATTTTAATTATGAACAATTAATAAGTACGTAGTATGGAAACATAAAAGATTCTTTTAGAAAACAAATATACCATTGTTTATAATATTTAATTATATGAATCATAAATTTAATTATATGTAATTTAAAGAGACCCCAACAATTATAGAATCCATTTTAATGGATTTTCATGACCCAATACCAATTTCTCTGGATCATACTCATTCTTATTTGACTCTGTTTTATTATGTCTCCTATATTCAACCCCATATTATTTTGTTTTTTATTTTTTCATCATTTATCTGGAAAATAAATTTCTTATCATGCCTTATTTTTTATTAATTATTACTTCTATAAAATAAAATATTAATGATGATTATTCCTACCCTTTATATTTAGTATCTCCCCATCGTTCCTATATTATTTGTTTAACAAAAAAAATCTCATTTTGGTTATTTTTATAGATTATAATTTTTTCTATTTCTTACCATTAATATTTATCTTTATATTTAATCCATAAGAAACAATTATTACCAATATATCAATGTGGGTAATATAAAAACTATTATAAGGTGATAAATAATAAATTCATTCAATGCTTTTAACATTTTTGTCATTAATTTAATATATTATAAGGTTACCATTATTTATTTTCATAGATTTGTTATTAGATCATTATTATTAAAATAAATTTGTAAAATTATTCTTCAAAATTTGTAAATGATTTTATAAATTACATATATAAATATTTTTACAATAGTTGAAAGAAAATTACATTCATGATTAATGTCCCATTTTCATCTAAATCAATAAAATAAAAATCCTAAAATAATTTGAAATAGATTACTCACTCCATAGTTTTAATAGTTTCCATAATACTATAGGAACAACTTCATATTCAACAATCCCCAAAAAAATATCAGGGTTAGATAACATATTATTGGGAGTTTTTTCTTCCCTATTGATTATTGGAATGGATATAACATGATAAAGACATACAATATCAATACTAGCTGGATGAATGGATGTGATGGTATAATCAGAGAACACATTTGTAATTCTTCCAAATAAAACTATATAGTCATAAAAATATATTATATGTTTGAACATTATCATTAATAAAATAATTCATAAAAATATAATAAAAATACAACGTGTGACACCCCCCCCCCCACAAATGGAATATAGAAGTTATAGGGTTTCTATATGTAGCCTAGTGACATAATGTGAATTACTTCAAGTGTCTATGATATTATGGATAAATCATTTATAGTATCAAGTGTTTTATGAAAATATTAATTTCCATTAACATTATGAATATTAATTATAGGTATATTTATTATATTCCATTAATATATTTGAACTGAGTGAAATGTTATTCAAACAAGATAAGAATTAAGATAAAAACATTTTAATGAATTTTATTGGAAGATTATAAAAAATTTAAATGAAGAAATATATTTTAACATAGAAAGGATGATTATATTTCATAAATGTACATAAATTAAAATGTGGTAATAAATACAAAACAATTTCATTTTCAACTATGAAATACTCAATGTCAAATTTACCTAAGAAAACAGATGTTAGTGAAACTAAACCTATAATGAAAAATATTATCTGGAAATGGGAAATCATTTTATAAAATAGAAATTAATAAAATATAAATTATTACTTTTCATTGTGAAGTTATAATGGACTGAATTTATAGTATATAAAGGGGGTTTTGTATCCATTATATTACCATTAGAAAGGGTGTTGGTTTATTCAATATAATAATAGTAAACAAGGTACTATATTTGACTATAAAGAATGTGTTTTAATAATATTTTTTTTAATTTATTACCTTATTATAGATTATATCAATTGAATTTATTAATATAATTCAAGGAATGATGGTTATATGAAATTAGTTACATCCAATAAGTAATTTTGTATCTATAATGAATATTAAATAATCAATTCATGGCTAATAAAAAACTACTCTTCAAAAAGACAATGATTTTTTGACATATTATAAGTTATTTAATAAAATTTAATTTTATTAAAGGTGGATTATAAAATTTAGTTAAATTTTTTAAGTATATTATAAAAAATTAATTATAATTAATCAAATGATGTTAAAATTTTTATGAATATTGATAGATGAATTTTAAAACTGATAAAAAAATTGTGTTATGAAATGTTATTTTAGTATAATAAATTTATCATATTTTAAGAATAATTTTTATTTAATATTTAATTTTGATAGTTAAAATCATTTTTTTCCACTAATTTAATATATATTAGATAATATTATATTATAATAATAAAACTTAATGTTTAAAAAACCTTTTTTCTAAAAAAATTATTCTTTATAAATTTTTTGTTATAATTGAAAAGATTAATTCATCATTATAAAAATTTAAAATACATCAAACAGTGTTAAAAATTTTAATTATCGCAATAAATGTAGTTAATGTAGGTCATCGTGAAATTTTAGTAAAAAAATATTACAATTATAAATTTTAAAATAAGGTAAAAATGGTGTAAATGGATGTTAATTAAAATGGGTCAAATATTTTAAAATTAACATAGTATGTAGACATTCAATAATTCATATTTTAAACATGGGATCCAATCCTAAAATTCTAATAATACAATTCCAACTTTGCTCAACTAATTCTCACATTGTTAGGGATTTATGTTTCAACAAATTTATGTTTCTAAAAAATTTCCTCACATTCGTCATTAAAGAGTACTCCCTTCTAGAGATTCAAAAAAAAAAATTTCCTTAGTTATCTCTTTAATTAATTCTGATTATACCTCTATTACTGTCTTCATATATCATTTATATACATTGGTAAATTTAAGGAGGCATATACCCTTCATTTTGAAGGAATATGTTGTGAGATTGAGTGATTCCATCATAGTAAGACGTGAGTTCATATCCATTCCTTTGATTTACATTATTATATACACTATTCCTAAATATCATCAAATACTCTAAATAATAACTATTAAAAAAAATTTGATTCATTAAAAATTACATTATTATAATATAACATTGTGATATTTCTGATTCCTTAGTCATAACATGTTCTCATTTTAGTTAATTTTACCACCATCATGAACAAATCAATAATATAACAATCATGAACGATTGTAATTTCGAAAATAAATTTAATATAAATCAATATTTCTAATTTTTTTATAAATTATATAGTGAATATGTTTATATTTTTCATTTTTGGATTGTGTTTGTGTATATGTTTATTAATTAAAAAACACAATTCTTTTTTTCGAACATAAATTCAATTAAAAAAGATATTATAACTAATTTTCCTGAATTGTCACCATATCTTTTTTAAAATATAAATTGGAATTCAAAACTATATGAATGACCATATGTGACCTCCATCAAATTTATAATGATTATAAAAACTTGATTAATGGTCCAAGACCATATCCACCATACCAATGTTTGAATATTATATATTTTACAATAAACACCTAAATATTACTTTCAAAACCATAAATATTTATTTATTTTTAATTATGAATAATAGATTAATTTAATAAATTTAATAAAAAATAAATATAATTTTGATATAGATAAAAAATAATCCAATATTTATTATATACTAATTTAGAGCTTATCTAATCAAAGAGGAACCAAAGGTATTATTTTTTTCTAAACATTCATTCACTGAATAATATTTCATTTTCACCACATGTTTTATTTTTTATGGAATACACTTCTTATAGTTTCAATTAATTGTAATTTTAAATTATTTTTTGGGATGTAAAAAAATATCTATGTTTCACTCTATTAATTTATTTGGATTGAAAATTTAATAATGTTTAAATAGATTTTTGTTAACTCAATTTCCATTAATGGTTTTATAATTATTCTTTAATCCTTTGTGTATGATCACATTTTCCAACCATATGCTTCAGTATTATTTGAAAATAGTTGTTGGCTCTCTATTTCATCATATGGATGATAAAGTGAGAAAGGGAAATGAATTTGAAAAAAGATGGATAAGATAGATAAATATATCCATGATTTGTAAATCCCCAAAAATTGGTTCTCCCATGGTGTCTCTAATCACCATCAGCATGCAAGCACTTGCATGGAACCCAACTTACAAGACCAAAAAAATCACCTAGGGTCTCATATTTTCATATAATTAGACACTTGGAGCCTTAATTTCTAAGGATGAATTTCAACAAAGTCTTACTGATACTCAGATCACCCATTTACTTATCTCATGTCCTCCAAAACCTCCATGGTAGTTTCATCAAACAAAAAGAGTGGAATTAGAGGGGGATAATGAGAATTAATTTCATTGAATGTCAAAAATAAACAACACAATAACAAATTTTTTTCCAGAACCACTAAAATATGGACACTTGTGCAACCGTTCATCCTCAAATAAGAACATGCACTCCTAACTTCTCAAAAAATTTGTGAAGATCTATGAAGTCTTGAAACAAGTCTTACCAAAGTGTAATCATCAAAATTTTTAATTTCCCTATGTGAAAACATTAATCCCAAGAACACTTGAACAGAGAACTCATGTGTAGATCACCCGGTGCACTGTCCATCTGGGTTCACCTCACCATTTAGCCAGCATAATCTTTTCCTGAAGCCTCCTTCAAAGTAACTCATTTTAAGGATTCTCCTTTACTGGTTACCTTTCCTGAAAGGGATCGTGATTAAACATCCTCCAAGACCACCTGATTTACAAATCCATAAGGAAAATAACATCAGTAAGTATCCCATTTGGATTTAGATTTCTAAGGTCATAGGTTTCCCACACATGCCCTACCAATGGGTAGGGATCCTTGAGGCATCATTAGATTTGGATATGTAGAGTCATGTGGACCCATACGCCACAGTCAGTGTTGTGGAGTTCTCAGTCTTTGATTCTGAGGATAAGACTCTATCCACCCCTTCACATCTCTAAGACCTAGAGCCTCTCGTTCCCAATAGGAAGTGTATGGATCACACATTGACTTTCTTTCCATATGGAATGAGATCCTCCTTCTACTACAGAACTGTTTTTATGGAAATCATCATAGTATAATCACCTACCCTATCTTGTAGGATGTTACAGTATTTCTCTTCTCAGTGTCCATTACCTCTACTCATTCTATACATTGGACCCATATTTATTGTAAATTGGTTAGGGTGAAGAATTGTATCGATGAAATATTCCATCATAGCCATGACCTCTTCCTCTGTAGCCCCATCCTCTTCCAACATCAAAGGATGAAAATCATTTTTTTTATATTTCACAATCTACCGCTTCTCACACCAAACATGACTCACGTGCACAAAGTGGATAGTAATGATCATGACATCCACATAATCCACCTAGAGGATTGAAATATGATAACTATGATTTTTATTAACCATAATAAATAGTAAACACACTTAGGCTCTATGCTCAATGGGTTTTCTCCCTAGAAATAATCCCCAATCACAATTCCCATAATATGGGAATCCATATCAGGAGTAATCCTCAGGTTATGCCACAAAAAAAATACTAGTTAACGAATTCCTCATGTCCTTTCTTTAGAATATCTTTCTTAGGATTAATCCCAAACATATCATCTCAAAGGGCCATACTCCCCTATGATACATACACATGAGGGCCTCCACATGAGTGGTTCCCCACTAATGAACTACATGGGATTTTATTTTCATCAATATGGGACATATAGGAAGCCTCCTAGATGTTCAATCCCAACCCACAAAATCATCCATGTTCTCTCTAAGACATATTACTTGCAAGGACTAATTTATCTTGGAACTAAAATCTCATCCATTTTCTCAGGTCGGATTAGTTATATGTCACTAATAAAAAATTAACGAGGCACTTTCCACCAAGATGTCATTAACAAATGAAAATAAACAATATGGTTGGGTCCTTATCAACATACCTTAAATGTTATTATGTGTACTATTTAGCGACATTGAACTATGTGGGTTATGATTCCTTTCACAAGGATACATTGTCCAAACATGATTAAAAAATTCATCTCCTTGGATGATGATACATTGCACAGTCACATTCGTCAACCTAGTTGATCATAAAATAAATAGTGCCCCACTACATGGTTAGAAAACCATTAACTTCATAGTAACATCCAAAGAATCCATAAGTAGTTTATAATATAATATCATCATTGGAAAACCATGGATAAAAATAGATATATTCATTGACATAGAATATCAAATACATAGGGACGATTTCAAATTCCAGAAATGATCATAATTGATTTCTAATATTGTGATATAAAATATTAGACATGTGAATTAATGGTGTATTCATGAATATATCTGAAATATTTAAGATATTTCTAATATAGGAAGTAATTTCCCTTAAAAGGGTATTATGGGATGACATCCCATCCTCTAGACTAATGAAAGTTCTTAATTTTCATGGGTAAAAATAAAAAATTATTACATACCTTTGGAAATCATTTCACTATATATATTTATCCATTGGGTGTTTCTAGTTACATGAATAAGCCCATTAGAAAACATTCATAAATAATGATTTACCCAATGAATTCATATTTCTCAGGGAAACAGAAAATGGTTATCCTGGCAGGAATCATTTGAAAATGACATTTCCTTTAATTAAAGTGGTGAACAAATCATCCTTAGTATGGCCATGCCATTTTTTGATGAAGTATTATTTCCACTAGGAAACAAATTGGTGAACTTGATGTGAATCCTTATCCAATATGATAGTGTCACCTACATATTCAATGCCAATAATTCTCAAAGGAAATGAGGAATGGGAAATGCAATAAATCATGCATATATTCAAATTAAATATGCTACATTTTTGTAGACAATTTATTTATTTTTCATTTATCCAGTCATATCCTTCCGAGAAATACCTCTAATACAATATATTTCATCCATTATACACCCATTAACACCGAATCTACTGCTTATATAGGATCCTCATCTACTCAAAGGATTCCATCACATAATCAGTTTCTTTAATGTTGGGTACTCAATTCATTAGTTTTATAATAGAATCTATATGATACCATACCAAATAGGGAGTCTTATTGATTGCCCCTATAGATAAAAAAACACCCCATGTAGTCTGGTCCATGACAACCAGTGGTCATGAAGTGTATAGTTCCAACAAACATATTCATTCGTTTCTGAAGATTTTCCCCAAAATTAAACATCATGTTCCTCCAATACTTAATGTTGGTGGACAATGTGGCCACTTCTGGCTTCATCTAAGAGACAAAGGGGTCCTTCTCAAGAGACCTACCAATACTCACAGTTGCAAATTCCATGAGGCAATGGACCATTAACAAGATGATGGTGTCACCATAAACTATCCGGATTAGGTCCCTAAAACTAAGGAAAACAAGATGGCCCACTGTGCATGACAACTGTATAATAGGATGAAGGTTCGCACATTTTCCCCCGCAAGAGGATCCCATTATCCCAAATTTTTTGGAAAAAATCTTGTGAGCACATACACCCGTCAACCGTCATTCAGCCTAATAGAAAACTGGACTAGTAGGATTTAATGAATCCCACCAACTAAATAAAAATAAAACCTGTAAGTAGGAATATAAAATTTCATTAACCCACTAACCATAGTAAAATACTCCTCTGGAATCACTCAATGAAGTCTATAGGCCACGTTTGGTGGAATGTAATGACTAAGAAATCACACCTAGTGACATTTATTTATCCTTCCAATAGCCTCAATTGGAATCACATAGAGAATCCAGTAAGAATTTCTTAATTAAAAGTACAGGAAAGACTCAACTCTATAATAAATAGTACTATAGGTATCCACTGATCAGAAAGAGAGGATAAGAGTACGTACACACACCTACTCCAGATGTTGAATGGACTTATCACCCTATTCTTGTAACTAAAGTACCCAAGAACATCTTATCATTGATAAAAGGGAAGATGTTAATTCCTTCCCACTTTCTAAAATCATTTTAGGATATCATCATGGTGATGATAATAGTTAATGTGGGACCAAAGATTTTCTCTATCCCCTCAAATTGAGTATTTAATTAGCATAACACTACGATTAAGAATAATACATTCACTCTCATCTAATAGGGTCATGGGGAAAACTCCCTTGTAATATATGGACAACAAGATTAGGAATATTCAACCATTCTAATCAAAGGTAATTAGCCTATTCCAATGGCCACTACAAGGAAAGTACATACACATTTCCATGATGGCCACTTCTCCCAGTAAGTAGCCCCAAATTCATGTAAAAATACTTCCAATAAAAATTCTCATGGAGAATAATTGGAGATCCACGATCCAATCTATGAGCTAGATTCAATTTACATTGGATTTCATGAAGCCCTAAGATGTTTATCTATTGCATATAAAGATACTACAATCACGTTACCTAATTATGGGAGTAGGGGTAGTAATTCTTAATATCCTTATTAGGTACTCCCCCAAGAAGTGTTTCTTCATAGAAAAATATTTGATCTATCTCGAGATCTTATCTCTTGATGACATCCATGGAAACCCTTTATGTGGTCAGGAGAAAAAGGAGGAAGAGGGTATTCCCCTTACTGCAATCCCCAATAGAGGTCCACCCCTTGATGGAATTCGATGCAAAATTTATCTCTATTGTAGTGATTCAAATTTTCAAGAGAATTTTAATATTTCTAATGTTGTGGCATTAAATACATCTTATTTTTAGGAACATACAAACATGAGTCCAATCATGTATGATGCGTTGTCACTGGAAGGTGATCATCATTCTAGACTAGATGAGATTCCTTGGAGAGGGTCATTCTTCGAACCTCCCTTCATGCATTAACCATTCAACATAGTAGAGGAAACACTGGATAGTCTCATTTCATTTATTAATATAGTCATTGAGCACTGAGTCTATTTTGACTATGTCATGTAACCTCTTATAAAAGTTGTTGAAGATCTATTAATCATGGGGAAACAATTGTTGAAGGATGACATACCAGTCATGTTCTGCCCTTTATCCACCTATCAATATAACATTATAGAGCTGTTAACAGAATATTTTTGGCATGAAATCCACTTCAACAAATGAAAAACGATTTGTAACCTAAATGGAAATCCATTAACATATGATTTATATCAAATTCATATCATTGTAAAACAATGGTTTTGTGCCAAATTGACTAGGCATCTCTCCTAGATTCCTAAAAACCAAAGATGAAGAAAAATTTGGGAGCCCGTTAATGTTCATGCCCCAAGGAATTAATGATATTCTGAAATATGATCATAGATACCCCATCTAGTGTTCATATCAGAGGATAGTGTGTACACTTTTCATTTCATTTCACTACACTCTCTTTCTAAAAAGTCTCACAAAATGAGGAATCCTAAAACAGTATTTCAATAGGATTTCTTCAACAAATTGAATCGATTCATGACCAATGATATGATAAAAAATAATATCCCCCAACCGACATTCATTAATTTCACATTGAGAGAGAGAAAGATTGTGATATACTTTTGCATCAAAAACATCAGAAGACTAAGCACGCTTCCTTCGTAGAGGATATCATCCATCAGATTGAGAAATGTATGCAATAAATCATTGTTATTTCAAAATGGGTGATTTATGTGAGTGTTGGATAATGAAAGTATCCACCATTTGGACCATAATTGATAAAATTAGAGGGGAAGATGTGGTAATATAATCTACAATAGATCTAGAACAACCCCACCCCATTGGGGTGTTGCCTTTTTAAACCCAACACATAAAATCACATATCTATGCTCGAATGGTTGTGATGAAAGAACTGTAATATCCCTAACCATCAGGGTGGATGATTTTATTCTCCAAAGATCCCCTCTTCAGTGGGTATCAGACTTCTCCATATTAGGGATGATTTCATTGAGTGAATCCTGTCAATTTTTCTCATCCATTGATCTGATGCAATAATATAGAACACGTAAGACTGAACACTTTGGGGATTCCCTTCAGGTCACTGTCCATAAAATATCCCCCAATAAACTAATGAATATGTGGAAATGGTCTTGTGGTGGAGGCAGATAACAGGGATCTCATAGAGATTCCAAAATAATACATGTGATGCACTACACATTAGTGAATGTCGTCAATATTACCATTGTAGAACCTCTTGAACACATGACTTATGCAAGGGATTTAAAAGGAGATGTTCATGTTAATTATATGGTACACACTAAAATGAATGCATAAAGTTTTCATAATTGAATCCATATGCTCACCCAAATTTTTTTAATCCACTCTAATAATAAAACTCTACCTCCTTGAAAGGAACCTATAATGGGAAATGAAAATGTTCATTCCATGTCTTACCTCCCCCTAGAAAAGAAAAATCCCTTAATATAGAGGAAATATTTTCATAGAAAGATGAGGAAAATAGATATTTGAGATGACTCGACTTCAGGTTAATCTCCAACAATATTCTTTGTAGATATGCTCCTCACTTAGACCCTCATCTCTAACATACAGTTGGGGAACGTCATCAAAAAGGGTCTAACCCAATATCTAACGTTTAAAGGTAATATCCACTCAATGTATAATATCAACCACCAATATATTTTAATCCCCAAAAAGTTTATCTGGAATTCGTTCCATTGGGTACACAACCAGAACATGGTCAGTAACATCCCTATAGGCCTACACCTATTGGATACCAATGAAAGATACCAATAGAGCCACCTACAGTGATACTTATAGTATTCTCACTTTTTTAGGCTCCTTCCACCGCACCAATTCTGGTCCAGACTCGTCCAGATATTCCTAGAATTCTTATGAACACCATTAAGTAATTAACGACTTGACTAGAAGCTATAGAAGGATGATTCATGATAATACTGCATAAAAAATTCTTATCTCAAATGGGGTGAACTTAACCCTCCCCCACTAACAATTCGAAACCATACATTTCAAAATTTCAACACCAAAAGAGTTCTAAAGCGGAACATTAAGCATTTCATATCTCGCTGTGATCCCATGATGGGAACTCCTGAACAAAATGAAGCTGTGAAAATTAAATTCATTGTACATTAATTGTAGGGGACAACCTTTTTATGTTAAATGAGTTTTCTATCCCAATAGATCACTGGATGGAAAAATATCCATTAGATTTTTCTTTTCCAGTATTTCTCAAAACTATAGAAGAATACAGTTTTCAATATCAAAATATTAAAGAAAAGGGACAATGAAAGAGTCTTAGACTCATTACTTTGTGGATTGTATTGACTTACACTATGAACCTACTCCTCCCTCAAGAAATTCTGTTACCTATATTTGTAGGAAATCTCCTGGATGAGTTCCACACACCATTGACCCCTGTGAAATACATAAGACAATTTTTGTATTTGGCTACAATTACTCAATAGTTGAAAATCCATTATAGAGATTAAATCCACATCCTGAGTAATCTAATTAACATAGAAAAGGGGAACAATAAAGGAATTAGACAATACAATTACACATAGTCAAGTCTGATTATCCACTCCCACATCAAATCCCACATTGTACTGTAGGCCCCCAACTCTTGAGAGTTGATTGCAATGACCACCTCATCCTGATGATCAATGAGATCAGAGGCGGGGACAATTTGAGGAGTTCAATGGAAGTTTTATTCCTTATATAACCACTAAATCCCTGGTTAAATAATATCATTTTTTCAAAATAAAATTATCCAGTTGAAAATTCCAAACAATCTCAACAAATAATGTGATGAGGATCTCTCAAACTATTACCTTTTTCCATAAAATGTTAGGTCATCCCATCTAAGAGTGTTTTTTTTCATGGACATCCAATAAAATTTTATGGATTCTTGGAGAATAAAAATGAAAAATTCACCATCCTAGGTAGAATTCGTTTTTTCCAGTCCAATGGAGGAAGGTAAGTGGAAGGAATTAATATGTGAGAGTGAAAAAAATAGTGATCAGATTTTCAGTAAAACAATAAACCAAAACAATGTAATACTATGAAAATATTTGAAATAGCCAAATGTGCCTCTTTCTACTTCCACTACAACAAATCAAGTTTGATGAATGCCCATAACATTGAAGGCCCATCCTCAAAGAAGTGACATGGTCTAATGGATAAGGGACAAAAATTAAGATTATATTTATTCAAGTCCAATGATTTCCTTGACCTTAGCATATTTTATGGATACCATCCCAAAATCAATTGCACCACCCCACTAAACGGTATGGACAGAGATGAACCATAGATAGAATATATGTTTAATAAGGAGTTTATCTTCGGTTTTGTTAATGTTATTCACTTAATGGATTTCTAATCGAATGATTATATGGATTATAAACCTAATATCCCATCACAAGATTGGGGAACTATAGGAATAGTTCTTCTTGGTCAATAATATAGGGGGATACATGGTCGTTCTAGGAGTAACTACTTTCTCACACCCCTTATCAAACCATTTGAAAGACTGAAACCCGTGGGAATTATTTTCAAGGATCTCAATAGGAAGAAGGGATTTCTTCATACACACATAAAATGGTCTCCAAGACAAGATTATCTTAGAAGACCGATTAGAGGTTACACAACCACCTCCTCAGTAGGTAAGAAGACCTAATCAGACTATTCCAACAAATATATCAACACTTATAGATCCTACCCTAAAGTGATGCTTGTCCACAATAGGAACATCATCTTCTATAGTTCCCTTAAAATATAATTTTCATTTCAGAAATCATAGAACATTTGAAAAAAATGATATATTTAATAAATTATCCAAAGTTTCTTCTATGTTATAAATCCTAGATGATCTGAGTCTGTCAAATGACTTCCAGGAAGCACAATTTGACGCATTTGTAGGTGCTAAAAATTTGATGTTGAGGTCACTATTGATGAATTATATCGTGAAGAGACTGATCCTACAGAATTCCATGTGGTCATTTCATTCATTGAACAAGATATGGATACTATCATATAAGTAAATTGTAGACCAATATATATATCTTGAGGAAAAAAATGGAATTAATATCTGATAATACTTTATTGAAAATTGCTCAAGAGTCAACCACATCCCAATTCAGACACTTCTCTAAATTTGTCTCAATAAATCTAACATGTATTCTTCCACTATAATGTTATAGGTTTATGAAAGAAATGATAATGTACCACGTAGAAAGAATACACATAGGACTATGTTCATTGATGGTGTATCAATATCAGTGTTCATGGTGTTCTAGCAGGACACTACATTTAATGTTTTATTCAAAGAAGACCTTGGCTAGAGCCACATGTTTCCATTCGTTCTTCATATCATTAATGCATTCGATATTATCTAAATGGTCAAACTAGGACATTATATAGTGATAAGGATACATTCAAATTAAGTTATACACAATGCATTAATGTTGGATTATATCATAATTTAGCGATGAAATCAATGGATAATAATGTCTCCTATGTCAATTTCCGAAATGGCTTGGAGATGATCCCAACTGACCCTTTCAAGAAGATCAGTGTTGATTATGCATTTCATCTTAATAAAATTGAAGTGGTGGAACAAAATTAAAAAATTTTATCCAGTGGATTCTATAATGTCATTCACGATATATGGTCCTAATAATGGTAATAATGTTTACTCTCTATGTGATAAAGAAGTTTGAATGAAAATGTATTCATTCCATAACCTAATCTTAATAAAATCCCAGTTCTATAAGTGAAATTAGAAGATTCTTTCATTACTATATATAAGCTGAAGGGACTCATTATAGGTCACTTTTTTCCATTTTAGTATTCCATGAAGGCTTAATGCAACATTCGAGCCTAAAATTATATCATCATCTTTAAGAATTCTATATTGTGACTACCCACTTCCTTCAAGGAATTTTTTTTATAATATCATCTCCCAGATGATGCACAGACAATGATGCAGGATGAAGAGGAAGATGAAGGGGAATAAGAAGATAATATCAGGTATTCCCCTCTAGAATTTGAGGAAGGCATCTCCACAACTCTAGACAAACATAGAAAAACTTCTAGGTAGAAAAGAATTTCCATTCCCCACTATCATTAGTGAGACCTTGACTACCCAAGACCAGGTCAAACACACATCTTTCCTATATAAGCACTCAGATGCTTCTACCTATAATTAAATAGATATTTTAGGCCTTAACCTAGTGGAGGCCACCCATTATATCGGTTCTCCAAAAGATCATTGGGTTTACAAGAAAGGGTCGAGGAGGACACACCCAACTCACGCCTCTAGGATTGATGAAAAGGTAGAGAATTTAATCATTTATTATTTTATATGATAGGTAAAATACACGGAATGACTATCCAAAATTGACCCTATGAAATATAATAATAGAAGAATCATATTTTTCATTGATTTCAGAGATATCAACCAGTTTTTCCCAAATTTGACTTCCCACTTCCAATCACAAAACTACAAATTCATGTAACAAATAATTATCAGGTCATCTCTTTCATCGATGGCTTATATTGGTATAATAAAATCTGTATGGCCCTGGAAGATGAAGAATCCAAATCCTTCAGAGCACATAAACATTTATTCTAATATCTATTATTTACAATTTTCATGAAGAATGTTGGTTCCCCATATAAATATGTTATGCATCATATCTTAAAACCCTCCATCCGTAACGCTTGTAAAATGTTATTTTGATAATCCAGTGGTCACATACAAACAACTCTATGATCACTTGGATGACCTAGAAACCATATTTATCATGTTTGAAAACATAATCAGATGTTGAACCCGTTGAAATGTTCTTCTGATGTTACCTATGGAAAATTTATCTACTAAGTTATATTCCATTGTGCCATCGAAGTTAATGCTTAGAAGACTAAATCGATGGATGTAAATTCACCTCAACAAAACATGATATAGTACATAGGACATCAAGGAAGCATCAACTATATTCAGTGCTACATATCCACCCTCACAAGAAAGTGATTACCCTTAAAAAATTGATATTGAAGTGGGTCACTTATCACTAGAATAATTAAAGTGAAGAATCATTTGTTTCCGTTGTGAAATATCTCTTGAACCCATGGTATTGATGAAATCTATTAAAAAAATACAACAATATTATACGTGGAAGCATTGGAACAGTCAATGGATGCCTTCCTCACATAATATAATGACTTCAGGAATGAAAATGGCCTTTAATATCTCATTTGAACCATGCTTAATGCAATGAGAAGACATTTAGATATTTAGAAAAGCTTTCTGGTGTTAATATTTGAATTTTAGAAGCTATGTAACTACTTGTAAAACCATGAGATCCATTTTGTCTCTGAAAATTACCTTCTCAAATTTATCTGCAGTCATAATATGCTCACATGGTTCATTTCATGATGGGTGCTTATTATTACATAGTTCCATAAAATGATTGCTCCACAGAATATAGTGAAAGGGAAATCCTCACAAGACTTTCTCACTAAGCACCCATCTACAAAAGAGACTTTATTGAATACTGAAATTCCTAATGAAGAAATAACTTCTCATGAGGATATCCTCTGAACATGAGATATTTATTTTTATTATTCTTATATATTTTAAATGGGGAATAGAATAGAAGACCTTATGCTTAACAATGACATGTATGTAATTGTGATTGTCTCCCATTAAATTAGTATTACCATGCAGTTTCATGTTAACAGATAGTGGTACCAACAACGATCTCGAATATCATGCTCTTATTGGAGTCCTATAATTGGAACTCTATATACTAATTAACAACATAAATGTGTTGGGAGATTTATAATTGATAACTATGAAGATCTATGAACAATATATTATCATATAGGAAGATCTAATTCCACTTTGTGATTGTGTACTAGGGTTAATTGTAGCATTACCCTAAGACACCACATTGTCTCACATACCATGATCACTAAATGCTCGAGAAGAAGAGATTATATATATATGAAACTATAGCTTTAGCAGATCCAAATCAGGAAGAAAAAATCATCAATATTTCCCATTGTGGAATGGTTTCAAATTTTTCAGATTACAGTAGAAAATATCAATGAAATCAATCCCATCCATGAATGATATAGCCCTACAACGTGATGGGTGACACCTGTCATGACGTATCTCCATTGTGGATTACTTCCAAAAAATATCAATGGATGTCAGAAGATATGGTGAAGAGTAGATAATTTCACTCTTTATGGTATCCCAAATCACCATAATGTCCTCTACATGAGATTCTTTGATGGAGTCCCTCTTCGATGTGTTGAGGGAGAAGAAACAATGTATCTTATGGAAGACATATATGAAAGATCCCATGGTTCCCACCAATAATTGTATAGTATTTCTAATAAAATATAAAGTCTTGGGTACTCCTAGACATTGAGGACACATGATTCCACATTATTCACTATGAAGTGTCATCCATTCCAAGAGAATTCCAATTTAATCCATTATCCCCCAATGTTTCTCCATACTACTAAATATTCTTGGAAATATTCCCCATGGGGAATTAATGTTGTTGGACCATATCCACAAGATTCTACTAAGAAGTTCAACTATATCCTTAATGTTACTGATTTCTTCTCTTATTAGGATGAAGAAATACCTCACACTGATGTTGGGACAAAAATAATTTTTTTTGTTATATAAAACATCATTTATATATTTGGTTTTCCTAACACCATATTGAGGGACAATGGAACCAATTAAATTTTTTTATAAGTTGAATAATATATATTATAAATATAATATCAAATCCAACCATTCATCCCACTATCATGAAGCATTTATTGTATAGAGAGATGATTTTAGAAATAGGCTTTCAAAAAAACATTAGAAAATGGGGGATAAAAATAGGAAATATTTTTCAGATATTCTCTTACATTCCATATGAGAATATTGAACCACAAACTGTACTACATTGAGAGAATCCACATACTCATTGGTTTTCAAAACATAAGTGATATCTCCTATCCATGTCTAGTTTCCATCACTATGTATTTCCATTTTCTACCAACTATTTCCATTTTCCAATCCTAGAAATGAATTGATAAACATATTCAACTAAAAAGAAATGATTTTTCACACCTATCATCACCTAGAGGTTTATCATAACCAAATATCATGAACCTTTAACAAGAAGTCTCATATTCATTTATTCCTCAAAGGAGAATAGGTTTTGGTCAAATGGACTCTGATATTTCAATTAAACGACTCTGATGATTTTTCCAAAGACATACGGACCTTACTATGTGCAAAAATTACACTCTAATAGAGCTTGTTCATTAATATCAATGGATGGAAAACTTAGTACAACTCCAACCAAAGGATGGTTTATGATCAAATACATTTTGTAATAATATAGAGTTAATTTTATCTACAAGATGTTTAACAGCATTGAACCATTTAAATCCATGATGAACAATTTTAAACTATGTAATATCATTTCCCTTATCACATTATGAGAAAATGAACGACATATTCTCTGGTCCACATGACATTAAACTTCATAACACCATTTTCATTCCATGTTGTGTGATGTTAAACAATGTAACATCACCATCCTTATCACATGATGATAAACTGCATGACATATCATCTTATATATAGGACGTTAAACTAAATAGAACTACATGTGCCAATGTTTCAAGACAAAATATTGTGTAACATCATCATCATTGTCACATGAAAATGAACTTCACGACATATGGTCCATGCTAATATATATTAAACTATATTGTACCAGTTTTCTTCACCACATAATGTTAAACTATATAATTAACTTCCTAGTGGTTTTCCATAAAAAATTCCCCACTTACCATGAGTAGAAACTCTATAGGGTCCCTAAAAAGATGAGTAGCATCCTTACGAAAAACCTTTAACACTTCCTTGACACTCCCTAGTGGAACATGATCCCCATTTCTCCATATTTTTTCATCAGAAAGTCATGCAGAATAAACCTGAAAAAACTTCATGTGGACTGATTCATGCCAAAATAATAAATGTAGTGACACCTGGGTTTTGACCCCTAGTCCAGCAACAATGTTTCTTTCGTGTCATGTAAACACCATCCTTCCACATGATGATAAATTTCATGGTAGCTTAAAAAATATTTCTTTCTTGTTTCGCATTTTGATGAGATACCAAGTGATGCATAGATCTCCATTATTATGCCCAATCATGGAAATAAATGAATCATTTTCTCTTTTCCATATGTATGAACCTATTGTATACTTAGATCTATTTAATGACATATGTATTGATTCTCATACCATCTTGTATCTTTGGCCCAACAATTATTCTAGAAAAATATATGAGAAATATTAAATCCCCCATCCTCACGTCAAACCATAGTCGGTTTGGGAAACATTATCAAAAACAATGTGGAGCTCGATTCTTACCCCAACAAGATATGTAGTGACATACAAATTTCTTATCTTGGTTTTGTAAGGACCATTTTGGAATACACCTAACATTGAGAGGGGGTTGAAATAGTGTTGGGGAATTTTTTTATCCAATTGTGTATTTTTATCCCTCTACATATTAACCTAATTATATTTGTATTCTCTTATTCTTTTTCTCTATCACATGATTATATATGGATTCATTAAAGACAAAACATGATATTTTTATACGGTTAACTACTCAATAAGAGTATCAAGACATTATCATGTTCTAGAAATAATTCTAACCTCACAACCACAAGAAAAAAATACTTTGAATTTGGTTACAACGAGTATTATATTCCAATAAAACAATAGGATGTAAACTTATACTTCCTCAAAAGATAGTCCACTCCTTGTTTATAAGGTTTTGTAACACCAAGAACATTTTCAACTTATTGAGAAATGTTTGATGCCATAATACTGCATTGTTATTCCACAACCTTCTTTTTCACATTGTTACCTGCATAAAATCAAGAAAGGACCTTCTCTTATATCTCCCCAATAAAAAACTAAATGTAGTTCAATTTACTTCTCCTATTAGTCATAATAATATTAATTTTGTAGACTGATAGACAAATCTCTCTTCGTTATTCAAGGAAAAATAATCTACACTGATATATGTTTTTCTTCATGATAGAATCACAAAAATCCTTTTTTATTATCAAATAAATAAAGAATATATCAACATTAAATCATCACAATTGATATGTCATGAATAACTGATTATATATTTAACACCCAATTCTTATTTTTTGACACATAATAATATATAATTGTGGAGCAATTTCTTATTCTCTTACTTCAATAATCAATACCAACACATTTGTGTATTGATATAGTTTCTTCTTCCATGATTCAGAAATGAGTTTACTAGAAGTTTAGTTTCTTATTTATTCAAAGTATGTGTTTTTGATCTTCTCATTCTATTATGTATAAACAGGTTACACACACGGTCTAACATCTCAAAACACATTGGGGAATAATAACCAATATCTAGTTCATCCAAACTAGATATTTAAAATAGATTTTCAATAAGCTACCAAGTGAATCTCACAACCTTTGTGATGAATACTATTATATTTTGTGCTACCTTTTAGTTCATTGAATACATCCTTTTTAATATTTAACTCAAAATTTGAATTTTTCATTGGAAAACTACTTTTGGGTCACTTTCTACTTGGGTGCATCACAGAGAATTTGCTCCACTTCTAGCTTGTGAAGAAACCACTTCTTATGTGCCACTCCCTACTGGTGCACCACTCCCATCGTTCATTTCAAATATCTTCTTACACAAAATACACTTACTTACATGAAACTCACTTCTTGCACCAAAATTACTACTTGGAAATTCCTAGCTTATGCGCCAATTACAACATACAAGATATAGACCAAAATATTTGCCTATATGTTGGGAAACAATGAATGAGGAGGGTAGCTTCCAATTTATAGTCATTTTTCTAGACTTACACATAAATTGTAAAACCTTTACCCGATCATATTTTTCTATTCATGCAATAATCTTTCATGGAAACTCTTCATGCATGGAAACTAGATAACTTTTCCAACCATCTTTCCTTTTCCATATTCTAATGTACTTGTCGAAGGAAATTGATTGAATGAAACATTCCAAACCTCTTTAACACATTCGCGCAACATCAATTTCCAAAAATACTTTTCTCTCTTTTTCAATTTCCGAACCCAATTTTTTTGAAAACAATAGAAAACAATACAACCTTAAAAGTATTTTTTAGAAACATCAATTATACTACTTCACCCTCATATACTTTCATCATGAACGCTTTCTATCTTGATATATAAAATTTGATTGATCACCTTTAGCATTATCAGATATTCCAAGGAAAATATTTTATCTTTCCTATATTTTATCCCCATTCTTGATTTCAATCCAACCTAAATATGATTGGTAGTGACATTTATCCCCTATTATATCAAAAATATGGCCCCACATGTTCACTGAAGAACTTATAATATTTATGAGATAATAATCATAAAATATTCTTTATATTCATAAAGAAAAGTATTTTAACTTCATTTTCTTATAGTAACATCTTTCATTCCGATAAAACCCAACTATGGTTGTCAGAATAACTTATCAATCAATTTGATTCTTAATATTACTTTTAGCACCATCTCTCTCCCTGTTCCTTCATACCTTCACTTATCTTTCATATATTTTTTAGATCCATGTTGAATCCAAAGCTTATCTTTATTATAATCAGATCCTCATTCCGAACTCAAAGAAACATTGATTAACCTATAAGATCATATTTAATAAGCAAACTGTGTATGATTTTATTTCAATTCATGATTCATTATGAATCCAAACTATTCATAGGATTCCTGGATTTTCAATACTTGAGGACTTCATCCATGATCTGTTAATATTGGAGATATTTCATCGTATTGACAGCTTTATTTCATTGATCACTATTGACCACAAATGAAAGTCTATTGACAATAAATACAATCTATACACAAAGTGGGATCTTCAATATCCCCCATTAATTGTGTTGGAAATACCTTAAATATTCCATCCAAATGATTGTCTTAATATGTGGATCATTTTCTTCTCTCTCCCCTTTGAATTTCTAATCAATTATTTCACTTTATCTCTCCTATATTGACAAGAAATACACATTTCAAGGGAAATGTAAATCAGTCCATACATAACAATTTTTCATCTAACATTTCACACTAAGGGTAGACGATCTGTGCTCGATGTAGAAAAAAATTTGAGTTTATTTACACAAAAAAGTTGTCCATTAACAACATACCATGATCCTTATGAAATGAGAACTCATGTACATGCCTATAGGTATATTCAATTTCATTATAGGATGAAATTACATAATTTGAGATGAATAGTTTTATGGAAATTCAATCGTAACATCAAAAATTCTCTTCCACAAATAGATTAATAAAATTCAATTCAAATAGGCAGGATAAGTAACCATAGATCCCTTCCATTCATCCTATGTCACTGAATAATCAAATTTATACCCCTTTGTAAATTGTTTGTTATTTTTCGATAACCAAGGATGAGGGATTTAAGAGAGACAAACCTTTTCAAATCATATGATCTTAAGGCCATTTCCATAATATTTAAATTTTATACAACTTGTGTAACACCCCAAGCTTCTACGGTACGCTTCTCTTTGAATAATGTGATAGCGTGTGTTGTACGCAACACCAAGTTCTAACCACCATAACTAATCAAACTAGCCGTTATGAATAGTAATACCTACTTTTTGAAATTATATATATTTTATATTTGAAAATGGACTTCATTTTTGGATTTGGAATATCGAATTTAGCCTAAGGTGAAATTTTGGTAAATTTCGGATAACTTTCATATTTTGATGAATAGTGAAAATTACTAAGTTTTAATTAAAAACAACTTTTTTAATCAAAATAATTAATAGTGATAAATTATGAATTTGAGTGGTTTTAAAGTATATTTAGAATATATTTTTACCATTTAATATAATGTTGGTCATTGGACATAATTTTACAATTAAACCGAACATAAACGAGTGTCAATCTTTTGATAGATATTATCTCTTAAAAACACGCTTTTTGTTTTGACAGCGGGAATTAATTTTAAATTAATTTCTGCCACTTATGTGTTTTGAATTTAGGAAAATGGATTCCATATTTGGAATCAGGATGTTCAAATTGTTTAAATAGGTAACTTTTATTTTTAGACATTTTGAATAATTACTGCGGTAAATATTTTATTTACCATGGTTAAGGGTAAATCCGGTAAATAAGGGTTAAACAAATAATATTATAATAATACTAAATTACCCTAAAACGTGTCTTAACCCTATTGGTTGATACATGGTCGACCATGGGAATCTTTGGGTCTATTTTGGGACCCCATGGATCCACTTGTAAGTGATAATGACACTTTATTTTAATTATGTTAAATTGAATACAAAAATGACACAAGCATATATCTTTTAGAAAAAAAATTGTTACATAGGGTTATATATGTTGGATTTTAGATTCTAAATATTCATTAGAAAGCTAAAAAGATTTCCTACATAATGATATTTTATTTATAATTTTTAGACATTAAATAATTTATTTTATGTATGACACAATGATGATGCAGTAATTACTATAATAGTGAAAAATTAAAATAATTGATATTATAAATACCCAAATAAATATAATATGAAACTTTTAATGAATTAAACTAATTTTCTAGGATACTATGATATATTAGGATTGATGTAATTGACTTTTTTCTAAGTAATCAATCTGTTATGAGTTTCACAAAAATCAACTATTGAATAGTGTCAAAATTGACATAAAAGAGTTCTTAAAACAAATATTATATTATTAATTGATATTAAATTCCTAAAAATATAAGGTTCGGCCAAGAGACTTATATCATGATAAGTTCATCATTAATGTACCACTTGGGGGTCGCTTGGATGTATATAGTAAGTTTAGTAACCATATTATATAGAAATACAAAGAGACATTGTAAAAGTGAAACTAATTAACTTAGAGTTAATACTTAAAGATAAGGTTACTATAAGTACCCAAACCTGTCTAAATTCTATTGTTTGAGTGGTTTTAGACCTATACCCACCTTAACCTTTGAATAATAAGCTTTAGAGCCATTAGAAACCGAATATGAATTTATTATAAATTAATATTTCTAGCTTTTCCAAAGGTGCCCCTCACCCCTCTTATAAAAGGGCACTCATCCTTCTCATTTCTTCACACCTTCAAAGACTTTTGTTTCGGACAAACTCTGCCCAAATACTCTCCCAACATCCCTCACTAAAACCTAGAGGCCTTATTTTGATCAGAATGCCATCCTAAGGAGCCCTTTTGATCAAATCAAAAGGAAGAACCCGAAGAAGAGGTAATGATTTCACCACCCTTCTCCGAGTTCATTTCTTCTTCCACTTCTTCTTCCTTTGTTCTTACCATTCTAAAATAATAACTCCAGTATCTCACATATACTATTATGTTATTATAAATATGGTACAACCATATTCAGTATTCTATCCACCCTTTGAATAACATGTCACCATACGTGCGTATGTACAGACTACCGTCTCCACGTCGTGGTGTAATTGTTATTCAATATAATATTATTTGGATGGGTATAATAATGATGTGTAACTCATGTAAATAATAAATATAACATGTTAATGATTCTGTATATATGATATACCATCCTTTTATATATTATTTTAATATCAAAAGAATGATATTGTCGCTCGTGCGTACGTACGGACTACCGTCTCCACGAACGCGATGAGATTCATTCTCCATCGTATCCATTCAAGTATAATTATCATTTGATGATTTAAAAATGATGTTTAAGGACTAGATATCATTCTCGATATGAATAAGATACAACAACCATGGCTTATGTAACAAAACATATAAAAGAAAATAAGTAAGTTAACTCCCGAAACGACGATAATTCTAAGATATTATTAACAAATCAATGTTAAAAGATCATATATGATATCATATTATTATATATGATTCTTGTATAATTTAATAACAACTATTTCACCATTATACAGGAGGTTAACCTACCCCAACCAAGGAAAAGTACAAGGTAAGGGTTTACTTTACAATCTCTTCATTATCCGAGGTTGTTTATACGTAATAATCTACTGGGATCTCTTTATCATCCACATCCATGTTTCTTAAAAATGTATTTCAAAACATTTTTACTATTTACTAGAATATTCGTTAAAGTCATTTATACCCTTTTTGACTTTTATAAGTGGTTTATAAAGGAATCTTTTGATCGTTTTCAAAACAAGGTCCTTTTTAACATTTTCGACAGAATTAAGGTAAGAATGTTTTTTTTAACTTATACGGCGGGTGCAGCTATTTTCCGCCGATATAAAATCTTCAAAGCTTCCCTTACAAGCTTATAAGAATATTTTCAAAGAAAATGTTTTATTTTATATGGATCTTAAATGATTTCAAAATAAAAGGAGATATTTCTTTTAAAAGAATTTTGATTTCATCTATGTCAACATCCTTTGATGGATTATAAGATTATTTGAAGTTGATTTATTATGATACAAAACTTCTATATTGTATTGAAGGTTTTGTGATATGTTTGACTGTAGATGTGCTATTTTTATACCATTCATAGTTTATGGTGAAAGTATTGACATTTCGTATGCTAGTTTTAATACGAATGTTTATGTTATGTTTAAACCTTTTCATATGGGAATGCATTGGACTTAATATGTGACGGGTGGAGCCCGCTATAGCTCCTCGATGCATCGGTAGGTCTCATTAGAAAAACTAGTGTCTTGGCACAAGGCCTTGACAAAATCTTATTTGTAGTCTTGGCACGAGGCCTTGGCTATGTGGTTATGATAGTCTGGCATTATGCATTCCAACATTATGAAAGTGGTTATTGATTTTTGCATGTGATTATTCGATTAGTAGAATATCCATGTGAATAAGTAAATTGCATTATTTCATTTTATTTATGCCATACCATGTTGAAAGTTCATATTTAAAAGGCTTTTTTTAGTTATACATTGCCTTAAATGTTTATTCTTATTTATGAATGTTTCCGCTATATTGTTATCCTTACTGGGCATTTGAGCTCACCCCTTTTCTATGTTTTATTTTTCCCAGGATGTGAAGAAGTAAGTTATGAATGACCTGCAGGGATTTTATGAGGGGTTAATAGTGTGGATTGTGGAAACATTATGTTGTTGTAGTAGTTTTTCATTTTATGATGTAATGTAAAACTTATGAATATATCTAGTGTTTCCAAGGCTACTAAACCAATCGGTCTTTCGAGATTTGATCTTTCTTGTGATCATGCCAATGTTATGTAATAATGCACCGACTCTAGGTAACTGGGGTCGGGGCGTTACAGTTGGTATTAGAGGAAGTTTAGTACAAACCTTGGAAGCTAGATTTAGATAAACTCTGATTAGAGCACGTAGACCTAAGATGAACTTTGAGGATTAGTATAGAAGAACATACTAGAATTTTGGTATTGTAGAGATTTTGTGAGTTTTCCAAGCAATACATCCCAGTCTGGATACGAGCAGGTAGAGGCGGCTCTGGCACAGATGTACCTAGGGGTAAAACCCGAAAACACCGCTTTGAGCTAGACTCGAACGGGAACTGGTGCACGACAACGGGCCTTGCTGCACTCTTGGTTACGACACTCCCGGGGGATATGCTTAGGATAACTCTCATTTTCTTTACAAATCATTTTGAAGGGATTATGAGTATATACTTCCTCAAAGAAAACATTATTATGATTATGGATTAGATCCATAAATAGTTCAATTTATGTTAAGTGTTTTATAAGTATGGGATTATGTATTTTGATTCATAAATTGATCTAGTTTATGCCATTGTTTAGAAATGGCGCCTAGTGGAAGAAATGGAAACCGTATCAATGCACGCACTCCATGTAGGGATTGCCCTCCTGCTCAAGATAATTATAGTGGGGCTGGTGATGCAACTGGTGCTGATCAGCTAATCACCATACTAGGACAACTTACTCAGGTTATGAATAATAACCTTACCCGTATGGAGCACCCTGATCCGCAGCATGGAGGATCAATGTTAGATCGATTCATGAGGCAACAACCACCAACGTTCAATGGGAATACAAATCCCTTAGTAGCTGAGCAATGGATATTTTCCGTAGAGAAAATATTTCAGGCTTTGGGGAGCAGTGAAAGGGAAAAAGTTATCATGGCAGTTTACCGCCTCACTGGAGATGCTGATCAATGGTGGTCATTGATTCAGAACATGAAGGAAGATGATGAAGTATCAAATATGGAATGGAGGGAGTTCAAAGATCTGTTTTTAGAAAAATACTTCCCTCGCGACCATCGAGCAGATATGGAAAGGCAATTTCTGAGTCTGAGACAGAAGAAGGATGAGAATGTCACAAAGTATGAGGCTAACTTTACAAGGTTAGCGAGGTATGCTGGAGATTATATTCGCAACCCAAGAAGTAAGATTGATCGTTTCTTTGATGGGTAAAAACCATTTCTCCGTCGAGCGTTAGTCTCACAATCCTTTTCATCGTACGAAGACATTGTCTCATGTGCTATCAAGACCGAAAAGGAATTCTCTAAGTCTTATGACTTTAAAGCAAAGAAAGAGAAGAAGAGACCTGCTGATCAATCTGGGAATGGAAATAAGGGGAAGAAGGGAAAGGTTTAATATCCATCTTGTGGTAAATGCGGGAAGAAACATCCTGGTACTTGCTTGAAGGGAATGGGAGTCTGTTACAAGTGTGGTGAAAAAGGCCACCAAGCTCATGATTGCAAGGGGAAGAAGGAAGCTACCAACGTTCAGTGCTACAATTGCAGGGAGATGGGGTATTATGCAAATACATGTCCTAAGCGTCAGGAGAACTTACCTCAGAAAAGGCCAAGGGATCAAGGCCAGGCTTATGCTATCACTACTACTGAGGTAGAAGCTCCGAAAGACGTGGTGGCAGGTAATTTAATGGTTTCCTCAAGTTTAGCAAATGCATTATTTGATTCTGGATCATCGCATTGTTTCATATCTTCCCAGTTTTCTAAGAAAATTAGATATTTCCAATTTTATTTAATAAGGGAGTTGTCAGTTAAAACTCCTAAGGGAAGTATCGTTGCAACAAAGTTTTGTGAATCAGTCCCCATTAGAGCACATAAATTTTCTTTATCTGCTGATTTCATCGTCATACCTATGATTGAGTTTGATATAATCCTCGGTATGGACTGGCTTTCGGACTATGATGCGAAGATTTATTGTAAGAAGAAAGAGGTTACGATTCTTGATGGTAATGATAAGGAGCACCTTATTTTTAGAGCAGAATCGTCACCACATAATTCTTATTTAGATCCACCCCCAGTAGCTCAACTTAATTCAATTATTGTGGAGGAAGAGAATGAAATAACTGTCGGTGAGGAAAGGAATGTTCAAATAGAGGATGTACCTGTTGTGAAAGAATTTGTTGATGTATTTCCGGAATATTTACCTGGACATCCTCCAGAACGAGAAGTTGAGTTTTCTATTGATTTGATTCCTGGATCAAGGCCTATATCGAAGACCCCTTATAGAATGGCCACTGTAGAGTTAGTCGAACTAAAGAAACAACTAGAGGAATTGAGTAATAAGGGATTTATTCGCCCTAGTGTTTCTCCATGGGGAGCCCCTGTTCTTTTTGTTAAAAAGAAAGATGGATCTATGAGGTTATGTATCGACTACAGGGAGATCAATGCTATAACGATAAAGAACAAGTATCCCCTACCTCATATTGATGATTTATTTGACCAACTGCATGGAGCTCAATACTTTTCAAAGATTGACCTTCGATCTGAATACCATCAGTTGTGTGTGAAGAAGGAAGACATTCCGAAAACAGCATTTCGAACCAGGTACGGGCATTACGAGTTTACTGTAATGCCGTTTGGATTGACTAATGCACCCTCTGTATTCATGGATCTGATGAATAGAGGTTTCGAGGAGTATCTCGATAAATTTGTGGTGGTATTTATTGATGATATTCTGGTATACTCCAAAACCTACGAAGATCATGAAAATCACTTGCGCATTATCTTGAAGACTCAGAGGAGGCATGAATTATATGGGAAGTTTAGCAAGTGTGAATTCTGGCTTCAGGAGATTTCTTTTCTTGGCCATATTGTCTCTAAAGATGGAATCTCTGTTGATCCTTCTAAGACCAAGGCAATCCAATAATGGCCAGCACCTACGAGTATAACTGAGGTACGTAGTTTTATTGGTTTGGCAGGTTATTAGCGACGTTTCGTCCGGAATTTTGCCCGATTGGCTAACCCATTAACGAAGCTCACACGTAAAGGGGTTAAATTTGTTTGGACAAAAGAGTGTGAAGAATGTTTCGAAGAACTGAAGAGAAGATTAGTCAATGCTCCTATATTGACTCTACCATCGGGGAATGATGGGTTCGTTATTTATAGTGATGCATCGAAGAAAGGACTTGGTTGTGTCCTTATGCAGAATGATAGAGTTATTGCCTATGCATCACGACAGTTGAAAATTCATGAACAAAACTATCCTACTCATGATCTCGAGTTAGCAGCAGTGATCTTTGCTTTGAAGATATGGAGGGACTACCTCTATGGTGAAAAATGTGAGATTTATACTGATCACAAGAGTTTGAAGTATATTTTTCTCACAAAAAGAACTCAACATGAGGCAAAGGAGATGGCTTGAATTACTCAAGGATTATGATTGTACGATACACTACCACCCAGGGAAGGAAAACAAGGTGGCAGATGCTTTGAGTAGAAAAGGCCATGGAGTTTTGAACAATATGAGAATTGAAAGGGATCCAATTTTCATGGATCTAGTGAAGATGGACATGGGAATAACCAGGGAAGGTGAAACATCAATGCTTTTTCAAATGGTTGCCAAACCATCTTTACTAGAAAGGATTAAGAGTTCTCAGACCGATGATGAAGAATTCCAAAAGAAGATTAAAGCTGTGAATGATGGGAGATTGAGAGACTTTGTGTATGAATATGGAATTTTGAAATTCGGGAAGAGACTTTGTGTTCCCAATATACCTGATCTAAAAAGGGAATTGCTGGATGATGCTCATAATTCCAATTTCTCTATACACCCTGGGAGCACCAAAATGTATAGAGATTTGAAGGAACATTTTTGGTGGGACAACATGAAGAGGGAGATTGCTGATTTTGTGTCAAGATGTATGGTTTGTCAACAAGTGAAAGCTGGAAGGCAACAGCCTGGAGGAGTCATGCAACCTCTTCCCATACCGGAGTGGAAATGAGACAATGTTACGATGGACTTTGTCATGGGGCTACCAAAGACTCCTAGAAGGAACGATGCAATATGGGTTATTGTTGATCGTCTTACCAAGACAGCACATTTTCTTGCTATAAGAGAAGATCTACCCCTGGAACGTCTAGCAAGACTATATATTAATGAAGTTGTGAGACTTCATGGAGTACCCCTATCGATTGTTTCTGATCGTGATCCCCGTTTTACTTCAAGATTCTGGAAAAGTCTTCAAAAATCCCTGGATACTGAACTTCATTTGAGCACTGCTTACCACCCTCAGACAGACGGACAATCAGAACGGACTATTCAAACCTTAGAAGACATGTTGAGATCTTGCTCACTTGACTTTCAGGGTATGTGGGATCAATATTTACCTTTGGTAGAATTTTCCTATAACAATAGCTTCCATTCGAGTATTCTGATGGCACCATATGGAGCGTTATACGGAAAGAGATGTCGTACACCAACCTGTTGGGATGGCGTTGGTGAAAGAAAACTTGTAGGCCCAGAACTGGTGGAGGAAATGGTGGAAAAAGTGAAAGTAATCCAAAATCACATCAAAGCAGCTCAAAGTAGGCAGAAGAGCTATGCCGATAATCGAAGGAATGATTTGGAATTTCAAGTCGGTGATCATGTTTTTCTGAAGGTATCTCCGTGGAAGGGAGTCATACGTTTTGGTAAGAAAGGTAAATTGAGTCCCAGGTACATCGGACCTTTCGAAATTCTAGAACGAATTGGGGTTGTAGCTTACCGATTGGCAATGCCGCCAAGTCTCTCCAAAGTTCACGATGTGTTCCACGTATCTCTATTGAGGAAATACATGCCTGATCCGACGCATGTACTCACCTGTGAGGAATTAGAACTGGAACCCGATCTGTCTTATTGCGAAGAGCCCGTCAAGATTCTTGATACGAGAGAACAAGTGCTGAGAAACCGGACGACGCGTCTGGTAAAAGTTTTGTGGAGAAACCATAAGATGGAAGAGGCAACGTGGGAACCCGAGGAACTTATGATGAAGAACCACCCGAGTCTTTTTATGCAGTAATACCCTAGAAATTGCGAGGATGCAATTATTTTAAGGAGGGGAGAATGTAACACCCCAAGCTTCTACGGTACGCTTCTCTTTGAATAATGTGATAGCGTGTGTTGTACGCAACACCAAGTTCTAACACACCACAACTAATCAAACTAGCCGTTATGAATAGTAATACCTACTTTTTGAAATTATATATATTTTATATTTGAAAATTGACTTCATTTTTGGATTCGGAATATCGAATTTAGCCTAAGGTGAAATTTTGGTACATTTCGGATAACTTTCATATTTTGATGAATAGTGAAAATTACTAAGTTTTAATTAAAAACAACTTTTTTAATAAAAATAATTAATAGTGATAAATTATGAATTTGAGTGGTTTTAAAGTATATTTAGAATATATTTTTACCATTTAATATAATGTTGGTCATTAGACATAATTTTACAATTAAACCGAACATAAACGAGTGTCAATCTTTTGATAGTTATTATCTCTTAAAAACACGCTTTTTGTTTTGACAGCGGGAATTAATTTTAAATTAATTTCTGACACTTCTGTGTTTTGAATTTAGGAAAATGGATTCCATATTTAGAATCAGGATGTTCAAATTGTGTAAATAGGTAACTTTTATTTTTAGACATTTTGAATAATTACTGCGGTAAATATTTTATTTACCATGGTTAAGGGTAAATCCGGTAAATAAGGGTTAAAAAAATAATATTATAATAATACTAAATTACCCTAAAACGTGTCTTAACCCTATTTTTTGATACATGGTCGACCATGGTAATCTTTGGGTCTATTTTGGGACCCCATGGATCCACTTGTAAATGATAATGACACTTTATTTTAATTAAGTTAAAATGAATACAAAAATGACACAAGCATATATCTTTTAGAAAAACAATTGTTACATAGGGTTATATATGTTGGATTTTAGATTATAAATATTCATTAGAAATATAAAAAGATTTCCTACATAATGATATTTTATTTATAATTTTTAGACATTAAATAATTTATTTTATTTATGACACAATGATGATGCAGTAATTACTATAATAGTGAAAAATTAAAATTATTGATATTATTAATACCCAAATAAATATAATATGAAACTTTTAATGAATTAAACTAATTTTCTAGGATAATATGATATATTAGGATTGATTTAATTGACTTTGTTCGAAGTAATAAATCTGTTATGAGTTTCACAAAAATCAACTATTGAATAGTGTCAAAATTGACATAAAAGAGTTCTTAAAACAAATATTATATTATTAATTGATATTAAATTCCTAAAAATATAAGGTTCGGCCAAGAGACTTATATCATTATAGGTACATCATTAATGTACCACTTGGGGGTCGCTTGGATGTATATAGTAAGTTTATTAACCATATTATATAAAAATACAAAGAGACATTGTAAAAGTGAAACTAATTAACTTAGAGTTAATACTTAAAGATAAGGTTAATATAAGTACCCAAACCTATCTAAATTCTATTGGTTGAGTGGATTTCGACCTATCCACACCTTAACCTTTGAATAATAAGCTTTGGAGCCATTAGAAACCGAATATAAATTTATTATAAATTAATATTTCTAGCTTTTCCAAAGGTGCCCTTCACCCCTCTTATAAAAGGGCACTCCTCCTTCTCATTTCTTCACACCTTCAAAGACTTTTGTTTCGGCCAAACTATGCCCAAATACTCTCCCAACATCCCTCACTACAACCTAGAGGCCTTAGTTTGATCCGAAAGCCAACCTAAGGAGCCCTTTTGATCAAATCAAAAGGAAGAACCCGAAGAAGAGGTAATGATTTCACCACACTTCTCCGAGTTCATTTCTTCTTCCACTTCTTCTTCCTTTGTTCTTACCATTCTAAAATAATAACTCCAGTATCTCACATATACTGTGATGTTATTATAAATATGGTACAACCATATTCAGTATTCTATCCACCCTTTGAATAACATGTCACCTTACGTGTGTACGTACGGACTACCGTCTCCACGTCGTGGTGTAATTGTTATTCAATATAATATTATTTGGATGGGTATAATAATGATGTGTAACTCATGTAAATAATAAATATAACATGTTAATGATTCTTTATATATGATATACCATCCTTTTATATATTATTTTAATATCAAAAGAATGATATTTTCGCTCGTGCGTACGTACGGACTACCGTCTCCACGAACGCGATGAGATTCATTCTCCATCGTATCCATTCAAGTATAATTATCATTTGATGATTTAAAAATGATGTTTAAGGACTAGATATCATTCTGGATATGAATAAGATACAACAACCATGGCTTATGTAACAAAACATATAAAAGAAAATGAGTAAGTTATCTCCCGAAACGACGATAATTCTAAGATATTATTAACAAATCAATGTTAAAAGATCATATATGATATCATATTATTATATATGATTCTTGTATAATTTAATAACAACTATTTCACCATTATACAGGAGGTTAACCTACCCCAACCAAGGAAAAGTACAAGGTAAGGGTTTACTTTACAATCTCTTCATTATCCGAGGTTGTTTATACGTAATAATCTACTGGGATCTCTTTATCATCCACATCCATGTTTCTTAAAAATGTATTTCAAAACATTTTTACTATTTACTAGAATATGAGTTAAGTCATTTATACCCTTTTTGACTTTTATAAGTGGTTTATAAAGGAATCTTTTGATCGTTTTCAAAACAAGGTCCTTTTTAACCTTTTCGACAGAATTAAGGTAAGAATGTTTTTTTAACTTATACGGCGGGTGCAGCTATTTTCCGCCGTTATAAAATATTCAAAGCTTCCCTTACAAGCTTATAAGAATATTTTCAAAGAAAATGTTTTATTTTATATAGATCTTAAATTATTTCAAAATAAAAGGAGATATTTCTTTTAAAAGAATTTTGATTTCATCTATGTCAACATCCTTTGATGGATTTTAAGATTATTTGAAGTTGATTTATTATGATACAAAACTTCTATATTGTATTGAATGTTTTGTGATATGTTTGACTGTGGATGTGCTATTTTTATACCATTCATAGTTTATGGTGAAAGTATTGACATTTCGTATGCTAGTTTTAATACGAATGTTTATGTTATGTTTAAACCTTTTCATATGGGAATGCATTGGACTTAATATGTGACAGGTGGAGCCCGCTATATCTCCTCGATGCATCGGTAGGTCTCATGAGACAAACTAGTGTCTTGGCACAAGGCCTTGACAGAATATTATTTGTAGTCTTGGCACGAGGCCTTGGCTATGTGGTTATGATAGTCTGGCATTATGCATTCCAACATTATGAAAGTGGTTATTGATTTTTGCATCTGATTATTCGATTAGTAGAATATCCATGTGAATAAGTAAATGGAATTATTTCATTTTATTTATGCCATACCATGTTGAAAGTTCATATTTAAAAGGTTTTGTTTTAGTTATACATTGCCTTAAATGTTTATTCTTATTTATGAAAGTTTCCGCTATATTGTTATCCTTACTGGGCATTTGAGCTCACCCCTTTTCTATGTTTTATTTTTCCCAGGATGTGAAGAAGTAAGTTATGAATGACCTGCAGGGATTTTATGAGGGGTTAATAGTGTGGATTGTGGAAACATTATGTTGTTGTAGTAGTTTTTCATTTTATGATGTCATGTAAAACTTATGAATATATCTAGTGTTTCCAAGGCTACTAAACCAATCGGTCTTTCGATATTTGATCTTTCTTGTGATCATGCCAATGTTATGTAATAATGCACCGACTCTGGGTAACTGGGGTCGGGGCGTTACAACTTGAAATTAAAATTCTATCAGAATCTTAATTTTTCCCCCTTTAAGGGAAACAATTCTTATAATCGTCACAATGTTGAATCTTATTAAGAATGGATTTCAAGAAATTCTATTATTCTAAATACTACATAATGGTTCTTTAACATGTGAAAATACATATTTTATAACTATCACAAAATCATCAAGGTTGATCTTATAAAACATGTTTTCTTTAAAATACTATGAAATAAGATCAATCCAAATTGGAATATTCTTTTTTAGGCTATCTGAAAATAAACCTCATTAGGGATGATCATCCATATTATTATTATTTTAAAATAAATTTAGGAATAATTTAATGATAGTAACTTCTTCTGATTTTCTATTAAGAATTGACATCACTCACTACTTCTCATGTTCTCCCCATGGGAACATACTTTTCCATCAATTCATTGTTTTAAAAACAAAAACAAAATACTCAATTATTTAAATGAATAAGTTGGATCCTCCTTGCTTCATTTATTTGAAAAAACTATTGTGTTGTTTTCCTCAACCATGTTTCTCCACTTGATCCAGCTTTCATGCTTCCACATATGAACTTTTATTTTAATTTATGTTGAGGAATTATGGATATCTTCCCATCATATTTTTATTTTTGTTTAGTACATATCTTCCTAACAACCTTCATTGATGATACATCAATACACTAATTTAGGATTTCTTCTTGTTATATTAATAAGGTTAAACAACCATTTTCAATGTGAACAGATTTCGTACATCACCCATATAGAACTTCTCTATCAGAAGAGTTTCGTTTTTATTTCAACCTCAAATTCACATCATCTTAATTATAAAGAATATTTTCATTTTTTTCATTGTCCTTACCTTGTGTACATTTATGTTTCCTCATTAATTATATGTCTTTATTCCAAACAACTAAAATGTCATAATAAACTATGGCAACATGTTTGAATCTTCCAACAAGGTTATTCTGAGTTCCAAACCTCTTGGTAGTTAATTTGGATGCACCACCCTTCAAGTTATTTTATTTAAAACATAAGGTCTTCGCACTATTCTTTTTGGTACCTTCTTGAGAATATTTTTGTTCAAAAAATTCTGTGGATATTATCCAAAGGTTTCTTCATCAGTCTGAGTCTGTTTTTTATCTTTTATTATTATCATTTTTGGTTAATTTTTCTAACAGGCATGTATAAACCATGTTACAACTTCTGGTGAAAACATCACAGATGTTATCAAGCATTCCAAATCAGTTTATAGTATGTAGATGGTTCTTAACCTGTATATGTTTCTCATTCCTCTCTATCTCACTCCCCCTTAAGATAAGATTCTTTTTTCACTTTATATTTTTTGTAGTGTACCCAAAATTTAATGCACACTACACAAATCTCATACACCACCATCATTTACCCACAAATCGTGATTTATTGATATCTTCTATATAAGATTTTCATGTATTCATAATTTTTTTTATTATATTAGTGGGGAGATATCTTCCACACTCTTTATATTATACACAATAGTCATGGTGGTAGGTCTAATATCACCTTTCGTAATCCATATTTGTGTATAATTGTCTTCAAACATGCACTATTTTTTGAAACAGAATCCGAAATATTAGTACAATATGGTATGGATGACACTATGTCTTATTTAGCATTATGTGATAGATCAGTCAATCTTTTCATTGTCTTATAATCACATGTTGGTGGTTATTCAAAAATAGATTCCTCTAATAAACATTAATCATAAAAAAAACAACATCCTTATTTTTAGAAGTGTCAATATGTATCTTCTCATGATTGGACAACTCAATATCCAGTTATATATATTAAGAATTGAGGGTTATTTTCTAATCTTCAATCCTAATAAACATCCCTTTACATGTTATATTCATTATTTAAACATCAACTGCATGCATCTTTACTTTGTCTTGTAGCAAAGAGTCATGTTCCATAATATTCATGGAAGTTTCTCTAGAATAAAATCCCTTTACATTAGTTCGCTTCTTCATCTGATCTTCAATATATTAGATAATATATTCAAGATTCTTATTTACCCCATAATTCTCTTAAACATAATTGA
Source organism: Viscum album (assembly GCA_963277665.1). NCBI lineage: Eukaryota > Viridiplantae > Streptophyta > Magnoliopsida > Santalales > Viscaceae > Viscum > Viscum album. The sequence continues at coordinate 919,840,660 of OY728139.1, forward strand.
GCGATTTTAAGGGTCTTATTTCTCATTCTATCTTTTTTGTGTCAAATGTTCCGACTTGTCTTGAGATATTTAATCATTAAACAATATATTATTAGAAGAAATTATACAAAACACCACATTTTCCTTCCAGCTATGTGATAACAAGTTGGATTCAGTGAAATAATCCACAAGAAAAGGATGCACAATATTGAAGAATAAAATTCATAATAACTCCTAATATATTAACTGATAACTCTTGTGAAGTTATAGAATGATAATTATCACCACTTGTGCTAGAATTTTCATCTTTTGGAATGATTGTTAATGTACTAACACACACCTCCTAATCACCATAGGTAATAAGGTTGTCTATCTTCTTGGTGTAAACATGAGCCACTTGGTCATTACATTCCAAGCCTTATACGACATCATTGTAAGCAAGGAATTTATAAATTGGTACTTCTTCTTCATTATATAAGAGGTACATCTTTATCGACTTATCTTATCTTTATTTTTATAATTCATTCTGGTCTTGGTAGATCATGATTTCTTCTTAGAGATATTTGACTATTCACTAAAACTGAACATCGTTGTGAACTCAAGAAAAAACTCAAGTCTTAAAAAGAAGCTTTCTTCATTATAGAGAATCTAACAGAGGTTAACTGTGCCTTTAATAAAAATTGTAAGGACTTGTTTGGGATATAAATTACATGGATATGGGAGAAATATTCTTCGGTAATTTTTAATTCAATTGTATATTTTTATCCTTGTACATATTTGTCGGTTAAGGTACTGAATCTCGTATTCCCTTTTCCCAATTCGATTTATATATATGAATGTAGTTAAAGTAGATGGTAATATTTTTAGATGGTTCAATAATCAATAAGAGTATCTAGTCCATGGCGTGGACTAGAAAGAATAATTACCACTCAACCTCTAATAATATCCCTTTGAATGTTTTTACAAAGGGAAGGATATTCCCTTATAATCATGTGGCACTATGAAAAAAATCCAACAGTGTAGGTTTTACAAAACATGGGAGGATCTTTATGCTTCACCCCAAGATAGTACTCTCCTTATTGATAAGCATATATAACAATAAGAAACTATTGGATGTATTGAGACTTTTTGGATGAAATAGTACTTTTTTGTTCTTCCACAACATTATTTTTCACTTTTTTACTTTCCCAACAAAAATCTAACAAATATTCTTACCTCTTACCACTAGAAAACTAAAAAAATACACCCTCTTCTTCCAATTTCCGTCATAATAATATGAAATTTGTAGACAAATGGAATGATCTATCTTTCTTATTCAGTGAAAACCCAACTACACTGAGATACGTTCTTATTCAACTTTTTAAAATAAAAGACATCTTTTATGATGATCAAATCAATGATGAACATCTCAACATAGAATCATCATAATTGATCTTTCCTAAATAACTATATATTGGTTAACTACTTTATTATTCTTATTTTAATGAATATAATAAGGAATTGGGAAGTAGTGAATTATTATCTTCCTTCAATACTCAAAACCATCAAATGAGTATATCAATATAATTTATTCTTCAATTATTTTGATATGATTTTAGTTGCACGTAAATTTCTTCATAATTCAAAAAAATGGGTTTTCGATCTTCTATATTTTTTGTCTATGAACTAGGTACACTCACGATACGTCTTCTTCTAACATATTGAGGGTATTATTCCCAAGAACTTGTTCACATAAACCAGATATTAAAAAACCTATTTTCACATATCTCCCATAAAAATCTCACTAACATAATGAAGAAATCTATTATCTTCTGTCCATCATTTGGGTGACTTTCATGAAATGATTTTCCCATTTCATGATAAACATGATTTTTATGAAAAAAATATGGGTCTTTTTCTACATGTGTGAAACTCCAAACTTATACTCCACATTTAGATTTCACATAACTTTCTACTTGAGTGTAACTCAAATCATGTTCTTACCTACCATCTTCCATGGAACTCCGTACTTGTGATCCAGTCTATGCTAGTGTTCTAGTCTCTTCTTATGGAAACAAAATTACTAATTCACAACTAACTACTTATGCACAATGTATATCTTCTATGTGACTCCCTATTTAAGTGCCACTTCAAAACTTTTTGATTCAGAGCTCTCAAATTATCTACTTTTTGAGAAATAATTAATGAGTATGGTAAAATCTTATTTATAGTCATTTTTACCCCATGTGTAGATTATAGAACATTTCCCCCATTGTGTATGTCCATTGGTACAAGCCTCTTTGTTGAAAAATCACAATCTGCATAATTTCCATAAAATGCGCGACATTCTTTCCATTACAAAATTATGTTGTACAGATCTTGAAAAATGTTTGGCACACAACATCTCAATACTCATTAATAATTTCACACATCTTTCCTTTCCAAAAAAACTTGTCTCCATTATATAGTTTTATGAAACAATAATTTGGGTAACACTGGGAAATAACGCCCCCATAAAAATAAGTTTCTAATTAACAATAATATATTTTCATAACAAACTCTTTATATTGTGATATATTTCATTTTATTGATCACCAAAACTATCATTGGATTTTTTTTCAGGTATGTATTATAACATTATTTTATTCTAGCATCATTATTCTTTCAAATCAATCATAAATATGACTGGTAGCATCTTTTATCTCCATTTCCATCAAAACGATTTTATCGCGTGTTCTCTAATGAACATATGGTTTTTTTGAAATAAAAATTAGTAATTCATCACCATATTCACAATAGAAAGTATTGTATCATTCGTTTTATCCTATAACATCATTCATTCTAAAAAATAATTAATATGATTACAAGAACAACTTATCTTTCAACTCAATGCTTAATATGAATTTCATAAACAACTCTCCCTCCATCCCTTAAAACCATCAGTTCACTTCCATAGTTATATTAGATACATGATGTATTAAATTCTCATCCTTATTACAATTAGTACCCCATTCATAACAAAAAAAATGTTTGATGAACATTTACAATGATCATTGATAATAATAATGAGTGTGATTTAATTTCTAGAAAAACTTTTTCAGACATCCAAACCATTCACATGAATCATGGAAGTTCAAGATCATAGGACATCATCCAAGCTCCATTATATTTTGAACAAAATCATCATATTGACCACACACAGATATTTTTATCTCATGGATAACAATTCTCCTCCAATGAAAATCAGTTGAAAAAAATAAAATTCAAACACAAAGTGGGCTCTTCAGGCTCTAGTGGAAATGTTTAAAAATTCCCTTCACCCCTAGTTTGAATGAATCAAACAAGCATAAATATAACCATCATGAAATATGTGTGGTTTGATTCTCATTCCATTTAGATACATAGTAACCCATGGATCTCAAATCATGGGTCCAACCAAGATTATAGAATTGAAAATTCTTCATCTTATTCCCCATGCTTGAATAAAAGCTATATAAAAGAACCTTTCGAAGATATATGCCTTTATTATAATTACAATGAGACTGGTGGTGATACGTAGACTTCATGCTATAGTCCCAAACATCCGATTGAATGTTATCAAAATTCCTTTATGCCAAATCAATTTCTAATTGGCATGGGAAAACATTCATGATCATTGGTTTTTATGATTATCATCCTATTGAGAAACGTAGTGACGCCAGAATCCCAAATATTAGGCCCATCCATTATTAAACCTAAATACCCTCAACACCCTCTACATGAATCATATTTCCGCAATGTTCCTATAAAAAACTACATGAGGAACGATGGTCACCCCTATTAGATAAATTATGATTCCCATACATTCATTCTCGGGCCCAACTGCAATATTTACATCATGTCATGTCATTTAACCTTTATATATATCATATGTCATTAAATTTAATGGAATTACCAAACTCGGTGAGGATGGATTATAAATCTATTGAGATATGAAGCAACACATGGGTAATTTACCCTACTAAAACCACAATTTAATATCCCCCACTCCCTGTGTATGGATCATACTTGCATGGGGAACATCTTTAAAGGCTATGTGTGTCTTTATTTGAACTCATATGAGAATCATATAGATGCCCATATTTTCTATCTTAGGCCCATTCAAAATATGATTCAAATAATGTATCTTTTCTGTGATATATGAGTCATATATAAGTAGGGAGATTCAATATGATTTCTCATCTTTTGAATGAATCTGAATTCAATGAATCACCCATTATGCTCCACTTGTGAATTCATATCAGGGTGAGGGACATTTATTTATGAACTATGAGCAACATGATTTCCATTTTTAGTTTTATATATAGTGATGTCTATATTTTAAAAACTAGACCTAGCCACATCACAATATAAAAATCCCATACTCACACATGTACAAGTTAGATCTATAAGAGGAGATCTAATAAGAGTTTCTACTTTAGGCATGGACCTATTTCAATTAGAAATATACATGGCTTTATTATTTCTCTAATAAGATATGTAGTGAGGCTTGGCCACTACACCGTAGCCCAGCTATGATATTCATTTTTCACATTGGAATCACACATCATCATTTCCATAAGATATTGAACTGGACTACCAATGTCCTAACCAAATGACTTCAAATATCATGGTACCTATAGAACTACATGTGGCTTTATTCGCATCTCATTAAGATACATAGTGAATCCAACGCCTTAAAATATATCCCCAGCTATGGGGTAAAAGTTTATTTTTCCTCTCATGTATAAAATAAAAAATATATTAATGAGATTTTATTTTTTTTCCTCTATTTAGAGATCCCACCAAGTATACAACAAATTATCTGATTCTACATATTATTCAAATCTACGAACGAGACTCCAAATTTACCACCATTATCGGTCTGATGATTCTATTATACATTGAAAAATACCCCCTTTCACATGTCATAATCCGAATCTTTTATACCGTTAGATCTCCATAACTATTTCTCAGAATTTTGTGAAGGAATTGGAAAAACCTAAGTGCTCTTTTTCCGACCAGGATGTATGTACCCTTGTTGGCCCGACATATGTCACCCTCTTAAATGGTTTTGTAGTAATAGGATGACACTCTGTGACTATGTGCAATGCTCCATAGATGGCATTTCATAAAATATCCCTCATGATGGTTTTTTCAACCCGAAGTTACTTCATTACTAGGAGAAGCCTCTTATATCCTTTTAATCATTAATAATGGTAAATTGGAACCTACAAATAAGCACTATTCCATTGTATATTTTTTCTAGATCCTCTATCTAGACTTGAATGTCACCATGATCATGGTTTACACCTTTTCTCTTAACTAGTTAATATAATAATAGTATAACCTTGGTCCATTTGATCATGTATCATCCATTGTTCCCAAAATATTATGGTCTAGCCGTATGACCTAAACTATATGAAACATGTTACCAACAGTTGTGTTGGACTTATGTATAACATCAATTACCACGATTCTTTGTACATTATTACTTGAAATACCCATTCTATATTCAGGTATTTTATCAACAAAACAAACATTGTGTTTCAGAAAATATGATTCCCCATAAACATTCATTGAATTTTAACGATAGAATATCAGAATTATTGAGAGTTTTTTTACCATGCAGTATGTTCCCCAATTGGCCTTTTATATATCAGCCCCATATTTTTTTTAAAAAAGCTACCACTACATGACTATTTAGTATGTTCCCCATTTTGAATTTCATAAAACAGACATTATAACATGTTTTTTAAATAGTGGTAACTTTGTTCTTAGGAGAAACCTCTTATAATTATAGTATCCCTTTTCCCCATACAACCATTTAGATATGGACATCCCCAAATCACATCAAAAAATTTATTTTTTCATACCTAATATAGTATTACATTTTTATATAGACTACCAATAATTATAGAATCATGCAAACTCTAGTCAAATCTAATGAAATTAAATTATATCCCCCCTTGTGTCCCCATTTAATGAATTATTGTATTCTACCCCAATAATGTCCATCATGCATGACTATAAACTACAAAACGCCATAATGTCCTTACTTGATGACATTAAACTATACAACCCCCTAATTTACTCACTATATGTCATTAAACTGCAAAACATAATATCAGAATCCCTCTTTCTAACCAAATATACCTTCATTTACATGTTAAATTTTTATATGACTGGTTTCAAAATTGTGGAATATTTTAGTAAGGAATATTACTTTATTATCTGACATATTTCCATTTAAAAACTACCCATTGTGGTATTGAGACATCCAAATCATGAAAATTCTTTGTTCATTCATAAGATAATGTCAGAAATCATGCAAACAACATTACCTGACTATAGAGTGCATGCCCCTAGTTGACCATCCATAAGTCTATGAAGTATGTGCCTCAGTTGGCCTTTAATAAAACAACCCTTATAATATGATTTTCAACGAGTGGTAATTTTTTTCCCAAGAGAGATATTCTCTATTCCCAAACACCTTATTTTGTATTTGTAGATTATTTAATTGTCCCAAGATTCCCCTTTTAATTTTATAATTAATATTAAAACATTCCTAGATATCATGAATTGTTTGGGTTATAACTAAAAAAACCATGGTAAAATCTATTCGACCTAAATCACTTTCCATTTTATTCAGACATGCATGTATTTAAATTACACGCAAAAAGAGAGAAAATGCTCACTAGACTGAATACCCATAATGGGAAATCATGGAAAATGTTGAGTCTAATCTCTCTAGTCATACACTATCATTGGTTTATGAAAAATTATGAAATGGAAAGCTAAAAGGCACAAAACATAATTTGAGAAAACCCACAAAAGTGAAAACAAAGAAAAATCTATGTCTCACCCGCTATGTATCATCCACATCTATCTTAGGAATGTATTATGATGATGAAAAATGACACAAAGATTATAGTGTAGTATATAAATCCCTATTAATAGTCAATATATTATCACTAGGCCCCTGAGATTAGGTAAAATTTTTGATCCCTCATAATCTTATCCTAGTAGTTATGATTAACCAATATGAAAATGTTTTTCAATGAAAATTAACTTTGAAAATATGATTGTCTGAAGAATATAGTGATGAAGACCAAGATGATTAGAAACAAAATTCTATTAATTAATGAGAAATTGCATCCAATGAACCATAAACCAAATTAATTCTCTCTATCTAAATTTACAAATTGCTTTCAACATATTACATCATCTTTTGAACAACCTCATGAGTCCCATTAGGTTCTTGTTGAAGTTCTATCAGCTAACTTTCTTCAGTTTCCTCTACTAAAAAATGTGCATCCTTATTAGTCTCAAGAGTAGACATGCCTTCTTCATGGAATTTTTTCTAATGAATAGTGATGTTTTTCAATTTTCACCTGAGTGGAAGTTAATTATTGATGAAGCCATGAAACATTATTTACCTTATCTTTAATATTCCACTTATATTCTTTCATTTTTATTCTTTGATAGTACACATCTTCGGATAACATAGCTTGATAGTATTAAATGTTTAGAAGTTTTTTGTAAATATTGATATCTTTTAGAAGAATACTCTCATCCTACCTCCTATTAATATTTTTCATCACCATAGTGTGAACATGATGGAAATCGAAACCACCTAAACAAAACATGCTGAACAAAGCTATAATGTGTGGGATTCGTGATGGAAGTTTTTCAAGGGTAACCTCATAGTTTATCTTCAATATATCTCACCATGGATAGAGATGTTAAATATTAAGATCAATTTGTAATAGAGGATCTTACTCGAAGTCACTATCATGAGGAGGGATATACTCTAGGATTAATAAAGTCAAAGAAGTTCCTAATTATGTTTCCTCATATACAGTTGATTCATTTCCTTCCAATTTTGGTCCAGGAGATGTAGAATATTGACCCTCATACCTAACCACAAAATATAATAATCCTACATGATGAGTTAAAAAAATTTAACCATCTATAGATTGTAAATCATGAGGTGTAATCACAATAATTGGCTATCCATACACAACAAACGATCAACAGCCTGAGAATGTTCCTCTCGTGCATTCCTAGATTGAGTATTTTCATTTTGTACTTATTGTTTAGTAACACTCATTTAAGACATCCCAAGACCTTCCATATGTGATTCCAACATGATTCCCATTTCATGGTCCCCCTGATCTAGCTTCTCCTTAACAAAGGAATTGAGGGTGATTTAAACACCCTCTATATGTATCATCATTGTATTAGTTTACATTTATAGAGCGACATATTCCAATTAATCATGATTATATAATCATAAGTAAGTATATTATTTCGATGTAAAAATAATAATAAAATCCATTTGGAATGTTATATTGAACACCAAACTCTTTTAAAGAAGTAAGAATATTAGTCTATTATAGTATTTCATCAATATACATACCATGATTCATCATGTATTCTATTTATATCCAAATAAACTTGTTAATATAACTCCTAGGTGTACTTGAATAGTTTTGTTCATTACACTCTAATGTTGACATTGGACACCGAACAACCTCGTCATAGATAGCCACTGGGTCAGCATCAGCCACCGTATGATTTTATGGTGCATGCAATGAACCAAAAATATTACTGAAATAGGAGTTAGTTGTTGATATATATATCTAATGAACAACATTAGACATACAAGATGCCACCTCTCTCCATACATTAGTGATAGGAGAAGTTTGAGGAGATGATGATATACTCTATTTCCTAGAAACACCTTTGGTCAATGGATTTGTTTTATTTGTAGGAATCTGCACTTCATTTGAAGTACCATATTTGTTTCTCAAAAAATAATTTGTAATATTCTTAAGTGTTGAAACATTGGATGTTCCTATAATTCACTAATGTTGAAACATTTTATCTAGATAAATCTAAAATAAATGTTGATAGTAAGACTTATCGTAGCTGAAAAAGCATTTATCCAAGGATTTCAGCATTCAAAATTATTTTTTCATTGTCTTCTTCAATGTAGGGATTACATAAAAATCCCCAAAAATAGTAATTATAGGTGGGAAGTCTCCCTTAATCTCATCCTCCATGGCCTCTTAGCTTATAGCTATTTCCCCTGATTCAGGGGTGATTCAATAGCCCAAATCATAGTTCCCCCAGGTTTATACCATGGTGATAGAAATTTAACTTATTATACATTAGCCAACTACAAATTAAAATTGTATTCCTAATGAGTAATAATTCCTTGGAAAAACATTAATGGGTAATTAGGAAAGTTTTTTAGAAGAAGTGAACATACATATTCAGGATTGAAAAAATCATGACATTCTTTAAAGAATGAATTATTAATCCCCTCAATAGTTCCACAATCAATCATATCCTTCACTCGCATTGTGGCAGGTACCTGATTGTTGGTTTCATAAATGTGAATCTCTTGCTATTGAATAATTATTCCTACTTCAATATGATTATCCTCAAGTCAAATACAAGAGTTTCCTTTAAGATATCCTATTCCTAGATTATGCAAACCTTCAAACATGATCTCCCACATTGTTTTTCTATAAGAGGATAAATACTTCCATGAAGGGATTGCCTATATTCATACGTTTTGAGAATACATCCTAGCCTTCCATGAGGATGATTCTAAAGCCATAGATTTAACAGCCTTCCCAATTCCAACCATCACAGGTGGTGGATGATATAACGGAACCTGATTCTCTTCTTAGAGATGGAGACTAGACCAACTAGGTGAAACCTTATTTTTCGATGATGGTATATCACTATTGATTCTGGTAGGAGAACTATATATTGCATGTTGTAATTTTTGTGAACCGAGAGCCGTATAATCCTCTCTCTCTCTGAATCTAACGACTCGAATTATAAAGGAGATAATGCACCTTCCAAATGGTAATTTTTTTCCTACTCTCCAACTTTATTCCAACCTAAAGTGGAATGTTTATTAGGACACCATTAGGGTATGATTCAATCCTTGATTTAACATTCTAGGTAGTCAATCATCTTTCTTCATAAATGTTGGGTAGATTAATCAATACCTTTATCAGCATCATACATGAAATAAACCATCACTATCTAGACACCGTCAGATGTTGTTCTAATCTAATGTTAATTAGAAAATATAGGATAATTATATGAATTCATATGAATTGGATAGAAAATCAGTAAACAATATAGGTCTCACATATTATTTCACTGTCCATTCATGTTTCCATCAGTCTATCCCTGAAGGCTAGCTAGTATGATTAGTACTCTATGCGGGATATCTCATCATTAAAAAACATTCGTTTGGGGATATTAACATTAAGAATGATGTATAAATATTTAAATACACCCAATTTTGATTGTTTTTACAAATGTTATATGGATAGAAGTGAAATACTTGAGAAATATTGAACGAATGGTTAGAACAGGCTCCTAAGGACATGGATCACACTAACATATGTCCTAAAATGAGTCATTATCCATCCCCAAAAAACCTATAATGTTTCAATAATTTTTTAAGGATACTTCCCTAGAGGAATGTGAAACATGCTTCTATATAGTTTTACAAAAATAGGGGTTTTCAAACCCAATATTTTCTTCTCTGCCAACTTAGTTTCTACAAAAAAAGGTTCCAAGACTTATACTACCTTTGGTATCATAGACATGGAATTGATAAATATAGATCCACATTTCCCAAAAAACCCTTTTTTACATGTCTTGGAATGAAATTTGATATTGAATTCATATCCCTACTTAACAAGCTCTCTAGTTTGTAGCGTCATACAAAAGGTGTTAGGTTCACATATATTCACCTCCTTTGGATAGCACCGTGGATGTTTGTACTCAGGGCCTTCCCCATTATCCATCAAGAAAATACTCATACATGTCTTTAGATGAATATCCCTTCTCATTTTAGGGCATTCCATACTGATTTTGTGGGTTATTTACAGTAGATCTCACGTTAAATATGGAATCCTATTGGTATCATTCCACACAGTCATTAGAGTAATCAATTCATCATATATATCTCCATGGATTGGATCCCAAGAGTTCTTCTAGATATCCCAAAAACAAGTTCCCACTTATCCATGTGTCAACTCGATAAAATCCATCTATGGACTCCCTTGGATCTATATATCTAGCCCCAAATAATCATTTCTATACATGAAGAATTTTCCTACCCATAAATACGCATAAATCTTGACACATTCTGTATCATATTTGAACAGTATATAGGTTTTTTGGACACAGTACACCCATATCAATGAAGTCTTAAAACCCCCTAAAATGATAAATTCTTATCCTTTCTTCAACCCCATCTATTAAAAAGTGTTTTAATCTCAAAAAAATTGATGAATAGTAGGGAATCTTTTTTTCCACTATGTTTGGTTTCAAATATGGATCACACTAGTTGTGGTGCCTAAAATTGGCCTTCGATACTATCCTAGAAATAATAATTATTACCAAACTAGTGATATAAGAAGATGAGAAGTGTTATGGTCTAGAAACCAAGTGATTGGGAGATAATTAATTGGATCAGGTATATGGACTTCCCGCATTTAACCATAACCAAAAAGTGAAAGATAAATAATTTTTCTAAAATCATGGGGAAATATTTTCATATACCCTCCTAGATCAATAAGGGTTGTATAATAGATGCCATATTAATCATGACCAATGAACTCAAATATTTCCATAGTTCAATTGTTTTCTTGTTCATCAGTAGTTTTGATCTTGTTGGCATCCATTGGACCTAAAATGGAATATAAAACTCATTTTATAATAGGTTCATTTGAAAAAAATCAAAATTAATGAATTTTTGGAAAAATAATTAAGCCGTGCAAATGATAGTTCAGCACACAAGTGTGTCAATCAACATGTGGTGAAAAAGTGTGTCACTGAATACATATTGCATCATCATGAACAAAAAACAATTTCTTCATGAAAAAGGCATGTTCAAGGGGAGGGTGAAGAAATGAATATCAAGAGTTTTGTGATAAAGTGAATGACCTATTTAAAGATGAGGAAGTATACCTACATGACAATGTTGTGTTGAAGACCAGTACAAACAACTAGTAAAACATTCACAATTCTTCTATCTTTTTCATCCTTTTACTCTATTATTAGACCCTATTTTAATTTCATATCCAATCTTGAGGGGGGGGACTATTTTTTAAATGCTATTTGATCACATGTATAATGGATTTTCCAAGGGAAATGTCATAAAAAACATGAGAAGATTGATTATGAAATCCACGATTTTCAAATCCTTAAAAAGTAGATTGACTAGGGTGGCCCAAATCACTATTGGCATGTAAGTAATTTCATGCCACCCCACATGCGCAACAAAAATATTTTACCCAGGGTCTCATATTTTCTTATAAATTGTACCTTTTAGCCTTTATTTGTATGGATGAATTTTTCTTAAGGTTGATTGCTCTCTGATCACACTAGTACATTATCTAATTCATATGAATCCTCCATAGTTGTTTCATATAACTAAAAGAGTTGGAATTAAATTTGGATAGGGAGACATTAGTCCATTCAGTGTCAACCAAAATCACCCCTTGAGATACTTAGTCAGTAAACCCCATGAAACAAGTAGACATGAAATCCATCCTTCCTCACATATGATCTTAATCACTTCACTTATGTGAATAATTATGATAATAAATGACATCTTTATCAAATTCTCAACCTGGTGTAATTAAACATGTTTTTCATTACCCAAGGTGTCACCAATTCTCTTAAACCTACTTTCATGGATCACAACTTTATCGATCCTTCTTAGTTCACACTACCCTTCATCATGTGTAATACATTCATGAAGAATCCTTATAAACGTCTCATGGAAAGGATTATCCTTCACTATCACCCTTACACAAAAAGGACCATAATTAAACCTCTACTAAGACCTCCTGATTTAAAATATCATATATAATAGAACATCAACATGTCTCCCATTTGGATTTGGATTTATATGTTTAGAGGTTTTTGAGAAATGTCCAACCATAGTGTAGGGATCATTGAGGTATCTATATATTTTCATATCAATAATCACATAGACCCTTACCAAAATGAATGTGTTGTAGAGTTTCTGGTATTTAATTCTAGGGAAATGACTCTATCCACCCCTTCACATATCTTTGACCCAGATCATATGGTTCCGAGTAGGGAGGGTAAAGGTCACACTTTGATTTCCTTTCTATATTGAATGATATCATCCATCCATGGGGGACAAAAATTTAGGTAAACCATCCTAGTGTTATCCCATATCCTTTCACGTATGAGGTTGTAGTATTCATCTACTCTAAGTCATTCTCCTATATACCTTCCTCACATTGGACCCATTCCCAATATAAATTTAATTGTTGGAAGAACTTTAGCCACGTCCTCTATCAACATATCCATGAACCCTTCCATCATATCCCTAACCTCTTTAACTATGGAATGATGAAATGTGTTTGATTTGTTAAATCTTCCACATCCACTTGTTTCTCACACTGTGAAAGACTCGCATGGGAATAGAGGATAGTAAAGATCTTGATATCCACATAATCCACATGAAGGATAACACTATGACAAATCTAGTTCCTATTAACTAGGATATGTTTGATTCACACTTATGGTCTGTGCACAATTGGAATACTCCCTAGGAATATTCCACAATCATATTACCTTAATCTGGGTATCCTCCTATGGAATAAACCCAGGGTTAAGCCCCAAACCTCCATGGGTTATTACATCCTTCTTCATTCAATCTCGAGGGATAAAATTCTAAAGATAAATCCCCAACCTATCATCTCAAAGGGCCATACTTACTAATGAAAGATACCCATGTGGTCCTCCATAGGCATGTGTCCTCACTAACGAACTACATAGTATTTGATTTCCATCCTTCTGGGATACATAGGATGCTTTCATGATGTTCAAACCCTACAATCTAAATAGACCATGTAAACTCTGATCTATTTCTATAGAATGGTCTACATAAACATGGAAACTTATAAACCACAAAATTTCCTTAGGTTACCTAGGAATAATTACCACTCTAAACTTTGAAAATGCACCATCATACTAATTTTTATTACCACACAACATTAAACATTACAGTTGGGTTCTAATCACACAACCTTTAAAGTTATGATGTGTTGTATTAAGTGATACCAAACTACATTGGTTTATATTCCATTCATAAGGAAATGTAGGAATCCCATCTGTGGTTTTTATCATAACATCATAAAAAATTCTTTCTCCCTCGATAATGATAAATTCCAAGATGATAATCATCTACCTGGATGACAAAAAGCTATAGAGTGTCCCAATGTGTGAATAGAAAACCAAAATCAGTATAAAAAAAATTAATCTCAATGTATTATATAATAGGACACCATAAATGAACAAAAATGGATACATATAGATATCTCCACTGATGAAGAACCTTGAATAAATAAGAATGATTCTAAATTTTATACAAGCTAATAATTGAATGATAATATTAGGAAAACACCTACCATATTGGGAATTAATAATGAATTCTTGAATATATCATAAATATATAATAATTCCCAGAGTAAGAAAACACGTAAAATTGATTGATTAGACCGATCACCAACCATCTCATACAATGTGATATCTTAAGAATAATCAGTCAAAATCCATAATGATCACCTGTATTTAGAATGTAGGTCCCTATTGATATACAACCATTGGGTGTTTCTGGTTCTGTGAAAAAATCCATTGGAAACCATTAATAAATAATGATTTCTCTAACGAAATCACATTTCCATTGGAAAAAATAGTACTCTCTCTTTTTTCATTTTTTCAAATGTAATATGTATTATCATTTTTCCTTTAAAAAAGTAACAAATTTAATATGGGTTTTTCATAACATTTCCTTTATTCCTTATGTCATAAAATGTAGTCTATAGTTATGTCCTTATAGGATTGTTATATGATTTAATTTCTTTGTTTCATGTAGTATTCTTTTCATTCTCTTAATAGAAATGAATTTTATATATCATAATCATCTTCTTTGATTCATTTGTTTCTTCATAAAAATATAATATTTTTACAAATAATTCTTAGCCACTTTATTAGACAATTATCCTTGATGTCTATAATCATTTTTAAAAAAAAGTCACCATTATTTTTCAATAAAAAAATATATTATATACTTTACTATAAAACTTTTCCTTAAAGATTACCAACCCCATAATCTCGAGGCAATTTCCTACTACCATTATATAGGCATAAGATACATGTAAATTCATCCAAAAGTACAAAATAGTTTAGTTGTCTTGAAAGTATAGATGCCTATATGATTTGAATATTTAAATTTAATATGAATAATTGAAACATATGTTTTTTAAAATAAAATTATTCCATCTATCATATCTCTACCTAGTATACATCATAGATTCTAAGGGAAAGTAATCCAAAGAAGTTTGAGCTATAATGATTAGTTATATATTAGTAAAGTGGAAGTAATCATGAATACATAAGCATAATAATTATAGAAAGGTAAAAAATGAACATCTATTCCATTTAAATTACATGATTGCATGAATATATAAGGGAAATAAATATGGAATGGTAAATAACTGAAAACACATTTCATTTAGCCAATAAATAGAGAATAAACTACATCTATATATTTTTTCATAGGGAAAATATCATGGATTACAATTACTGGAATATTGTTTGAAGGGAATTATTAATTATTAAATGTCATGTTTCCAAGGTTAATGAAACATTAACGATCAACACCTTTCACAATATAGTTTAATCTATTATCTATCAAGAACCTTTAAAATATGGTTTAAAACATTATATTCTACAATATTGATGGGTTTGTTTTGTAATTTATCTTAACTCAATAGACTAATAATGATATTGAGAGGATTAATTTCAATGCACCCCAACCTAAGTCATACCATTAAAAATAATCCTCATATAATTAATAATTTAGTTAATTCATAAATTAAATTAAATTTGGAAAATAAATAATTTATAAAGAATCATATTTATCATTATTTTTCTAGATAATCAAATAAAAATAAAATAAAACACCATATGGAATAATGTAATAAAATTTTAGAAATAATAATATTCAAGATAAAATTTTTTGATATTTAGGGGAAATTTATTATCTAATTATCATAGTAATTTGAAAATTTCAACGTAAATTTAATGATTAACAGATGAATTATTAACATTAATGTCAATACTTTCATTACTAAAAATGATCATAAACCATCCATAGAATGGATAAGGATTGTATCAGTGAAATTTATACCATTTATAGTTAGAATAATATTATTTTTCATTAATTAATAGAAATACAATAAAATATATTTTTAAAAATTCTCTATGATTTTTTTTTCATTTCGAAAAACATTTTACAAATTCATATCTTGGAAAATAACCTTTAAAACGATAATTTCATAAAAAATATTTTAAACAATATTATTTCAAAATAAAAATTGAAACATATAAAATAATATTGAGAAAATTTGATTGTTCATAATGGTTTTAAATTTTGTTCATGTCATCCATGTTTAAAAAATTATTTATATCACTTTTTTAACAAAATCCTAATGAGTATTATTTTGAAAAATAAATAAGATAAATTTGAAAAAAAAATGAGTTAGAATTCTATTAATAAATTATTTTTAAGAAATTAAATAAATTTTTAAATCATTTTTTGAAAAAGTGTATTTGGAGGAAAATATATTTTCTTTAGAATAGAGAAATGATTTTAGGTTTTCTTGAAAAGTTTTTCTACAAATGTATAAGTACCAAAGAGTAGAAAAATGATACTAAAACATGTAGGAGTTAAGTAATAACCAATTTATAATAAAATTTATCGTTTTTATAGGAAATAGACTTGTAATTTGGTTCAATATATATTCAAAAATAAAGTATTATGGTATAAATGATATTGTGAAATAAACCTTCAAAATGATCATAATGATGAAGTGATAATTACTAAATGAATATATTATGTTTATCCACAATAATAAAAAATAAATTAATTAAAAATTAAGATAATAAAAAATCATAAAAAAGTTATCTCACAATGATATAATCAAAAAATTAGAGGTTTAACCAAATGAGTGAAAATTTAGTAATGAAATCCCTCACATTACATATATTTTTATTTGAACACTTTTCAATATCATGTAAAACGGTATTAATAATGTTATTAAAATATAAAAGAAATATATTAATATATATAATATCATACATGATCCTATTATTAAATCATATCACTCGTTTGTTAATAATAATTAATTATGATTGTTGTTTCAGGTGTTAATTGCCTTATTTTTTTGAATATTTGTTGACTTGTTAGTTTTTGAACATGTTAATTTGATAATTATTTAAGAATATCCATGATGTGATATATTATAAAAATTTCATACTTATTCATTATATTTGTATTTTATATTTATCCACAAAAATTGGTTATATGAAATGAAATATATAGTTCACAGGGACTGTAGTTTGTACATACACATGAAAATTGATTTCCTTTATTGTAATATTGAATAAATAATAATTAAATTCATTATATATATTATCATCAAATTATCAACATAATTTCACATATATACCATATTTTTATTAGAACCATTCATAATACTATACATGTAATGTGTGAATGAATCACATCACTTTGTGAGGTGGTAGTCTGTCATACACATGAGCGATAATATAATATTCCCAGAAAATGGAAATGATGATGGAATGAGATATATAATATTTATATATAAAAAACTGAATAATAAATTTCTTAAATTTAATATATGAATTGTTTTCCCATCATAATTCCAAACATTGACATGTTGTAATGGAAAAATAAATGACCTCGGTTCACGAGGCGGTAGTCCTCTTTACATAGAAACAATTATTTTGTAAACTATTTTATGGAAGTGTTTAAATTTTTATGAAATGAATAAAAAATAAAAAATCTCATTGTATTTAAGTTATTCAGATTATTATTTATTAACACTATAAAATTAATCGAATTGGGTGGAAAGGGAGATAAAATAAAAAAGATTTTATTAAAATTTGTATCATCTTTTCATATCCTATTTATGTTTTAACTAGTCCATTAATATGTTGGAATTACCCCCCATAGAAGGATAATATGATTAGGGTATGGAATTTGAGTGGTGATTTTTCAGTTCATGTCCAATCTAATGTGGTTTTACATGTGTGAAGTATGGTGTGAGGGGGAGGCCATTTATAAGTGGGGTGTGTGGTGGTGATGTAATTTTTTAAAGAGGGAATAAAAAACTTTTTTTTCTATTAAAGGTCGATCCGTTAATGAAACAATTACAATAATATAAGTAAAAATGTAGAAATATGGCCATATAATGTAGTTTTAATAGTTTTCTAGGTCATTTTCTCCGTTATAAGTAATGATTAGTCCCTTGGTTAACTCATTTTTCTAATTATCATTCTAATTAATTTTATCTACTTTCAAATATCACTTTAGTGAAAAATAAATTATTTCATTCATAACCATTATAATTTATGTTTATTACCAATATTCAATCCATGTTCCCAAATCTAAATCACATACGTTTCAGAAATAAATATAAAATTAATCACACATAAGTGTCAAAAAAAAAAAAATTGAAGTCAAAATGTACAAGCATTACAAAGATTTAATATCTAAAATAAACATAAAAATTATACAAATTTTATAAATATGACTATTTTTTATTTGTATAATGGATGTAATAATACTTTTAAATCAAACAAAAATATAATTTGACATTATATATTATTTAGATAAAATGTCGATTTTCAATTGAAATTTAGTATTTTTCACTATAAATCAAAAAATGAAGCTTCTTAGAAAAATCAAAAAATACACCCTATGATAAAATTTATATTAGTATTTCAGAAATTATGTTTATTTTTTCAAATAAAATATATTATATTTTTAGAATTCATATTTAATGGTAATGCACCCTTAAAAGGTGGTAAAACTAGCTTTAAAAAATACATTTATTTTTGCTTAAAATTTTATTTATTCATAGAATATGACTATAATATATATTCCATGAATATAAGAAGATTTTAATAAATATTTAATATATATAAATATAGTTAATATCATCCAATAATATTTGTTTATTCAATGTATTAATATACAATATCTTTTAAACAAAAAAAATGTTTTTCATAACAATATTTTCTTCAAATTCAATTGGTTTTTATAATCATATATAATTAATTAATAACCAATGAATTGGAAAATATATTTTCATAAGTTATTTTATTCTATAGATAACTATAAATTTAATATTTTTATAAAATTTTCTTTTAAAATAATAATTCTGATATTATCTAATAAAACTCAATCTGGCGTGAAACACAAGCGATCAAAGGAAATCATTATTATGTTAATGAATTTCGTCGAAGTAAGTAGTTTTTTCAAGTAAATCAACATAAATTATAATTTAGTGCATTTTCATATATATATTTATTTAATAATAAATATTAAATATTTTATAATGTCTATGGAATTTATAATCCTTTATATTCAATGTGTTTCTGTCACATGTGCAATTTAATATGATGTTCATATTTTAATATTTTTTGGGTGTTTCATTATCCACACTATAAATCAGTTGTGTTCCCATAGTTCAAAAATGATATTGGTAATTAAGGTTTTAAAATTTGGGGATATCATTCATGAAATACTCACAACATAAGGAGTAGATATAATATCTTAAGAATAAGAGATAATATAAAGTACAAAAGTCATCTATAATAATCACATAGCTTGGTTTCCAAATAATATAATATATGTTTAAAGTAAATATATAGATGTGGAGTAAATGCCTTAATATTTATAGAGAGTAATTGAGGTCATTGATTTCAATTATATGAATGATAAATGGAAATTTAAGGATTTCAAATCAATAAATATGTGATAAATCAAAAGTCTATTGGTTTCTTAGTAATGATGGTTTTAAGTTAAAAAAGTCATAACCATTATCTAAATGATAATGAATTGTTTTAAATTATAATAATATAAATAAATATACATTCATGATACTTTTCTATTTCATAATAATAATCTTATCCTTTTGTTTTTCCTTGATCAATTTTCAATTCATCCATATTCCAAAAAATTGTTATAAAAAATGAATTCTTTTATAAGTACATCACTAAAATTCACATTCCATGAATCATAAAATGTGAAAAATCATTCTATATCTCTCTCTCTAATATGCAGTGACAGAATTCCTATCATGATTTTTATTTAATATAAATATTACAGTATAATGAAATAATCATTAGAGCATTTTCCAAATATTAACATAAACCATTTCATAAATGTTAAAGTCCATAACCCTTAAAAAATATTATAATCCAATATACTTGAAAGTTGGTATGTAATTTTAAAAAATTATATTTATTTTAATAATTTACAAGGTAGTTAATAGTGTCCAATTTATTTTATCCATATCAATCATCTCTTTATCCAAACATCATTATCTCAACATCTATAACATATTAAGAATTACGTATCCCTTAATTATGTGTTATCCAAAATGTTCAACATACTACTGAATCACTTTTATTCTAACCATCCAACATTATTTCTCAAAAACATAATAAACTAGATCTGATGTACAATAATGATATATTATATCCTTACCATAACCATTACATCATTGTAAAAATACTCATATAATATAATTAATGAATCCAAACACAAAAACAATAACTATTCCATCAAAGTCGTATAAATTTCATAAGCATGACATTAATTCCGTATATTCATCTGATTAATTACATTAATGATTGGGGAATTTATTTTCATAGTTCCCCACATCCATATAGTTTAATAATTTCACTTTGCGAAAATCATTCTCTCCCTTTCAAGAAAAACATGGTAGATACTCTCTTAACACTTTTTTAAGACTCCCAATACTTTTATAAATGTACCAGAGTCATTCATTCCACAATTATCATAGTTGTAAAATTACTTATTTCCCAAATTCCTATATGATTCACTTTTCTAGCTATACTTTTCTTCACATGCTTCCCAACAAAGTAATATTTCTTAGATAACTCTTTTTTATCTCATTAGAACATGATACTATGTCTTCATATGATGATAATGGTTTGGAGATAACTTTCCCATCGAAATATTGACTTAATACCATAAAATAAATTTTCATTCAAACTCTTTGGATCATGTGAAATGGTTAGTTTCAAATTCCATCTTCTACATTACATTTAAATATGATGACATACTTTCTATTAGATCATATCAATAGGAATAAAATTATAATATCAAAACTAATGAAATACTTAACAGAAATTAAAAGAACATTATGCATATATAATCTAAAATTGATGACAATGGGTTTTTAGGGATGTTCTTCTATACATATATTCAATGTAAAAAATAGTTTTATATTATATAATAATTGTTTTAATAAATATACTTTACTAGGACATCACTAAAATTACTCTAAAACCAATTGTAGCTCCACAAACCCAACAACCTTGAGCAAATTTCTACTACCATTACATTGGTATAAGATACAAGGAAATGTATCTTGAAGGTCAGAATAGGTTAGTAGTCATGGTAAATACATATATAAATGACAACTATATTAATGTTGATTAAAAATATGAAAATATTGTTTTTTGAAAATAGATTTATTCCATATAGCATTTATATACATATTAAACGTTATGTAATATTGTAAAAGGAAAAAATTAATAGTGTGGAAAATTTATTGGTAAGGGTTAAGTACAACAAAATCAATCATGAATCAGTAAAGTTATAATTAAAGAAATATAAATAATTAAACAGACATTACATTTATATATCTTGACATCATGAATAGATAATAAAAAATCGAAATATAATAGTAAATAAATGAAAACACTTCCTATATAATAAATAAAATGAGATTGAATGGAAACCATTTAATTTTTACATAGTGAAAAAATCATGGTTAATAATAACTTTAAAAATAAATGATGTGAATTCTTATGTTTCATATTTCAAGTTTTCTATGTACATGAATAAGTTATAATCAACATACTATTTAAAACATGCTACTTTAAAGACATTTCACAAAATAGTTTAAACCATGATTAGCTAAAAACATGAAGGGTTTTTGTCCAACTTATTTCATTTCATAAAACTATACATGAAACAAAAATATTACATTAAATGGTAACAAACTAATTTCATTCATATTTAAATTTTTATTTTTTATATCAAATAAACAATTTAATTCATAAACATTGTGCCTTATCAAATATCATTATTGGGTAAATAGTAATGATTAATCAATAATTTACCTAATAATTTAATATCTATAATATTAAACACTATATAAATAAATGGCATATATTTTATGAAATAATCATATAAATGGTAATCAATTTGGAAATATAGGTAAATTTAATTTGAATGATCATAGAGAATTTCAAATTTCAAAGGAATGAAATGAATGAAAAATGAAGCAATGTAGTGAATTCCAATAAATTTCTTAGATTAAATGATTATAAACCATACATAAAAATAATAATTATTTTAATAATATAATTTATACCCATATATTTAAGAGTAATTTTTTTCATTAATGAATAAAAAAACATAAAAACCTTGTAAAAACACTCTTGAGGAAAATATCTTTTTCATTTTGATTTTATTTAGAAATACATAAAGTTGAAAATTACTTTTAAAACTAAAGTTTAGGAATAATATTCAAAATAATATTATTTTCAAAATAACCATTGGTTTTATTATACTTGATTTAAAGCAATTTAGTGTTCATGATGGCTAGAAATTACATTCATGTCCTCCATGTTGAAAAACCCATTACTCTTTTTCGATAAAATCTGAATGGGAATTATTTTGAAGAAGTCATATAATTATTTTGAATGAAATATTTTATATCATAATAATGGAATAAATATAAATTAACCCAGAATTTTAAAATCACTGAAAAATTTGTATAAAATTTTAAAAAAATTTGTTTTGGTTGAGAACATATTTTCCGACGGAGAGAGAAATATAGTTCAGTTTTCTTGAAAAAAATTATATTATAAAATAGTGGAAATAGGTACTATCACATTGAATAATTTATGAATAACCAGGGGAGAATAAGATGTAAATTTTATTAGGAAAAAATCAATACGTTTCTTTCAATAAATAATCAATAATAAAAAATCATGATTAGAATAAAATTATGAAATAGACCATTAAACAATCATAACAATGAAGTGAGAATTAATTGATGAATAAAATAAATTTATGCACTATATATAAACAAAAAAACAAAGGTAATAAGAACATAAAATATCAAATTTAATGACACAAATAACATTTCATGGATTTAATCAGTGAATTATATGTTTTACCCCATAAATGGAAATTCAGTTATGAAATCCATTATCATACACCTCATTTTGGTTGAATTACCATAAACATCATTTATAATGGTTTTAGAACACATATATAAATATATAATAACTATATTAATATTTTTAAGATCATATATAATCCAGTTATAACATCTTATCACCCATTTTCTAATAATATTTCATTATTTTCGTTGTTTCTGGTGTTAATTGCCTTGTTTTTTGAGTATGTTTGGACTTGTTATTTTTTCCCTATAACATTTATCATGATTTCAAAATATCAAAAATTTGAAATATTATTTAAATATATTATATATTCATCTTTCTTGGTATATTATATTAAATCTTAAAAATGGTGAGAGGAAATTAAATGCATCATTTCTGTATGTGGAAGGTCGTACACATACATGAATGTAGTTTTTATTTTATTATCATTCTGAAAGAAGTAAAAGTAAATTGAATATATATTTTCATTATATTATAATTATTATTTCATATATATTACATATTTATATTAAAATTATCTTTAATAAATTAAAAGTAATGTTTGAATGAATCACATCACATCAGGTGGCAGTAGTCTTTCATACACAGAAGGGAAGCTATTGTATTCCCAAAAAAATAGAATGAAATAAGTTATGTGTTTTATAAATACATAAAAGGATAAATAAATCATAAATATCATAAATATAATATTAATATATTATTTTCATCGTTACTTTAAGCGTTGAAATGTGTTATTAGAAAGATAAACGATAATAGTTCAAGATGTGGTTGTCCACTATACACACGATGAATTGGTTTAGTAACCCATTTTATGGATGTGTTAAATTTTTTATGTCATAAAAATAACGTAAAATTATTATGATATTTAATATTCTTTTTTTATTATATCATAATTATGAAAAATAATTAAAGGTGGTGGTATCCTCTAAATTTTTCACTAAGGTGTTATTAAGATGGATTTATAATATATAATATGCTTCATGTATGGGTGAGGATAATTTGGGTATTGTTTTCCAAGGGAATTTCTAAACCAACGTGGTTTGAGAGGTGTGAAAATGGGGGAGAGGGGTATGCCTATTATAAGTGGGGTGAGTGAAAAACATGTAAATTTTTCGAAAGAGGGAATTTCACCCATGTTGTATCCATTAAATGTGTTTCAAATAATGAAACAAACTATATAATATATGTTATATGATCGAAAACTTTCTCAGAATTGTTGTTTTGAAAAGTATCTGGGTCATTTGGACTTTTATGATTAATATTTAGTCCCTTAGTAAACTCATTTTTCCCTTTATAAGTGTAATTAATTTTAACATAATTTATGAATAATTTTGGTAAAAAAAAATTCTGTTATCATAATTTATAAATTACTTTTAATGTAAATACAGAAACAATAATTCAAAATTAAAATCAAATTAGTGGTAGAAATTATTTTAAAATTAATTCCATAGATGTGATATGAAATGGTTACTTCAATGTGAAACTTTTCAAAAGATTTTAAATTTTTATAACTATATTATATAAAAAATTATTCCAATTATATACATTAGTTTAATGTGATTATAATTTATCTAATTTTACTTTAAAAATAATTAAAAATATAATTTATCATTATAAATTAAATAGATAAAAAGTCAGTTTTTATTTTAAATTCAATATTTTATAGTGTTCATTAAAATTATAAATATCAATGAAAATAAAAAAATTAATTATGATCTTGTTTTTAAATAAATATTAAAAATTATATTTCTTTTAAAAAATAAAATTTATATTTTTTCCAACTTTAATTTTGAAACATGTTCACCATTAAAAGGCAACCAAACTCCCATTAAAAAAATACATCATTTAATGCCTAAAATTTGATTTGTTCTTATATTATTCATATAAAATATATTGGGTGAATTACAAAACAATATTGAATAAATAATATATATATTTTTTAATATAATGCACCAATAGTAATTAATTTATTTCATTATGAAATAACACCATTGGTATTTAAAATAGTCTTTTATAAAAAATCATTTGATTTATATTCAACTAGTGGTTATATTCATTTATAATTAACTTTTGTTAAATGAATTCATCCTTATATTTTCAAAAGTTAGTTAATCCTATACATAATCTCCATTTTAATGGTTATGAGATAAATTTTTTTAATAATAATATTTAAAGTATTTGATAAAACTCAATCATGCGTGTAACATAATACATCTTAAAAGTTTATTGTTTCATTTAATGAATGTCATAAAAGGAATTCATTGTTGTGTGTAATAAAATTTTACTTTGTATAGTTCTCATTGAATGATGTAGGTTGAATTTATTTAAAATGCTAAATATATCGTAATATCTCAGGATGTTATATTCTTTTATATTCCGGGAATTGTGTGTCGTATATGAAATTGAATATAATGTTCATATTTTAATATTTTATGGAGTTACATTCTTTATAACATTTAAAAATAATATTTAATTGCCTTTTCATCATTTTGGGTTTTCTCTAAAATTAATAAACATACATAAAATGGATTCCTTTTTACATCCATATATTTTTATATTTCATTCAAATTTTATTACTTAATCATTTTTTATTTTTGAGGATCCATTACTAAGATATTCATCGAAAATGTTATATTCAGATATCCTACATGAAATCTTCTTGAAAATAATTTTTTAATGTGACTTGTAACATTTTATTTTTATGATAATTCTAATAACATCTGATGAAAATAAATTTGAATATTTTTCTTCCATTTTAAACTATATAACCAATAGATATGTCTCTTATGGAGTGATGTTTCATTAATGAAACTCTAAAATACATTATGATTTGCTTTATTTTGGATATTAAATATTTTAATCAACTAATCGATTTCATGAATTCAACATTTAAAATAATATTGCAACCCCAACTCTAGTAACATATATCCTACATTTACATTATTATATTGATATAATATAAAAGGGATCTAACCATGAATGGTAAATTTGTTGTGTTATATCAGTATAGAAGATATATACATGATTTCCATATTACATTGGATAAATAAAACATAGCATGAAAAAATTATTACAACATTGAATATCATTTCATGATTTTTTATACATATCATGGGTAAATGAAAACATAATAAATGGTTATATGAGGTGATCTGAAAGAGAATTAAAAAAAACATTCTCATGAGTATGAAAGGAAAAATCAACACTCTAGTGTCTATAATTAATACATATTTCATTTGACAAAAAAATTTGAATTCAAAATGGATCCATGAAAAATAAAGAATCAAAATGACTATAATAAACATAATTTTAATGATGTAATTGTTTGATATCAAAAATCATGATCCTGGAATCATTGATTAATTACGAATTGTGAAGCAACTTAAAATCATGTCATTGTCTGGAAAATTTTTACATATTTTCAAGGCATTGTACGGAGAAATTTTCATTATAAGGGATAACATACATGAGAAATACCAATTATGGTTCTTTCATGACACCTAATAAGAATCAAAGTTCAATATATTTTCATTCCACACTCCTCGCTTTTATATTTCAAATTAATAACTCATTTACCGAATAAAAAATTTATTAAATATTATTTATTAAAAAATAAATAACAACATTTAATGAAGAATAAAAAATATGAAAAATTTCCAACTATTAGAAATACGATCTTGAATAATCTTTTAAAAAAGTATATTTAAATTTTATATGATTAATAATATATCAAAGTATATCAAATGTAATTGAAAATTCCTAGAAAATGAAAATATTTACATGGGGAAAAAATATTCCATTGAACAATAGAGTCATACTGAACCTGATCACAAGAAACTAGATGATCTCAAAATAAGGTATAATAAAAAAATTATGTAAAGGTTGATAAAAGATAATAAATTCCTCACAAATAAAGGATATTAATAAAGGAGATTATTTTCATCATGACATATAAATTTGTAAGAGAAACATTAAAAAATCATACCTTTATGATTTTTTAACTGTTTTCGTAAAAATGATATTGAAAATAATATCAAATATTATTCGAAATTTTTTAGATAATAATACATTTGGATGTTAATATTAAAATTAATATTCATATAATACAATTATTTATATATTTTAGGAATCTTTATATAAAATAAGGTGCATGGAGGGGGAAAATTCATTCACATCATATATTTTCAAAATAACACATCATTCACAATATTGTAAAATTCTAAAAAAGAATACATGTTAATAAAATTATTTAAAATATTATATTAAAACAATTATATTGAAATTAAAATGTATAATATAAGTAAACATCCCAATAATTAAAATGACTATAAAAATTACAATTTATTTTGTTCAAAAATAGAGACACTAAAGTGAATGATTCCTTATTAAAAGAAGATATATAATGTTTCCTTTTCGTAAAAACATACTATCAAAATTTATGAGTACCAAATACAGGAAAAGATGGATGAAAAAAATATAAAACCTCTAAATAAATAGATGATATTAAAATGGATTTTTTTAAATATAAAATAATATAATTTTACTGATATCAATTTATACATGATCAATCATAAATAAGTGTGAGATTATAAAATATACCATTACATATTTAATATATTATAAATCAAACCCAATTAAAAGTTAAAAAATTAATCAAATGATATAAATATAATTAATAAATATGGATTTATAAAATAATATGTAGTTTTGGAATTATATAAACAACAAAAAATTAATTGTGTGTGTAATATAAAATATCTCTCAAAGGAGTGGAGGGGAAATAATTACACTTACCTTGAATTCCTTCTTTGTGGGTTTTATTCTATCTCATGAACTATCAATGCAAATTTAATAAATATATTATTAATATCATTTTTCTACTATACACCATTTTTATGTTTTTTTACTAATTTTTCATCCATTCATTGGAATGTTCTTTCTTTCGTCGACCACGTAAGGTAGTTCAGAAAATTTCACCAAATTTAATTCATTATATTTATATTGTTAATGGTTTTGTGAAATGGTTACATAATATCAATAATATTCATAATTTCATGAATCTATTTCTTATTCACTATATTTAATTTTACAACAATTCATTGATGATAAGTATAGAGAAAAAAATGTTGTTCGTGTATGCAGTAGTCTACACGTACGCATTATGGTGTTTTAATTTTACAAATTGATGGAACAGAAGTGAATTTTATTATGATTATTATGTAATAAATAATATTTCTATCATAAATATGATACATATTAATTAAATTTATCCTCTTGATGAGTCTTATAAATCATAAATGAAAACTAATCACATCACTATTAGGAGGGGGTAGTCCACACATATACATGACCGACATTAGCCTTTTATAATAGATGGGAGGGTAGTAATCTAGATTATATATTATATTTCCAAAAAACAATTTTTTTTATAAATATAATATATAATTATATATTATATATTTGTTAATTGTTATGTGATCTAGTGATGAAAAATGATACCTATCACTCTATGTAAAAGATAGTTTGTATTTATGAAAGAGGGATGTTTTCATTTTACAAAAGATATTAGTGGGATATAAAACTAATATAAAAATTACATAACAACATATAAGTGTAATAAATGTACTGATTTATAAATTTTAAGATATGTATTGATAATTTTGAGGATTATTATAATAAAACAAACACAAAAAATACAGGTATGAACAGATACATGTTCTTTTTGTAAACATCATTGTCTTGAACCATATCCCTTCTTAATGCTGTGTAATGAAATGAAAAATCTTATAGGTCATGAAACTAATGTTATGAAGTTATTTTGGAAGTTTGTTTTTAATATATGTTGTACAATAAGTGTTTATGAGAGGGGATATGATGATCCCTTTTATATATGGGGTTGGTTGAAATATTTTAAATACTAATTATAATAAAATATAATAAAGTCACAATAATAAGAAAATGGAACCAAATTTACTCAAATTAAAATATGTAAATATATATGGTTGAAATAAAATAAAATAATTAAATTTTAGCTATTATTAATCTATTTTAACACTTATATATTTATTTTAACCCCTCTAATTAATCATTTAAACCCTTTCAGTAGTAATATATTTTTTCCTTGGTTAATATTGGTGATAAAAAATATTATGTTGACCACATTCACTATTATTAATTATTATAATTCCAAATATTTAATAAACTTTAAAATATTGAATTCCAATTATTTTCTAAGATTTTTTTAATATAAGATATTAAAATAAATAGAAAATTATTTCTTATAAATATGTTTGTTTTAATAAAAAAATGATTCAATAATAATGGCATGAAAAATATTGACTCTCGTATAAGTAATGAGATTATGATAACTAATATATTTCTGATTTTTATTACAAATAAAAACAAAAGGGAAGTGGACATTCTGAATAATTCAATATAATAGAATAATCAATATTAGTGAGTATTCAAATAAAGACATTAAATAAATTTCCAAAAATTTCAATCATCTATTACTAAGTTCATAAATTTATTAAAAAATGATTTACATTTAATGATAAATACAAACATTTTATTTAATAAATTATCCAAAAAAATTCATGATATTCTTATGTCATGACAATTTCATAAAAATGAGAATATTTTTGAAGCCATAAATTTTTCACTATTCGACCTATAATCATTTATTTTTAAAAAATACAGATCCTTAACTCTAATAATGTTTAGATATGTTAAAATAAAAAAATATAAATTATATTAAATTAAATTTCTAAATGTGTAGAAAAATTCTAATATCATCAAAAAAATGAAAAAAAATCACTTTTAGAAATATTTTAATTTTGAAACATAAAAAATTTGTTCTCATTTAATGCTATATAACAACCATTATATGATGGTTAATTTATTTTGTTGAATATTTTTTTTTATTTCATAAAAATTATTAATATTCTTTTATTAACATAATTTATAAAGATAAAAATATTTTATGTTTCTTAAATACTATTATTTTCCAAATATTATCTTTTTACGATCAAATGATTTAATTTTAATTTCAAAAAAATATGTTCAAAATTGATGAATGATTATTAAAAAGTTTAAATATTTAATTAATGAAAGTACTTTATTTTTATACACAAAAAATGTGAAAACATTTTTTTAATTAAATCATATATATTATAGACAAAATACACATTTATATTAAACATTCCATTTAACCATTAAATGTTATTAAACATATTTTCCTTAATATATTCTATAAAATTTTATAATGATTTTAGAAAAATTATTTGATTTATAAATAAAATATTTATGGTTATATTTTATAAAATAACTACTCTTATTCAAACCCACCAATCCAAGTTATGGCTATAATAATCATATTTTATGAATAACATTTCTATTGTATGTCATGGTTTGTTTAAGATCATTTTTCTGTATATATATCACTAACAGATATTGTATTCATAAAATAAAATATTTCTGAGACACATTCTCTCATAACTACAAAAATTTCTTCCCCCCAATTTCAATTCATTTTCATCATATCGAGACTTTATAATATCTTTCATCGTGATTTTTAATTTCTAGGTTTGGTCTAGAAAACATTTTATTCAATAAATTAATATTTACTAAATAAAATGTTTTTCTTGAAAATTAATATATTTTTAAATTTTTTTATAGAATCATTAATTCATAGTTCAGATATAATTTCCACATAAGACATGATAGATTTATTTTCTACTTCCAAAGGAATTATAATAAAATATTCATACATGATTTCTTTACATGATTGCATTTCAATTAGTTTTTACCCTATGATTCATCTCATATTTGAAATTATGAACTAATAAGATGAATTTTTCAAAACTAAAGCTCTAAAACCATGTTATAATGGACCATGAGAACCATTAAATAATATAGATCATAATTTTATTATTGGTTTTATGGATGGTGGTTCCACTCTCTTTTTTCTATTGACCAATAAAATTATTTTTATCTGTATAAATAATATTCAATAAAGTAACCACTAAAAAGGAGAAATATTAAAAACCACAACAATAACACTAAATGTTCAACACTAATAAATATTTTATAATACAATAAAAAAAATTATAGACTACTGTTTAACACAATACAATCATATATTAACACTAATTTAGTATAATTACAGTTACATAAAAACCAAATTACAATTTTAATTTTTTATATGAAGGATAGGGTATGATGAGTATATAATAATTATATGTTATATAAGAGAGATAATATTTCAAAAAAAATCATTCTGAAATAACTTATCAAATATATAATTTTTTTTCAGAGCCTAATGAATTCTTCTTAAGTGATTCCCATACTTTTAAAATCAATTATAGTGTACCAATATAACATAAATAAATACCAAAATTAATATAACAAGGTATCCACTGATGCTTATGTAATTGGATTGAAATGTTCCATGTCTACTTATAGTTGAAGCATTGAATATCAGTGAATTCTTTATTTCCATTATATATATAATATCGATGGCCCTTGTTTCTAAACTTGTAAAAAACTCTAATTACATCAATAAATTTTGAAGAATATTTTTGTTAATAATTTTCTCTTGTTTAATGTTTCTTAATAACCTTAATCTTCAATGTCTCATTTATTTTTCCTTTGTAATCAGTTTTCAATGAATTTTTTACATTTATTTTGATGATTTATGTCATGAAAAATTATTTTTTTTCCTATTGGAACATAAAACCATATTAAAATAAAATAAATCATCTTGAGAGACTAGTTCCCTATGATTATCATCTTAAGTATATCATTGTATTAAATTGTTTTAATATTTTTAATATGTACAATGTTTTCCACAAGCCTTTATAATATAATAATGTTTTCCATATACTCAAGAACACATTATTGTAAATTCTTTTGTAAATTAATGATTTTTCCCCAAATAATCTTATTCATCTAACAGTAAATATTTCTCATAAAAAATAACCATAAAATATTTCCATTCTATTATCATTATCTATAATTAGTCTATAATATTATAAATCAATTATTATTTTTGATCATCATCTAATTATATTCATTATATATTAAGAAATTTTTTTCAAAATTCATTACATCCCAAACCTATAAATATATTTTCATGGTACTTGATTCATTACTAAGTTAAAAATGTATTATATGTTCCATTAAATGATAGAGGCAATGGTCACATAAGTCAATCCAATATAGGTGAATTACACTATGGGATATAAGTTTTCTCTATATGATTGATGTTATTTATCATATCCTAGGATATTTAACCAATATATCCACGATTAACTAATCTCCAACACCCATTGTGTTGAATTACTCATTAGGTAAATCCATAAATTGACTACCATTGTTGACGATTTACCAGCATTCTACAAGACACCATATCTAAAAAAATTCCCATAATTAATTAACTCATAACATCATGAGTATTTATCCAAGATAAAAAAATACATAAAACATTTTCATATATTTTCATATATTTTCATAATTATAATTTTAGATATTCTCAGTCAAAATATATATCCCATGTGTCCAACTATTATTTTTTATTATAAACATAGTAACCTAAAATATAGAAAAACATTTCAATTGTATACTTTATTACAATATTATTTGATACAAGGATCAACCTAGGATTTATTGATCATTTTAGAAGTCTTGTATTGCTATATGAATACATGATTTCAATTTTTCATTGAAAAAATAAATCATAGCATGAAGAAAATTATTGCATCATTGAAAAAATTAAGGATTATTTCTTTAAATCATGGAGAATCAAGAAGATAACAATTTGTAGGCTAGGACTGTTGTTAAAGAAAAGCATACAATAAAATCTATCATCAATAGATATTGAATTAACAATATATAGGAGTATATAATCAATAAATATTCCATTTAATCAGTAAATTGATTATTAAAAATGATACCTTGGAAAATAAAACATTCACAAGGATAATAATGAGAGAGTTTTGAAGTAATTGAATGAATAATGGTTGATTTTCCAATATTTTCATCAAGGAATCATACCTTGATATTTTAAAGTATACCATATGGGCCTAATTACAGGAAATTTAATATATTATTTAGCCCTTATTAAATGACACTATCATTTTATTATCCAAAATACATAATGAAATTCCCATTATCATTGTATTAGGAGACCTATCGATTAATCTCCTAGCTAAATGTAGTTGGGATCCATGCATAATTTTCATATTTCTAATCCATACCTCATATATTTAATCAATAATATATCAATATGACATATCAAATAAATAAATATTTTTATTTAAATAATAATATTAAACCGAAATATTTTTCTAATAAATGAAATAAGATTTGTAAAAAAATCCAAAACCATATAATAAAATTGTATATGATTATTAAGATTGAAAAATTGTTGATATGATACTCAATAGTTCCATTATACTGAAAGTATACATATTAATGAGATAAATAATATCTAATTAATTATATAAAATTATATAAAACATTACCACAATAAGTTGAATTGTTTCAAATTAAGATATAATCCATAAATACAAAAAAATTGATAGAATATCATCAATTCATCGGAAATGAAGATATATAATAAAGGAAATTTGTTTAAAAACAAGTGAGGGAAATGGAATTGGAGCATCAAATATTAAATTCCATCATGATTTTGTAAATTCTTTGTAAAATCAATGTATAAAATTATATAAAAAATCATTTCATTATTTTAGAAGAAAATGAATTATATAGAAATAAAAAAAGAAAAAATAAAATATAATTGTATAAAATGATTATATTTGAGAAAAAAGGATATTTGTAGAGGTATTAAAAAATAAAAAAATGTTTTTTGATGTTGGTGCTTTTTTTAACAACATATACATTAAAAAATTAATTCCTTTTACACTTTGATAAAAACACAATAATGAATTGTCTATAAAAAAATAATAAGATTCTTTTTAAGTATTTGTATATAAATATTACAATGGTAAAAGATTACCAATAATGAATAATAAAAAAAAGTTAAAAACATCATCAAACTAATTTGAAGAATATAAATATGACTTATAAATATTCTAAATACCACAATAACAATAGGAAAAAAATCGGTTGTTACTTTATTACATTAGCATAAGATACCAAGAATCACATCATAAAGGACCAAATTGATTATTAGTATAGTTATATTAGATACAAAATTAATTCCCATATTAAATTTGAAAACAAAAATTACAAAATAAGTTTTTCTGCAAGTATATAATTATTCCCTCTAATATATAATCAGATAACATTCTATGTAAAGTTGAAGGCTTCATGTGGCATGGAATGAAAATAATGGAGAGATCAAATACCCATTAATGGTTAAATACATCTGAATGTATCATAAATCAATAAGATTAATATACATTAAAAGTAAAATAATAGAAGACACATTCCATTTAAAAAACATTGACTGCCGTGATATGATATGTCATAATCAATATGGTATGTTAACTGAATAGAAACACATGATAATTAAAGAAGTTAACTATTTTGATAAAATAATACATAATAAATATATAAAGGTATGTAATTGGGAATACATTCCATTTAATAAATTAACTACATTGAAATGAATCCAGATATAATATCATTGAATAAAATTTCTTGGATAATAGTAATAAATTATTTCTAAAAAACCTAAATACTTTTATTGGATGTTATATCTAAATATAATGATACATCTACCCATAATTATTTCTATAAGACAATTTAAAAACACTCAGTAAAAGATAATACATCATTTTCAAAATTAATTCTATTAATAAATCCTTTCACGAGATATTTTAAAACTACTAGGTAACCACCAATCAGGTTTGGCCAAAACATTTTTTTATGAAACATTCTGATGCATTGAGGGGATTTCTATAAACCGAACCCATCTATACTTTTATCTAAAAATAATTTCTCATATATCAAATAACAGATTCCATTCATAAATAAAAATTACTTATTAATAAATATCCACGTTTAATAATTGATAATTATTTATCTATACATTTTAGTTATTCA
Organism: Viscum album; assembly: GCA_963277665.1. Classification (NCBI taxonomy): domain Eukaryota; kingdom Viridiplantae; phylum Streptophyta; class Magnoliopsida; order Santalales; family Viscaceae; genus Viscum; species Viscum album. The sequence goes on from OY728139.1 coordinate 919,876,108, forward strand.
AATAACATTCAATGTAAACACCATATGTAAAAACTCTATAATTTTTAAGAAATAATCAAAACCAAGATAATTGAATATGGATAATTAATAAAATTTAATATCTAAAAATCATAAAGAAGTCTTTTATTTAAAATATGGTATTATTTCACCATATACGATGCATTTAATAATTAAAATTAACATTTTTTCTCAAATATGAGTAATTGTAAAATAAAATGATCATTGAATAATATTTTAGGTAAAAATATATTTTTGACATTGATGTGCACTTTTAAAAAGTAACCATAATAGAAAAGCAAATATTTTATTTTAAAATAACCTTTTTAAAATTAACAAGAAGATTTAAAATATAGAGTTTTCACGGTAGTGTAAAATGTTTCTCACACAATAGAAGTTACACAAAAAATTCCATTCACACTTCTTTAAAAATTATATTATTCGCTGAATGATTGAAAGATTCATTTTGTATTATTTTGAAAAACTAAAAAAAAAAATATAAATCAATTTTAAAATCCATAAGACAATAGTAAAGCCATATTTCATAAAATTTTTATAAATAATGGGAATGAAGACAAATAACCCTTAGTATAAACATAATCATAAAAAATCTTGTATTATTAAAGGTTTGTGAAAAAACCACTACACCTGGGTATATTTTGTATCGTAATCCCAATAAAATGAATAAAATTAAATAAAACACTAAATTATAGTAATAAAAATATATTTATGATATAATATATCAAATGATAATTAAGTACACCACACAAATATAATAACTGGTTTATATGCAGTATGTCTCAACTAATTTAAAGTGAGAGGAGAAACAAATACCACTTTTTAATAAGTTGAATCTTATTACCCATGAATGAATAATATTTAAAAAGATTAATATATCCTGAAAATAACTAAATTCTGGATATAAAATTTCAAATGGTTTTATATAATCCTTAAAAAATATTATAGATTTATAACATCAAAATTTACCTCAAAAAATTGTATCGAAGTCCCTCACCTCTTGTAAGATATCCATTATATATATTTGAACCTAATATGTAATAAATAAAGATTTATTGTACATATATTCATGAACCACCCCCTCATATGTCATACAATATATTATATTCATATAATATCTTATCACTCATTTACTAACAATCCATTCTTAAAATCATGATTTATGGTTGTAAATGCTTTATTTTTCATATAAGTTTTCATTTTTTAGTTCTATACCTATTAATATTATCATAGAAAATCATAGCATGAATATATTTTTCAATCATTAACATCATATTTATTATATATATATACATATTGATTTGTAAATATAGATATATAAAAATGGATTATAACGTTAATGTAGAAGGTTGGTTTTACATACAAATTAATTGTATTTTAATTTGTAGTTGGATAGAACAAAAGAGTGGAAAAAACAATTATTATTTATAGAATTATTATTATATCATATATATATCATAGTTCTATATTTATACACATCCATTTAAATTGGGAATGAAAGATGAATTATACCACTACGTGAAGACAATAAGCCTTAATTACATTCACATGGTGATTATGTTTTTCATAGGATGGATTAAAGGTGGAATATTGTAACACTCCAACCCCAGAATCCCAGATTTTGTGCGTTATTATGTATCATTTCCATGATCACAAAAGATCAAGTGTCAAATGACTGATTGGTTTAGTAGCCTTAGATGTACTAGATACAATCATAAGGTTTACATTACATCATAAAATGGAAAACTAAAACAACAATGTTTCCATATACAACATTGAGATCCCATAGACAATCTCTATAGGTTATTCATAATATACTTCTTCGCATCCTAGAAAAAATAAAACATAGAAACAGTTAGCTCAGATGCTCATTAAGGATTAAAATATAGCAAAAACAATCATAAATAAGAATAAACCTTTATGTCAATGTATAAAACTATAACAAAAGCCCTTTCAACATAAAATTTTTCATAATTAGTCAAATATAAATCAAAATAATGGAATTTACATACTCACATGGATATTCTACATGTTGAATAATCACATGCAACATCAATAGCCACTTTCATAATGATGTAATGCATATTTCCAAGCTTTCATACTGACATTGTCAAGGACTTGTACCAAGAATAAAAATAATATTTTATCAATTCCATGTCCCAAGACACTAGTTTGTCTCAAGAGACCTACCGATGCATTGAGGAGCTATAGCGGGCTCCACCCGTCACATTCTAATTCCAAATAATTCCTCACATGAAAAGGATTAAACATAACAAAAACATTCATATTAAAACTATTATATGAAATGTCAATACATTATCCATAAATCATGAATGGTATAAAAATAACACATCCACAGTCAAACAAATCACAAAACCCTCAATACAAAATGGATGATTTTTATAATAAATCAAATTCAAACATGTTTAAAATAAATCAAATGATGTTGACATAGATGAAAATGATTTGTAAAACCATTTGAGAGAAATATCTATTCTTCATGAAAACATATAAATGTCACTCAATTTAAAAAGGAATACATTTGAAGACATTTCTGAATCAAAGTGTCACATACCACTTTGAATCTTTTCAAAGGAATTAACATTTTAAAAACATTCATGTCCATATAAATAAATCCTTAAAGCCCATTTTGGAAACATGAAAATTAATGAGAATTATTTAGAAGAATAAATATTTAAAACATTTAAAATGATGTTTTAGTAAAATGTACCTTAAAAAGAAACCCTTTGAAATATCTTTTATGAAACGCGGTCATGGATAATAAATATGTCCCGGTAGATATTTATGTAAAAACAACCACCGATAATAAAGAGATTCTGAAATTAACCCTTACCTTGTACTTTTTTTAGGTCTAGGGTAAGTTAACCTCATGTATAATGGTGAAATAATTGTTATTAAATTAAAAAATTCATATACATTATGATTATATCATATATGATATTTTAACATTTCTTTGTTAATAATATATTAGTATTATCACCGTTTTGGGTGTTGACGCATTTGTTTTCCAATATATTCTTTATTATGTGAGTCATATTTGTTATGGATGGGATTTATCTTATTCATATCATTAATGATATTAAATCCATAAACATTATTTTTAATTATCAATTAAAATTATTCTTGAATGGATACGATGGGGAATGAATATCATCGTGTTCGTGGAGATGGCTATCCATACGTACGTACGAGCAACAATATCATTATTTTGATATTAAAATAATATATAAATGGATGGTATATCATATATAAAGAATAATTATCATGTTATATTTATTATTTACTTCAAATACAACTCATTATTATACAATCCAAATAATAATGCATTGAATAACTATTACACCATGACATTGAGACGGTAAGTTATACGTACGCACGTATGGTGACATGTCATTGAAAGGATGGATAGAATATTGAATATGGTTATACTATATTTATAATAACATAAAAATATATGGATATACTAGAGTTATTATTTTATAATGGAAACAAAAAAAAGAAGGGGAAGTCAAAGAAAAAGGAACATGAATGAGGTGATGAAATATATACCTCTTCTTCAGGTTCTTCCTTTTGATTTGATCAGAAGGGCTCCATAGGCTGGATTTCTGACAAACAGAAGGCCTCCAAGATGAATAGAGGACAATTTAGAGTTTATTTTGGTAGGGTTTGGCCGATCCAAATAGATTTGAATGTGTGGATTAGAGATAAGGATGAGTGCCTTTTTTATAAGAGGGGTGAGGGGCACCTGAGGAAATACTAGAAATATTATTTTATTATAAACTCATTTTTTGTTTCTAATGGATCCAAAATGGATTATTTAAAGGCTAAGATGGTTATGGCCGAAAAACACTCAACCAATATGTTTTAGACAGTTTTGAGTCACTATATTGACCTTAACGATTAGATTTAACTCTTAGTTTAATAGTCTGACATTTACCATGTCTCTTTGTATTTTTATATTATATGGTTAATAACATTACTATATACTTCCAAGAGATCCCCAAGTGGTTAAATAATAATACACCTATCATTATATAAGTCTTTTTTTCTAACCTTGTATTTTTAAGAATAGAATATCAATTAATATTATAATATTTGTTTAAAAACTCTTTGATGTCAATTTTGACACTATTTGGTATTTGTTTTTTCTAAATTCATTACATTATTAATACTTAGAATAAAATTCATCCATCTATCCCTAATATATCATATTGACCTAGAAAATTAGTGGAATACATAAAAATCCTCAAATTACATTTATTTGGATATTTATAATGTCAATTATATTAATCATTCATTAATTAGGTAATTACTGCGTCATTATTGTGTAAAAAATAAATTACCTTATTTAATGTTTAAAAACTATAAATAAAATACCATTATCTAGGAAATTTTTTTATATTTATAATTACTATTTATAGTCTAATTTATCTTATGTGAATAACTATATTAATAATGTTTTAGTTATTAAACTTTGATTTTAGCTCTTTTAACTCTTCATTGAATTAAATAATAATAAATGTCCTAATCTAATTCGAGTGGACCTAAAGGATCAAATATTATTCAGAAGGTTGTTTTTTTGTCTAATTACACTTATCCAATAGTATTAGGACATGTGTTAGGGTAATAATAACATCATTTTTACCCTAGATTACACTATTTACTTTTAACCATGGTAAATAAAAGTAAAAAGTTACTATTCATAAAAAATTATTTTCATCTTATTGAACCAAATTTTACTTACTGATATGAACAGTGTCTCTCATATTTTGGAAATTCAATTCACATAACTGGTAAAATTAAGTTTTATGTAAATTTTCAAAGGCTCTTAGGTGGTGGGTAAAGACGGTAAAAAGTTCAATAAAAAACTTTTATATCTAAAGTTATTATAAACTAACTCCAATGAATTACATTGAACATATATTGGTATTATGTATCTATTTTTACCTAAAAATATATTTATATAAAATAAATAATTATTTCAATAAAAATTCATTTTTAAACTATAACTCAGTGTATTTCACTATTCAACAAAAAATGAATGTTTTCAAAAAAATAAAAAACAAATATCTCTAAGAAAATTTTGATATTTTGAACTCAAAAATGAATTCTATTTTAAGAATTTAAAAACATAGATGTTTCATTAATTAATTTAAAATTAATTCCCATTTTCAAATCCAAAAACCATATTTTTAAGAAATAATAACTATCAAAGGATTAACCCTTATTTAAGTATAATTTCAATGTTAAATTACATAAAAGGACCATCATTGGATTAAATGGTAAAAATATAATATAATTATACTTCCAATCCATTTTAATGTATAATTAAACACTATAAATTATTTTGGTTAAAAAATTTGTTTTCAGTTAAAATATAGTATTTTTCACTATTCACCCAAATATGAAAGTTATCAGGAATACACCAAAAACTTATTGAAACTAAATTCATATGTCCCAATTAATGATAAGATGTTTATTTTGTCAAATTTAATATATAAAAGTTTCAAATATTGGAATTAAAAAGTGTTCTCCATTAAAAGGTGGTAAAATTGAAGTTTTTGAAACATAATTCTTTTATTGGAAAAAAATGAATTTTTTTTTACATTATGTCTAAGAAACTCATAATATGGAATCTAAAATTATAAAGATTATATAAAGATCAAAATTCAGTAAATAGTATTCATAATCTATTTTGAATGGCTAGTTTTGTAAGTCATAGTGCGCTTGAACTCGGTGTTGCATATAGTGCTAGTTATTGCATTACTTTGAAGAAAATGAGTAGTATGAAATATTGGGGTATTACATTCATCCATACATCAATAAACTGTGTCTTCCCAATTTGAAATTCTTATACGAAAATAAAAGGTTTCAAATAGAAAATACCTTAGTGGGAAAACCCACATCAAAAATTGGGTCAATAAAATTTAGTCTTAATAAGCGGAATAGGGGAATGAAAAATTCACAACCAAATTATGATCTCGATTAGGAAAACATTGGTGGAAATTAGAGACACATAATTAGAGGGAAAACGTAAATATTTATAGGGAGTGAATGAGTTCATCAATCACAAACAATTGTAGAATTGAGGGCCTCAAATCCATGAATCTATGATGATTTAAAATATCATTGGTTTAAAAAAACATAATGTATTAGGATAACACATTTTTATTTTTAAGATCCCTTGCATAATTTTTATGAATTAATTTCAACATAGAATAATAGGACAAAAAAATATACACTTGACAAGTAGACTTTCCTCCTTTAACTAATTTTTACAACAAAATCATCATTCACTCTAAAAGAAAAAAGAATATACAAAAATATTATATTTATCCTATTCGTATAGGGTTCCAAAAAAAATGAATTCATAATTCCATAATGTTAAGCTTTAAAAAAAATACATTATACAGTCCAGGGAAATTATGTAGTATAGTGGTAGGCGATAAATCCCAATGCACTATGGTTGGGGGTTCAATTCCCCCAGCTTTGTCGGACGTGCCGGGTTGTCACATGGTCTACATGGTTTCCATTTTATAAAAATGCAAAAATAACATTAACAATAGTATCCAATTTCAAACATAATCCATTCCAACCTTTAATCATATCCAAAATACTTATATCCAAATTCACAGTACAAAATTCCAAATGAAGGTAATCACAATGAAGATCCTTTTTTCCGTGTACTAACATGTGAATAACTTAATCATGTATTCTTTTAAAACACTACAACATCCTAATTTACCATAAAACATTATAAATTACATTCATTATAACTTATTCCTTATATAATTCTGGATATACTTATTCTATCCAAAAATGTTGTAAACTCCAATAATGATTGAAAATATAAATCATTAATCAGTTTCAAGGAAGTCAAGAATATCCAATATAATATATCCAAATCAACCATCTCTTATTCCAAAATCACTACCTCATTATCAATACCATATTAAGGATTACCTTTCCTTCCACATGTATTTTCCAAAAAAGTGTAACTTACTATTAAATAACTATTCATAGAACCATATAATCTCAAATCCTCAATAAAATAGTATTTCAGTACAATATTTATATACCCTATACTTATTATAACATGTATATCATTAATAAAATACTCAAAAGACACAATACTTTAAAAAAACGTATGAAATATAATCATTCCTCTTTATCTTTGGTAGTATCATAACATTATTATTATCCAATAGAAGCATTTGGGTTATACACTAATGATTTGGAAATTGATTCACATAGTGTCCCAACTCCTTGCAGATGAAGCATCTTACATTAGAAACATTTTTTAGACCCTTGAAATCACGCATTGGTGTCCTTTTTCTCCACACTAATAAAAATCTACAATTTCCTTCATGAATTTATCAAGGTGATACATTTAATAGTTATCACATTTTGGAAAATATTTCTTTTCCCTCTTCCCTTTATCCAACTTTCTCTCTTAAATCCTTTTCTTCTCTTGCTTCCCTTTAAAGTCATTAGTTATAGAGAATTCCTTAAATATATTGTTAACACATGATACTATTTATTTTTATGTCAATAATACGTGGGAAACTATTTCACTTTTAAATGTTTTCTTAATACCATGAAATATATGATCCTTCTTACTCTATGGATCATCAGTATTGCTGGAGTTCACATTCCTTCTACTGGGTGCCATTTCAACATAATGGCATAAAATATATTATTTTATGAATCAAAATACAAAGTTCCAAACTTTTAAAACACTTAATATAAATTGAATAGTGTATGGATATAATCCATAATCATAAAAAACGTTTTCTTTGAATAATTATATACTCATAAACCCTTCATAATGGTTTGTAAGGAAAATACGAATTATTCTAAGCATATCCCCCAGGAGTGTCATAACCAAGAGTGAAGAAAGGCTCATTGTCATCCACCATTTCCCGTTTGAGTCCATCACAATGCGGTGTTTTCTAGTTTTAGCCCTAGGTACATTTATGCCAGAGCCGCCTCTACCTACTCATATCCAAACATGGATTTATTTCATTGAAAACTCAAAAAAATTCTACAATACCAAAATTCTAGGAAGTTTTTCTATTCTAGTCCTCAATGTCTATCTTAGGGCTATGTGATCTAATCATATTTTATCTAAATCCAGTTTCCATGGTTTGAGCTAAACATTCTCTGATACCAACTGTAATGCCCCAACCCTAGAAGCCAAGAGTCGGTGCATTATTACATATCATTGACATTATCAAAAAAGATCAAATCTCAAAAGACTGATTAGTTTAGTGGCCTTGGAAGTACTAGATACATTAACAAGGTTTACATTACATCATTAAATGGAAAAAAACAACAACAATACTTCCATAGACAACACTGAGATCCCATAGACTATCCTTGCAGGTCAATCATAAAATTATTTTTTGCATCATAGAAAAAATAAAACCTAGAAAGGGTGAGCTTAGATTCTCGTTAAGGATAACAATATAGCAGATGATTTCATAAATAAGAATAAACATTTAAGGAAACATATAAAAATAAACAAAATCCTTTTTAACATAATCTTCATCATAATATAGAAAATATAAATCAAAATAATGCCATTTACAAACTCACATGGATATTCTACTAGTCAAATAATCACATGCAATATCAATAGCCACATTCATAATGATGTAATGCATAATTCCATACAATCATACCCACATAGTCAAGGCCATGTGCCAAGACTACAAATAATATTTTGTCAAGAACTTGTTCCAAGATACTAGTTTGTCTCATTAGACCTATTGATGTATCGAGGAGCTATAGCAGGCTCCACTTGTCACTTACGAATTCCAATACATTTTTTATATGAAAATGTTTACACATAACGAAAACATTCGTATTAAAACTAGAATACTAAATTTCAATACTTTATCCATAAACCATGAATAGAATAAAAACCACACATCCACAGTCAAACAAATCACAAAACCTTCATTACAATATGAATGATTTGTATAATAAATTATCTTCAAACAAGTTTAAAATCAATCAAAGGATGTTGACATAGTTGAAAATGATTTGTAAAACTCTTTGAGAGAAATATTGTTTTTCATGAAAACATTTAAAAGTCACACAATTTAAAAATAAATACATTTAAAGATATTTTTGAATCAATTTACCCCATACCACTATGAATCTTTTCCAAGAAATTATTATTTTAAAAACATTCATGTCCATAAAAATAAATCCTTAAAAACTATTTTTGAAACATGAACATTAATGAGAATGATTTAGGAGAATAAATATTTAAAACATTTAAAATGATGTTTTAGTAAAAATTCCCTTAAAAATACTCTCTTGGAAAACTCTATAATGAATCATGGACATGGATAATAAACATTTCCCAGTAGATACTTACGTAAAAATGACCTCGGATAATAAAGAGATTGTGAAAGTGACCTTACCTTGTACTTTTCTTCGGTCGAGGGTTGGTTAAACTCTTATATAATGGTGAAATAAAATTTATTAAAATCAAAAAAATAATATACATTAATATGATATTATATATGATCTTTTAACATTTATTTGTTATTAATATCTTAGTATTATCGTCATTTAGGGTGTTAACGGAATAATTTTCCTTTGTATTATTTGTTATGTGAGTCATATCAGTTATGGATTGGGTGTATATTATTCAAATATAGAATGATATTATGTCTTTAAATATTATTTTTATTCATCAATATAAATTGGTATTGAATTGATATGTTGGGGAATGAATCTCATCGTGTTCATGGAGACGGTAATCTGTACGTACACACGAGTGAAAATATCATTCTTTTGATATTAAAATAATATATAATTGGATATTATATCATATATACAGAATAATTATCATGTTATATTAATTATTTATATCATGTACACATCATTTTTACACGCATCCAAATAATAATGTATTGAATAACAATTACACCATGACATGGGGATGGTAAGCTCTACGTACACACATATGGTGACATGTCATTCAAAGGATAGATAGAACAATGAATATGGTTGTACCATATTTATAATAACATCACTATATATAAAATATATTGAAGTTATTATTTAATAATGCAAACAACAATGACAGATGAATTTGAAATAGAAAGGAATTTGAAAGAGGTGATGAAACATTTACCTCTTCTTTGTGTTGTTCATTTTGATTTGATCAAAAGGGCTCCTTAAATTGGATTTCTGACTAAAGGAATTCTTCTTGGATGAACATAGGGATGTTTAGAGGTTATTTTGGTAGGTTTTGGCCAATCCAAATGGATTTGAAGGTGTGAATTAGAGAGAAGGGGATTGACTTTTTTATAAGAGGGGTGAGGGGCACCTTAGTAAAAGCTAGAAATATTGTATTATAATAACTCATTTTCTATTTATAATGGATATAAAATGAATTATTTAAAGGATAAGGTGGGGAGGGTCTAAAAACACTCAATTAATAGGTTTTATATAGGTTTGGTTCATTATATTAACCATAATGTTTAGATTTAACGCTTTGATAAATAGTTTGACATTTACCATGTCTCTTTGTATTTTTATATTATATGGTAAATAAAAATACTATATACATCCAAGAGAACCTCAAGGGGTTAATTAATGATACACATATCATTATATAAGTATATTTTCTGATCCATATATTTTTTGGAATAGAATATAAAATAATAATATAATATTTGTTTTAAAAACTCTTTGATGTAAATTTTGACACTATTTGGTATTTTGTTTTTTCTAAATTAATAAGAGCATTATTACTTCGAAAAAAATTCATCTAAATAACTCTAATATGTCTTATGAACCTAGAAAATTAGTGTAATTCATAAAAATTCACAAATTAAATTTATTTGGAAATTTATAATGTCAAATATTTTAATCATTCATTAATCATGTAATTAATGCATTATCATTGTGCCATAAATAAATTATATTATGTAATGTATAAATATTATAAATATAATACCATTTTATAGGAAATATTTTTATCTTTCTAATGAATTTTTATAGTAGAGTTCATCTTATGTGTAACACAATATTAAAAATCTTTTAGTTATTAAACATTGATTTTTACTCTTTTAACTCATCATTGAATTAAATAATAATAAATGACCTAATGTAATCCAATTCGACCTAAAGGATCATATTTTATTCCTACGATTATTTTTGCTCTAATTAAACTTATACAATAGAATTAGGACATGTGTTAGTGTAATAATAATATCATTTTGACCCTAAATTACCCTATTTTCTTTAAACAGTGGTAAATAAAAGTAAAATGATACTATTCAACAAAAATTATTTTCATCTTATTGAACCAGATTTTACGTACTGATATCGATAGTGTCTCTCAGATTTTTTAAATTCAACTCACAGATGTGGTAAAATTTAGTTTTATGTAAATTTGCAAATGCTCCTAGGTGGTTGGTAAAGGGGGTAAAAAGTTCAATAAAATTTATATATATATATATAATGATATTATAAACTGAATACAATGAATTACATTGAACTTATATTGGTATTATGTATATATTTTTACCTAAAATAAATTTAAATAAAATAAATAATTATTTAAATAATGATTCGGTTTTAAACTATAACTCAGTGTTTTTCCCTATACATCAAAAATTTAATGTTATCAGAAAAATACCAAAAACTCACTATTAGAAAATTTTGATATTCCGAATTCAAAAATGAATTCTATTTTACCAATTTCAAAAAATAGATGTTGCATTAATTAATTTAAAATTAATTCCCATTGTCAAAACCAAAAATCATATTTTTAAGAAATAATAACTATCAAAATATTGACACTTATTTATTTTTAATATAAAAGCAAAATTACTTATAATGACCATTATTGGATAAAATGGTAAAAATACAATCTAATTATACTTCCAAACAATTAAAATTTATAATTCAACAATATAAATTATTTTTATTAAAAAAAAGTTAGTTAAAATATATTATTTTTCCTTATTCACCAAAATATGAAAGTTATCTGAAAACACCCAATATTTTATGAAACAAAATTCATAGGTCCTCATTCTAAATAAGAAGTTTATTTTTTGAAATTGAATATATAAAAGTTTAAAATATTAGATTTAAAAAGGGTTCTCCATTAAAAGGAAGTAAAATTTCATTTTCTGAAAAATAGTTCTTATATCTAAAATAATGAATGTGTTCTTTCATTATGTCTAAGAAACTCATAATATGGATTCTAAAATTATAAGGATTATATAAATTTAAAAATTAAATTATTAATATTAATAATCATCATTGAATGAATTGTTTGGTAAGTCGTGGTGCGCTTGAACTCGGTGTTGCAAGTAGTGCAAGTTATTGCATTACGTTGATGAAATAATGTAGTATGAAATCTGGGGGTGTTACACATATGGATTCCTCATAATTATACTAATATATAATTATATAAATGATATAAGTTTTTTATGGTAGCATGTAAACAAAATATTAGGTGTAATTAAAAGAAGAAATAAACATGAATGAGTTGGGAAATATGTTTCCCTCATTTTGGGCAGACTACTTTATATCCCTTCTAAAACTATCTACGGCTGGCCTTTTGGAAGGAGAATAACCTATAAAACTAGACTAAGGATGTTTATAAGATATATTAAATTTTTTTTGGGAGATATATTGCCCAATGTTAATTAAATAATAGTAGTAATTCTTTCCTTCTTATAATTGAGATTATGATGTCTTTTAGAATATCTCAAAATATTAAAACACAATAAAACAATTCTATATAAAAGGATTCTAAATGGAGTATAAATGAATGCGGTATGACTTTTTAGACCAAATATTATCTTCATTTATAATATTTAATATTTTTATGATATTTATATAATATAATAAGATATCATATTACTGAAACATCATTATTGTCATTTTTACACAATTCATTACTTTGACTTTAATAGTATTAAAAAATTAACTTCAAACCAAATATTTTAATAAATATATTGTATGTCATATTAATCTATAAAATATAATGATCCCCTTAATTAATTGAAATTATGTATATTTTAATATTTAAATACAATATCATTTATTTTTCAAGTGACTGGATACTTTCTACATCAACATTGTGTACAAATATAATGTAATTATTTTCTTACAATAATTTAAAAATAAATTTTCAGCATGTTTATATATTTTCTTTAATTTAAATTAATATTTATATTCCATCATATCTTCTATATAATTTTTTTTTAGTTATTAAAAACATGAATGTCGCATATTTAAATATTTATTAAATAAAATATTATAATAGACATAAAATCAGAAAAATTTACATAAATGGTTATATAAAAAATACTGGAATGATTATGGACTAAAATTCTATAAAATTAATTTTTTATCAAGTATTAGGGTCCTTTTAGATCTATTTCCATATTATTTTTACCCTAAATAACCTTATTTACCCTTTACCAGGTAATAAAAATTACAATGTTTACTATTAATTTTAAACAAAATAAAAGGAACCCATTTACAAAATATAGACCCACTAATTTAAAATATGGAATCTATTTTTGAAAATTAAATATCCATATGTTTCATACATTAAAATAAAATTAATTTTGAAAATAATAATGAAAAACTATTTTCATCGAAATGTTCTATTAGAAAATATGTGCATATTCAAAAATTAGTAATAAGTATGATTAATATTTAATTATTTATATTATATTATACTAAATAGTAAAAATGCTAAATTAAGATAAAATTTCAATAACTAATGGAGTTTTAGTATAAAAAAAATTAAAATTTTAGAAAATATTTATTTTCATTACTTCATAGAAAATAAATCCTTCTAGAAAAATAAAAAAACACCCTGAGATGATTTTGAGATGATGATTTAAAAACTTATTTTCATTTTATCTAATACATTTTATAAATTTTTCTAAAATTTAAAAATATTTATTTTCTCAAAGAAAGATTTGAAAATCTATTTTTGAATAAAATATATATCCTACGAATAAAATCAATTAAATGAAAAATATGTGTATATTTTTAAGGAATAAAAACATTTTTATTGATTAATATATATATATAGTTAATAATATTCACACACAATATTTTAGTCACATGTTTATATCTATCAATTTAAAATATTAATATTTAACAGTATCTCACAGTTTGTTTATGTACAATGTTTCATACACCACAAGCTATAAAATAATAATTTTATTTTATAAAATAATACAAATTTTCATTCTCCCCGCCTTTAATAAATTGTGTACCCATTATATTCAATTACAATTTTAAAAAAAGGGTTCACATTTGAAAATCTATTTCTAGGAGTCTCACATCATAAAAAGGTTTAATAAAAATCAACTAAAAAAGGTGAAAAGAAAAATATCAATGTTAACTAAAAACGTGGATTCCAAAAAAGATAAAATTTATATGGAAATTTAAGAAAAATATATCAATTATTGAGTAAATTAGTGTTATTGAAAAAAATATTAAACAATCATTTGAATAAAATTACTTTAATATCCCACAATTCAACAATAATCCCTAATATTCGAAATAAATAATTCAGTACAAAGTCATCATTAAAATTCCTCAAAAATGTTCCAGCCAAATATTTAAACACAACAATCGAAAAAATTTGATAAGATGGTCTTCCAATAAAAATTTAATATCTATCATTAAAAATATGTATGATTTAACCATATAATCAAAAATATAATCTAATAATTTTCATAAATAAATAAAATCACCATAATTCCCAAAAGAATATATATTCCTTCAAAATACAATTTATCCTTTGTTACTTAAATAATATTCCACATAATTATATTTACCCTAATCATATTGTTTTCCCAAAATGGTGATCATCTTATGAATAAACAATTTTACACCAAATATAGTTCTGATCCCATGTTTATATAAATGGTAAAACATAAGTTCAAAAATAACCTTCTCCATTATAATTTAGAAAATTTAAATAAAGAAAAAAATATTTCATTCTAACTTGGAAATCACATAGGCCGGTTTTATGTGATGCAACCATCACACCCTTCGGTTTTGGTTTTATACCTTTCAGCCATACAGGATGCCATGGGATGTCATCCGACATACAGATTGTATTTTTTCATAAACTATATTAACAAAAAACTAAACAGAATAATGAAGATAACCACAATAAATGCATCATTAAGGAAATATTTAATCTCTAATTTTATCTCATTAATTTTGTTTATCATTTCCAAAAATATATTAACCTTGAATTACCTTAAAATCAAATAACATACATACCCTAAATATTATCCATCCCATTAACATTATTTCAACATATTGTATAGGAATAATTCATTAAATAGTTTTTTAACAAAAATACAAACTAAAAAGTGGGTTTCATTACCATAAATATTCCCCGAAAGTGTATATAATCATGATTACCTCCCATAATATGAAACCTAAAATGTGTCTTTAAATATTTAAACATAATATTATCATTAAATAAATTAAACTCTGATTGTGTATATAACTCTAAATTTAATTAAAACATGCATGCTTCCAAAATCAAATAAAAAACCATTAGATGTTTAATAATCCTTTGAACCATAATACCATTTTTGAAACACTTATTCAAAACATTTTCTTTCAAATTCAACATGAAAATAATTCCTTCTATTTCATATAAATACATAAAAACAAATTTCAATGTGTAAGTATCAATGTACAATAATCATATTATGATATAAAAAAATTATAAAATACTGTCAAAATTATGTCTAAATCATGACACATTTTTATTAGTCAATTACTTTATAGAGTTATCAAAGGTTATCCATAGTCATTACAAGTTTTATTGTATATTATACATTAAATTAAATAATTCCCAATGTTATCCATATGGTTATATTCATTAATATATGTTTTCAAAAATCAAGATCACATGGTGTCTTTTAAATATCCCCAAATACCATCTTTAAAAGCCTCGATTCTAGCAGTGCACAATCAATTCTCACTTTATAATATTTTAATAACATAAAAAGGATCATATATTGAATGAAATAATAGTTTATTACTCTTAGTAGACATGCTATATACTCGATTACAATATTATATTTGAAAAAAATTCAAACATAATTTTCATTCTATAATATCGTTTTTCTCAATAGAATATCCTAGAACAAAATTCAAAGTACACATTAAGGATTCTTTTGGAATGTAAAAATATAAGGGTGATATCAAATAATCAATCAGTGTTAACAAAAATCGATAATATCAACAATAAATCAACAAAATCAAAATGGAAAGGTAAATAACTGAACACACATGGAATTTCAACAACATTGAGTATCATGATATGATAAAGCATAATCAATATGGAAAGGTAAAAACTAAAAACATATTACAATTAAAAACCTTTATAACCTTGATAAAATTATGACTAATATAATTATAAATTTATATAACCAAAATCACATTCCACTTAATCAATAACTGATATTCTAATGAATTCATAGATTATATCCTCATGAAAATGTCATGGATAATAATAATAACTGAATTATAAAAGAATGAAATTATTAATTATTGGATTTCCTATCATAGGAGAATAATTAAACTATCATTAATACCTTTCATATTTTTGTTCGAAACAATAAGGTACAAACCCATTAAATATGGGCAGCTTTACCTTTACAATCAAGACCCTTCACATCACATTTGAAAACTTCTTGTTGAAAAACAATCATGTCTGACTAAATGATTAGACTCATGATACTAATCAGTTAATTAAAGGGGATTTTGATAAAATGTCCCCACTTGTACATCCATGTCCAAATAATTAGTCATATATTGAATAATCAATTGAATTCACCAATCACAATTTCTTATATTAACAGATAGGCATATTGAACAAAGGATGAAAATTTATCAATATTTCCAATTTAATGAAAAATTATTCAATGTAATCAATGTATGTTACAAAATGTATATTTTCTGGGATGTAATCATAAACATGATACAAGAATATATAAAATTAAGATAAATGAAACATCTAATTATTGAATTTAATTGAATGATTCAATGGATAAAATCATTTCAACATTTACCCATTGGTGAATATGTAAATGGGTTTTCTCATTGATAATAAACATTTCTATAAAATTATCATTAACAATTTATTAAAAATATCATTTTCACTTTGAAATTAGTTTTTAAGATAAAATTCCCAAATAATAAGGAATGGATGTTATTTTAAAATGATATTTTTAACTTGTAATGTAATTTTCAGATCAATGAGTTTTCATGACTGTGGGAAATAACACTCATTCCACATATGTTAAAAGTCATTATTTTTACTTTTTAAAAAATTAGACTTTTTAGAAAACATATAGGAATATTAATTTTAAATTTTTTTAAATTAAAAAAAGGGTTAAAATTTCATTTAAAAATATGTGAATAATAGTGTAATAAAATATTTGAAAAAAGTTCCAGTGAACATTGCCTAGAAAAATAATATCTCATTAATAGATACATAACCTTAATCATTGTATTGTAATTATTAGATAGTGAAATGAACCTATTCCAATAGGTATATTTTGAATCATAATCCCGATGAATGTAAAAACATAAATTGAAACAATAAATAAAATGATTAAATATGTATTCTTGATGTAATATATTAAAGGTTTAGTATATACACCACACAACATAAATAAGTGTTGAATATTTAATTTTAATCATATAAGTAAAAATGAGATGAGAAACACTTACCAATTTGTAATAAAATGAATCTTATTCCAAAATAATGAATAAAATTTATAAAATAATAAATATCATATGAATAAATAAATTCATAATATAACATTTTTAATTGGAGTTATATACATCCCCCCAAAATAATTTTCATGTATAACATAAAATAATTCATCAAGGAATGAATATTCCGGAAGTGGCCTTTACCATAGTTTCAATTTTCATTTTACATGTTTTATCATCCAATAAAATAAATAAAGATTTATTATACATATTTTATAAAATTTCAACCATATTTATATTACCATATAATAGTCACTTATAAAATTTTGTCACATATTTATTATAAAGTAGTTGTTAAAATCATTATTTCACGTAGAAACTGCGTCATTTTTCCAGAATGATTTGAGTTGGTTATTACAACCCTCACACCTTTATCATAGTTACATCATCTATAGAATATTATATAATTTATTAATATAAAATATAAAATATATAGATATTTATACTAATCTATAAATATATTTATAGAAATATTGATTACACTCTTCACGAGATGGTAGGTCATACGCACACATTGATGTTGTTTTGTTTTTCGTTGGATGGAATGAAAGAATGGAAAAGAATAAATAAAATATAAATAGTAATTATTATTTAGTAAATATATATATATATATATATATATATGAATTATTTCCATATTTATATCCATCCAATTAAATTGGTGATGAAAAATTAATTACACAACTACATGGAGCTAATATGACTTACACACACATGCACAATGATTTTATTTTTTAAAAGATGGATAAAATGAGGAATATGGTTATCAAATAATTATAATAATATATATATTTACATATGGTACTATTTTTTTATATTTGTATCTAAAATGAATATGTAGAATATGTTGAAAAAAATATGTAAGTGTTTTACTGAAGATTACCTCTTTTTCATCGTACATCCTTCAGACCTATTCTGAAGGGATTTATGATTGGTCTTTTGGAAGTTCAAGAAAATATATAACATGAATAAATATTATTATTATTGAAATGGGAATATTTTTTCTGGTGTATAAGGAACAAGGTAGTGTATATAAGTGAAGTAAGGGGTTCCCGTTTTAAATGGAGGTGAGGGGCATTTACAGAATCTCTCAAAAAATTAAAATATTATTAGAAAATTCAATATAAAAATTCTTAAAATGATAAATAAATAAAAATTGTATGGAATAATTTACCATATGTTATCCCCCTTATAATTATTTAATATTCTTATGTTTTTTAGAAAAATTAATAATATATTATATTCATTAAATATATTTATTTTTAATTTTGACACTACTCGTTACATTACTCTCAAAATATCAATAAAAAAGATAATTTTGATGAAAAATAAATTAATAAATACCAAATATTTTGATGTAAACTATAAAATTCTTGGATAATAATATTTAACGCAAATTATATTACTTTTCAGTTTTCATGTTATATATATGTTTTTTCAATTAATACAATATTTTCTGAATAGAGTTTTAGTAAGAACATATGGTAGATATATCAGTACAAAAAATTAGAAATAGATTACTATGATATAGATAAATATCATACACATAAGATTATTATTTATAGTTCTACATATCCTCTATCTAACACAATATTAATAATGTAATAGTTATTAAAAACAAGAATGTGCCATCTTTGTCGTTTCCTTGAGTAAATTATTTTCATCGTCATAATATCGCTCAAATGGCCATCATTGGTCATATAAAAGAACATGAATAGATATTGATTAAAATTACACATCAAATAAATTTTTGTTAACTATTAGGTTATTTTGCAATTCTCATCATATTATTTTTGCCATTAATTACCTTAATTACGATTTACCATAGTAATAAAACATAATATGACAACTATTAATTATGACTACAAAAAAAGAGCATATTTACTATATTTAGACCCATTGATTAAAAATATTTAATACATTATTAAAAATTCAAAACAAATATGTTTTAGATTTTAAAATAACATTTATTTGGAAAAAACAAATTAAAAATTATTTTTATAAAAAATTGTTTTTAATCCAAAAAATATAAATACAAAAATAATTATTTATAAGGCTGATTGTAATTAAATTAATTATATTTTATATAAATAAATCTCAAAAATTTAAATTTTATATAAAATTTAAATCCTTATGGGAATTATTAATATAATAAAACTGATAGTTCTATAAAATTCAATATTTTTCATTATTGAGTGGAAAATAAGTCATTTTAGAAAGGTCCAAAAATTTCTTAATAAGATAATATACATATTATTATTTCAAATAATAGGTTCATTTAATCAATATAAATTTCTAATATTTTCATTAATGATTTATATTAATTTTTTTTTGAAAATAAATATATAAATATTTTTCAAGAAGACATATATTTGATGAATAAAATGACTTTACATAAAATTTTGTGATTATATCCTATGAATAAATATTTTTTTTAATTTTATCATCATATATCTTACATTATAAAATTAATCAAATTCACAACATCCTATTTAATGGATATTTTGTAATTTCCATGTTAATATAATAATATTTTGCTATATATCATTGTTTGTTTATTCATATTGTTGCGTACACTGAAATATATTAATTAAATATTATATATTTTAAAATCTTGAGATAATAGAAATATTCCTAAAAAACTATATAAATAAGGATGGATACTCTTAAAACATTATTTTTATCATTTATGTACCATAGAAGAATAATTTTAGATGAAAAATATAAAACCACAAAAATAAATATATGAGAATAAAATAGAGGGGGTTTTGAATATAAATTTCATATAGTTTATTTTATGTAATTTTAAACATGATTTTTTTAAAAAAGTTATGTTATTTTCTATAGGGTAACGAAAACCCCATAATATAGAATCAAACCAAAAATCAAATCTTGATGGCATTATTTTTAAGGGATTTTTAGTAGGGTATAACCACATGAGGCAGTGGAAAAAGTAGCATAAAAAGATCGAGTGGGGTGATGAGAGGTGAATTGATTGGCAATAGTGGAGGGGTGATGGAAGGATGTGGCATCGGTGGGCTACTGTATGAATTGATGGGCTATAGGGGAGGGGTGATGTCAGGCAGTAGTCGGGGGAAATTGAGCCGGTCAGCGGAGGAGAGGGTGTCATTATAGATAGCAGTTGTAATAACCGTAGATTTTATCAACGGAATCACTATTCTTTGGACATGAAACGCGAATATTACATAGAGAACATTATTTAAATTGTATTCTCATTAACAAAAAATAAAATATTCATTATAAAATAAACCAATAATAATTAAAAATATTATAGAGGGACAATAAATATAAAATAAGATAACAAGAATGAGAGATTTTTGATCCCCTCGATTCAACAGAATAACTATACTCATGAATAATGATATAGAGGTAGAACATAATTGTATTAATATAATAATCATTTAGATGTTAAAATCATATATATAACCTTATGAGAAAATAAAATTGAATTAAGTATTAATGTAATAATATGTATTTCTTGAGATTATAGAATCTATACCATTAAAAATATAACTTAGCCAATAAAATAGTTATATGACCATTAGGAATAGAAATATGGTCATTAAAACAGTAACACCAACTATGAAATTGTAAATAAAAATTATTCATTTTATAAATGAAAAAATTTCATTTTTATTACATGTTATATGTAAGTAAATTTTTTTAATATGTTTAATTAAATGTCAGTATTATTGTTAAACATAAATGTTTATTTTAAATTTTTAATTAATATAATAAATGTAATGATAATTAATTTTCATAAAATAACTTCAATAAATTAATATGAAGTTTTATTATAATTATAATATAATTTTACTATACATTAATTTATTTTTCAAGTGGTAATAAAAATTGATTATAATATTAAAATATGTGTTTTTACATGAATACTAATTTTATTAAAAATAAATTTCAGATTTATAAAATTAATATCATAAAATGTACTTCATTTCTTTTTATTCTATAATTCAACAAATTGTTAGGATTAATTGTTTTATTATTTATATAAAATTATTAATTTTTTTGTGAATAATGTATTTTTATAATTTTAGGTATTTTACATTACAAGTTAAATTACTAATTTTTTGAGACATGGATTATGTAAGCACCAATTGATTTGAATGATAATAAACAAATAATTTTATTTTTTGATAACAATAAATAATATTGATAGCCTTGATCCCAAATAATAAAATAATTAATATAATAATAATAAAACCCCTTTTACCCCTTTAAATATACTCCCTCACCACTCCCTTCCCCTTAAACATTCTATGATTTTTTTCATTCCAATGTTCTTCACAAATATGTTTACATGCCCCTTCCACACATCCATATGATAATGGTATCCACAAAATAAAAAATCCAACTGACATAATGAGCATGTTAATGAGAGAACATCCACGAGTTAAAATCCTCAAATCTTCTATTTAATTTATTTTCATTCCTTATCTTCTCACCTCCCACCCTATCCAAAATGCGAACTGTAACTATAGTATCATATATATACTATAATTTTAATTTATTTAATGCAATTTCCATCATCAATTATATTCCCTTCTCCTTCTATTCTGATATTGAATATATCATTCGAGATATGAAGCTTCACCACCTTCTTGGATGATGAGTTTTCAATTTCCATTTCCACCATCAAATCTATTAATAATACCATTATTATGGTAAAGAAAAAATTAAATATTTCTGTGATAACTTTTTTTATTATCTTTTTCTAATATTTACACATAACATAAAAAAAGAGTTCATGAGGATCAAATAACCACCCAAATAAAATAAATAGTTATCATTAATGTTTTATCAAATAAATCATCCTCATACCAGAAAAAATGATATATAAGACAATTTATATTTCTATATGTGTATCAATACCATATACATTCACTTTTGGATTACTATTTCCACATTACAAGAATTTTTATAATTATACGCATGTAAACCGACCAAGAAACCGTGAATCTAGTGCTCTAGAATGCTGAAATTAAATTCTATAAATAATTAAAATGGTTATAAATGAACATAATTAAATAATAATAAATAATGTACATATATAATAGGTTCTTAATTAAGTCATTAATAAATATAATTTTATTATTAAAAAAATTAATTTAAAGTATAGATGGCATTTAAACAAAAAGAAATGGATATCTCTTAACATCGAAATTACCTTTGGGTTGATCTTTCAATCTAATTTCCTTAATTTATCACCACATTATTCTAATATAATTATAATATATTCTATTTATATATCCTACACATTATTATATATCTCAATGCTTTTATTTATTAGGTAATTAAATGATTTAAATGATTTTTCGTCTCTATTCCCCTTGATAAACAATCTGGATTAAATGGAACATATATATTTCTAACCAATTTTCAAGTACACTCAATTAATTATTTAAAGTCACCATAATTTTTTTTAAATAACTCATTTTATCCTGAAAAAAATATATCAGTTCATTAATGGTTTTACGCAAATAATAATTCTTTATTCCACTTCAAATATTAATTATTTGTTTCTATATAACTGTTTTAAAGATTGAGATTTCAAAAGTTTACAAACCATTTTTGTAACATGTTTTCAAAATATTTAGAAAACAATTATCATAATCTATGGTTATTTTAGATTATAAATGTCCATTCATGATTTAAATCATTATTTCATAGATATTATTATGATATGTCTTTTGGTATTTCCTTATGACCTGTTTACAGAATGCTATTCCTTCCATTGGATAGTCTTCTTTTTGTTACATTTGTTTTATTATTCATGGGGAAAATATATTCATTAAAATTTTATGATGGTTCTTACAAAATATCACTAAAATTCATTTGCTAATGGTTACTCTCATGAAATTACATGTTTGGGATTAGAAAGTAAACTAAATCTCTTATGGGACTCCTTCAACCATGTTTTATAGTCCTAGAAGTTACGTTTGAATCATATTTATTTCAAGTTATACATTTCTACAAACTTTTTAAATTTCAATGATCATATGTTTCCATGTTTTATTTGTTAACCTTCCACATGTTTATTCATTATCCATTATTTTATGTTATCATTTAATTCCATTTAACTAATGTGTAATTTTTTATTCAAATGTATATTGCCTTTCTAGGATTTTTATCTCATCCATTGCCTTTATATATTCCCAAAGTTATCCTATGTTGTTATATGATTCAATAAGAATTAAGAGCTCATTATAGGGATTTATTAAAAAATATTTTTAATTTGAGATTCATTTTTTCAAATCATTCTCCTAGTTTACAAATACATTGGACTTGTAAGTCCTTGGTTTCATATGCATAATTAGGCTTATAATCATGTAAAAATATTAAAAAAATCCTAGGGTCTCTATAGATGGTATCAATTCACAATAATTTTATTTTTTATGATTGGTACTAGAAATATTTTGTAATAATCTGAGGTAAAATTCAAACATCATGGATAACCGAGAATAAAACATATGGAGTCAGAAGTTAGGATACACATTCCATTTATAAGTTTATCATAATATGTTTGAAATTTCATTATTTTATGGTCATTTTATATGTATTCAATATTATTAATTGTACATTATTTCTTTTTGTATCTTAATGGTAGAAAATAGTAGAACTCAAGAAAATAATCAATGTGAGAGGAAATGTGAGGATTCCCCTAATAAGATGAAAATTCTGATTGTTATAGTATATAAAAATTATGATAGTGGTACCTCAACTCGATCATGTTATTAATAATAAATTGAATCATGTGGAATATTATCCATATTCTAAGAATAATAATTCTTTTCAAATCCTTGAGGCAAGAAATGTCTACAATCATTAGTGGATCTTCAAATCCTCTCATCAAAAAAAATTACTACAACCCTTCTAGATATAATTATCATTCCCTCAATAGTCATAGAAGAGGAAATTAATACTGACAGTCAAATATTTTTATGGGGAAGCTGTTCAGTTGTGTACATTTATTAAAACGCAATGTCTAATGGATAAATTGATTCATGGTTTTGGGACTGATTTAAAAAAATAATTTGGAATAAATATATTCACAGATATCCTTGTTATAAGATAGATAAGGAGTTCTATAGTTCGATGAAAATAGATGATGATTATATTAGATCGTATGAATAATAATTCAAAAATATTGTAGGGAATTCATCCATATTTTCATTAACACTAAATGTATGTTGGAACGATTCATTATTGTGTTGAAACTCAGTCTATAAAAATCCATATCAATTTGAAACATTGACAGTAATGAAGATATTTTTTGTTGGGACCTAAAATAAGAGAGGAAGATCAGTGAGTCTAAATGGTCATTGGGAACTAAAAATAAGAAACATAATATGGAATTATATTTAGGAGTGTAAATAGAACAATATTATGGATCAACGGAAAACTAGCATCAAATATGTCAAATTTATGGGAAAAAGTATTCTGGAAACTATATATAGGGAACCAGAAGTTTCTTCAAGTGGAGAATAGAAGGGCTCCAAGCTAATCAATGAAGAAGTGAAATTTTTAAACCCACTAATGAAGAAGTGTAAAAGAAGTTTTAGTTAAAACTACTCAAATTGTGATGTGTCGTAACAGAAAAAGAACATGGGAACTGTTCATACACATTCATGATGCCAAGCGTCTTCAGGCACAATATATGATAACAACATCCAAGGTAGCATGGAACGAAATATGATATCTACCCTTCTAATCTGTAACCCAAAAATTATGTGGTGATAGGTACTATAGTTATTCATTAAAAAATAGATAACATACTATTTGATTCTGGTTCAAAGAATTATTTCATATCGTTCAAGAATGGATTAACTATTTAAACATTACCATAAAAAATGGACATTGAGATATATATGAGAACATAAAATTGATAAATTACTATATTTAATCTATATAACTACAAATAGGATAATTTTTGTGGATTGATGGTCCCAAAAAATATTATCTCATATCCTTTTTATAGGTTTATTCAATATTTGTAAAGGATCGTATATATTTATAAAAATACAACATAATTTTTCAAGAGAGGGTTATCAATATTGACATCCCAAGGCATCCCCCAATTTTCTTCAATTACAAGGACTAGTTTGTATCCCCTTAAGAATCATCATCTCAATTTTCGATATTATTTACATATCAGAAATCTTATATAGCTCAAATTATTGTGGAAATTGATAGAATCATTATAGAAAACATTCCAATTGTGAGGGAGTACACAGACTTTTCCCTAAATAATTTTTTATTCTTCCTCTGAACTAAGAATTTTATTTTTTAATTTATCTAAAACCTAGATCTATACCCATATCATACACTCCTTAAATAATGTCCACTATTGGGTTTCTAAAAAATAAATTAGAAGATATAAGAAAATGCATCCCCTATGATAGATAGGTTTCCTTTTTGATCAATACAATGGGAAAATTATTTACCTAATGTATACCTTTGGTCATGATATCTCTAACTACATTTTATGGAAGATTATATTCCAAAGATTTCCATTCGAATGAGGTATTGATATTATGAGTAAATATTCACGAAATTATAACTCACTAATAATCCATTAAATCCAATATAACAAATTAATATATCCATTATAGATTACCTCAATACATATTTTTCAGTGTTTATAGTTGAATTCTGATATACTTCAAGAGCATGGTGTACCACAAGTATCATTTGAACATGTTAATAAATACATTTTTAGGGAGAATATATATAGTAAGTGTAGTAAATGTGACTTCTCAGTGGATGAGTTATCCATCTTAGGGAATGCTATCATCAGCAAAGGGATATCTATTAACCCTTCTAATATAATGGTAATTGAGTAGTTTCCCATACAAGTATCCATATTATAGATCTTCATTTTCCTTGGTCTATTTGGTCATTTAAAAAGATTTTTTAGGAACATATAATAATTTTCAAACTCAATAACCATGATGACTTTGAAGGAAGTACTTTTTCTCTTGACAAATGAAACCAAATAAGGCATCAATGAGTTGAAAAAGAGGCATATCACTGCACGAGTACTTATACTTACGGAAAATGTGGAATTAATTATGGTATACAACTATTTTTCAAATAAGGGATTTTTATGTGTACAAAAGAAAGATAAATCATTTGTGTACACATCATGCCGTCTAAAGTTTCTTGAAAAAATCTATCCCTTTCTTGATCTGGAGTTCGTACATTTTATCTTCGCATTGAAGCGACATTATCTTTATGGGGAGAAGTATGAGATATAAAGTCATCATAAGCAATGAATATATATATTCACATATAAGAATCTTCATATGTTCTAGCAATGATGGATAGAATTCATCAAGGATTGTGACTGCTCATTCCACTGCAATCCTGGTAAATAAAATAATGTGGTACATTATTTATGTAAAAATAATCTGGAAACATTATCAATATTGATAAATAAGAAGGATCAAATATTATTTGAGATTCAAAGAGTCGAAATAGGAAATATAAATAAAGAAACATCTTCAATCTATTATTAAATTATTGATCATCCACCCCTTATAAAATTTATAAAGGATTCTCATAGATATGATTTCAAAATATAGAAAAATGGAAGAAGCAATCAAAATGGGGAATCCAAAAATTCAAAATTTTTATAGAATGAGTCATATGATTTGGGTCATGAAAACATGTACCATTGAATCACAATATAGATAAATTTATTCTTAGTGATGCAAAAAACTCAACCTTCCATATCCAACCATGGATCAAAAATATGTATTAATATTATTGAGGGAACCATTTGTGGGATAATATGAAGAAGGAGATAATCTAGTATACATAATGGTTCCAAGTATGAATTCATGTGAATGCCAAAAGAAATTATTATAATGAGATTATGAAAACATTACACATACCATCATTGAAAAGGGAAAACATCACTGTGGATTTTTTTTCACTAGAATTTCGATGGAATCTTGAGGAAATAATGCTATATAGTTTATTTTTGATCATTTTACATAGACTTCTCTCATTAATGTGATTCCATTGGACTTATCAATCAACAAACATGCACAAACATATATTAAAGATGTGGCAAGTCTCCTTGGATTACCATTATTTATTTTATCTAGTCATAATATATTATTTACTTGAATTTTCTATAAAATTATCCAATATGATATAAATAATGAGCTGAACTTCATTACAACTTATCACCCACAAAAAATATGTCCAATATGAGAGGACTATCTTTAAAGACCTTTACCCAATTTTCCCTGATCTGATGCCTTATATTATTATATTGGTATAATAATCATTGATGTTGCATCTGAAACAATAGAATATTATAGTATTTTTGTAAAACTAGACACAAACATAAGTTTTACATTACAAATAGAAAGTAATAAAAAAAATATTAAATCCATTGGAAACATCCAAATCTATTAGATTATACCTACATGAAATTCATGATACAAATCATCACATCCTAGGGAAAACATAATAAATGGAAGAGATTAGATTCTCAGAAAGGTTATACAATATATCATAAGATTTGCTTAACATAAACAATAGGAAAATGATGATTAATTAAAACAAATTCCAATGAAACATAATTATGTGAATAATATAATAGGATTAAAATATTAACAAATAATTCCATGTAAATAATTAAATGAAACAAACCATTGATATTATATTATTTAAATTATCATGTGATTTATAAAATAACAATATCAAAATGAAGGAATGAATAATTCTGAACATCATTACCATATCAGTAAGGCCTCAATTAAGTCATATAAAAATAAATGGTAAATGTCTCAATCAAATCAATTTCTGTTTGGTATTATTTGACTTATTGAGGCATATAAGGGAAATAGCAGGCCCCAACCATCAAATAATATGTATAATTAATTAATATTTTGTATTGGGTAAAAAATAAATAGAATATACATATTAAATGTAAATAACATTCCATAATCTGTAAAATAGTCACTAACCACTCTGAGTAGTATGTCGTATTATTTCATGACAACACATGCACAATAAAACTAATCAAGAACAATTAATAAAATATAGTATATGATAATCATAATAGAAATATATCATTAGATAATAATATTCAACAGATGTGTTCAAATAAATTAAAATAATCTAATTAAATCATTGATAAATTTTTGAAATATTTACCACTTTTTACATTGCAACGAAGAATTATTTTGGGAAAATCATTTTTATTTTTCATAATTGATTGTATAGAACTATAAATGAAACATTATAGTTTTTTCATGAAATATTGACATATTTTATAAAAATCAGGGTGTCTTATAATAGATTACGTATGGTATAAGAAACTGGGTAAGAAATTGAGAATATCCCTTTAATCGGGGTCAGGCATTGATAATATTTGAGAAAGGAACCCTGTAAAAAATTTATATCACCATAATAGAAAGATAAACTGATATGGATACATGATGTTGGAAACTAAAAAATTGATATATAATAATTATATAAAAATAATGAATAATTTCATTATTGTAAAGAGGGATAAATCATAACCCAAATGAAAATGGATGTTTGGGAAGAAACCCTTCAACTTAATATTTAATTGATCTTATGAAAAAAAATTAACAAGTATAAATATAAACATTAAATTCCATGAAAATGAATATACTGAAGACATGATTCAACAAATATTATTATACATTAACCACACACTGGAAATGGTGTTGAATAAGGGAGATCACTGAGAAATAAAATTTGGATGGGGATACCCATACCATATGTCTGAAATTGTTCAATACTTGCACTTAGTATTATGGATAATGAAATTATATTATTTATTATATTAATTCATATTATTTTTAACATAAATATTATTATTTTAATTATACTAATTTCATTTATGGACTAATAGATGAGTTATGATATTTAATTTCGTCCTTCTAGAGTGTTTCTCCTATGTTCATGATTGGTTTACTAGAATAATAGTATGGACGTTATTATAAAATGAGAATAATTAACCAGAAATGAAATTATATTTTATGAATGATAATTCAATAGATAATATTTTTATATAATTATTTTTGTTATAGTGGGTGATGATGAATGTAGACACCGTGAAATTTGTTGCATGCACTTCTCCACAATTGAAGATGTATTTCCATTTGTCGTGACTAAAAATGACCTCAACTTGGATTGAATAGTTTGTGGTGCGACTCTGTATTTTTCATGGGGGTCAGTGATAGTAGGGAAAGCACTGGCCCGAAGGGCTGAGACTACAGCCCGACAGTGATCCCAAGCAAGGGTGTGGGGGCGAAACCCCTGTGTTATGGAGAAATTATTTGTTTAGGTCCCTAAATCACCTCCCTAGGTACCTGCACACAAATACATGCACGCTACCATGCTAGAGCTGATTGAAGTAATAATTTTGGATACATTCTCATCGTCTCTCCCTAGTCTATCCAAATCACCAGTGGAATGCAAGTATACTTGGGAACCACGCATCCGGTGTATAACTACATCTGTGCCAGATTTTTGTCGCACATCCTACTTGCACACCCAAACTCCTTTTGCCAGAGGTCCTATTTTTTCCTATAAATAGAGCCTTAGGGCCTCCATTTGTACGATGTATTTTTTTAGGAAGTGCAATTTCTAAACTGTTCACCTTATTACTTTTCCCCAATCTTCTAAAACTTTCATGGTAGTTCTTAAACACCTTGATCGGAGGATTATATGAGTATCATTGGACATAAGTCCTTTTAGTGTTTAAAAACCATAACATGTGTGTGCCTAAAAATCCCAAACTCCATAAATCATAAATACTTGTGTTCCACCTATTCCATTAAATATAATTTGAGCGCACATCTTCTTGGATTACTTGTGAATACTCCTGAAGGCGTGAGAAAAGTCTCGCCCAAGAATTACTATACATGTTGTTCATCGATTAAGTGAATATCAAGACACTCAAGTCTTCTTGTGTGCCCATACATGCACTCCCTTAACTACATGAGAGCACCTTTATTTATTCCCTTTCTCTCTACATTATTCAAGCCATCAGGCCTTGGTCAAAGCCATTTATGCCATGGCTTCTTTTTCTGTGGATCCTTTGTCTGAAAGGGATTTTTTTGAAACCTCCACAAAAACCTCCAAACATATCAAACCATAGGGAATGGCACATAAATGTGTCTCTTAATTGGGTTTATATTTATATAGTCATTGTATTCCCACATTTTATTTATAAAGGAGATAGGATACACTTAATGTATGTGGTTTTGTATATCCATAGTCACGATGACCATTCTCCTAGGAATAGTGTTGGGTTGTTCCCAGTTTGAAGGTGGGTTTGGGTCCTAACCTCTCCCTTCTCAAAGAGACGATGAAAAACCTAAGGTCTCTAGTAGGTAAGGTATAGTTTACACTTGCTTTTACATTTATGAAAAAGAGAAGTCTACCTACCCTACTAGGATCAATTTTAGTGCAACCATCCTGGAATTAGACCATAGCTTTTCATGCAGGAGGTAGCATCATTTTTCCTCCTATCTTCTTCGGTGCAAAACATCAGAGGATAGATGCGATCATGAACTATTGTTACCCTTTCCCTCTCATTTAGAGATTTTTCATAGTGGGAAGCCATACTAGTGTAATCCCTTAAGCTTCCCACCCTCCCCCTTTAATTGTACCCTTTTCCGGTGTAAAGTGAATAGATGGAAGGCTCGTCGCATCACTCTCTTCTGGGTCACCTAACCTTGTTCACATTGGCCACCATAGGTGGGCCCTCATCCAATGGCAGAGGACGAAAATTGTATGTGCATTTTTCGAATCTTTGATATCCTCTTGTTTCACACACCGAGCATGAATCACGTCGGCATAGATATTTTTCATGTTCACAACATTTTCACAAAGTAATGAACTACAAGAACTCTGATTTACACCGAATTAGGGATACGTAGGAAGACTTATCAGGGCTCGAGCTCACTGGATGTCCTCATCAAGAATCTAAACCTAATTCCCTTAATATAGGAATCCTTTTTAGAAATAAGACCCAAATTAAACCCTCAAATTACCACGGCTTCCTTTTTAGGATATAAGCCCGAAATCATTTCTCTCAATGGACTATAATCTCAAGTGAGACTTATCGAACTACATGGTATTTTATTCCCATTCACATAGGATATGTAGGAAGCCTCCTTGAGGTTCAAACCTAATACCTTAAATCAAACATGTTCACTTTGATACATATTTCCAATATCATTTACTCTAACTTGGAAACTCACATCTTTTCCATGATCATTGGGATAATTCGGGATAAGTCCCACACTATTCATTGACTAAGAATCTTTCTCTTAGATGTCTAGACAACATGGATTTATGCTTTATTGATAGGTCCATAACACATGACTTTAAAAGGTATGTTGTGTCCCATTCAGTGGAACCAATCTACATGGGTTCTAATTCCTTTTACAAGGATACGTATGTATCCCATTTTGTGTGCACAATCCCGAGATCAAACCAAAACATCGTCTCCCTGGATGAAAATCAATTCCAAAGATCACCAATGATTGGCTTAAAAACTAGTATCATCATAATTATGACTAAAAGAATATGGAAATAGTATATAAGAGGATTCCATTGATGGAGATCCTTGAATAAATATAGATATATCCATTAATGAAGAACATAGAATGCATACTCATGATTCTAACATTAAACATGTAAAAAAGTTATTGAAAATTCCTAGGGATACTTATGATATACATATTGAATTAATAAGATTTCATGAAAATATATTAAATTAAAAATAGAGTCTCGGAGTAGATAATAATTCTTCCCAAAAGGGTGTGATGATTCCAACCACCCATCCAATCGACCAATGCACATTCTTATGTATCATGAATTTCAAAAAAATTGAATGCATGAATTTAAAAAACAGGTCCACTTTGGATAAAGAAGTGTTGGATGTTTCTGGTTCCATAAATAAATCCAAGGGAATCCACCTGGATGTAGTGATTCTTAAAACAAGGATACAAGTTTCAAGGTCCTACAAAACAAAAATGGTGAACCCGACATGAATCCTTAACCTTGATAATACTGTTACCCACAAGTCAGGCCACTATAAATTGATAAAGGATGGATAAAAAAAGAAATAAATCAATAATTTAACCACATAAAAGAGGTTTCTTTAATTGAGTTTGTTGTTGTTTCATGTTTTTTTTTCATAATTTCCTTCTCTCCAAAATGGATTTCCTAATGAAAAAATCTATGAATTTCCCAACCGTTTCATAACTTGGATCCTCATCCATGGGAGGAAGGTTATCACCATCCCAGCATCTTCAACATTGGGTCTCTAATGTGCTGGTGAAGAAATATTGCTGACACGGTACAATCCTGACTTCAGAGGGAGCCTGACAGGCCATCCAGGTCAATAACATTCCTTGATCATCTAGCCAACGACAACAATGATTAAGAAGAAGATGGTTCCAACCACCGTCTTTAGCTGTTTTGGGTCCTTATCTCTAGAAAACAAAAATAAATCCCTCCCATACTATAGACTGGTGGATCAAGAGGCCACATCAGACAAAAATTCAAGAATGTAGGAGTCTTTCCTGAAGACTTCCACTAGTAATCACCTCCTGTAGAATCACATGGTAGTGAACCCTCAACATGATGGTGGTTTTGCCTCTGGACATTCGGCCTATGTCTCTCAGACCTAGGCTCACAAGAAGAACCACCGAGAACAACATCTATTCAACAGGGTGTAGGTTCTCTCCTCTTCCTCCTCCAGAGAAGTCCATCAACTTAACTTAATGGAAAACAATGAACGGGCACATACACCCGTCCATCATAATTTTTTGGTCCAGTGGACTCATTTAGAAGAAACCCAACAATCCCACCAGATAAATTTGGTAGATACCGTGAACAGGCACATTATCCTACTTAGAAGTTATCAAACATTCATTAGGCTCATCTAACTACATTTTAGGAAACTCTCAAATATAATGTTGTGGAAACTGGTAAATAGGAACATACACCTATTTACAATCACTAATTTTGTCAGCAGTCTCATCTTCTAGTATTGAAGGAAGTTCATCAAAAATTATTAATGGGAAACAACCACATGCACATAAACATGGCAATGTTTATCAAGTCTTCTATAATTATCATTTGGTATCACCCAAATAAATCAGTCGTAAAGCTCCGATAACAAATCTAGGGAAGAACCAACTATCTACCTCCATATAAGAGTACTATCAATACCCATTGATAGGAAAAGGAGGACAGGATTAGGCACATACACCTACTCCAATTACAGAATGTACATATATTCCCATTCTGTCCACTGAATTCACCAAACACATCTTGTTAATGGTGAAATGGGAAACAAAAATCCCAACCCATATTCTAGAAGCATTACCGGATATTATAACAACATCTTCAACAGTAGTAGGGAAACAATCACAAACATATTTCCCCAAACATTGGTTTACACATCTGTATTCCATCCCAGAATAAGTGTGGATGACCAATAATTTTTTTTTGTATATCCACATTTATTTGGTTGGTCTATTTTGAAACTCATAAATATTTCATTGATTTATCCCCACTCTAATGAGACAATCTTTGTATGGGATCCTCTCTAACACTTTTATTCAAGAATCCACCCTATCTTGTGTGATTTTTTTTAAATTTCTAATGATAGAGTATTTTTTCTAAACTCCCCCATACCTCCCTTTAGACACATAAATAATGGGATACCCCTTTTCCTCTCATTAAGACCTTGCAATAACACTGGTTACCATGCTAAAATATTTGTAAGAGGTTTTCTAATCTCACCTTCAATTCTGTGGGATTTTTATTGTTTGCATATTATTTCATATATGTTGTATAGGTGTACTACCATTTGACATATTTTATCATGGTTCCCATTATATTCATTGTATTCTGTGACTCTTTTGGTAGTTATTATGTTTTTTCATATGAGTCAATTGAATACAACACGGTAACTAGATTTGTCTCAATTTTCACTTCATTATGACTTGCTTAGTAATTGTGCACCTACTATTTGTTATGAGGTGTACCTACTGCCAATTTGATATAACTTTTAAATTGAAATTATATTCCATTAAAATATCCATAATCTCATATCAGGGATATTATTATTGTCTAAGGCATATACCATTTTTCATACGGTATTTATTTTGAATGTTGTTTTGATGGTGGAAATGTTCATGAATTTGTATCCTCTAATCTATAAAGATAATTTAAACACATATTGTTTATTGAATCTATTTATAATGAATTATTTTGATGTAGTGGTGGGTGGGGCCCACAACATCCCCTCGATGCATCGATAGGTCCCAAGAGACAAAACAATTTGGTGAGAGACCCTTCGAGTCTGTTTCAAAAAAATAAAATGGGATTCTACCCACAGAACTAAACTGTTTCAAAGGTATTATGGTTTCATTTTCTAGATACATGAAATCCAATGAAAAAGAATTTTCTTTATTCATTATCATTTATTATTAGTATCCATGAGGTTTTCTCTATGTCCAAATCTATGGATGGAGTTTTATTCTCGGTTTATTAATGGGATTAGTAGTTCATTTATTCACTAATCCATTCTAATTATATCAGATTGATTAATATTCATTTATTATTAAACTCATGCTTCCACTATTTATAACCCTTACTAAGAATTTGAGCTCACCCCATTCATTTTTTACCTTCAATAGGTCATCTAAAGGAGGTAATTTATTGAGTGCTTGTCGATGTAGTTTTTTTTTCATTATGTATTGTTTCTTGTAACTTTATCCATTGTAATTTGTTTTAAATATATGTATCTAGTATTTTCATTACTACTAAACAGATAGTTCCTTTGGTATTTTCATTCCTTCTAACCATGTCAATATCACAAGTAATGAACCGGATCCTGTCTAGATGGGTCGGGGTGTTATAGTTGGTATCAGAGGATGTTTAGTAGGAAACTTGGAAATTAGAGTAGGAAATATATAGTAGGGAATGATGACCTAAGGTAGTATTTGAGGATAAACTTAAAAGAACATCCTGGTATTTTGGTAAGGAATAGATTATGTGGATCTTTGAAAAAATACATCCTTGTTTTGATACGAGCAGGTAGAGGAGGCTATGGCACAGATGTATATAGGGGTAAACCCCGAAAACACCACTTTGAGTTAGACTCAAATGGGATCTGGTACATGACAGTGGGCGTTGCTTCACTCTTGGATATGAAACTCCCGGGGAATATACTAAGGATAATTCATCTTTTCCTTACAATCCATTATGAAGGATTGAAATGTAAATTATTCCTCAATGAAACAATTTTTTTCACATTATGGGATTATAAATGCATAGGAACATAATTTTTTCTAAGTATTTAGTTATGTTAAGATTACACATTATGATTCATACACTGATCTAGTGTGTTCTATTATCTAGAAATGGCGCCTTTAGGGATTATGAGTTTTCATTAAACAATTGGTTAGGGTATATGTCTATTATTTATGTTAAATCATTGTTTTATAAAATTAAAAATCATGAAAAGTCAGTTACAAATGGAAGAGGAGGATCTCAAATGAAATTTATATCCCATCTTAATGAATTTCTTCCAATAATTATTGCAATTTCATGCCCTGAAAATTATCAAACATTTTCTAACATACAACTCACTTGCAAGAAATTGTTTGAGATATCAAACACCTCCATTATACCTCGATACCATTGTAGATCATGTGTTGTATTTAATCAAATACTATTTTATCAATATTATCATATTTTTAAGAAAGGTGAATATTATCAATGCATTTTCATATATTTTACCTTATCCCATGATTTTGAAGCATGTTATGATTTTGAAAACGGTGTGGAATAAGGAGGCCCTAGTGCAACTAATCTATATTTTTTTTTGAAATACAATCATTCAGCATATACTTGTGGAATTTTAAAAGGACCATTGATTGAATTTTTCAACTCAAATTTTGTCTGACAATTTTATAAAAATCATGTTTTATCAGTTGTTTTTAATTTATATATCATACATGATTACTTTCCAAAACTATTTTTCTATGAACACCCATATGACCCAAGATGTACAAGGTGTATCTGGATGAAGGAATGAAATGATTTTGAAGGATATCTAAATCAATATTTAAATGTGTGGAACTTCTATTTACGTGAGTAGGATGATGATGAAACAATATAGACACAATGATCAAGGTACCCACTTGTTTTTTAATAATTAAATAAAATTTCAAGGACGAAATTTCTGAAGGTGGGAATAATGTAACACCCTAAGAATTTACAAATATATTTATTATAGAAGGCCTAAATAACTAAGTCTCTACCAACACCACTTTTTTACAACCTACCCATGTAAACATAATTTTTTCACTTCAATTATGAGAATTTAAAAAATATGACATACACGGTTGTGATCAGTAAGTTAATTGGAGTCTGACAAGATAAACTCATTTTTTTAGTGAATAGTAACCTACCCTTATGAATATTAACCTACCCATAATAATGTTAACATACCCTTATGAAATGTAATATGAATCTAATGAATGGTATCTATACCCTTGAGTGTATTAAAGAATTTGGAAACCCTAAAGATGATGATAAATATTCTAAGTGTTTATATATTTCAATTAAATAATGATTTAATTAAATATTTAATTAATCATATTTAGAAAATTACTTTTGAAAAATTTTCATCATTTTTGGATTCTACACATCGAAAATTGGTTAGTGTGAATTTTTGGGATTTTTCTGAAATACTTTAATTTTTTATGAATAGCGGCATACCATTAATTGTAAAATTAATATAAATACACTAGTTATAGAGTCATCTTTGATGTTTTTCTAATGTAATTCTACTTGGATTGAAATCAAATTATATAACTATTATTCTTGTTCATATAATAATCAATATTCCTTTTGTTGAAGAGAAATAATAAATTAATTTGTTATATATTAAGAAATCCCCTCTCTCCTCCACTATAAAACCCCCTCTCACCCCCTTCCTTTCACTCCTTTCAAGCCTTGTGCCTTCTCCAAATTCAGTCCAAATATCTTCCCAAACTCCTCCCCCACTTCTAGCGAGCTTTGTTCCCATAAAAAGACCAAAAACTCTCCCATTAAGAGGTTCTCAAAGGAGGAAGTCTCAAGAGGTAAATTCCTCTTTCAAATCCCTTCTTTTCTTTTATGTTCATTTATTTTTGTTTCTTTTCCCACCTCCCTTCACCAAAATAGTATGATAAATCCAGTAACATACATGTACTGTAATTTTTTTCATGCTAATGGTATATATTTCGTTATCTTCTCTCCATTACCCACTTTTATTTGAATGAAATGAAAGTACCGTTTAAGATGTGCTAATTTAGCACATTCAAGGACAACAGTTTATCGATTTCTATTTTAATCATTAATTCTGTCCAGGAAACCATTTGTGTTATGGTTGAACAAAATTATTATGTAATATATCCTATTTTTAGTTCTATAATACTTATCTACACATGGTATTACGTTATACAGAAAAACAAACTGTTCATCGTAATCAAACCCACCGATTAACCAAACGGTTATCACTAAGGCGATAAAAATTTGAATTCAATAAAAGTAACCCAAATTAAATTTAAACCCATGTAATCTCATGGATGTTAACTAATATTATAAAACTTAGTTTTTGGACAACCACTTAAATCTTTCATATTTATCCAAACTTGAATATAAGTTAACCGATATTTTTTAAAACCAAGTAAACAAATGTGCCTGAGAAATGAAATTGAACCTTAAAACCAATCAAAAAGGCCTAGAATGAACTAAAAAGGATTATAAAAAATAATTTAGCCATAAAATAGGTTCTATAATTGTGAAATAATAAGTCTAATTTGTTTATTCATGTCTTTCATAAAATTTCAATAACACCTTCAAGCATAAGGTAAGGGTTTTCCACCCGAACTTCCATTTTCATTCTGGTTATTTTTATTGTCTAATTTCCTTGATGAAATTCTTATTAATTGTTATGTAATCCTCATAAATTATGTCTTAGTATTCTATATATTTACACCAACCATAATCATTCCTTATTATATGAATAGTTACCCGTTTTAAAAGAAACTTCCAAAACTGTTTCCAATATACAAGCCGGATTGTAAGTGATTTCTTAACTCCAATTTCATCCATTAAGTTAAACATCTATTTAATTGGTTAAATTATTTCAAGAATATGAGTGAATGACATTTTATTATTATATAATTTATATTCACATAAATTATTTGGATTTTCAATTATCACACAAAATTATTTCATTGACGTATCCTCACTCTAATGATACAATATTTGCAAGGGATATCTTAACTCAATTTCCATTCACGAGTTAAACATCATTATCATTTTATCTTCCCCAGAATGTGTGTGGATGAACTATAATTGTTTTTTATGTATATCCACTTTTATTGTGTCGTTTTATGTTTTCCACAAATAAATATTTCAATGATTTATCCCCACTCTAATGATACAATATTTGTAAGGGATCCCCTCTCTCACTTTTATTCAAGAATCCACCCTATCTTGTGTGCCTTTGTTTTTAATTTCTAATGATGGGGTATGTTTTATCAACTACCTAATACATCCCTTTTGACACATAAATAATGGGATACCCCTTTACCTCTCATTAAGTCCTTGCAATAACACTCGTTAACGTGCCCAAATGTTTGTAACAGGTTTTCTCATCTCACCTTCAATTCTGTGGGATTTTCATTGTTCGCCTCTTATTTCTAATATGTTGTATAGGTGTACTACCATTTGAAATATTATATCATGGTTCCCATTATATTCATTGCATTCTGTGACTATTTTTTTATTTATTAACCTTTTTCATATGACTCAATTGAATACAACACGGTAATGAGTTTTGTCTCAATTTTCACTTAATTGTTACTTGCTTAGTAATTGTGAACCTACTCATTATTATGTGTTATACCTACTGCCCATTTAAGATCACTTTTAAATTGAAATTATATTCCATTTAAATATTCATATTCTCATATCATGGATATTATTATTGTCTAAGTTGTATACCATTTTACATACGATATTTGTTTTGAATGTTACTTTGACGGTGGAAATGTTCATGTATCTGTATCATCTAATATATAAGGATAATGTAAATAAATATTTCTCTTTTATTTAATATATTTATAAATAATTATTTGGATTTAGAGGTGGGTGGGGACCACTACATCCCCTCGATGCATCGATAGGTCTCATGATACAAAACAGTTTGGTGATAGACCCTTCGAGTTTGTTTCCGAAAATCATACAGGTTTCTACCCACAGAAATAAACCATTTCAATGGTATTATGGTTTCATGTGACCGATACGTGACATAAAATTAATAAGAATTCTATTTATTCATTATCAGTTATTATTAGCATCGATGAGGTTTTCACTATGATAAATTATATGGATGCAGTTTCATTCCCAGTTTATTAATGGCATTAATAGTTTATTTATTCACAATGCCATTAAGATTATGTCAGATTGATTATGATTCTTTTATTATTTTGCTCATGCTTCCACTATTTTTAACCCTTACTGAGCATTTGAGCTCACCCCTTTCATTTTTTACCTTCAACATTTCATGAAGAGGAGGTCATTTATTGAGTGCTTGTGGATGCGGTTTTTGTTTTTCATTATGTA
This sequence comes from Viscum album, assembly GCA_963277665.1. Lineage (NCBI taxonomy): Eukaryota > Viridiplantae > Streptophyta > Magnoliopsida > Santalales > Viscaceae > Viscum > Viscum album. Next base: position 919,916,695 of record OY728139.1, read on the forward strand.
TTGTATCTTGTAACCTTATCCAATGTAATTTTTTAACTCTATGTATCATGTTTCTTCAAAACTACTAAACTGATCGTTTCTTCGGGATTTTCATTCCTTCTAGCCATGCCAATAACACAAGTAATGCATCAGCTCTTGTCTAGAGAGGTCGGGGTGTTATATACATTAGAAGCATCAATATTAAAGACAACTAAAATACTGTATTTCCATTATTTAAAATGCAGACTTTTGGATCAAAAGTATGATGTCTTCAAACAATTGGCTCAAGTACCAGCCATGTTATCAATATTGGATACCTTAAGTCTCTCAAAAGTCATTTTAGAAGCACATATTGATGCTTTATCAAGTCATCATGAGTTTGATACCGATGTTCTTGTTAATGAGGTTTACACTATAAAGAATTATCTTATAGAATGTCAGGAAGTCATAACTTTTATAGATGAAGATGAAGATGATGTGGTACATGGATATATTATACCCTTGTATTTTTCTGTAAAATTCAATGATGTAGACATCTGGAAAGCCTTCATTGATAATAGTTCCAGTGTCAACCTCATTCTCATTTGTACACATAATCCAATGGGCCTGACTGAATCAGATTTTTCTCCTTCAACAATAATGTTGCATGATTATGATAAGAATGAGGAAGAGCCTCTGGGAAAAATTACACTCATAACTCAGTTTGTATATCTTGTATCAAATTCAGACTTCATGGTTGTTCGTTAGGACACAGCCTTCAGTATTCTGCTTGGAAGGCCTTGGTGACATCAACATGTGGACCTAACTTCTTCATACCACCAGTGTCTTATGTACTATTTCAATGGTCCAATTGAGACATTTTATAGTGACAAGACTCCATTGAAAACATGGTAATGTCAATATATTGAGGTAGAGTTTTATCACAAAAAAGGAATAAGAGCCATGAAAATGGAGATAACTAGAGTTAATGCTCTTAATGGATTGGAAAAGATCCCAACAAACCCATTCATACATTTGGGTAGATATTATTTGTTACCTATTAATAAAATTGAAAAGGTAAAACCAAATACAACTACTCATCCAATAACTTCCATAATGTCAATTGCGGCTATTGAGCATGACAACATGGGTGAAATTATTGATCCGCCAAGTCGTGATGGAACCATAAATGAAGATTTTTCATTTCATCTACTGAGCTACAACAAGTCTCTACTTTTTCAATGAGATTAGAAGAAATTTTAGAAATTCTAATGGAAGAAAATGATGTTGATTATCAATCCATCAACTCTTATTTATTATCATAGGAAGACTCGTCATCATCAGTAGGGTCAGATATGGTGGCCTTTTCTTCAGGATGTTTAAATACTGACTCCCCCTATAAAATTGGGACATTTACCTCATCATATTCTATTCATGTTGAAATAGAAGAGGTAAAATGTAATGAAGAGGAAGGGGACAACCTGGGGAATACTCCTCCAGCATTTGAAGAAGGTGTCTCAACCACCATGGATGAGCTCAGATAAATAAATATAGGTACACCAGAAGATCTACACACCACTTTAATTATTGCGGCCATGACATATGAAGATAAATATGTGTAAACATTATTTCTAACTCTACATAAATATATATTTCCTTTGAATTATATATAAATTCCAGGTCATAATCCTAATATAGCCACCCATCATTTGGGTTTTCATGAAGAACATTGTGGATTCAAGCAAGAATCCAAATGAAAGCACCCAATATATGCCCCTAAAATTAAAGCAGATGTCGATAAGATAATAAAGGATAACTTTTATAGAGAATTAAATATCTCTAATTGCAGGCCAGCATTGTCCCAATGAAAACGATGAATATGGAAATTATATTTTTCATTGATTTTTGAGATCTTAACTGGAATTTTTCTAATGATGATTTTCCAGTTCCGATTACAGAGCTTCTAATTTATGAAACTGGTGGCTTTGTAGCTCTTTCCTTCATGTATCCTTACTCTAGGTATAATAAAATATCTATTTCCCTAGAAGATGAAGAATCTAAATTCTTCAGAGCCCATCAAGGTGTGTTTTTCTATCGGGTAATGCACTTGTTTCTTTAAGATTTTGGTTGAAACATATCATTTTGCCATGAACCATATCTTCAAACCCATCTTAGGGTAAATTTTCGAATGTTATGTGGATGATTTGGTGGTCACATCCAGAGAAAATTCCAATCAATTAATGATGTTGAGACCATATTCCATAAAATTTAGAAACAAAATTTAAATTTGAACCCTTTGAAATGTGATTTTAGGGTATCCTCTAGAAAGTTCCTTGGCATCATTATATGCCATTGTTGTATCGATGTTGATCCTATGAAAAAAAATAAATCCTTGGTATGTAAGCTCCTTGAAAGATGAATGAATTAAGAGGAATCAAGGGACAGTTAGCCTATATTAGGTACTTTATAGAAAATTTTGCAGGCAAGTGTTTACCCTTCACCGGATTAATGAATAAGGGAGTCACCAACTAATGGACTAAAGACTGAAAATAAATATTTGGTACCCTTAAGAAATATCTCTTGAGCAGACCAGTATTAATGACACTGATTGAAGTAAGACAACTTATCCTCTATGTGACATCTTTAGAGTGATCATTGGGTACCTTCCTTCCTAAAATGAATGATGCTGGGAATGAAAATAGTCTATACTATCTCAGCCGAACAATACACCCTGTAGAAACATGATATTCATGTATTGAAAAGTACTTCCTAAAAATAATCATTGTAGTTCAAAAATTGAGGTACTACCTACAACATCATGAGTTTCAATTTTTTCCTCATAGTAACCTACTTAAATTTATCCTCAATCGTCATATGCTTACAGGGCGTCTGGCACGGTGGACGGCTATTCAGCAACAGTTTGATATCTAGTTTGTGTCTCAAAAGGCAATAAAAGGACAATCTCCAGCTGACTATTTTTCTAAGCATCCATTTGTAGAAGAAAAATCATTAAATACGGACATTCCTGATGAATAATCCTTCCTTATTCAGGATAATTCCAAAACAAAGGAAATGAATTGTTATGGTGCTTCCAGAATTCCAACCAAGAAGAGAATGTAAAACCCTAAACATAATAATGGTGGGTTAGGAATTGTCCGCATTTTCCTAGAAAAGGACAGGTTTATTTATTCCTTTCTTTTGTCGGAAGGTGGTACCTACAATGAGGTAGAATTTCACACACTCATTGAAGGTTTGGAATAGAAAATTTATTTGAAAATGAATCACTTGAAGGTAAATGGTGATTCAGAATTGGTAATAAAGAGAATCAATGGCGAATATTCTATCAAAAAATAAGATTTAATCTCTTTGTGTGATTATGTCAGAAGGTTAATGGCTGAATTTACCTTAGAGACGACATATTTTTATGTCTTGTGATCACAAAATGCCTAATCACATGCACTGGATATGCAACTACAGCCTTGGATGATCTGAATTAGGATGAGACAATCATTAAAATAGCTCATCATCATGTGGTTTTACCTTTTTCTCAAACCATAGTAGTGGCAATAAATGAAAATAGCCCTATTTCTAATCCATATGGTCTTACCATGGGATGAAGATCACACATTAGGGAATATCTTCAAAATGGAGAAATTCCACAAAATAGGGACAAAAAAGAATAGATGTGACGATGACTGGCCAATTATACTCTTTTTTAAAGTCTAGACAATTAGAAGATATTTTATAAATGAGGATTCGATTGAATTCTCATCAGATGTATGGATGGAGAAGAGATTGCACCTGTCATGAATGACGTACATTTAGGAGCTTGTGGTTCCCACAAGTCTGGGCATAGATTCTCTGGTCAAATCTGAAGTCTTGGATACATTTGGCCTTAAAGGACACAATATTAAACATATGTCACTTAAAAATGTCATCACTTCAAATTTCATGCCAACTTGATTCATCAACCCTAGAGTTTCTACATACAGCTTAATAATCCTGGCTATTTGCCACATGGTGAATGGATGTAGTAGGGCCTTATCTTCCAGCTACAGCTAAGCAGTTCAACTATATCCATACAGCTACTGACTACTTTTCAAAATGCACTGAGACAATACATCTCAAATTACTCAGAGCTGAAGGCATTGTTAGTTTTTTCATAACTACCATCATCAATAGATTTGGTGTCCGTCATACTATATTGATGAACAATGGCACCAATTTTTGATCAATTGAGGTAAATAAGTTATATTAGAATCTTAATATAAAATATATCCCTTCATCTTGATATCATATGATGACCAATTGATAGATATATGACTTCAAGAGGACCTTATGAAAAATACTCCAAACAGTGGTGGATAATGATACGAAATCATGGCCTAATAGACTTTTGAATTATTTATGGGATTATCAGAAAACAACTCATAATACTAGAAAAGAAACTCCATATTCATTGGTATATAGAACCAAAAAAAATTCAATTGAAATGAAATTTCCATTACTCAGAGTTTCAATCTTTGATTAGTTGTCTACAGATGAGAGGTCTCAGAAATGGTTCAATGAGCAGGAATGATTAGATGAAAATAGATTACATACTTTTCATCGTTTTGATGTCTACTCGAATATAATAGCATGATATTTCAAAAATAAAGTTATCCTTTTTTTCATTTCTTCATGGAGAATTGGTATTGGTCCTTAGGACACCAATGATACAAGGGTTGAAACCTCCAAAAAATGAGCCAAAGTGGGAAGGACTTTATTCAATACATAAATTCTAATCAAATTGTGCTTTTTGCCTTAATCTCAATGGATGGAGAGCATATTAAAACTCCAACCAATCCAAGATTATTAAAGAAATAATTTGTGTATTTGTACAAATATCCCTCACTACAAGGCTTTAAACTACATAGTATTACGTCCTTGATGAAAGACTAAAAAAAGTACACAACCCTCATATCTTTGATGCATGACTGAAAACTGTACAGTATAACATCCTAGTTGCAAGTCATTAAACTTCATAACAACCATAAGCGACCTTACTTCATGATGTTAAAATGAATAGTATTTTCTTCCTTGTCGCATGATGTTAAAATACATGACACCATTTTTCCTTATTACATGCCACTAAACTGTATGGTTAATGTCTTCTGTACTGGATGTTTGGAGCATCCATAAGCAAACATCATTGACATTGTTGCTACACATTTGTTGTATAGGAAACCCTCTCTTCCTTGTTCCTGAGTAAGATATGCATAAGAACCTTGTTTTAGGAACTATGTATTTCTTGATTCTCATTTTCAATTAAATACATAGAGATGCCTAAATCTCCAATTTTTGTCCCAACCATAGTAACAAAATTTTCTTATTTTATTTTATCGTCCTTTATATGAATGAAATATTATACAGTGTGTTTCTTGATGATATAAGATTTTCCCCTTATGCAATTTTATGTCTTTGGATTTACCATTCTCTCATAACGTTTAAAATAATCTATTATTCATGTCATACTCGATTGGATTTAGAAATCATTGTTTAAATAACTACATAAGACTTTATTCTTGTCTATTTGAGATATGTAGAGACCCCTAGATCTCCAATATTGGTATTATCCACGATGAAAAAACATTATTCCTTGTTTAAGAATCAAACCTGTATATGGGATGATTTAAAAACAATTTATGACTTGATTCTTACCCCAGAAATATACATAGTGACACTTGGGTTTTATCCCGTAATCCCTTTACAAATTATTTTTTCTTTTCACATTGTTTCATCTTTTTTGATACTACTTGGCATTAAGATTCATGGAAATCTAACACCCCATTCTTCACCTGTGTCACCTTTTTATTATAGAACAAACCCTTACCACTCCTTGTTTCTCACACAAAGCATAACTCATGTGTGCTTAAGAATTGGTTAAAAGGATTATTTATACAAATGAGGTGTTTCAATTCGTTATGGGGATATTAATTTCCTCATTGTATAACATCGAAATTCACATCATAATATTAATTCAGAAGAAACAAAGAAAGTATCAATTTTACATATGAGACATATCTATGTAAAGGACATCAAACTCATGGCCAATAATAATTCAAACAATCCTCTTAAACATTGAGAAAAACCTCCTTACATATTTCAACACATAATTCTATATATTTCTAGATCATCCTAATCAATATTAAGGTTTTTGGTCATAGTGATTCTAATATTTTAGAACTCTTTTCCCTAACTATGTTCCACATGCCCTTAGGTGTCTTTTAATAGGTTGACTACATTACGGCCATGTCAGTCAGATGATGCCAATATTTGGATATGCCGAATATTCCCCTATTGCACCTGCATAATATCGCACCCATAATTGTTTTTTCAAATAATTTTAATGTCGTTCTTGGTTATAGTTCGTTTGTCCCATTCGAGCTTTGATGGAAATATACATGAATCTGTTTTAAAATAGTCATTCAGGAATATTTGTCCCATTATCTTTCTCTTGATCTCAAAGTCTTTCAGACTATGGTTTACACATTTGTCTCTGCATGTTTTCAATGCATTATGAAATAACCTTAGAACCAGTTGGCCACATATCACATACTATTTCCATTTCTTGTCTTAGTTCCATGAGCTGAAACAACAAAAACCACACCACTTACATTTTAGTCATACATTTGTATAAGTAGTATTCCTCTATTTATTTGGAAATATTTTTTTGGAAATACCCTTTCTATATTCAGATACCTTTCCTCATAAACAAAAATCTAGGCTATGGAAAATATGAATCTTCATAAACTTTCTTTGACTTTTTGCAGTTGAATGTAATATTTTTGAGATCTCTTTTTCCGGGCTATGCAGCACGTTCCCTTAGGTGGATTTGCAAAAGTTACCTAAATAATAGGTCTGTTTGTGAAAAATATGCCAATATTTGGCTATACAGTATATGCCCCAGTAGGCCCTAAATAACACAGCCCCCATAACAACTTTTTCAAATAATGGTAACATATTTTTTGGGGAAAATACTTCCTCTAATGCCTTTATATTTTTTTCATATCGTTCTTTATATTTAAAAATTACTAATGAATAGTTTACCATTTTCCCATCCATACCTGAATATGCTACTATGTTTCCAAACAAATTATCAAGAAATTGAGAGAGTCTCATAACATTGGTTAGAGATAAAGTCCTTAAATTAATTCCACATAATGTCCTCACTACATGACTTAAAATTTCAGGGTAATAATGTCCTTACTGTATGACTTAAAACCACAGCATAGAAATGTTCTCACTACATGAATTAAAACATCACAGTACCATTGTCCTAACTGCATGACTTAAAACTGCACAATATGATATAAAAAATTCCCCTTTCTGATAAATTATAACCATTCCCCACCACAAAATTTTAAAAGAGATAGTTTTCCTATTTGTGACTTATGTAAGTATAAAATATCCATTTAATTATTAAAAATAATTTCCTTAGAAAAACCAACCACTGTGGTTCTGAGTCTCCCAAATAATATTTTCCCATATCTATCAGCAGAAAAATTTTATATTCATAAAAGTTCTCTTTTTCTTGATTTTGAAATACATGACCTTAGTTAGTCTTGCATAAGCTTCCTAAAAAATAGGACTATCAGCATGAAGATGCCACTATTTGGCTATGCAACATATTCCCCAGTTGGCCCTACATAATCAAACCCCCATAATGGGTTTTTCAAAGTAATGGTAACTTCATTCTTGGAGGAGACTTCTGTTATATTGAAACAAGTTTTAGATTTAGTAACTACAAAATATGTAACTCATGATTCCCCATAGAAATATTTAATGAATATTAAATCAATTCTTAGCCACAAAGTATTGTTTGGGATTTAGCTTCAAAATTTATAGTCAAATACATTCTACATAAAATACTAGACCTTTACAATAAATCATGCATGACTCTAAACTTCCAATAGAAAGAGACATGGTACTCACTATATTTAGAAACCGTAAAGGGAGATATAAACAAAAGTCTAGTCCGGACACATATAACGTACATTTTTGAATTATTTAGGTAATATTGAGCCATAAAAATACAAAAGATTCAATTTTTTTGGGGTTTACTGTATATACCTAACAAAAATAAAACTATTCTTGCTAGGCCCCATGGATTATGAAAAAATAATAGCATCCTTCCTAACATGATGTAGCTCCAAATCTGGTCAAATGATCTTGGAATTGATTAAAATACACCACTTTAGCTTGGATACATATTCTTTTCATTCTGAACCAATCAAATGCTATGGGGGGCGGAGATTCTGTAGACACCATGAAATGCGTTTCATTCACTTTTCCAAAATTGTTGATGTATTTCCATGTGTCATGAAAAAAAAAGACCTCATCCGGGATCAAAATGTCTATTGTGGGACTCGGTATTTTTCAAGGTGGTTAGTGACGATAGTGAAGGATTCAACCTAAAGGTTCAAGACCGCGGGCTGAAAGTGATCCCATGTTGGGGTGCACGGGTGTAGGCCCCATGGTATGGAGAAAATATTTGGTTATGTCCCTAAAGCGGCGCCCAAGCTACCTGTAAAAAAGATACATGCGTGCCACCATGCTGGAGATGATTGAAGTAATAATTTTCGATAAGTCCCCATGGTGTCTCCTTAGTCTATCCAAATCACCAACTTTACACAAGTATACTTTGGCACCACCAATTTGGTGTGCATCAACTTTCTCACCACTATTCTATCATGTATCCTACTTGCGCGCCAAACTCCTTTCTCCCAGGGTTCTATTTTTTCCTATAAATAAACCCATTGGACCTCTACTTGTTCAAATGATTATTTATGATTCATAATTTCTACTTTGGTGACCCTTTATCTTTTCCCCAGTCTTCTGAAATATTCATGATAGTTCTTAAACACCTTGAGTGGAGGATTTAAATGATGACCAATGGAATTAAGTACTTTTAGTGTTTGAAAACCATTACACTTGTGCACCTAAAGTGCCAACCTCTATAAATCTGAAACACTTTCATGCCACATATTCCATTCATAGGAACATGAGTTCCCCACTTATAGGGTTACCTATGAATACTTCTAATGTTCTGATCAAGTAGTACCCATTTATTACCATACTGGTTGATCATATCTTAATTGAATATCAAGTCTCTCAAGTCTACTTGTGTGCCCATACATTCACACCCTTATCTACTTGATCGCCCCTTTTTTGATTCACTTACTCTATTTAGTTTACAATACATCTAAACTTCATTAAATCCATTCATGGCAAGGATACGTCTTCCCTGGCTCTGTGGTCTGAATGTGATTTTCTTGAAACCTCCACAAAAACCTCCTAATATGTAAAACCAATGGAAAAGGCACATCAACATGTCTCATATTTGGGTTTGTATTTTAAAAGACAGATGTTTCCAACTTTTTTTTATAAAGGAGTTAGGATACATGGAATGTTAATGGGTTTGTTCATCAAAAGTCACATGGACCTTTCTCCCAGGAATAGTGTTTGGAAGTTCTCAGTTTAAAGGAGGGTTTGGGTCCTAACCTCTCCCTTCTCAATAAGATGACCCAGGACCTCATGTATCTGGTAGTGAAGGTATGGTTCACACTAGATTTTACATTTATTAAAAGTATAATTATACCTCCTATATCATGTTCAATTTTAGGATAAATATCCTGGTGTGAGCCCATAGATTTTCTTGTAGGTGGTAGCATCATTGCTCCTCGTATCTTCTTGAGTTCCAAAGACCAGAAAAGAGATGGGAACAGGGACTCTGGTTACCCTTTCCCTCTCCCATTGAGCTTTGTAACCATGGGCAGTCATCCAGGTGTAAGCTACTAACCATCATCCCTTCTTCCTTTCATTGGACCCTTGTCCAATGTAAAGTAAATAGAGGTAAGGCTCATCGCCTCTACCTATTCCTAGGTCACCTCGACCTCATTCACCTTGGCCTCTATAGGTGCCCCCTCATCCACGAATAGAGGAGGAAAAGTTTGAGTGTGTTTGATGAATCTTTGACATCATCTTGTTTCTCAGACTGAGCATGACTCACATGAGCATAGATATTTTTAATGGTCACAATATTTGCAAGAATAAATGAACTACAAGAAATATGATTCCCACCATAATCGGGATACGTAGGAATCATTCTCTGGGCTCGAGCTCACTTGATGTCCTCTTCTGGAATCCAAACATCATTCCCCTAATCTTGGCATCCTCCTTGGAGATAAGACCCAAATTAAAACCTCCAATCACCAAGGCATCCTTTTAAAGATGTAAGCACATATAAATTTCTCTTAAAGAACTATATTATCCTATGAGACATATTGAACTATGTGGGATTTGATTCCCATTCATATCGGATACGTAGGAATCCTCCATTATGTTCAAACCTAATACCTTAAATCAACCTATTCTCCATGATACACATTCCAAACATGGTGTAATTTAATATGGAAACCCATATCCCTTCCATGTTCATTGGGATACTTCAGCATAAGTCCAACTCTAAACCATGTCTAAGCGTCTTTTTATTAGATGTCCATACTACATGTCATTAAACTATATGGATAGTTACTTATCACATGACCTTAAAATGTTCAATGTGTCCCATTCAGTGTAAAAAAACTTCTAGTTTTATGATTCCTTTTACAAGGATTTGTTGGTATCCTATTTTGTGGGCAAGATCACTAGATCAAACCAATCCTTCATCTCCCTATATGAAAATAAATTTCAGACTTCCCCACTGAGTAGTTTAAATACTAATATCATCATAATGATGACTAAAAGTATCTTTTAAAAGAATACAAGAGGATTACATTGATGGAGAACCATGACTATATATGGATATCTCTGTTAATGAAGAACCTTGAATGCATGATGATTATTCTAAATAGTACACATGTTAATGAGTGATTGAAAATTCCAAGCGATACTAATGATATACTGGGTGAATTAATAAGGATTCAAAAAAATATCATAAATTAAAAATAGGGTCCTAGAGTAGAAAACAATTCCCCCAAAAAGTGTGTGATGATTTTGACCTCCCATCCCCTTGACCAATGAACATTCTTAAGTATCATGATGTTTTAACATAACAAATTCCTACATTTGGAAAGTAGGTCCCCTTTGGATAAAGAACTTCTGGATATTTCTAGTTACATACGTATATCAAATGGAAACCACCTATAAGTAGTGATTCTTGAATCTAAAATACACCTTTCAAGGACCTACGAAATAATGAATCATTATATATGAAAATACTTATAATCGTTTAGATTTTTTTGCGATTGTTCAATCATTATAAAATAGTTTTTTTTCAATAATTAATAAAATTTATATGTAATGGTTAAAGAACAATATATTACTTATTACTTTTATAATAAAATATTTTATTACCATAAATATGGTATCATGAACATCCCTGATGTTTTTAGTGAAAAATATAAATTCTTCATCCATGATGGCGGTAAATCGATACACCATAGAAGATAGTTTCATTTTTAGAATAAATGGTTTTTAGATGATATTAGAAGATTAATTATTAAAATAACATATTGAAATGAAATTATATAAAATAATTTGTTATTTTAGTGCCTCTTTGATAGGTGGATTTTAGGAGATGATATGAAAATAAATGAAATTTAAAATAAAATAAAATAAAAAGACAGAGAGTTTTATACCTTGAATTTCTCCTCCTCGGGAACCTCATTAAGGGAATGGTTTTTGTCTTTTTTTGAGACCAAAGGATCGTAAAAATGATGTACAGCTTGGGATGTTGATAGGAATGAACTTTTTATAGGATAAAATATATGATGGTGTGGGGAGAATAGGTGGTTAGGGGTGGTATTTATAGTGGTGGAGAGGGGTGTTTCTTGAATATTTTACTCATTTGTTAATTATTTTAGATCAAGAATATGAATATATTTAAAATTATCACAAAATATAGTAAATTAACCGATTATAGTTATAGATTATTGGATTAAATTATATATACATCATCTACAAATCAATAATTCAGGTATTTATTAAATACCCTAAATTACAGAATTTAACTATTCATAAAATATTCATGAATTTTAGTATAATCAAAAAATTAAAAATAAACGTTTTTGGACATGTAAAATTAATAAATGGAATAAATTTTATTAAAATAATTTTCTATATATGTGAAGTTTTTAAAAAAATAAATAATCGTTTATTTGAAAAATACTTATTTTAAAATTTTATCTAATTTTATAATACATTCATAAATTTATTATTGTCTTATCTATTTATCTTATAGTAATATTACAACAAATAATTAATTTGTGAATATAATTTATGAAAATAAATTTTCATTTTAAATCCTTAAAATAATAATAAATTTATTATTAAGTACTAATTATTTACAAAAATAAAATCACTTAATTTATTATTTAACGTCATTTATTTACTTACATCAAGATATTAATATATCCTATTTTCATTTATAAGGTACCCCAATTATATTTATAAATTAATAGGTGAAGTTACAATTATATTGGTCGTATTATGTTTTTTAATGTTTATATTACTGTTCAAATTGTTATGTAACTATTCAATTGGAATAGGTTCCATTACTTCTAGAAATACTTCTTATTTCATTAATTATCCATTTATAAAGATTGTATTGAATTCTCTAATGGGTTTTTTATGATTTATACTATATAAAATATCTATAATAAGAAAATTTTAATACGTTGGATTATGTGTCATTACAGTCACCTCCCCGTTAAAAATTTTATCCTCAAAATTGCTAAAATTTCACATAATTAAAAAAAATTGGTAGTTCATCATCCTAAATTATTTCTGGATCCCATGTCTTATCTTCAATATTTTGATTTTTTTATGTACCTTTACCAGCCACAAAATCTAATTCATAAACACCTATTCTCTAGTGTATAGAATTCGGATAGGCTCTTCATAATAAAAAAAAATCGACACCAATTCTATTCCTTCGAAAGTGAGAACACGTGTGAGGTCTGGCATGTACTTCCTTAGCAAAGTGATGTGGAACACAATATGAACATTGGAAAGGATACATGTAAATTTCACAGCATAATCCATAGCTCCAATTCAATCCAAAATTTAAAATGGGTTGATGTACATAGGAATTTTTTCCCCATATATTATAATCTAATAACACTCTTCCATAGACATATGAAAACATGATCTCCCACATGAAATTCCAAATAATTCATTCTATTTTTGGAATAGATATTTTCCAACATTTAAATAATCTGATACACGATTGAATAATATTTAATTCATCCATTTTTTCCTCTAGAAGATCTTGTCCAACAATCATCCTTTCACCAACTTCATACCAACAAGTTGGTGTACGATATCACTTTCCATAAAATGATTCATATGGATCCATTTTAATACATGATTTGAATATACTATTGAAGTGAAATTCTTCCAAAGGAAAATAATAGTCTTATATACATTTAAATTCGTTTGATCATGATATCCACATGATTTCTCATGTTTTAATGGCCCTTTTAAATTTACAGTCAGTTTGGGGTGATATATAGTGTTTAAATAAATATCAATATATTAATTATTCTGAATAATTTTCCATAATTTATATGTTAATCATGTATCATGATTAAATTAATCATAATGATATGCTCTATGAAGTTTTGGAACATCATTAACATATATTATTACTATGTTCTCAAGTGGAAAATCCTACTTATATTGATGAAATTTGTAGATTTGGTAAGTCGATTAAAAATTAACCAAATTGCATCATTCATTCATGGGTTCCTTGTTAGTCAAGTAACAAAGTCCATTGTAATGTCGTACCATTTCCTTTTAAGAATTCGATGATGTTTCATTACGCCACTAGAATTTTTTCTTTCATCCTTCACATGTTTATAGACTTATTATCTTGATACATAACCAGAAATTCAATGATTCATTTTGTCTTACCATAAATGGTCCTTAAAATCTATAAAAATATTAATTTTACATGGGTTTATAGAGAAATTAAAGCTATTATTATCAACCAATAACTCCATTTTTAAGTCAAATATAGGGGAACACAAATCCACTCCCCAAATTTTATAATTACATCCTCAAACACAAATTCTTCCATCTTCCTATCATTTACAGCTTTAAATTTTCATTGAAAATTTCCATCATCAAACTGAGAACCTTAAATATTTTCTAATAAATATGCTCGAGAAACCAATTAAAATATTATTGATGTTTCACCTTCTTGATAATTTCTGTATCCATCATTTCATGATCCATATACACATGATATATGAAAATCCATTTTTTGTTTATAACTCGATGATAATTCATGCTTAATGAATCACCTAGATTATTCGTAGTCCCTGGTGGGCAGTGTATTGAAAAATCATAATCCACGAGTATCTTGAGTCATTTACTTTTCCTCATGTTCTGTTATTTTTATGATATTTTAAATTTTAACCTCTTATTATCAATATATTTCAAATATCATTCACTATTGAGATAGTGTCTTCGTGATTTTAGAGAAATCATTACAACCTCTAACTCAAGATCATGGTTTGGATCGTTCTGTTCATGAGTTTTAAATTACATTGATTTATAAGAAATAAAAATGACATTATTAATAAATTTATAGTAATATTTTGTCATTGATGCATCAATATAAACCACTAATCCACTATTTCATGATGGTTGAGTCAAATCAAATCATTCATTAATCTCCTCCTTAATTCTTCAAAACATGAATCAAATTATTTGGTCTATATAAACATTACCCCTTTATGAGTATTCTTGGTTAATGGTTATTTTAATAGGGAAAAATTTGAATTAAACATCAATAGTGTCATTTTATAACAATTAAACTAAGTAACTCAATTATGTTCATTGGTGTGGGACATTCATGGACTACCATTCTCTTTAGTGGATGAAGTGATACTCCATTATTAGAAAAAGTGTGGGTATGAAAAAAAAAATTGTTCGGTTCTAAAATATATACTTCATAAACATTCCATTTAAATCATTCCTTTTATGATTCTCTAGATTAAACCACTATTTGTTCTAATGTTCCTCATAACTTTTAGAATATAACAAGATTTCAATAAAAAATACCACCAAAATTTATAAATATAATCATTGAAAACACTGTTTATTAGTTCCATGAAAATATAAGGATCATTAGTCAGTAGAAATGGCATTACTATAAACTCATAATGTCTATACTTGGTTCAAAATGATGTATTTGTAGAAAAAACAGTAATTAAATGAAATTTATGATATACAAAATAAAGATGAATATTCAAAAAATATAGATATCCATTAAGTTCATAAAATAAACTATCAATTAAATGTATGAGATACTTGTTCTTTATTTTTGTTTTGTTTATTTCTCTATAGTTAGTGTACAAAAAAACGGACCCATATTCCTTCTTGACAATGATAAAAGGGGATCCCCGTGGAGAAACATTAGGGAGAAAAAATTACTTATTACTGGAATCCTTTAGTTGTTTCTTCAGATCCAATGGTTACTAATTGGTTTTCAAATAAAGAGGTACTACGAGACCACTCCCCCTGAAGAACCCTTGTTCTTCCCCTTGACAACGCTGGCCGCTGCGCCGGTCCCTCCCCTACTGTTGGTGGAGGGACCATCGTCGTCTTTCAATGTATTGGTCTCTTCTTTTATTCCTTTTTCAAATCCGTATTTGCTTCCCCGTTTCCCTCAAATCGCACTCGGACCGAAAGTCTCGAACTTGCTTGAAGGATGCCCTAACCAACAGATTTTGAATTCAGAGTTCTCGGAATCGTATAATCTTTTGAATCATACCCTAGTTACGATATTTCACCAGCGATGACCCTTAGTTGATGCGTTCGACAGATTCATCTTCGGTGCTTGGGACATGCAGGACAGGGCGACTGTGGGCCTTCTCGATAAGCGTCAAATTATGATACCCTTTGCATCGGAAGCAGACCTCATCAAGGCCTGGGGAGGCCCTCCTCGCAATGTTAATGGTCTCAGATACATGCTTCTTCGGTGGTGTTTCTATCATCATATGAAGTAGGACCCTCCATCTATGGCGACATGGGTTAGTTTTCCTAACCTCCCCCTTCCCTTTCAAAATCATCTTGTGATATGCATGCTGGGAAATCTGTTAGGTAGGTATATATGTTCGGATAGTAGAAATAATGCTCTTTGTCACCTTATTAACCCCCGTGAATGTATTGAAATATATTTTTCAATAGAACCATTTGATTATGTGTGGATTACGGTGGGCAAGGAATACAAATACAAGCAATGGGTAGTTTACGAAACCTGGATGAACTTCTGTCCAGAATGCAAGCGATTAGGTCATTTGCTGGAACGCTGTCACACGAGATCTTGCTCTGGTGTGAGGAGGAACAATGATAGGGGCACAGAACAAGGGGTCCATGAGGAAGCAGAGATTCTGGGTCAGGATCTGGTCGTTAAAGGACCTCGCAGAGTTGGTTTTATGGAAGAGTCAGGGATGAAATCGCGATCACGCTCACCTGTGCAGAAGATGTCGATGGCCCAGGGCTTACCGATGGTGGAATCTGTTTTTAGTAAGCTGAAATCAAATCTTTCCATCCCCCCTTTGCACCAACTTTATAGAGTAAGGGTGGGAGAATCGCTTAACCAGGAGGTAGGAGTTTCCCAGGGACTTGGGAGTAACACTGCCACGGTCCAGATACTGGATGACAAGGAGAAGGCCTCTATCGTGGCGAATTCAATGGGTAGTGACCCTCATCCGTTGTAGGGGACTATCATGGAGGTGCCTTTCTAGACCAGTATTGGGGAACCAGGGGTATTGGGCCCTAGGAATATGCCAGGGGGTGTGGACTCTTCAACCCGGTCCCTAGTCATCTTGAGACGGTTTGGACAGGAAGACCTACAGGGGTTTCTCAACCAGATCTCAATGAGGGAAGGTCCACGGAGCAAGCCGCATGTGCAAACCGTGAGGTGACTTTAGGGGAAACGAATATACAACACCATTTCATGGGGTGCGGAATCTTATAGGCCATCCAGGCTGAGGCAGCTGGTTGAAGCAGTTGTTCTACACCTATAAGGGAGCTACAATTGGTGGACAAGAGCATGGGTCTGGGCTGGACTCTTACATCAGTCCCCCTAAGAAACAGATTTCAAGGTTTATTAGAGGAGAATTTTATTTTGGAACACATTAAACTATGTGAGGAAGATTAAGTTGGCATGGAGGAATCCATTCTGGATGAACTGGACCATTCGGCTGAAGTGGTCCCAATTCCAAAGAACAACATCGGTTTTAAAAAGAAGAAGGGTAAGAAGGATTACTCCTCGCTCCCCCCACCTTTGGAGACCCACTCTTCGAAGAAGTTTTCGGTGTTATTGCTAAATGCGGTGGAGGAGGATTCTCAGGTTTTAATCAAGGAGAGAAACAATGAAATGGGAAGATCTACTGAAAAGTTAAAGAACATAAAGGAACCTATCCTTTGCTTCGAGAAGGTCATGGAAGAAGAATTTCCATTTATTAACATCCCACAGGAAGAGGGTGATTTAATGGGAAGAGCTGTAAGAGTGGAGGACAACAATGACCAGGCTAAGTGGATTGAAAAACAGGATTTGATCCTAATGAGAGGCTTCAATGATCGAAAAATCAGCAAACAAGAATGTATCCGTACATGGGACAAAATGGAGGACCGTTTTGAAGAAGTTATTGGGGAATATCCTTATGCTATGGTATGGCTAATGAATTGGAATCATTATAGGGAGTATATAAATATTATGATAAGGCTATTTTTTGGTAACTTTTCCTTTTCTTATGAGGCTTCTCCCTTAGACTGATTTGGTTTTTCTCTCACATTGCCTTTAAAGTTGTTTGGGGGGGTTTTTAGGTTGTCTGTCCTCATGGTGTTAATGGTATCAGGAGATTTCCATCCTCATTCTAGATTTCCCGGACATCCACAGGGGTGGATCCTTTGGGTACATTCCATCGGTTGAAGGCTGGGTGAATTCCTCTGGAATTTTCCAACGGCAGGATTTGGGTCGGTGTCGATGGTCGCGTCGGAGGACACTCAAGGTAATCCTAGGTGGTTTTGATCATCTTCTATGATGTTCTTGTGCCCTGGTTCATGGTTTCTTATGCATGGTTAGTGTTTTTGGTGTTTGAATGTTTTGGTTTATCTGGCTTTTTGGACTCATGTTGCGAGGTACCGGGAACCCATAAACCGGCTTTTAAAAATGGAAAAACAATTTTTGGAGGTTTCTTCAGATCCACTAATTCCATTGAATTCTATATATAAAGAGACTTTGGTATTATCCTTCCTTCAAGGACTAAATCTATATAAAACTCAATATACCACCTAGGAGGATGTCTTGGTAAATCCACCGGAGATACATCATTGTATTCATTTATAATAGGTACATCCTAAATTTTAATATTTATTTCCTTGCCAATAGATGATGTTTTATCTTCAATGCCCATAATTGCATTCAGTATGGATACTAGGTTTGATCTAGATAGACATCATATGATGAGTTTTCTTCTCTAAAGTTATAGGATTCTATATCTTCTTCACAAATGGATGTTTTTTTTCTTGAAATATGTTTTTTCATAATATTTTGAAATCCAATACAAACCAAGGATTATATCAGATTGAACCATAGATATGATGATATGGTTTTAAACTAAATCAATTTTATGTTCCATAAAGGGGACTGACTAACACATATTTTTTTAAATGGTTGTTCCCTTATGAGTTTTTATCTGCTACTCCTTTATTAAATCAAATTAGAAATGTATATGTTTCTTGAAAAAATAGGAAGATAAAAAAATGCGATGAAATAGAATCTAATAATGAAATGGATAATTTTGACTAAAAAACTAATGTACCTTCTACCACATCATTAGGAGCTTCATCCTCTATATATGTGATAACATTAACTTAGCATAGATTCCTTATCCTTTTCCGGGGCATGTTTCCATGACCCTTAAGACAATCATTTCCACAATGTCCCTTATGAAAAAAATTATAGCATTGATCCTCAGTAGCTTCTTTAAATCCCTTATACTCACGGGCATGGTGGCCTTCTTTTCCACACCTATAACAGACACATATTTTTTTTTGAAAACACAATGGTGTTTCCCTCTACATGTACCACTTGTTGTAAAACACCATTTTTTATTCTTCCCTTAATAAATTCTTCAAAATAAAATCTCTTTTTATAATGTTTTCCATTAAATTCATAAGACATATATAATTCTTTATATTTATTTATAACACATGAATCTATATCTTAATATGATAATAGATTTAGTTAGACGATTTCCCTTCAAAATAATGGTTTTAATCTATGATATAATTGCTCAATATTTCTCCATGGGTTATGTATATAGTCCATTACATACCTTTATAACCTTGTAATGTTGGATACATACTTGTAATGTTTTTCATCCACTTTATGTATTTGGATAAATAATTTCCAATCCATATTTTCTCATTGTTCATGAGGGAAATATCTCTCTTGGAAAAATTAATTAAAATACTTCTATTCCATATTTAAAATTTAATACTATTCCATTTTATTTTAGATTAATTACAATCATTGATTAGTATCACCTGGGAAATGATAAAATGACATGATAAACATAACCCTTCTGTTATGTCCCATGGAAATAAATATATTCCATAACAAAACTAACCACTACTCAACTACAAATGGTTTTGTATTCCAATTTAATGATTATGATTGTTCTCTAATGAAGTTTACCATATTTATTCCTCTATTTTGTGGATTACGATGATCCATATGATTATGGTTATTATTCAAAAAAATATTTCTATATCCCAATATATTTATATTTTTCTTATCTCCTGTAATAGTTTATAATACAATATCATAATTTTGGGTATGAGGTAAACCCCTACTTGAGATATGAGTGTTGATGTAGTTTCCATTCCTTATACTAGGCACCAATTCTATAAAATTGAATATGCTAAATTATCATATAAATCAAAATTCATAATTTCAATCTAGAAAAAACATAATGTAAATTGAAAAAATAGGAATAACTAATATCCTAATCTAAAACTTGGTTTATATGGGGAAATATTTTATTTTAAAACATTAGTAATGTTTTTTAAATTAAATTTAAAATATACCAAGCATATCCCCAAATATTATCAGACTAGGTTTGTAGTAAGGCCCACAATCGGGTACCAAGATACCCTGAGTTTGGCAGATAGAACCTTATAAGAGTTATTAACCCTAGAAACATCTATCACTGAACCTCTTCCACTTTATTTATTTCATTAAATTCACACATAATGAATACCTTACCAAAATTTTGGTATGTTATTATTTGATTATCCTCAAAGACTATCTTACAGTTCTGTTCCCTAATAAATGTATTTAAAATTATGTTTCTATGTTTTCTATTAAACATCCTATGATAGAAAATGTAATGATGCCAACCCCTATTTCTCAATTGTATTTCCTTATATAATAACATTGGTATAACAAAAAATTAAGTCACATATTGAAGGTATAGTTGATTAGTATTTTTAATAACTCGATAAATAATAATTAATACGTAAAAACTCAAAATAATAACAAACATATTAACTCTATTAGAAACATCCAAAACTCTTATATTATCAATGAAAGTCATCCATAATATACATATTTTAATCATAGGAAAATATATAGCACAAGATTGGGGTGAACTAAAATTTTTAGTATGGGTAAACAATAAATTGGTAATTATCATAAACATAAACAATATGGGAAAGTGAATAACTAAAACACGTTCTAATAAAACACAATATTGAGCATACTTTGTTAAAAATAAATGATGAATTAAAAATTCCATAAAAATAATGGTATAAAACATAAATGTTGATATTCTTGTAGTCATGTAATCTAAAACTTTTTCAATTACTTATATCCTAATGATGGAATTTAAATTTTAAAAAATCATAGACATACCGTTGATGATATACTTTTCTTATGGGATGCTAAGATCTTCATATTTCTCTGAGATTGTGGAAATTTTTAACAATAAACTCTATACTTGGAACAGGAAGTGTTTATCCATGGCTAGAAGAATTAGTTTGGTAAAGGATATTATTATTTCCAAACGGGTCTACTCATTCATGTCTTAAAAATGGATGCACATACTTTTTAATTGATTGAGTGTTTCCATTAAGAACATCATTAGAAGGAAAATATACATGAAAAAATAGACACCATTGATTGAAAAAAAAAATTCCATATCCAATGGAGGCATGGGTATCATGATTATTTGGATTTTCGGTGACTCCATCTAGGAACCGCTTTCCTAAATCCTTATTCACAGCATCTCAAACTCTGTTGGATTTCTAAAAGATCAATTTTTAGATAAAAATCAATCAGGGAATTCATTCCTACAATGATTATTTTATATTGTCATAAATTAGGGCCTCTTTTTAGAATAACACGACATTTTCCTAATGGGTTGTGAATTTGAGCTTCAATATGATGTTTTGGTTTGATAATTGGACTGGTTCTGGCCATACAAATGAATTTCATCCCCCATTGTTACATGTTGTAAGATATCTATCATTTATTTTTTAGATGATCCTCATCCACTATTAGAGGATAAACATTAGGAATTGTTGACATCTATGAATTTTTTACCTGACAATATTTTCTAGTTTGGGAGACGACTCGAAATGTGTTTCTCTATAGTAATATATTTTATCATCTTTTCACCATGGGATCAAATTATTATATCAAATGGATTTCATTATTAAATAAGGAATGGATTATCCCATTTCATTTAATACTAATTTAGAGGCTTTCCTATAACAGTTTACCTATTGAAGTTCTCTTGCAAATGAGTGGCCTTATGCTTTTCCTCTTGATGTTTTCTCTACTATAAACATTGAGAGGATGTAGAGCATTTTATTCCTCATATTTGCCATATACATGGCTCTATGGAATTAAATTTATGATTCTTTCAATTTTCATGGTCTAAGGATTTTTTGTTCGGATGCCCTGATTCACATAAATGCATCCTTCAAATGATCAGCCCTAGTGAGTGAACTTATTAATTCCGTTTTTGTTGAAATTATTCACCAAATATGGTCTTATCGAAACACTATCTTACATTCAAGGAATTTCTTCAATATTATGTTGGTAGTACATAATATTTTTGTTGTAATAAATGACACATGAATAACCCAAATGGGATTTTATGATAACAATATACAATATTTTTTTGTGATTAAAAAAATGGGTGTCCATGGAATCTATAATCATATTATTGGAACAATTGAGGTATCCTAGATCCCCCCATTCTATATATGTGTTAAGGATATCCCTGATGGTGCCTTTAAAGGTAACCCTGGTCCCTTAGGGTGTCACCCTATTTTTTGGGACCATAATGAAAATATCATGGGATGTTTCTTGGAACTTGTGGCATGTTTACATATCTTGAGGCAAATATTCTCAGAATTATACTAGTTGTCACTTATTTAAAACGATTGGATATAATATCATTTTGTTGGAAAGTGTCTCTTCTTATCATTTGTAGGTCATTAAACAATTTGGAATATAAACTATCATAGAGGTTATCAGCTAAATGGAATGCTTTTATGGATAATATTATGAGCCTAAACTTCATTATCACACACATTTTTCTGGAGGCAATCATGATGTTAGATGGGATTGCCAACTTTGGAGTTGATAAGACCTTCACCAAGTCAGACGTGCTTCCAGTTGAATAGAATCCTTTATATAAAAGTACTTGTAATATGATCCTATATTTCTGAATTTTTTAACTCCTCTCTATGAATAAATATCATTCCATTTTTTTATAGGGTCCCTTATAAATAACATTCCATCATATGTAAACATTATCACAAACCACTCTGAGTTATATGGGGAGTGGTATCAGGAATGAAAATACGTAGTCAAAATAATCATAAAACATTTGATAAAATATGATATATGATAATCATAAAACATCAATATTAATGAATATTAATATTCAACATATGTATTTAAATATAGGAAAAATATATCATAAAAGTATAAAGTAACTATTGCACGAAATTTTATTTTCTACATTGCAATGAAGAGTTATACTGGAAAATAAATTCAATTTATCATAAGTGTTTTTAATAAATGAGAATTGAAAAAATAAATTTTCTCATGATGAAACTAGATATTTTTAAAAATAATGATGTATTATAATAGATTATGGTTGATACATTAAAATTTGTAAGAAACCGACAAGTTCCCTTTAATCGGGCTTGCATATCAGGAAGAATTGAAAACAAAAACCTATTAAAAAACTTTTTCCCCATAAAATAATGATGAAATGATGTTGATACATTATTTTATAACATATAAACATGATGTAGAATAGTTATATAAAACTAATGAAAAATTACATTTCTTTAAAGAGGGATAAATCATAATCCTGATGAAAATGGATGTTCAGGAATAACCCCTTTCTAATTTGAATTCAATAGAATTATATTTCAAAGAAATATTAATGATACGTAAAAAAATTTCAATACCTTACAAAGAAATATATTCATGATTTTATACATCAATGGTTAATATATATAAACCACACAAAATAAATACTGGTGAATAATCCTGTTCTCACAGAAATTAAAGTGGGATGTGGAAAACTCTTACCTTATGTTAGAAACTGTTCTACACTTTCGCTTAATGTCCTTGATAATGAATTTAGATTAATTAATAAATTAAATAAGAACCAATTTATAATTTATCTGATTTAGTATTAGTTTTTGAGGTTCATTTATGATTTTTATGTGTTATGATATTTAATACCATTTTCCATGTGTGTACATTGTTTTGGTTTTTAGGATTGGTTTACTAGTATAAGAGTATATTGTTTTAAATTAAATGGGAATAATTAACCATAATTGAAATTATATTTTATCAATGATAATCTAGTAAATAAAATGGTTATATTAGTCTTTTGGTTATATAGGGTAAAGATGAATCATATCATTAGAAAATAGTTATAATTATTTAGATTGTTTTGCAGTTTTCGATCATTATAAACTAGTGTTATTTCATGAATTAATATCATGTATATAAACTAGTTCCAGAACAATAAATGAATTATAATATGTATTAGATAAGAGTATTTAACCATAATGATGGTTTTATGATCATAATTTAAGGATTTAGTGGAATATAAAAAATCTACATCTGTTGTTGCAGTAAAACGACACACAAGAGATGATATTTTCATTTATAGAATAAAAGGGAGAGGGGAGGGATTAAAGGATGAATTATTCCATCTAAAAAATAAAATTACATTATATAATTGATATCAACATTATAATTCATCTTGTAAATTTTGAGGTAATGATAGGATAATAAAAAAATAAAATTGAAAATAAAATAAATGAAAAAGAAAGGTTATTTTACCGCCTGAATTACTCCCCCTTGAGAACCTCCTTAGGGAACATATTTTTATATTATTTTGAGACCAGAGGATCATGGACATTGGGTAGAGGCTTTGGTAGATTATTGGTACAAATTAGTACTAGGTTTAATGCTTAGAAAGTGTGAGGAGTGGAGGTGGTGATGGATTGTATTTATAGTGTAGGAGATTGGTGTTTTTTAAATATTTTATTCATTTGTTTATTATTTTTTTCAACATTGTGAATTGAATGAAAATAATAACCAAATATATTAAACTAATTAATTATAGTTTGGTATTATGCGATTGAATAATCCATACATCATATATGACAAAATAATTCATGTATTTTTTAAATACTGTAAAATGATATATTTCAATATTCACAAAAAATTCTTGTATTTTAGAATAATAAAAAACCACACTAACCATTTGTTGACATGTATATTTAAAATGTCAAGACCATTTTATATGAATAATTTATTATATATGAGAAATTTAATTTTTAACAAAATCATCATTCATTTTGAAAATAAAATTTCAAAATTATAACTATTTTTATATCACTTTGAAAAAAATATGGTCTCATTAAATTATCATATAATTATAAGAAAAAAAAATATTAATTTATGATTATATTTTATGAAAATAATTTTTTTATAAATCATTAATTTAATTATAAATTTATAATTAAAGTTTTATTACGTATAGATAGACAAACAGATAATATAAAATTTTTAATAACATTTTGTTACTTATATCAAGAAATAAATATATCATATTTGCATTACTTAGATTACAAAATATTATTTATACTTTAATATGTTAATTTACTATTATATTGGTCAATTAATATTCATAATGGTCACATAATTATTCCAAATTTCATGTTACTAGTCTATTGGTATATGTTCCTTAACTTCTAGAAATACCTCTAATTTCATCCATTTTTAATTTAAAATGATTTTATTGTATTCTTTAAGTGTATTTATCTAAATTGTACATTATAAAATTAATATAAGAAGGTAAATTTCATTAATATAATTCTTGGTCATTAAATTATCACTACTATAAAACTGAATGTTAATAACACTTACTATTATCAGTGATATCTAAAAGCACTGATAAAGGACACCCTTATCAGCGTGTTTGTAGACCCAATAAGGTGTATCCATTATCATCGATTTTATATACTGTTGATTAAAGGTACCATTCACAAGGGATTAAATTTAAGAATTCTTAAAAGGTAACCTTTATTATCAAATTATATGTTATGCTTGTAATGGGTAGAGTTAATGAGCACAATTTTAATGGTGAAAAGGTCTATATTAAAATGAAATAATAAAACAAATAAAAATTATTAATTTAATACAATTTTATTAATTAAATACTTATTGAAAAAATGAATAAAATGAGTAAATATATATATATTAAAAAATTAATAATTAATTATTATTAATTATCAAGATATGAAAAATTAATAAATTAAATTAAATAAATAAAACAAAAAATTGTAAATGAAGCAAATATTATATAGTTTTATTAATTAAATAATTATTGTTAAAGATGATTAAATTTAATATAAAATATATAAATTATTAATATTAATAAATATTATATAATAAATTTAGATTTATTATACATAAATTGTTATAATTAATGAAAAAAATGAATAAATATTAATAATTAATAAAAAAATAAAAAATGTTTAATTATTAAATTATTAAATTTTTTCTTCATGAAAAAATTAATAATTAAAATGAATGAGAAAAATATATATATTAATTATGAATAGAAAAAATCACATATATTTAAGATAAATGTATATATAAAATATATAAAATGTATTAATTAAAAAAATATTAACATCTTATTCATTTTTAATGTCGTTTGAAATTTCAATTTAATATATATTAGATATTTTTTCATTGATTTAAACAAATTATACATAATTAATGCATTTTTAATGAGAACAAACTCCCAAAAATATTTACAAAACTATTGAAATCTTATATAGAAATATACCCCAAATATTTATGTAATTTATTCACATTTTAGTATATTTTAGAATTTCATTTTAAAATGATTAATTTAGTTATTCAATTTCACTCATTTTTTAATTTAAAGTATTTTTTTATATATTCTTTAATAATGTAATGTATATATATATAATTATTTAGAAATAAATATATTTTCAATTTTTGTTTACTATGTTTATAATTTTATTATTTTATATTTATTATAAATAAAAAATATTATTTTTCAAAAATGTATTTGTATTGTTTTAAATAAATAATGTATATTTATTGTGTTCATAAATTTTTAAATTTATATTAATTATAAATAAAAATATATTATTTTCTTGAAAAAAATATTTATATAATTATAAGTAAATAATTATAAATTTATAATACATTTATTTTAATAATAAATGTATTATATTTATATTTTTAATTACACTTAATATATATCTGTGTGTGTGTGTAAACGTTCTAGTCGAAGCCTCTATTTATTTGGTGAAAGAGGCTACATTACAAAGAAAAGAAGCCAACATACAATACAACGATGTACTCACTGACACTCGAACATGAGACATCGTCAAGTCCCACAGGGGCTGGTACTAGTAAGATACACTATAGAGGATATATATATAATTATACAAATATCTAAATATTTTTTTAATAATTATTTATATATTTACAAATAAAAAATTATATATTTAAATATTATAAATTTATAATCAATTTATTTAAACAATGAAAATATTTATATCTTTATATCTTTATTATTTTTATTAGATATATATATATCATATTATATTTATAAAAGTATAATAAATATATTTAAATAATGAATATGTTTACTATATTTATAATTAAATGTATTTATTATATATATATATATTTATATTTATATTTATATTTATATATCTAATGATATTAAAACATTTATAATTATAAATAAACAATTCTAAATATATTTGTAAATTTATATATAATATATTTATAAAATTATAGGTTAATATTTATAAATACAAAATTATTTTTTTTGAAAACATATTAATATAATTATACATAAAATTTTATATATTAAATAAATTATAATATTAATATTAAAAAAACATAATTTTATAAATAATTTCGTGAATTTTGTTCTTTATAATTATAATTATAAATATTTTATAGTGATTTTAAATTTAGGGTTGATAATAGTATCTCTAGTCCATTTAAAAGAACCCTAATTGTGACTCATTCAGTCATGATTCCATTGCTCTCCTAGAACTCCCCTGTAGCCAGTGATACTCTTCTATGTTATCTTAGAAAAGTAAAAGCTAGAATTCAATGTAGTTATTTTATCCCATTCCTCTCATGGTGTTTTATTTTTTAGTTTCCACAACCTATCCTTTTCTATTGCTCTGAACCATGATAGAGCCTACATCTCATCTCTCTCTCTCTTACTAACTTAACTATTGCTACACAATTCCACCCATACATTATAAACACAATCTAGATTTATATGATATCCCTTTAAATTGCATCTCTATCTAATTTTACAACTGGTGGATATTTACATGATAATTCTATTATATTTTTATTTTTACCTTCTAGATATTGTGGGTTGTCAATGTTGGAATCACATTTCCATATTATTGGTTGCACATGAAGATGAAGAAAAGTTAAAGATAATAAGATTGATTAAGAATATAAGTGTATCTATTGAGAAAATAATCATCATAAAATTTCATAGACTGATAGGTGATTGTTTTTTATATAATTAATATAGGAATATTAGTGTAGAATAGGTGATTTAGTAAAATAAATAAATGATTTTTTTCCCAATGTCAAAAAATGAAAGAATATTTTGGTGGATCCTATATTTTTTTGTTCATTTGATTAATATTTTGTTGTTCCGACAAAATTTTATTTTAAATCACAATTAAATTTCACACGTAAAGTATATTATTGAGTCATGATATGATGGTATGCTGCATGCACGAATTATTAATGTTGTTAATTAGGTCATCGGTGAAATATTATAAAATTTAGTGCTGCTTAGAACTATTATATTGTATTTATTATTTTTATAATTTTTAACATAATGGAATTGATAAATTCAAGTTGGTTAAATGTAAAATTGATTTTTGGGATTACATTGTGGTTGGTGGTATATTGTTATGGAAAATGAATTATATTTTTGATGGAGGTCATACAAACCTTAAAATGTCAGTAACAATTATGTGTTGTTTGATATTGTTCTTTGATTATGATCATGGATTGAGATTTCATAATAATAAAAATTATATAAAGGACCACAGCTTTCAAAAATAAGGTTGGGTAAATAAGTATTCATTAGGTAAAATATATATACTATAGAATACACTTCATTCATGAAAGTACACATTTTCATGCATCATGCATGATAATTGTTATTCTCTTGAGCACAAATATAATACTTCAATACTCCCATACTACTATAATTCACTATATTTATTTAATCTGTACTCAATCACTTGATTTCCTTCCATATCATGGGGATGTATTTAACTCCATATTTTAAAACATACATTCTCCAATTATAGTGGTTTAAATATTTCTTAATGATATATCTCTTACTCAGATTATATTAATTAATATCTATTATTGCGGCATCCATGGATTTGAATACGACATCTTGCAACCCATTCTGAAACTATAACAGGCTTTGATCTTCCCCATTTATGACTTCCCAATAACACCAAAAATAAAACCTAAAAATCAATAAAAAAAATTAATGATTTGGTTTGGTTTCTTGATATGCATATTATTATGTCAATCACTAAGTTAAATTTGACAAAACTTCATAAAAAATTAATTTTATTTTCAGTGCAGTCACATCATATCATATAGAAATTCTATATTTAGGCATTCCTAGATGAGAATACTACTATGATGGGCGTCCTTATGAAATAACTGATGTTTCAAAACAATTTAAAAAATGTTCTTGGTGAACATTTTTATTATCTTCACTTCATTATTGAAATATTTAAAAGGTTGAAATTCTGACATTGAAGGTATTCATCCCACAATGAGCATATATCTCTATCCATGATTTTGGATTAATATTATGGATACATTCCCTTGTAATCTAGGATAAATGTCTAGATTTCGTTCTCTATCATCCATCTTTCCCAAATACAACCATAAGTTCGTATCCCCACTAAGCTGTTTATAGTTTAAAAACATCACAAGTGACCATAAATAAATTTTTTAGTTATAAATCTTTAAAAACATATAAATAAGCACTTATCCTTAGTGTTAAAATAATATCTCAATAAGTGATTCCAAATAGGGCCTAACATCTGTAATAAATTTTGAATATATGATGCCCAAAAGACACAAAGGAACATCAAATAGAGTATAAAACTATGTATATTATATGTTAATATACAACAAAAAATGTTTAACATAAATAAAATTACATTTATAAATCATTTAATAATGACTATATATTTAAATTACATGTTTTAACTGTTATAAAAGGCTTTCATTTCGGTCAATAGAGGTTTTTTAAGTAAAAACATATTGTGCTTCATTTTAGTAATGAATAAGTAAATTATTCAATGAATTTGGTTTCATTGGTCCAAAAGAAAACGTAATGCATTTTCATCAGCATTGTTTTTCTCAAATGATACCAATTACATTGAACATGATTTTTGAAAAGGCAAACACAAGATATAATTTAGGCTATTTAGGGTGAAAAAATAGTGATTTAGAAAAATTACATGGTTTGGGAATAACCAATTTTTTTGGTTTAGTGAATCCTAATTTATTTCAATTTGGATTTCAATGTTAATTCCTTAATTTTTTAACTATATTGTGTTAGAATTCGTAATTCAAATATTTTTTATGTTATTTTTTAATATGAGTGTGTTTAGAGTATACATCGTATATACATATTTAAAAGAATTATGTGATAGGTTTTATGTGAGGTCTAGGTATGGAAAGATAGGGTTCATGTTTCTATATCCATGTTAGTGATACATAGAGTTATAAGTTGAGGGTGAAGTTATGATTCTGTTGTTGTTTGCACTAATTAATGGGTTTTTCAGTGGTTAGGTTTACTAAATTATGTTGGAAACCATTGTGTGGTTATTTACTAAGGGAACCAATTATGTTATTATATTCTCATATATCAACTTCACAATCTTGGATACAAAGATATGTTATAACCATTTCATTATTTAGATTAAATACGTACATGTGATGGTTATATGTGAGGGAAAGTCTTGGATGCTAGATGTATAAGGTATAATCTTATGATACATGTGATGTGGTTATTTCTAGTGTGAGATAATTATTTTTCTCCTTCAATGATTCATATTTAACCACATATTAGTGAATTTATTTTAATTTCATGGAATAAACATGGTTTAAACGTATGGTGTGATTATTATAATTCACTAGTCTGAGATGAATTTTTTACATTTAATTATTATGGTGTCCTAGTTTGTACACAATTACATGAATAACAAATTTATTTTTGTTGTTACATCTTTTGATATTTACTGAAATACATGCATTGTATATTTTAGGGGCCATGTTAGTATTTAATTGTTTATTTTTATACTCAAACCCAACCAATGAACCTATATAAATATACATATGTTATATTAGAGATAAATGTTGGGGAAAAGGACTAGTGACATATATTAGAGCCAGTGTAGCACAATGGGGATGAGTTGATGTTCTCATTGGATTGTTTGGGACATTATATAATTTTTAGATAAGATTGGAAATTTTAATTTAGGACGTGGAAATTTAAAATCTTATTTATATTTTACTATAATCCTTATTGGTTTTATCTCCTACATAGTTATAATTTCAGTTTTTTGCTGGAGACTCATCCAACATCTCATCTATGTTTATTGAACTACTCTGAGATGTAGTCATCCAAAATAAACACCAGTACCGAGTATGGTATTCCTTTTGGATAGATTAGTTCAAGGAATATAGGTGTATGAAAACAAGAAATGGGTGATGAGTATCAAAAAAGATTCAATAATAACTTTTCAGGATATGAAGGTGATCTAGATAGTTTTTTACAATAACTTTTTTCTTTTGATGAATTCAATGTATAACGGTTACACTTGTATGGTATTTTTTTTAAATCCAATTATCTATTTTCGTCGAAATTTATGCTTACTGATCACTTGAAAAATTAGTTTAGAAATGCAGTTAAAGAGATCATCATGTTTTCAACATATCATGCATGAAACCCTTCTCAAATCCTTTATCAATATTTATGTTTATCATATTGAATAAAAATTAAATGATTGACAACTCATGCGTACAATTTATTCTCCACATGGTGATGTTACTAATACCGATGAAGAATAGAATGAAGACTGTGAAATTTTACAATTATTAGTGGATAAAAACATGTTGAGGAAAAACAAAAACAATGACACAAAAACACAGTGTTGCATGAAATTAGCAAGGAAATATATTGGGGTATAAAATTTGAGGTTGGTTGCAATTAACCTGGATAGACAATTAAACCCTACAAGTCAATTATTCTTAGTTACCATAGGGTATAAATGAGAATAAACTTTCCTTTTTATATTGATTCATGGTACCATGTCCAACCTATAATGAAGAATATTATTTAGTTATATACAAAGGTAATTTTACTTTATAATTTCACTATTTCACTAAAACATGATATAATGAAACATTTATTTATTTTAAATTTTTCCATATAAAGTCAATTTATTTCAGAATATTTCAATAATAAATTTGTCTTAATGGTTGCTAAAATATCACATAGATTCTTCTAGACTCTTCATACGAAGTTTCATATTAGGGATATTATGGGTAAATTGAATCCCCACCCACCATTTACTTATACATACATTATAAATTATGAAACATGGACTTCTTTAATAAATTGTCACAATGAGAACCCTTATCATGTTGATTTCTGTCAATTACATAACATTTGATATTATTTATTCTATTCAACATGGTAAAAAAATATTAATTTATTAAATATAAAAATATTTTTGAAAATATAGAATGCACATCAAAACCAATGGACCCCTATCTCATAGAAAGGATGGGGTATGATTCATTAGATATGGAATTTTTATGTATATAAAATCAACAATAAAATATTAATTACATGATATAAAAAACATAAGTTTATTGCTTTATGTAAAGACCCGATTTTCCATGTAATTGTTTATAATTATATTGAATTATTTCGAGACTGTGAAATATGACAGCAAGAAATTATGAGTCCCGGAGTGCCTGGAATGATCCTCCTAAGATTTTTTAAGATTTTATTAGCACGTGTATGCATTTTTCCTAAAAAAATGGAATAAATCTTAAAATGTTTTCCAAATCAGAAATATGAGTGCGCCGTTGAATTCAGGATGGAAGGTTTACCATAGGCGTGCTTTAAGTTTAGTTGGCGCTGGCCTCCACTGAGAAAACCTTGAAATGGCATAACCATAAATAAAATAATTAGATGAAGTAATTTTGTTATTCAAATGCTTATCACTGACTATTGGTGACTCAGATTAAAAATCTGATACCACAACCGATCTTTTGAGGGTATTCTTTCATTAGGTGGATACCAACATTGGTGGGCATGGGCAACCCGTGAATGTTTTTTTTGCCGTAAAGGAATTAATTAAGTGACAATTATTTTATTTTAAACTCCATAACTTATAAACAGTAACTTGGATTGAAAATATGAGAGTACCGTTGAGTTCGTTGGGGCGTTTTCTCCTTAGGTGGAGCCTAATACTGACTGATATGGGTTGATGGTGAACGTTATTAATTTATTAAACTTTTTAAAGGTATGTTCTGTAAATTCACGAGTGAAATTTTCTATCTTGGGAACATCTGAGTTCATCATTGAATCCGCAGGGCTGGGATTCACTTAATGGTGACTTTACTTAGACTACAGCTGGTCTAGAGAAAAACATATCTTTTGGGAATTTTTAAAAGAAATAAAATTCAATAATTTTATTATTTATTATATTATTTTCTTTCATATCCTTCAACAGACTAGCGGAGTGTGGGACCAAGTGAGGTTTCGAGCCATTAAATTTCATGACCCTTTTACCTAAGTAACAACAATGTTGGGGAAATTAAGAAGCATCCAAATTAATGAGACCCATTAATTTTTCACAACATTACTTACACTCCCCCTCTTATATTTAAATGAATCTTGGTGGGGAGGTACCAGAACAAAATCTCTAGAAGAATAGTGCTAAAAGGGTGCCGAGATGACAAACCATTAGAGAATGATGCTGGTTCTGTCAAGCGGTGACAAGTCACACTGAAACCCCAAACTGAAGGATGACATGCAAGCTGTGCCATTTGATTTCTGTGGGGGGAATTAAGATCATCTATCCACCATCCATCTAGAACATTCTCCAATAGTTTTACGAGGTAGGGGATAATTCGTTTATGCATTTTAAATGATTTATTCTCCCCTATTTTTGAATCATACGAAGAACGTAGACCAACCAACTATCGGGATGATCAGTGATTCATTCATTTTTGCAGGGGGTTGTTGAGCAGTATCTTTGTAGGGGTTTTGATTCAAGTTTATTACAATTGGATTATTAAACCCTTAATCCCCCATCATGTTTATGTGAAAACATGGTGGGAAAAGGCCAAATGAACCAGGCCATAACCCTATGCTACTTTGCTAAACATACACCCTCGGTAGAAGACTTTCGGCGCGGCGGGACACCGACCCTCTAAAAAGGAGGTGGCATGACAATGAGCACCATAAGAGGAGGTCATGGAACAAAGCCACAGAAGTCATTAGAGTGGCCGACACAAGCCATCCATGAAAGAGGTGCGGCATGCCATTGCGTGCCTCTGTTGGGAAAGGGGCCATAGCTCGTCAGTCGTAGTGGTAAGAGAAGGTGGTCGGCTCATCAGGAAGCCGTAGAAGGGAAGGTCTTCGTAATGTCCCATGTTTCTGGTGAGAAAAAGACTATGTATGAAGCCATAGTAGAAGAGTCAGAACCCACATCTCTAGAGGGTTCCGTGGTGCCGCCGCTTCTTATACCGAATGGCCTCTGGGCAATTTGGGAGTTCGGGAAACCAGGTGGAACATTCCCCGCTTGCCACCTTGGGCAGACAACTACCCAGCTGCCACATGCGGGCCACTCCCTACATGGCTGGGCCACCCCTTGTGGGTCGTTCCCTACATGGATGGGCCACCACTTTCAGGCCTCACCCCACCCACTCGAGCCACCCATTGTAGGACGCCCCTTTGCAGGCCGGGCCACCTCATTGTGGGCCACCCTTTGCGGGCCCTCGTTACGGGTCGGATGTCCCTTTACGAGCCACCATATATGGGTTGGGATTCCCCCCTTACGGTCCAGGCCAACCCCTTGCGGGTTTAGCCTTCTGCAGCCCAAGTGAGACCGGGTCAGGTCAGGTCGGACTGACCAGGTCGGAGTGGACCCAGGCCCCACTAGGTGTAGAAACACTCAAAGGGACATATAATAAAAACCAGACATCAGTTTAATAATCTATATATGGTGTTGGGATACATGGATCGAGATGGGACTTTTGGAATTCTCTACTTGTGTGTTGGAGATAGTTAGAGTATGGTTGGGATGGATCGAACCCGAATCCAACCAGGCCCCCAGAGCTAAAACCCTTATAACTTACAAACCGGGCATCCAATTGATGCACCGTCTATCGCGTTGGAACCCTTACAACATGGAGGTTAATTGGGTTACTCTGTTGGATTTTATAGGAGGATGATGTATGACCCATATCTCAAGGGAAAATTCTATGGAACTCTACCACCCTAGGTGTGAGGAATCGAGTGGGTGGCGGTGAGGCGGAGGTTGGAGATAGATCAAATGGAGGTCAGCGCTCAGCGATCTTGTGTGGGTTAGTGAATACCGATCCTGTGTGGGTAAGTACTCAGTGATCCCATTTGGGTTAGCACATACTGATCCTTTGTGTGAAAAAATCAATGTGTGTCTGTTCTTAGCGATCCTGTGTGGCTCAACGCATATCGATCCTGTGTGGTTCAGATCCTGTGTTGGTCATTGCTGGAATTAGTTACCTGTCGACTCTAGCTGGTTGGATCCTATGTGGATCATTACGGTGGTTAGCACCTATTGATTATGTTTGGGTATAAATCTATTGATGCTCCTTTCTGTCACAAATTCTAACGACTGAAAATGGGAAATACCTTGAACCAAAAGTGATTCATCCTTTGAAGAAACATATAAAATTGACAAAGGCATGAAAAAAGATTCATATGCACTTGGGTCGCGAAGTTTCACCAAGGTCATGCATGTATACTTGTGCGCCACCCAATGGTCGTGTAGGTGACTTGTACGCCCTCTTTGATTTTTCACCCAGGGTCTTCCCTGGCCTATAAATACCCCCTGTGGGCCCCTCATTTCAGGATGGAAAAATTCCAAAACTCATATTTGAGCTCTGGTCACTCAAGTCTCTTCTGGAAGACTTGTGAACACTTCGAAGGTAATTTTTTACCTATAATGGAAGGTCTAAATAGGGGAAACAAGGAATAAGTGTTGAAACTCATCAAACACTTGCACGCCAAAGTGGCCAGCCCTTAAGGGAAATGGCCACACTTGCACACCACCGTACCCCTTCAACAGAACTTGCGCACCACTCCTCTGGAAGCCTCTAGGGATAGTACTAAGGGATTGAGCAATGTCTCTCCCAAGTATTACCCTAAGGGTTAACTGTCGCACAAGTAACCCTATGTTGCGCAAGTATACTTGTACGACCAGGACTGGCGCCCCCACGTAGGACCTGCACACCCACTTTTTTTTTGGTTCCTCTCCTGCCTATTTCAATTCTCTTATGCCTATCCAACTCTTCTATTCAACATCCAGCCTTTAAAACCCACTTTAATGACATTTCATTTGATATGGATTCCTTGTTGGCTTCCATATCTGAAAGGAATTTTGTGGAACATCTCTCAAAACCTAGTGATTTACATATCTTTATATCACTATGGTTAGAGATTTCATTCATTCAACCTCATCTCTTAAGGATGATAGGATCTTTATAACTGGGCCTCCTTTTCAGGAATAAGTCATGGTCATAAGTTTGGGAATCTTCTTTAGGACTAATCCCCACTCATAAATTCCATTAACTGAGGCCTCCTTCTCAGGAATAAGTCCTGAGTCTCATGAATCCTTTATAAATGGGACTCCATTTCAAGAGTAAGCCCCAAGTCCTCTAACTTGGGTCTCTTTTTCAGGAGTAAGCCCCAGTCTTCATGTTCCCAAAATCCAAAGTCCTTTAACCCGGGCTTCCTTTTCCAGAGTAAACCCCAGTTATAATTCCCATTAACCTGGGCATCCTTTTTAGGAGTAATACTCAGTCATAATTCATCTTAACCAGTCTTAATTTACTTTTTATTTGGGCTTCCTTCCCAGGTGTAAAACCCAATCACAAGTCCCCTCTTAATTTTTGAATATTACTTAGAATTAAGCCCCAAGATAGAGTATCCAAAAATCCATAAAGCACATATAACTTTATGGACCTTGTTACCAGGTTTCTTCCCTCAAGTAAATCACAATATTCATTTATATGGGCAGTTAAAAATACATAATCCCCACATCATTTCTTATAATTTCATCATTCATGGCACAATTGTTTGATTTTACCAATACCTCTTGTTTATCATACCGAGCATGACTCATGTGAGCTTAGAGTGTAAATGTAATTATTACATCTATCTTTGAGCCATCAATCATCCATAAACCCTATACTTCTTTACTCGAACAACATGGGTTCTGATTCCTTTTCTAAAATAAAGGATATGTAGGTAGCCCATCTATGGGAATGATCCCAACTCTGAAATAATCTATGCCATTCTGAATGACAATAAACATCAAGTTCCCACTAAGTGGCCTTAAAAAATTTATGGTCATCATAATGACCAAGAGATATCTATATAATGTGTTAAAGGATACCATTGACTTAGAATCAATAACTAATACAGATGATTCTCTATTGATGAGGAACCTAGAATACATATAAAATATTCTCTAAATCTCATACATATTAATCATTGATTGTCAGATCTAAAGGAAAGATCATTTCCATACTTGGTAGTGTAATAAGGATTCACGAACATAACTTAAATCTATAAATAGAGTCCCGGAGTAGAAAATAATTCCCCTAAAAAAGGTGTGATGAGTCTAACCTCCCATCGTCTCAACCGATGAAAATTCTTAAGCCTTATTTCTTAATTACTAATGAGCACCATCCTTTTGAATGTAGGTCCAAATGGATATATAATAATTGTATGTTTCCAATTCTATGAAAAAACCCATTAGAAACCGCTTGGAATGTTTGAACCTTAAATCAATGAGGTCATTCCCATCTCCAGAGGAATCAAAAAATGGTGAACCTGACGTGAATCCTTAACAATGTTAAAATGATGTTTTACTTATTTTTTAGGCCCCTATTTAAACTCAATGAGAGGGACAACAAAACAATCAATAAAATATGTGCTCATCCAAAAGATGTAGCAACTGAATTTATCTTGATAATGATTGTTATATCAAAGATGCACTCTTTTCCTAGATCTTCTGTGTTACAGGAATGGATTTTCATATGTTCACATCTGTGAATGCCTCTGCTGTGAAAACCTCTACTGTGAATGCATCTGCTGCTACTCCGGCTGGATAGTCATCTGCTCTAAGGATTACATCACCTACTCAACATCATCAATGTTGGGTATAAAATGAACTGGATAAAAAGTACCATCAATACGACACCATTCCAACTCTGGAGGCTGATCGACAAGCCCTCCATGTGAACAACTCACATCGGTCTTCCGGATAGCGGTGACCAGTAATCAAGAAGCAGGCAGTGCCAACCACCATCTCCAACCGTTTTGAGTCATTATCCCCAGAACACAACAACCATTCCTTCCCATATTCTGTGGAAGTGAATGAGAATGTCACAAAAGATCTTAACTCGAGGAAACATTAGTTTTTCTGAGGGCTCCCACCAACAATCGCTGCTAGACTCGTGTGGCATTGTGCCTTTAACATGATGAGGGTGTCACCTTCATGGGTTCGGCTCAGGTCCCTCAGACCCGAGCACACAAGATGAACTGCTAGATGTGTAATATGGTCAACAGTGAGCAGGTTCTTATATCTTCCATCTCTGGAAAAGTCTACCAACCTAACTTGGTGGAAAGAAACGAGCGGACACACACACCCGTCTGTTTTAATTCCGATGTCCGGGAAACATGTCTGGAAACAACACGCCAATCCCACCAAGAAATTCCGGCAGAGTACTATAGACATGAACATACACCTGTTTATAAGTCATCTGCTAGTCAGCAGGCTCTCATCTGACTACATACGATGAAACCTTCCAACACAATGTGTTCACAACTTCTAAACAGGCACATACACATGCTTACACTCATCAATCATGCCAACAGCATCGTCTATCAGTATTTAAGGAATATCGTCCACCACATTTGGAAGAGTGCAATCAGTAGGCACATTCACCTTCTCGTATTGATCAAGACTACCAACAGTCATGTTTGGTAGCACCTGGATAAGACAATTGGAAAGCCCCAATGACAAACCGGAGGCAGACTCAACTCACTTCCCACATTCATGAGTACTTTCAAAATTCACTGGCAGGAAAAGGAGGACAAGAGCTGGAACATAAACCTACTCCAAGCATGGAAAGGACGTATATCCACGTTCCATCCGCTGATGTCACCAAGAATATTCTATCAATGGTGAAAGAGACGAAGCATATCCCTACTCATATTTTGGATGCCTTCCATGATATCATAACAACTTCCGCAGTATCACAGGGAAAGAAATGCCAATCTATCCCTACCAGTGGAGTGACACATCAATATTTCACTTCAAAATAGACACCCAACTCTGTTCTAGTCGAAGAGTGTTGTGGGGGATACTCCCTCATAACATACGAACAACCAAGTCAAGCACATATTCATGATTTTAGCGGAGATAGTCAGCCTAACCTGATCCTTTCTCCTGATCAGGAACATACACCTGCCCATAAAAACCACTTTCGTCAAAAATTGGTTCCTAATATGAGTAATAAGGTGTCTATGATGAAGGCCTACCCATCACAGTCAAGAAACCAAGGTCCAATCTTTAACAAGTCCTTACATGATGCTAGATTTCTTGATGCACTCATACAATTATCTGCTGCAACTCAAGATTCTACTCTCTCAGTTCCAAATAGTGGTAACATTAATTCCAAAGGTCTGCATCAGACAGATCCTCATGAAGGCTTTATTCTTGAGAATTAGGTTGATCTCGAGGATTTTTCTTGAGATGAGAGCCAAAAGAACCCTCTGTGTGGCCAGAAGACCAATGAGCAGCATGTTTCATATTTTGTTGTAACCCACCATGATGGTCCTCCCCATGATGAAAAATTTATCTGCAAAAGTCCTCTCTGTAGTAGTGATTCACATTGCCTGGAAAATGCTCCAATGAACAATGTGGTAACACAAAAGCCCTCGTATCTTGAGGCACTTGCAAATGTGAAGCCAGTAATGTCTGATGCTTTACCATTATCAGGTGAAATACTTTCTCAATCAGAAGATATCCCAGGGTGTAGGACATTCTCCGAACCACCCCTAAGTCATGCATCTTCTAGTTTGATAAGCGAATTCTCTACTGATATTGTTGAATCTGATAAAGAAACAAAGAAGCACCTGCTTTGGTCTAAACAGGTAGAATAATATTCATCAAATGATAAGGAGGAAGTACTAAATATAAGGAAACAACTGGAGAACGGTGAAGTGCAAGTTATGTTTTGGCCTTTGGCTGACTCTCTGTATGGCATTCCAAAGATGTTGACAGAAGATGGAATTCATGATATTCGTCTCAAAATATGGAAAAATCATTTTCTGTTAAAAAATAAAATATTATCTTATGATGAATATGAAAATCACGTCAAGATAATTGAAGGGTTACAACGCCAAATTGACTTGGCATATCTCTCAGTTTCTCGATATCTGAAGGCTGAAAAGAAACAGAAAGCCCATCAGGGTTCATGCCTTGGTGCACTAAGAAGATTGTGCCAGTTTATCACCAATTCCCAATCTAGTATTCATACCAAGTGATGGGGTGTCCATAGAGCACTGCATTTCACTGTACTCTCCAGTCATCAAAGCCCGCCGAAAGTGGTCCCATGTAATGTTATTGCCCACGGTTGGCCACAGTCAATGGGATTTGTTTGTAATCAAAGGCTCTCTCAAGAACATGCCTCAACTAGTTCCTCTCAAAATCAATCATAGAGAGAAAAAGTTGTTGAATTAATTTTACATTAGGAATAATAGAACATCTAAAAGGCTTCTCGTTTAGATCATGCACATCATCAAGTGACAGAAGTTTCCGAAATAATCCAATTGTTTTTTGAGCTGGGTGATAAAAGCGGATGAAGGTTAATGCATCCAGGTAATTTCTGGATTAAATTTTGCAAGATGAGGAGATATTTTAAAAAGGTCTCAGATATAAAAACTCAAGAGCCACCCCAGCTTTCCAGATTGTGGACTCTTTTAACCCAGCCCTTAGAATCAACAAATAGGATTTGAGGAGTTGAGCAAAAACATAAGGAACAAACCCAATTCACAGGACTGGGTACATTTTCAAATCCTCATTATTTCCCTCATATAATGTCAATCTTCTCTTGATTAGGGAAGAATCCCAAAGAGGAATGAAGATCCGAATTATCAGGAGACTCCCTCCACATTATGGTTTGTCAAGAAGTTCCTGAGGGATCTAATAAACAAAATGCAATGTCTCATAAAGGACCTGCATGAAGACAATATCAAAAAAATGTTTATATAAGGGATGCACTGTGTTTTGCATCAATCAATATCATCAATTCCATTATTTCTGATCCCCCAGATGATGCTCACTCAGAGGGATCAGATGAGGAAACCACTGCTCAAGAGGTTGTAGACACAGACACAAATGAAGAAGTTGTGCATACATGAAATCAAAGGATTACCCAGAATCAAGGTAATAATTCAAGTAACCCACTTCCTCCTCTCTGAAAGGTGTCCAATAAGGGTAAAGGAAAGAATCAGATTACATACACTTCCTTTGGAGAAGACCAATCGCTCTCAATAGAGAAAATATTCGCTCAACAAGAGGAAGAGATGATGGAATTAAGGAGGTTGAATGCAGAACTACTTCAAGATAGTCTTCCTCCTAAGCATTATGGAGTCATCCAGAAAAGGGAATTTTTTGTGGCTACTAAGATGGATCAAAAATATACTCCTTTATCAGTACACCCTCATAGGTCTAGTATTATGGGTCATGTACAATAACAAGCAGTGGTGTTATCATCAGTTTCAGTACCAGCGACCACATCGATCCAAGATCAATCGGGTGATTCTCAAATGTTAATAAATACCATTTAGTCATTAATAGCTCGGTTGAAAGCTATGGAAGGAATTCATGCCCCGGTTTAACTGGAAAAGAGATCTTACCCATAATGGGTAGACGTAATTCCTTCCCCATAAAATTTTCCAAGTTCCACATTCCCAATCATTAATGGTCCAAGAGACCCGGAGAAAAACTTAACACATTTTGTTTCTAGTTGTGATCCTATAATGGGAAACCCTCAGCAACAAGAAGCAGTTAAGATTAGGTGTTTTGTACAGTCATTAAAAGGACCTGATTTTGTCTGGTATACAAGCTTGCAGTCCTGGTCAATTGCCGGGTGGGAGGATCTCCGTTAATGATTCCTTCTTCAATTTAGCTCAAATTTTCCAATGACAACAGGTTTTGATCTTACAAAATGTATGTAAATGGTGAATGAAAGGGTATCATATTTCATTGCTCGTTGGAAGGTATTAACATATTCCATGATCTTAGCACTCCCTCAAGAAGAGTTATTGCCAATATGTGTGGCAAATTTGCGTGATGAGTTGCGCACACCGTTGATCCCCGTGAAATACATAGGAGGGTTTTTGAGACCAAACGTCAATCAGTCAGTATATTGAATAGTCTCATATAAAGACTAATGATAAATCTCATGTAATTCCATCAGCTCCAGGAAGGAGAGTGGGTAATGTAGAGACTGCTACAGTTATGCTTAAACAAGAACCTGTACCTGCTTCTACTTCAAATCCTTCATCTTCCCGAAGGGCTCTGACTCCTGAGCATCAACAATAGAGGTTTCTTCATCATGATGATCAAAGGGATCAAATATGGAATCCATTTGAGGATCTAAAGATCAATGTTCACTTTTCCAAAATTGATAAGTTCCGGGTTACTTCATTTCGGCTATAGAAAATAATTTGGTTCAATTTTCAAGGCCCAAGAGGCCAAACAAGGAAGGAGATAAAGACCATCCCAACTATTTCCCATTTCATCAGATGTTGGGGAATCTCATTCAGGAGTGTTTTGTCTTTAAAGACCTCCTTCAAAAAATGGTATACTCAGGAAAAGTCAATATGAAAGGTTCCTCAGCTCATGTAGCATGTGAAACTGCTACAAATCCAGGGGAAGTAGGTGAGTGGAAAGAAGTCAAGAACAAAAATGAACAAACATATGATGATTGGATGGTCATAAAAACGATTAACTGAACTCATGACATTTTACGAATACAATTGAAGAAACCTATTCTATCTTCTACTATTAATGACATTGAAAAACCCTCTTCATCAGAGGGAAAATCTTCAATGAAACGGCATAATTCAAAGAAATAGGAACAATCAGAAGAATATGAAATTGTGTCAATGCCCAAATTATCTTTGACTTAGGAAGATTTTATTCCGTATACTTCAAAGCCTAAATGGGCACCACCCAACCAAAAGGAACTGCCTAAATGGGATAATCTGGTAAAGTCTTCATCAGATGATGATTTGATCTTTGGTTCTGTTAATATGATTCATTTACCAAATCCTTATGCCAGTCGCGGTTTTGATTTTGATGAGCATGAATTCCATATATCATATAGAGGAATTAGAGGGAGTTCCAGAGGTCTGGGATACTAAGGAATACATGGATATACCATAATCCATTATACCAATTCTAACCATGCTAGGACTATGTATGTAGCCAAAACTCGTGGCAGACCCCTTCAATAGGCTCAAAAATAACAAGAAAATTCTTCCAGCAGTAGCAGAATCAGTACTGGAACAATTATTCTGGAGGATCGGTTGGAGATTCCACCTTCTTCCTATCAGAAAGAAAATATACCTATTTGGTCTAATTATCGAAATCCAGGAGTATTTCCAACTCCTACCCCGATACAAGATGCATCTACTTCCAAAGCATCTTCATCTAAGGTACCTACGAAACCAGATGATCTTGTTGGGAAACACAGACTTTTGGATCAAAATTATGATGTATTAAAACACTTGGCCCAAGTACTGGTCATGTTATCAATTTTGGATGCCTTAAATTTATCAAAGGATCTTTGGGAGGCACTCATCGAGGTTTTTTCAAGTCCTCCGGAATTTGAAACCGAAAATGCTGCAGCTGAAGTCTACCATGTGGAGAATAATCCTGCAGAATGACATGCAATGATATCCTTCATGGAGGAAGACAAAGATGACGTCATGCATGGACATATTAGACCTTTATACTTATTTGTAATGATCAATGGTGTAGACGTCCAAAGATATTTCATTGATAATGGTTCAGGAGTCAACCTCATCCCCATTCGCAGACTTCGTCGATTAGGCCTTACAGAATCTGATTTATCCCCTTCTACTATGATGTTGCAAGGATATGATAAAAATGAACAAGAAACACTGGTTGAGATTACACTCAGAACTCAGTTGGTAGATCTTGTATCCAATTCAGATTTCATGGTTGTTGATCATGACATAGCCTTCAACATCTTTCTTGGAAGACCCTTGCTACATCAGCATACGACTATCCCTTCTTCATACCATCAATGTCTCAAATATTGGTTCGATGGTCAAATTGGGACATTGTATGGTGATAAAGCCCCTTTCAAAACATGTGAGTCTCAATACATTGAGGCGGAATTATATCACATGAAGGGTAAGGAGAAATCCATGGAAAGGGAGGTCACCAAAGTCAATGCTCCTTATAGTTTGGAAAAGATTATAGTAAGCCCATTTACACATGTGAGTGAAAATTATGTGTTTCCTATCAGTCAAATTGACATGATAGACCC
Organism: Viscum album; assembly: GCA_963277665.1. Lineage (NCBI taxonomy): Eukaryota > Viridiplantae > Streptophyta > Magnoliopsida > Santalales > Viscaceae > Viscum > Viscum album. The sequence goes on from OY728139.1 coordinate 919,961,276, forward strand.
AAATCAAAATTCTCTTATGGAAACCTCCATAATGTCAATTACTGCAATCAATCAAGAACACATGGGAGAAATTGGTGATTCACCAAGTAATGATGAAAGCTCGAATGTGGATGTCTTCATTTCTTCTGTTGAAATCTAGCAGGTCTATACTTCGCCAACCAGGATAGAAGAAGTTATAGAAATGCCATAGGAGAATGATGATGTTGATTCTCAATCAGTCATCTCCTCTTTATTACCCAAAGAAGACCCATCATCATCATTCAGGTCATAAAAGGAAGCTTCTTCTTCAAGATGTTCAAATTTTAACATCTCTTCTGATCATGGAAATTCTACTTCACCATTTACTATGCAAGTAGAAACAGAAGGAATAACACATGTTGAAGAAGATGAGAAAGATCTCAGGGATGCTCCGCCAGCATTTGAAGAGTGTATTTCTACCACTGTCGATGAACTTAGAGAAATAAATCTGGGTACAAAAGATGATATTCACCCCACATTAATAAGTGTGGCCATGAATCTTGAAGAGCGAGAAATGTATATTTCATTTTTTAAATAAATATTAAGATATATTTTCTTGGAACTATTCAGAAATTCAAGGCCTTGATCCTGATGTTGCTACTCATCGTTTGGGTTTTTCAGAAGAACATTGAGGATTTAAGAAAGCCGCCAGAAGAACACACCCAACCTATGATTCCATAAATAAAGCTGTAGTGGATAATCTTATCAAAGCTAACTTTGTCAGGGAAGTTCAATATCTCAAGTGGTTGGCTATTATTTTCCCTGTGAAAAATAAGAACATAAAAATTAGAGTTTTCATTGATATTAGAGATCTTTATTGGCATTGTCCTAACGATGATTTTCCATTTATGATTACAGAACTCATAATTGTTGCAACAACTAGCTATTAAGAACTTTCCTTCATTTATGGATATTCATGATATAATCAAATCTGAATGGCTCTAGAAGATGAGGAATCTACAGCTTTCAGATCCCCTTAGGGTGTGCTTTTCTATCAGGTAATACCCTTTGGCTTGAAGAATGCATGTGAAACATATTAGTGTTCCATGCATCATATCTTCAAACCATTTTTAGGGATGTTTGTTAAATGTTATGTGGACGATTCTGTGGTTAAATCCAGGCAACTTTCCAATCACTTGGCTGATTTGGAAGTCATATTCCACAAACTACAGCAACATAATTTTATGATGAACCCCATAAAATCTACTTCTGGGGTAACCCTAGGAAAATTTCTCACCTTTTTTGTATGCCATAGTGGTATCTAAGTTGATACTGAGAAAACGAAGTCAATACTTGGTATGTCACCTCCTTAAAATTTTAATGAATTGAAAGGACTTCAAGAACACTTAGCCTATATTTGGAGTTTCATCTCCAATTTGGCAGGCAAAAGTTTACCCTTCACCAAATTGATGAAGAAGGGAGTCACGTACTAGTGGACTTAATAATTTCAAAAAGCATTCGATATTCTCAAGAAATATATCTTGAGTCCACCAGTGTTAATGCCACCTATTTTAGGATTACCACTTACCCTCTATGTGAAATCTTTAGAGTGATCATTGGGTTCCTTTCTTGGTTAGAAGAATGATGTTGGTAATGAAAATAGTCTTTACTATCTCAGTCGGACTATGATTGAAGCAGAAACCCGATACTCATGTATTGAGAAGGGATGCCTAGCATTAATCATGGTAGTTTAGAAGATGAGACACTACCATCAACATCACAAGGTCTAATTGGTATCTCAAAATAACCCGCTAAAATTAATCCATAGTCATCCAATACTTATAAGACATCTGGCAAGGTGGGCAGTTATTTTGCAACAATTTGATATCCAATGCTTGCCTCAAACGGCAATAAATGGCCAAACACTAGCTGGTTTTCTAGTTTAACACCCCTCAGTAGAAGATACATCTTTATATATTGAACTTCCAGAGGAGGATGTTTTTTCTATTCAAGATAGTCTTCAAATAGGGGAAATATACTTTGATGGTGCGTCCAGAAGTCCAACAGGGAAGAAAATGGAAGATCCTAAATATGAAAACCCTGCTTATATTACAAATTTAAATATAATTTATTACATAAAACATTACTTTATAAAAAAAAGAATATCGAGATGTATAGTGTCATTGGGGATTAGGATCATTACATAAAAACTTAAAACATGAAATACAACAACTTTATTGAAAACATCTTTTACATGACCACTACATTCCATCTTACTTAGCATTGCATGGGATAAACTGAGGACATGCATAAGAAAAGGGTGAGCTATAAATCCCAGTAAGGGAGTACACATGGTATAACATGAGGAGTAGAATACATGTTAGGAAATAGGCATATCAATAGATCATAAAAGAAACATGAACATAAGGTCATGATAAATCATGATAATCATAACATGGAAATGTGGAAAAAACACTTAACACAGAATCAACATGAGCCAAGGCTTATTTCACATAGAGCATGTGTAAACCCTCATTGCACATGAAGTACAAGTAAACCCTCATTGCACATGAATGATCATGATTCAACACTCATTGCACATGATGTATCATGATACTATACATTACCCAATGCATTGGAGGGCTATAAGGGCACACCCTTCTTAAACATTTCATTTCATGCATAAGTGTGCCACATGGAACATAAAACATGAATTCATAAAACATAATAATTTATTCCATGATAAAGGAATGTGTAATTCATACATGAATCATTATAATCAATAAGTAAATGTTAATAAAGGTGAATACCCTTGATGGAGAAATGCGCATGGTATTCATTACACAATGGCATTGGCTTAGAAAATCGGTGCGATTTCGGCAGCATAACGGCGTGACATAAGAATTCATATAAATGGTTTTTGAGAGAGAAATGGGATCCTCGTAATATTTACATGTAATAGACAGTAAGGATTTCATATAGATACATGTACCAATAATTGTAATGTAATTTAGATTCAAGATACAATATTATTGCTTGAATGTAAAAGAAGATAGAGAAGTTCCTTTCGAAATTTCGGCATAGTAATAGGTGTACATGGGATGCATTTAATGAGAGATAAAGGGGTCTCCAATCATTCAAAAAATAAGAGGGAAGTATTGGGGAGGTGACAAACCATACCATAACATTCATAATTGAAATTAAAAGGGAAATACAACTTAAAGAAAATTGACAAAAATGAGAAAGGAAGAAAAAAACCTTGCTTGAAGTGTGGTTCTAAAGGCTAGAGAGAGGCTTATTGGGAGCTTGGGGAAGCTTGGGAGGATTATAGAGAGATTAGGGCAGAGGTTAGACATACTCCAAGGGCATTGAGTGAGGAGGAAGTGGGATCTTTGGTGGGTTTATATAGGAAAGGTGAGGGAATTCTTTATTATTTAGGTTTCAGTCCCCTTACATCAAATTAATCCAAACCACCAACCATCCCATGGTTTTTTCCCATGGTTTTTGGCAAAGGGAAGAGGAAAACAATATTTTATAAGGCCAAAGTCCTAAATTCTTAAAATATTAGGGTTTCTTATGTGGAGGTGAGTAGCACTCCCATGGAAATTAATTTAAAAAGGCAAGGTGTTGAATAAGTCTTGAGGGGTCCATTAATGCTTTGAAAAGTAAGTTAAAAAACCCAAAAATCACATTATTTAAATGGTTAAACATATATTGGCCGAAAATAAAGATTATAGTATTTTATTACATCACTATTGGGTCATTGTGATGTCATAAAAGACATTATATATTTAAATGGTAATTAATTTTTACCCAAACATTTGACTGTCTGATAAAATTATGAAAAATTCACTTTTGGATAATTTCGACGTCCTGATTCCAGAAATAAAATTTATTTTAACTAAATAATTTTCTAAATATGTTAATTTTATCTTTTAAAATAAAAAGCGACATTTATCGAAAATTCACGAGTTTTCACAGAAATGGCATTCAAACCTTAATAAAAAAATTTAATTGCATTCATAAAATTATAATATCAATTATATTTAATCAAAATTAATTTAATAATAATAATAATATTTTATTATAATATTATTTAACTCAAAATTACCTTAATTTAATAAAATAGATTTCTTAATTAAATAATAACTAAAAACACCATTTGTACTTTAAAAACTATTTACAATGTATAAAAAATGACTAGAAAGTATTTTCATTATTATATACAAAAAAATAATGTACATGAACATATTACAACTTATTTGTTACATAACCCCTTAAAAGAGCTGCATAAGACCAAAGGGTAAGGTGTGTGATGGTGACAGACTGTTGGGGTGGCTCGGATAACATCGCTCGAGTGGTAATTTCAATCAACTTCCACTTTTCCCATAGATGGTCATGTTCGAGCTGGACATGATGAAGCTCATCTTGGGATTGGTCAAGGGAGATGCCCAAATATTCCCCCTCTTTTCCGAGCTCTGACAAATGGATTCGTTTGGGGAAATTCTATTGTATGAGGCCATCGCTTCGTTTGTCTGAGTAAATTGGATTTGTTAATGTCCTATATTTATACTAATCGTGTGATCATTGTTCAACTGCTATATTAGCAACGGTCGAAATTCTTAACATAAAACCAAAGAAGTTGACATTTTATATAAAAATAAAAAGACATTTAATTAGATCAAGAGGGATTTACATTGATTAATCTTTGTGTCGTTACAATATTCCCCCCTTAAGAAATTTTTCCCTCGAAATTTACCATTTCCCACACTAAAACAAATGTGGGTAACTCAACTTCATCAAATCCTATGATTCCCAAGTTGCTTATTCAAACTTTTGGTTTCTCCAAAACACCTTGATGAGGGGAATTGTCTTATTTCATAGAACTTTTTATCTACGATCGAAGATCTTCACTGGTTACACCTCATAAGAAATATCATCTTCCAATTTTACCACCTCAGAAGAGAGTACATGTGAAGTGTCCGGTATGTACTTACCTAACAGGGATACATGAAAGACATCATGTACATTGGCTATGGCAGGTGGAAGTGCTAGTCGATAGGCCACAACCCCAACACGATCAAGAATCTCGAAGGGGTCGATGTACCTTGGACTTAACTTCCCATTCCTTCCAAACCTCATGACCTTCTTCCCTAGAGATATTCATAGAAACACCATGTCTCCAACTTTAAAATCAAGGTCTCGTTGACGATTTTATGCATAACTCTTCTGTCGACTCTGGGCTAACATGATATGCTGCTGAATGGTTTTCACCTTCTCCACCATTTCTTCGACCATTTCTGGTCCAAGCAGCATACGTTCACCGACCTCATCCCGACACTTCGGTATTCTGCAACCTTTCCCATACAGGGCTTCATATGGTTCCATTAGGATGATCATGTGGAAACTGTTATTATTAGAGAACTCAACCAGAGTAAGATGATGATCCCATCCTCCTTTAAAGTCCATTTAGCATGCTCTCAACATATCCTCAAGTGTTTGGATAGTCTGCTTGGATTGGCCATCAGTTTGAGGATGATAGGTCGTACTGATGTTCAGTTCAGTATTTAGAGCATGTTGAAGACTCTTCCAAAACATAGAGGTGAATCTTTGATCTCGGTCAGACACAATAGATAGTGGTACTCCATGAAACCTTACCACTTTCCTGATATATATCGGTTCTAGTTGATCCATAGAGAACTCCTCCCGAATAGCAATGAAGTGTGCAATTTTTGTAAGACAATCTATAATAACCTAGATTGAATTGTTTCATTTAGATGTCCTTGGAAGTCCGGTGACAAATTCTATGGTGATGTTCTCCCATTTCCATTATATTATGGGAAATGGTTGCATCATCCCCTTAGACTTCTGCCTCTATGCCTTCACTTGCTGACACACCAGGCACTTTGATGTATATTCAGCGATCTCCTTCTTCAAATTATCCCACCAAACGTTTTTTCAGAGATCTCGATACATCTTTGTGCTCACTAGGTGAATAGAGAAATTTGAACATTGTGCATCATCCAAAAGTTCCTTCTTCAGCTCCAGACTTGATGGAACACATTGTCTTTTCCCAAACAGCACAATTCCTTCTTTATTAACATCAAAATATGAGGATTTCCCTTTTTTGATAGCTTCCACTTTTTCCTGAATTCCCACATAATCCTTTTGAGCATCCTTTAACCTTTACAACATAGATGGTTGATAAATAATTTGTGAAAGGATTGATGATGTTCCCTTCTTTATGATTCCCACATCCATCTTCATCAAGTCTAAGATGATTGGATCCTTCTCAATTCTCATCATTGATAAAATTGTTGGGTCCTTTCTACATAGGGAATCTGCCACCTTGTTCACTTTCCCAGGGTGGTAATGTATTGAATAGTCATAATCATTGATGAGCTCTATCCATCTTCTCTGGTGCATATTACGCTCTTTCTGTGTGAATATATATTTAATACTCTTGTGTTCAGTATATATCTCACATTTCCCTCCATAGAGATAATGCCGCCAAGTTTTCAAGGCATGGATCACCGCCGCCAACTCCAGATCATGCGTTAGTTAGTTTCTCTCATGTATTTTCAACTACCTTGAGGCATATGATATAACTTTATCATTCTACATCAGGACACAGCCTAATCCCTTCTTTGAAGCATCACTGAAAACAACAAAAAAGTTCCCCGGTTGTGGGTAAAATGAGCACGAGCACAGTGATAAGCCTCCTTTTCAACTCCTTGAAGCTTTCTTCACTTTATCACTCCAAGAAAACTTTACTCCCTTTTGAGTTAGCTTGGAAAGAGGGTTGGAAAATCATGATAAATTTCTCACAAGTCGTCGATAATATTCAGCTAACCCCAAGAAGCTAAAGATATCCGTTACCGATATTGGCCTTGGTTGTAACACCCCAAGCTTCTACGGTACGCTTCTCTTTGAATAATGTGATAGCGTGTGTTGTACGCAACACCGAGTTCTAACACACCATAACTAATCAAACTAGCCGTTATGAATAGTAATACCTACTTTTTGAAATTATATATATATTATATTTGAAAATGGACTTCATTTTTGGATTCGGAATATCGAATTTATCCTAAGGTGAAATTTTGGTACATTTCGGATAACTTTCATATTTTGATGAATAGTGAAAATTACTAAGTTTTAATTAAAAACAACTTTTTTAATCAAAATAATTAATAGTGATAAATCATGAATTTGAGTGGTTTTAAAGTATATTTAGAATATATTTTTACCATTTAATATAATGTTGGTCATTGTACATAATTTTACAATTAAACCGAACATAAACGAGTGTCAATCTTTTGATAGTTATTATCTCTTAAAAACACGCTTTTTGTTTTGACAGCGGGAATTAATTTTAAATTAATTTCTGCCACTTCTGTGTTTTGAATTTAGGAAAATGGATTCCATATTTGGAATCAGGATGTTCAAATTGTGTAAATAGGTAACTTTTATTTTTAGACATTTTGAATAATTACTGCGGTAAATATTTTATTTACCATGGTTAAGGGTAAATCCGGTAAATAAGGGTTAAAAATAATATTATAATAATACTAAATTACCCTAAAACGTGTCTTAACCCTATTGGTTGATACATGTTCGACCATGGGAATCTTTGGGTCTATTTTGGGACCCCATGGATCCACTTGTAAGTGATAATGACACTTTATTTTAATTAAGTTAAAATGAATACAAAAATGACACAAGCATATATCTTTTAGAACAAAAATTGTTACATAGGGTTATATATGTTGGATTTTAGATTATAAATATTCATTAGAAAGCTAAAACTAGTTCCTACATAATGATATTAGATTTATAATTTTTAGACATTAAATAATGTATTTTATTTATGACACAATGATGATGCAGTAATTACTATAATAGTGAAAAATTAAAATAATTGATATTATAAATACCCAAATAAATATAATATGAAACTTTTAATGAATTAAACTAATTTTATAAGATAATATGATATATTAGGATTGATTTAATTGACTTTTTGCAAAGTAATCAATCTGTTATGAGTTTCACAAAAATCAACTGTTGAATAGTGTCAAAATTGACATAAAAGAGTTCTTAAAACAAATATTATATTATTAATTGATATTAAATTCCTAAAAATCTAAGGTTCGGCCAAGAGACTTATATCATGATAGGTTAATCATTAATGGACCACTTGGGGGTCTCTTGGATGTATATAGTAAGTTTATTAACCATATTATATAAAAATACAAAGAGACATTGTAAAAGTGAAACTAATTAACTTAGAGTTAATACTTAATGATAACGTTAATATAAGTACCCAAACCTGTCTAAATTATATTGGTTGAGTGGTTTTCGACCTATCCCCACCTTAACCTTTGAATAATAAGCTTTGGAGCCATTAAAAACCGAATATGAATTTATTATAAATTAATATTTCTAGCTTTTCCTAAGGTGCCCCTCACCCCTCTTATAAAAGGGCACTCCTCCTTCTCATTTCTTCACACCTTCAAAGACTTTTGTTTCGGCCAAACTCTGCCCAAATACTCTCCCAACATCCCTCACTACAACCTAGAGGACTTAGTTTGATCAGAAAGCTAACCTAAGGATCCCTTTTGATCAAATCAAAAGGAAGAACCCGAAGAAGAGGTAATGATTTCACCACCCTTTTCCAAGTTCTTTTCTTCTTCCACTTCCTCTTTCTTTGTTCTTACCATTCTAAAATAATAACTCCAGTATCTTAAATATACTGTGATGTTATTATAAATATGGTACAACCATATTCAGTATTCTATCCACCCTTTGAATAACATGTCACCATATGTGCGTACGTACGGCTTACCGTCTCCACGTCGTGGTGTAATTGTTATTCAATATATTATTATTTGGATGGGTATAATAATGATGTGTAACTCATGTAAATAATAAATATAACATGTTAATGATTCTGTATATATGATATACCATCCATTTATATATTATTTTAATATCAAAAGAATGATATTGTCGCTCGTGCGTACGTACGGACTACCGTCTCCACGAACGCGATGAGATTCATTCTCCACCATATCCATTCAAGTATAATTATCATTTGATGATTTAAAAAATGATGTTTAAGGACTTGATATCATTCTGGATATGAATAATATACAACCTATCCTTTACAAACTTGTCTTACGTAACAAAACATATAAATGAATACAAGTAAGTTAACACCCGAAACGACGATAATTCTAAGATATTATTAACAAATAAATGTTAAAAGATAATATATGATATCATATTAATATATATGATTCTTGTATAATTTAATAAAAATTATTTCACCATTATACAGGAAGTTAACCTACCCCAACCAAGGAAAAGTACAAGGTAAGGGGTTTTCATCTCACTCCTTATTTCCGTGAGAATCATGCCATATTGCCACCATCACCTTTTGTGTGGTGTATGTACTGCCCATAATTATATTCTTTGTGTAATACACTCTAATTTATTTTTATTTACATATTAATTGTATGATACCTCTTTTATGGGTTGTATGTTTCATAATTTACCAAATTGGTAAGGGTTATTTCACAATCTCTTCATTATCCGAGGTTGTTTATTTGTAATAATCTACTGGGATCTCTTTATCATCCACATCCATGTTTCTTCAAAATGTATTTCAAAACATTTTTATTATTTACAATAATATGGGTTAAAGTCATTTATACCCTTGTTTGACTTTTTATAATAGGTTTATAAAGGAATCTTTCCGTCGTTTTCAAAACAAGGTCATTTTTAACCTTTTCGACAGAATTAAGGTAAGAACGTTTTTTTTAAACTTATACGGCGGGTGCGGCTAATTTCCACCGTTATAAAATCTTCAAAACTTCCCTTACAAGCTTATAAGAATATTTTCAAAGAAAATGTGTTATTTTATATGGATCTTAAATGATTTCAAAATAAAAAGAGATATTTCTTTAAAAAGAATTTTGATTTCATCTATGTCAACATCCTTTGATGGATTTTACGCTTATTTGAATTTGATCTATTGTGATACAAAACTTCTATATTGTATTGAAGGTTTTGTGATATGTTTGAATGTGGATGTGATATTTTTATACCATTCATAGTTTATGGTGAAATTATTGACATTTCGTATGCTAGTTTTAATACGAATGTTTATGTTATGTCTAAACCTTTTCATATGGGAATGCATTGGACTTAGTAAGTGACGGGTGGAGCCCGCTATAGCTCCTCGATGCATCGGTAGGTCTCATGAGACAAACTAGTGTCTTGGCACAAGGCCTTGACAAAATCTTATTTGTAGTCTTGGCACGAGGCCTTGGCTATGTGGTTATGATAGTCTGGCATTATGCATTCCAACATTATGAAAGTGGTTATTGATTTTTGCATGTGATTATTCGATTAGTAGAATCTTCATGTGAATAAGTAAATGGCATTATTTCATTTTATTTATGCCATACCATATTGAAAGTTCATATTTAAGAGGCTTTTGTTTTAGTTATACATTGCCTTAAATGTTTATTCTTATTTATGAAAGTTTCCGCTATATTGTTATCCTTACTGGGCATTTGAGCTCACCCCTTTTCTATGTTTTATTTTTCCCAGGATGTGAAGAAGTAAGTTATGAATGACCTGCAGGGATTTTATGAGGGGTTAATAGTGTGGATTGTGGAAACATTATGTTGTTGTAGTAGTTTTTCATTTTATGATGTAATGTAAAACTTATGAATATATCTAGTGTTTCCAAGGCTACTAAACCAATCGGTCTTTCGAGATTTGATCTTTCTTGTGATCATGCCAATGTTATGTAAAAATGCACCGACTCTGGGTAACTGGGGTCGGGGCGTTACAGTTGGTATCAGAGAAAGTTTAGTACAAACCTTGGAAGCTAGATTTAGATAAACTCTGATTAGAGCACGTAGACCTAAGATGAACTTTGAGGATTAGTATAGAAGAACTTCCTAGAATTTTGGTATTGTAGAGATTTTTTGAGTTTTCCAAGCAATACATCCCTGTCTGGATACGAGCAGCTAGAGGCGGCTCTGGCACAGATGTACCTAGGGGTAAAACCCGAAAACACCGCTTTGAGCTAGACTCGAACGGGAACTGGTGCACGACAACGGGCCTTGCTGCACTCTTGGTTACGACACTCCCGGGGGATATGCTTAGGATAACTGTCATTTTATTTACAAATCATTTTGAAGGGATTATGAGTATATACTTCCTCAAAGAAAACATTATTATGATTATGGATTATATCCATAAATAGTTCAATTTATGTTAAGTGTTTTATAAGTATGGGAATATGTATTTTGATTCATAAACTGATCTAGTTTATGCCATTGTTTAGAAATGGCGCCTAGTGGAAGAAATGGAAACCGTATCAATGCACGCACTCCATGTAGGGATTGCCCTCCTGCTCAAGATAATAATAGTGGGGCTGGTGATGCAACTGGTGCTGATCAGCTAATCACCATACTGGGACAACTTACTCAGGTTATGAATAATAACCTTACCCGTATGGAGCACCCTGATCCGCAGCGTGGAGGATCAATGTTAGATCGATTCATGAGGCAACAACCACCAACGTTCAATGGGAATACAAATCCCTTAGTAGCTGAGCAATGGATATTTTCCCTAGAGAAAATATTTCAGGCTTTGGGGAGCAGTGAAAGGGAAAAAGTTATCATGGCAGTTTACCGCCTCACTGGAGATGCTGATCAATGGTGGTCATTGATTCAGAACATGAAGGAAGATGATGAAGTATCAAATATGGAATGGAGGGAGTTCAAAGATCTGTTTTTAGAAAAATACTTCCCTCACGACCATCGAGCAGATATGGAAAGGCAATTTCTGAGTCTGAGACAGAAGGAGGATGAGAATGTCACAAAGTATGAGGCTAACTTTACAAGGTTAGCGAGGTATGCTGGAGATTATATTCGCAACCCAAGAAGTAAGATTGATCGTTTCTTTGATGGGTTAAAACCATTTCTCCGTCGAGCGTTAGTCTCACAATCCTTTTCATCGTACGAAGACATTGTCTCATGTGTTATCAAGACCAAAAAGGAATTCTCTAAGTCTTATGACTTTAAAGCAAAGCAAGAGAAGAAGAGACCTGCTGATCAATCTGGGAATGGAAATAAGGGGAAGAAGGGAAAGGTTTAATATCCATCTTGTGGTAAATGCGGGAAGAAACATCCTGGTACTTGCTTGAAGGGAATGGGAGTCTGTTACAAGTGTGGTGAAAAAGGCCACCAAGCTCATGATTGCAAGGGGAAGAAGGAAGCTACCAACGTCCAGTGCTACAATTGCAGGGAGATGGGGCATTATGCAAATGCATGTCCTAAGCGTCAGGAGAACTTACCTCAGAAAAGGCCAAGGGATCAAGGCCAGGCTTATGCTATCAGTACTGCTGAAATAGAAGCTCCGAAAGACGTGGTGGCAGGTAATTTAATGGTTTCCTCAAGTTTAGCAAATGCATTATTTGATTCTGGATCATCGCATTGTTTCATATCTTCCCAGTTTGCTAAGAAAATTAGATATTTCCAATTTCATTTAATAAGGGAGTTGTCAGTTAAAACTCCTAAGGGAAGTATCGTTGCAACAAAGTTTTGTGAATCAGTCCCCATTAGAGCACATAAATTTTCTTTATCTGCTGATTTCATCGTCATACCTATGATTGAGTTTGATATAATCCTCGGTATGGACTGGCTTTCAGACTATGATGCGAAGATTTATTGTAAGAAGAAAGAGGTTACAATTCTTGATGATAATGATAAGGAGCACCTTATTTTTAGAGCAGAATCGTCACCACCTAATTCTTATTTAGATCCACCCCTAGTAGCTCAACTTAATTCAATTATTGGGGAGGAAGAGAATGAAATAACTGTCGGTGAGGAAAGGAATGTTCAAATAGAGGATGTACCTGTTGTGAAAGAATTTGTAGATGTATTTCCGGAAGATTTACCTGGACATCCTCCAGAACGAGAAGTTGAGTTTTCTATTGATTTGATTCCTGAATCAAGGCCTATATCGAAGAACCCTTATAGAATGGCCACTGTAGAGTTAGTCGAACTAAAGAAACAACTAGAGGAATTGAGTAATAAGGGATTTATTCGCCCTAGTGTTTCTCCATGGGGAGCCCCTGTTCTTTTTGTTAAAAAGAAAGATGGATCTATGAGGTTATGTATCGACTACAGGGAGATCAATGCTATAACGATAAAGAACAAGTATCCCCTACCTCGTATTGATGATTTATTTGACCAACTGCATGGAGCTCAATACTTTTCAAAGATTGACCTTCGATCTGGATACCATCAGTTGTGTGTGAAGAAGGAAGAGATTCTGAAAACAGCATTTCGAACCAGGTACGGGCATTACGAGTTTACTGTAATGCCGTTTGGATTGACTAATGCACCCTCTGTATTCATGGATCTGATGAATAGAGTTTTCAAGGAGTATCTCGATGAATTTGTGGTGGTATTTATTGATGATATCTTGGTATACTCCAAAACCAACGAAGATCATGCAAATCACTTGCGCATTATCTTGAAGACTCTGAGGAGGCATGAATTATATGGGAAGTTTAGCAAATGTGAATTCTGGCTTCAGGAGATTTCTTTTCTTGGCCATATTGTCTCTAAAGATGGAATCTCTGTTGATCCTTCTAAGACCAAGGCAATCCAAGAATGGCCAGCACCTACGAGTATAACTGAGGTACGTAGTTTTATTGGTTTGGCAGGTTATTATCGACGTTTCGTCCAGAATTTTGCCAGATTGGCTAACCCATTAACGAAGCTCACACGTAAAGGGGTTAAATTTGTTTGGACAAAAGAGTGTGAAGAATGTTTCGAAGAACTGAAGAGAAGATTAGTCAATGCTCCTATATTGACTCTACCATCGGGGAATGATGGGTTCGTTATTTATAGTGATGCATCGAAGAAAGGACTTGGCTGTGTCCTTATGCAGAATGATAGAGTTATTGCCAATGCATCACGACAGTTGAAAATTCATGAACAAAACTATCCTACTCATGATCTCGAGTTAGTAGCAGTGATCTTTGCTTTGAAGATATGGAGACACTACCTCTATGGTGAAAAATGTGAGATTTATACTGATCACAAGAGTTTGAAGTATATTTTCTCACAAAAAGAACTCAACATGAGGCAAAGGAGATGGCTTGAATTACTCAAGGATTATGATTGTACGATACACTACCACCCAGGGAAGGCAAACAAGGTGGCAGATTCTTTGAGTAGAAAAGAACATGGAGTTTTGAACAATATGAGAATTGAAAGGGATCCAATTTTCATAGATCTAGTGAAGATGGACATGGGAATAACCAGGGAAGGTGAAACATCAATGATTTTTCAAATGGTTGCCAAACCATCTTTACTAGAAAGGATTAAGAGTTCTCAGACCGATGATGAAGAATTCCAAAAGAAGATTAAAGCTGTGAATGATGGGAGATTGAGAGACTTTGTGTATGAAGATGGAATTTTGAAATTCGGGAAGAGACTTTGTGTTCCCAATATACCTGATCTAAAAAGGGAATTGCTGGATGATGCTCATAGTTCCAATTTCTCTATACACCCTGGGAGCACCAAAATGTATAGAGATATGAAGGAACATTTTTGGTGGGACAACATGAAGAGGGAGATTTCTGATTTTGTGTCAAGATGTATTGTTTGTCAACAAGTGAAAGCTGGAAGGCAACAGCCTGGAGGAGTCATGCAACCTATTCCCATACCGGAGTGGAAATGGGACAATATTACAATGGACTTTGTCATGGGGCTACCAAATATTCCTAGAAGGAACGATGCAATATGGGTTATTGTTGATCGTCTTACCAAGTCAGCTCATTTTCTTGCTATAAGAGAAGATCTACCTCTGGAACGTCTAGCAAGACTATACATTAATGAAGTTGTGAGACTTCATGGAGTACCCCTATCGATTGTTTCTGATCGTGATCCCCATTTTACTTCAAGATTCTGGAAAAGTCTTCAGAAATCCCTGGATACAGAACTTCATTTGAGCACTGCTTACCACCCTCAGACAGACGGACAATCAGAACGGACTATTCAAACCTTAGAAGACATGTTGAGATCTTGCTCACTTGACTTTCAGGGTATGTGGGATCAATATTTACCTTTGGTAGAATTTTCCTATAACAATAGCTTCCATTCGAGTATTCAGATGGCACCATATGAAGCGTTATACGGAAAGAGATGTCGTACACCAACCTGTTGGGATGATGTTGGTGAAAGAAAACTTATAGGCCCAGAACTGGTGGAGGAAACAATGGAAAAGGTGAAAGTAATCCAAAATCACATCAAAGCAGCTCAAAGTAGGCAGAAGAGCTATGCCGATAATCGAAGGAAGGATTTGGAATTTCAAGTCGGTGATCATGTTTTTCTGAAGTTATCTCCGTGGAAGGGAGTCATATGTTTTGGTAAGAAAGGTAAATTGAGTCCCAGGTACATCGGACCTTTCGAAATTCTAGAACGAATTGGGGTTGTAGCTTACCGATTGGCAATGCCGCCAAGTCTCTCCAAAGTTCACGATGTGTTCCACGTATCTCTATTGAGGAAATACATGCCTGATCCGACGCATGTACTCACCTATGAGGAATTAGAACTGGAACCCGATCTGTCTTATTGCGAAGAGCCCGTCAAGATTCTTGATATGAGAGAACAAGTGCTGAGAAACCGGACGACACGTCTGGTAAAAGTTTTGTGGAGAAACCATAAGATGGAAGAGGCAACGTGGGAACCCGAGGAACATATGATGAAGAACCACCCGAGTCTTTTTATGCAGTAATACCCTAGAAATTGCGAGGACGCAATTATTTGAAGGAGGGGAGAATGTAACACCCCAAGCTTCTACGGTACGCTTCTCTTTGAATAATGTGATAGCGTGTGTTGTACGCAACACCGAGTTCTAACACACCATAACTAATCAAACTAGCCGTTATGAATAGTAATACCTAATTTTTGAAATTATATATATTTTATATTTGAAAATGGACTTCATTTTTGGATTCGGAATATCGAATTTAGCCTAAGGTGAAATTTTGGTACATTTCGGATAACTTTCATATTTTGATGAATAGTGAAAATTACTAAGTTTTAATTAAAAACAACTTTTTTAATCAAAATAATTAATAGTGATAAATCATGAATTTGAGTGGTTTTAAAGTATATTTAGAATATATTTTTACCATTTAATATAATGTTGGTCATTGGACATAATTTTACAATTAAACCGAACATAAACGAGTGTCAATCTTTTGATAGTTATTATCTCTTAAAAACACGTTTTTTGTTTTGACAGCGGGAATTAATTTTAAATTAATTTCTTCCACTTCTGTGTTTTGAATTTAGGAAAATGGATTCCATATTTGGAATCAGGATTTTCAAATTGTGTAAATAGGTAACTTTTATTTTTAGACATTTTGAATAAATACTGCGGTAAATATTTTATTTACCATGGTTAAGGGTAAATCCGGTAAATAAGGGTTAAAAAATAATATTATAATAATACTAAATTACCCTAAAACGTGTCTTAACCCTATTTTTTGATACATGGTCGACCATGGGAATCTTTGGGTCTATTTTGGGACCCCATGGATCCACATGTAAGTGATAATGACACTTTATTTTAATTAAGTTAAAATGAATACAAAAATGACACAAGCATATATCTTTTAGAAAAAAAATTGTTACATAGGGTTATATATGTTGGATTTTAGATTATAAATATTCATTAGAAATCTAAAAAGATTTCCTACATAATGATATTTTATTTATAATTTTTAGACATTAAATAATGTATTTTATTTATGACACAATGATGATGCAGTAATTACTATAATAGTGAAAAATTAAAATAATTGATATTATAAATACCCAAATAAATATAATATGAAACTTTTAATGAATTAAACTAATTTTATAGGATAATATGATATATTAGGATTGATTTAATTGACTTTTTTCGAAGTAATCAATCTGTTATGAGTTTCACAAAAATCAACTATTGAATAGTGTCAAAATTGACATAAAAGAGTTCTTAAAACAAATATTATATTATTAATTGATATTAAATTCATAAAAATCTAAGGTTCGGCCAACAGACTTATATCATGATAGGTTAATCATTAATGGACCACTTGGGGGTCTCTTGGATGTATATAGTAAGTTTATTAACCATATTATATAAAAATACAAAGAGACATTGTAAAAGTGAAACTAATTAACTTAGAGTTAATACTTAAAGATAAGGTTAATATAAGTACCCAAACCTATCTAAATTCTATTGGTTGAGTGGTTTTCGACCTATCCCCACCTTAAACTTTGAATAATAAGCTTTGGAGCCATTAGAAACCGAATATGGATTTATTATAAATTAATATTTCTAGCTTTTCCAAAGGTGCCCCTCACCCCTCTTATAAAAGGGCACTCCTCCTTCTCATTTCTTCACACCTTCAAAGACTTTTGTTTCGGCCAAACTCTGCCCATATACTCTCCCAACATCCCTCACTACAACCGAGAGGCCTTATTTTGATCAGAAAGCCAACCTAAGGATCCCTTTTGATCAAATCAAAAGGAAGAACCCGAAGAAAAGGTAATGATTTCACCACCCTTTTCCAAGTTCCTTTCTTCTTCCACTTCCTCTTTCTTTGTTCTTACCATTCTAAAATAATAACTCCAGTATCCTAAATATACTGTGATGTTATTATATATATGGTACAACCATATTCAGTATTCTATCCACCCTTTGAATAACATGTCACCATACGTGCGTACGTACGGCTTACCGTCTCCACGTCGTGGTGTAATTGTTATTCAATATATTATTATTTGGATGGGTATAATAATGATGTGTAACTCATGTAAATAATAAATATAACATGTTAATGATTCTGTATATATGATATACCATCCATTTATATATTATTTTAATATCAAAAGGATGATATTGTCGCTCGTGCGTACGTACGGACTACCGTCTCCACGAACGCGATGAGATTCATTCTCCATCGTATCCATTCAAGTATAATTATCATTTGATGATTTAAAAATGATGTTTAAGGACTTGATATCATTCTGGATATGAATAATATACAACCTATCCTTTAAAAACATGTCTTACGTAACAAAACATATAAAAGAAAACAAGTAAGTTAACACCCGAAACGACGATAATTCTAAGATATTATTAACAAATCAATGTTAAAAGATCATATATGATATCATATTAATATATATGATTCTTGTATAATTTAATAACAATAATTTCACCATTATACAGGAAGTTAACCTACCCCAACCAAGGAAAAGTACAAGGTAAGGGGTTTTCATCTCACTCCTTATTTCCGTGAGATTCATGCCATATTGCCACCATCACCTTTTGTGTGGTGTATGTACTGCCCATAATTATATTCATTGTGTAATACACTCTAATTTATGTGTATTTACATATTAATTGTATGATACCTCTTTTATGGGTTGTATGTTTCATAATTTACCAAATTGGTAAGGGTTATTTCACAATCTCTTCATTATCCGAGGTTGTTTATTTGTAATAATCTACTGGGATCTCTTTATCATCCACATCCATGTTTCTTCAAAATGTATTTCAAAACATTTTTATTATTTACAAGAATATGGGTTAAAGTCATTTATACCCTTGTTTGACTTTTTATAAGAGGTTTATAAAGGAATCTTTCCGTCGTTTTCAAAACAAGGTCATTTTTAACCTTTTCGACAGAATTAAGGTAAGAACGTTTTTTTTAAAATTATACGGCGGGTGAGGCTAATTTCCACCGTTATAAAATCTTCAAAACTTCCCTTACAAGCTTATAAGAATATTTTCAAAGAAAATGTGTTATTTTATATGGATCTTAAATTATTTCAAAATAAAAAGAGATATTTCTTTAAAAAGAATTTTGATTTCATCTATGTCTACATCCTTTGATGGATTTTACGCTTATTTGAATTTGATCTATTGTGATACAAAACTTCTATATTGTATTGAAGGTTTTGTGATATGTTTGACTGTGGATGTGCTATTTTTATACCATTCATAGTTTATGGTGAAATTATTGACATTTCGTATGCTAGTTTTAATACGAATGTTTATGTTATGTTTAAACCTTTTCATATGGGAATGCATTGGACTTAGTAAGTGACGGGTGGAGCCCGCTATAGCTCCTCGATACATCGGTAGGTCTCATGAGACAAACTAGTGTCTTGGCACAAGGCCTTGACAAAATCTTATTTGTAGTCTTGGCACGAGGCCTTGGCTATGTGGTTATGATAGTCTGGCATTATGCATTCCAACATTATGAAAGTGGTTATTGATTTTTGCATGTGATTATTCGATTAGTAGAATATTCATGTGAATAAGTAAATGGAATTATTTCATATTATTTATGCCATACCATGTTGAAAGTTAATATTTAAAAGGCTTTTGTTTTAGTTATACATTTCCTTAAATGTTTATTCTTATTTATGAAAGTTTCCGCTATATTGTTATCCTTACTGGGCATTTGAGCTCACCCCTTTTCTATGTTTTATTTTTCCCAAGATGTGAAGAAGTAAGTTATGAATGACCTGCAGGGATTTTATGAGGGTTAATAGTGTGTATTTTGGAAACATTATGTTGTTGTAGTAGTTTTTCATTTTATGATGTAATGTAAAACTTATGAATATATCTAGTGTTTCCAAGGCTACTAAACCAATCGGTCTTTCGAGATTTGATCTTTCTTATGATCATGCCAATATTATGTAATAATGCACCGACTCTGGGTAACTTGGGTCGGGGCGTTACATTGGTCATCCCTCAATTGCATCTGTTTTAAAGGTGTCCAGAGATATCCTATCGCTTGTGATGATATGGCCCAAGAATGATACCTCATTCCACCAGAACTCACACTTGTTGTACATTGCATAGAGCTTCTCCTTGCAGAATGTCTCTATTACAGTTTTTAAATTCTCCTCATGATCCTCCATGGTTTGGGGGTATATTAGAATAAAATCTATAAATACTACCACAAATTTGTCAGGTTAATCTCTAAAGACTCTATTCATCAAGTCCATAAATATTTCTAGATAATTGGTGAGTCCGAAAGGCATTACTAGGAATTCATAGTGACAGTATCTTGTACAAAAATCAGTCTTGGGGACATATTCCTTCTTCACACTTACTTGATAATATCCCAACAGCAAATCCACCTTGGAGAAGTATTGTGCTCCATGCATCTGATCAAACAAGTCATCGATTCTTGGGAGAGGATACTTGTTCTTTATCGTGATTTTGTTAAGTTCACGGCAATCAATGCAAAGCCGCACTGACCCATCCTTCTTCTTGACGAAGAGGACTGAAGCACCCCATGGTGAAGCACTTGGGCGTATAAACCCTTTTATCCAGATTCTCCTGTAGTTGTTTCTTCATCTCTTCAAGATCTATAAAATCAATTCTATATGGAGTCTCGGATATTGGTATCCCCGCAGGTATAAGTTCAACTGAGAACTCAACATCTCTTCTAGGAGGAAGACCAGGCAGTTCCTCAGGAATTACTTCAGTGAATTCCCTCACAATAGGCATTTATTCAAGGATGGTTTCTTCCTTGGACTCAATCATCTGAGCCAGATACGCATACTCATAAGGCTATAGTATCGATTCTTCAGATGATGGAGAAAAATAATATTCATCTTCCTTCTTACACTTGTAAAGAATCGGGGGTTGATAATCCATATAGAGTATGATTTCCCTCTCCCAACAATTTATATTGGCTCTATATAAGGAAATACAATCCATGCCAAGAATTGCTTCAAATTCCACTAGAGGGAGTATGACAAGGTTCACCAGGAAATTCATTCCACAGACTATAATAGGGGAGGACTTATATTCATGGGGTTCAATGATTGCCACATTTTCCATACTTACCTACATCTTTACTTCCATGATTTGTGGTGGTGCTGGGATTGTTCTACTAAACTTTCGAGATATAAAAGAATGCGTAGAACCTGAATCAAAAAGTACGTTCGATATTCTTGAATGAATAACTAGCATACATGTCACCACTTCGTTTTTGGGGTTCACTTCGGTAGAAGTGATGGCAAAAACTCTTCCTTGCTACCTTGGAGGTTGTTGTTTGTCTTTGAAAACCCTTGGATTAGGGCATTGAGTTGAAAAATGTCCTGGTTCGTTGCATTTGTATCATTTAACAAAGTGTTGAGGTTCGAACGGATCATTCCTCTCCTTTTTCGCAGCTGTGGTTCTTTCTTGCCGACAGTTCATAGTTAGGTGCCCTTCTCTTCCACACCAGAAACATTTTCTCGTCCCCTTAAGGCAATTTCCAAGGTGCTTCTTTCTGCACTTTGGGTAAGTAGGGTGCTGGATCTTCTTAGCACCATTGGATTTATCCATCAGAACACCAGCATTAAATTACACCTTACGCTTCTTTTCCCCATGACACCCCTATGATTCCCCGATCTCTATTTCGACCTTGAGGTCACATCGTACAATTTCCTCATAGCTGTCGAAGTCACGGATCGCTAATGCTTTCCGCAAGCTAGGCTTCATCCCACCAAAGAAGTGGTCAACCTTTCATTCGGGGGTAACAACAAAGCTGAAAGCGTATTGTTCAAGACTTGTGAAGTTTTCCTCTTAGGCTCCAACATATTCTTCATCTTTTTTGCTTCAGGTAGAGGAAGTCCTTTCCATCTTAAGCCGGAGGGTGCACGGAAAATATTTATCAAAAAACATCTTCTGGAAATCCTTCCATTATAATGCCTCGATCTCCCCCTCAGGCTTCGTATTTTTGATCAAAGTCCACCATTAATCATCTTAACCCTCCATACGATAAGAATCTAGGGGAACCTTCTCTTGTTCAGAACATTGAAGGATGGAGAAGATCTTTTCAATGGAGTTGATCCATTGTTCCGTGATTGTGGGATCGAATGATCCACTAAAAGTAGGTGGCCTTTGTCTCATGAAGCTCTCGATAGAAACTTTTTCATTCTTAGGGGGGGTTGAATGTTCTTCATGACCCATGTTTCTATTCAAAACATGAGTTAGCTGAGAGATAAGTGTGAAAAAGTTCACGATTCCCACTCCCATTGGATTGGGCATCTCATTAGTATAGTCATCACACTGATCTTCACAACGGTTGTTAGCCTAAGTCCTCCTATTATTAACCATTGGTTAGAATAAAAGGAATGTTAGGGGTAACACATAAAGGCTAATCCAAAGAAAAAATTTGATGACTTATAAATAAACTTTTATTTCCTTAACTCATGAGTATAGAGGCTTCAATCTAGGATTTTCATGATATACTTTTTAACATATATTCGTAGGGGCATTTTTTATTAATTACCTTAATAAGGGTTCATACTATGCTTTTGAATTTATCAAAACATATCCCACAGGAGTGTCGTAACCATGAGTGTAGCAAGGCCCATTGTCGTGCACCAGTTCCCATTCGAGTCTATCTCAAAGCGGTATTTTCAGGTTTTACCCCTAGGATATATCTGTGCCAAAGCCACCTCTACGTACTTGTATCCATACATGGATGTATTTGTTTGATAAACCACATACTCAGTACTCACAAAAACATAGGGATTTTTTTATTATATTTAGTCTTGTATCTATGGCTTTACTAGGGTTTCCTAATCCAAAAAATAACTAAACCTATCCTCTGATACCAACTTCAAAAACCCTGCTTTTATTACAAACATAAACATGATTTATTACATAAAACATCACTTGATACCACAAAGAAGATTGAGAGTATTAGTGTCTTTGGGGATTAGTATCATTACATAAAATCTTAAAACATGAAATACAACATCTTTATTGAAAACATCCATTACATGACCACTACATTCCCTCGTACTTATCATTGCATGGGATAACCTGAGGACATGCATAAGAAAAGGGTGAGATATAAAGCCCAGTATGGGAGTACACATGGAATAACATGATGAGTATAATACATGTTAGGAAATAGGCATATCAATAGATCATAAAAGAAACATGAACATAAAGGCATGATAAAACATGATAATCATAACATGGAAATGTGGAAAAAACACTTAACATGGAATTAGCATGAGCCAAGGCTCATTGCACATAGAGCATGAGTAAACCCTCATTGCACATGAATCATGAGTAAACCCTCATTGCACTTGAATTATCATGATTCAACACTCATTACACAAGATGTTTCATTGTACTATACTTTACCCAATGCATTGGAGCGCTATAAGGACACACCCTTCTTAAACATTTCATTACATGCATAAGTGTGCCACATAGATCATAAAACATAGATCCATAAAAAATAATTATTTATTCCATGATTAAGGAATGTGGAATTAATACATGAAACATTATAATCAATATGTAAATTTTCATAAAGGTGAATACCCTTGATGGAGAAATTGACATGGTATTCACTACACAATGGCATTGGCTTAGAAAATCGGTGCGATTTCGGTAGCGTAACGGCGTGACATAAGAATTCATATAAATTGTTGGTGAGAGAGAAAGGGGTTACACATCATATTTACATGTAATATACAGTAAGGAGGTCATATATATACATGTACCAACAATTGTAATGGAATTTAGATTCATGATACAAAATTATTTCTTGAAAGTAAAGGAAGACAGAGAAGTTCCTTTCGGAATTTCGACATAGTAACGGGTGTACATGGGAGGAATTTAATGAGAGAGAAATGGGAATCCCATCATTCAAACAATAAGAGGGATTTATGGGGGAGCTATGAAACCATACCCCAACATTCATAATTGAAATTAAAAGGGAAATAAAACTTAAAGAAAATTGACAAAAATGAGAAAGGAAGAAAAAACCATTACTTGGATGTGTGGTTCCAAAGGATATAGACAGGCTTGTGAGAGGCTTCTTGGGAGCTTGGGAAAACTTGGGAGGATTCTAGAGAGTAGGGTAGAGGTCGGACGAACTCCATGGGCTTTGAGTGCGGAGGAATCAGGAGCTTGGGTGGGTTTATATAGGGAAGGCGAGGGAATTCTTTATTATTTAGGTTTGGGTCACCTTATATTAAATTAATCTAAACCACAAACCAACCCATGGTTTTTGCCCATGTTTTTGGAAACGGTAAGAGGAAAACAATATTTTATAAGGCCAAAGTCTAAACTTCTTAAAATATTAGGGTTTATTTTGTGGAGGTGAGTCACACTCCCATGGAAATTAATTTAATAAGGCAAGGTGTAGAATAAGTCTTTAGGGGTCCATTAATACTTTTAAAAGTAAGTCAAACAAACCCAAAATTACATTATTTTAATGTTAAAACATATATTGGCCTAACATAAAGATTATAGTATTTTATTACATCACTATTGGGTCATTATGATGTCATAAAACACATTATATATTTAAACGGTATTTAATTTTTACCTAAAAATTTGACTTTCTCAAAAAAAAATTAAATAATTAACCGTTGGATAATTTCAACATCCTGATTCCAGAAATAACATTTAATTTATCTAAATAATTTTCAAAATACATTAATTTTCCCTTTTAAAATAAAAACCGACATTTATCGAAAATTCATGGGTTTTGAGAGAAATGGCTTCCAAACCTTAATAAAAAAATTTAATTGCATTCATAAATTATAAGATCATTTATATTTAATAAAAACTAATTTAATAATATTATTATTATTTTATTAAAATATTATTTCATTCAAAAATCCCTTAATTTAATAAAATATATTTCTTAATTAAATAATAACTAAAAACACCATTTGTACTTTAAAAACTATTTACAATGTATCAAAAATGACTAGAAATTATATATTCATTATTATATACAAACAAATAATGTACATGAACATAGTACTACTTATTTGTTACATAACCCCTTAAAACAGCCACATAAGACCTAAGGGTAAGGTGTGCGATGGTGACAGACTCTTGGGGTGGCTCGGATAACATCGCTCGAGTGTTAATTTCGATCAACTTCCACTTTTCCGGTAGACGGTCACGTTCGAGCTTGACATGATGAAGCTCAACTTGGGCCTAGTCAAGGGCGAAGTCCAAAGATGCCACCTCTTTTCCACGTTCTAAAATATGGGCTTCGCATAGGGAAGTTCTACTGGATGAGGCCATCGCTTCCTTTGTCTGAGTAAATTGGATTTGTTAAAGTCCTATATTTATACTAATCATGTGATCAATGTTCAACGGCTATATTAGCTAAGGACAAAATTCTTAACATAAAACCAAAGAAGTTTACATTTTATATAAACATAAAGATACATTTAATTAGATCAATAGGTATTTCAATTAATGAAACTTTGGGTCGTTACACTCAATTCAACAATGTTGGGTTAGAAATTGTACTCATTTACCCAAAAAAAAGTAGTGCTACCTTATTCCTTCTCACTGTTGGGAGGCGGTACAAATAATGAAGAGGAATACCACAATATTATTGAAGGATTGGAGTTGACTCTTCAAGAACATGTGAATCACTTATAGGTGAAAGGTGATTCAAACCTGGTAATCAAACAAGTCAATGAGGATTATGCAATCAGAAAATAAGAGTTAATCCCTTTGTATGATTACGTCAAAGATTTAATGGCGGAGTTTACTTCGGAACCGACATTTTCTTATGTCCCGAGATCCCAAAATGCCTAAGATGATGTAATGGCTAATATAGCCACATCTCTAGAAGATCCAAATCCGGATGAGACAAGCATCAGTATTGCCCACCGTCATACAATTTCACCTTATGCTCAAACCAAAACAGAAGAAATCAATGAAATTGGTCCCATTCATGAACCATATGGTCATACTACAGGATGGATGACACCTATCATGGAATACCTTCAAAATGGAACACTTCCACCTAATAGAGCTGGGAAAGAACAAATCTGGCGACATGTGATGAATTTTACCCTTTATGATAGCCCAAAAAACCTAGATAAAATTCTCTACAAAAGAGGTTTTGATGGAATTCTCTTCAAATGCATTGACGGTTAAGAGACAATGGTTATCATGAAAGAAGTGCATGCAAGAGTCTGTTGTTCCCATCAGTCTGAACAGAGACTATTTGATCAAATTTGTTGGCTTGGATACTTTTGGCCTTCAATGATACAAGATTGTGTTGATTTCACAAAGAAGTGTCATTCTTTCCAAGTACATTCCAACATCATTCATCAACCCCCAAAGTTGCTTCATATAGCTAAATACTCATAGCCATTTTCCACATGGGGAATGGATGTACTAGGACCATATCCTTCGGATACATCCAAGCAGTTTAAATACATTCTTACTACCACTAACATCTTTTCCAAATTGGCAGAAATAGTACCCCTCAAAGAATTCAGTTCTAAAAGCATTGTTAGCTTTACCAAGTCTAACATCATTACCAGATTTGGTGGCCCTCATACCATATTGACTGCTAATGGCACAAACTTCTTTTCATATGAGGTGAGTAAGTTGTATCAAGAATACAACATCAAATCCAATCATTCATCTCGATATTCCACATCGACCAATGTCCAGATATAAGCTTTCAACAAGACTCGTTCAATCATACTGCAAAATATGGTTGATAAAGATAAGAAATAATGGCCTGATAAACTCTTTCATGCTTTATGAGATTATCGTACTACCACCCGCACTGCAACGCGTTCAACTCCGTATTCATTGGTATATGGAAGGGAAGCAGTCTTTCCCATTGAGGTTCAATTACCCTCGCTCAGAGTAGCCATTTTTGGTCAGTTATATACAGATGAACAATATCATAAGTGATTGGATGAATTGGAACGGTTAGATGAGATAAGATTGTACACCCTGCACCACTTGGAAGTCTATCGGAATCGAATAGAATGAGCTTTAAACAAAAAAGTTTGTCTTCGTTTGTTCATTTACGGATAATTGGTATTGGTTCTGAGAACTCCAATGATACCAAGAAAGAAACCTCACAACCTAGAGCCAAAATGGGAAGGACTTTATTCAATATATAAGGTCTACTCCAATGGAGCTTATTCTTTAATCTCAATGGATGGAGAACTCATCACTACTCCAACCAATGCGAGATTTCTAAAGAAATATTTTGTGTAACAGAAATAAATTTTCATCCAACATGATGTTAAAATGTTCTATCGTCCAACAAGATGTTAAAATGCACCATCCACGGTCCATGAATATGACCTTAAACTACTCACACCATCATCCAACATGTTGTTAAACTGCGAAAAAGTCCCTAATACGTCTAACATGACGTTAAAATGTGTCCTCGTTTGTACAAACAACGTGACATTAAACTACACAGTGCCCCTTTAGTCCAACTTGACGTTAAACTGTATTTTCCCCATCGTCTTAGCTACAGGCCGCTAAACTATACAACACCCTTACGTCTGACATGACATTAAACTATGTCCCTATATTTGTCCTACATGACGTTAAACTATACTACTCATTCGTCCTACATGATGTTAAACTGAGCAAAGTCCCTTAATTTGTCCTACATGAAATTAAACTGTATATTTTCCCTTCTACATGACACTAAATTGTGCAGCACCAATAGTCCTCACTGGAAGACTTTAAACTGCATAGTCCCTTCACATGTCCTGCATAAACATAAACTGTGCATCGTTAAGGTTGTTTTTACCCCTTGTTTCTTACACCGAGAATGAATCACTTGAACATAGAGTAAAACTTCAACCATAACACCCTCTCTGGGCTACTAACCATGTTTAAGTCCAGACACCATTTTTGAAGTCGTTGTTCTTAAAAAACAACTTGATCACTAATTCATTCTTTAACTGAACTACGTGGATTTTGATCTTTGCCTTTTAGGCTGGGTACATAGGAAACCTCCTGATGATCAAGCCCAAAACCAATCTCTTTAAATCGTTTCACCCCCATCTCAAATGATGTTGATCTATGAAGAAGCCCCAGAACTAATACTTTTTACATTGGTTCACCACCGGTCCATGTGTATGACCTTCAACTATTCTCACTTTTTTCATGTATAACAATGAACTACAAAATTCTTTGATACCCTCACCTGAGAGGGAATAATTATTTACATTTATTTTCAATCATTTTATATTCCAAAGAATATGTGCATACATGGAAATACCTGAAAATTTTATCTTGGGTCCAACCATCATTGCACTAAAGTCTGGTTTTCACCCTTCATATGTACGAACAAAATCTGTACATGGGGTATTTCTAGAACTACATGCGTCTTGATTCCCATCCTTATTGGATATGTAGGAACATTCAACCATCCCTCTAATCCATCCCCAAGTCTTTTTTCCTAACCCCAAATTCCACTTTTAGTCCCCTCGTTGAATGGTCCTTATGAAAACACACACAATGTATTCATTATAATGGTCCAAGTTCTATGACCATAAACTAATATTTCTTATAGTTTCGTCCCACAAGACATTAAAATGTATTTCAAAAAATATTTATGGCTTGATTCCCATCCTTATGGGATAAGTATTGAAGTCCAACACCTCAATTCATGACCCAACCACAACATTATTATGGTTAGCATTGATCTATGTATCTCTTTCATGCATTCAAAAATACCAATTTTCATGTGACATATTCTTAACCTTAAATACTTACAAATCTCGATAACACTTTTCATGACATCTGGTCAAAAAATGTCAAATTTTTTAGTGTTATTTTTCCTAACAATTCAACATGTGCCCTTAGGCAACCTTGCATAAGTAGTCTACATAACAGACTTGTCAGCCAAAAGATTCTATTATTTGACTATGCAGCCAATTCCCTTAGACAGACCTGCATAATTCAACCCCCTAACTGGTTTTTCAAATAGTGGTAACCTCATTATTGGGAAGAAAACCTCTTTTGTCTTTAATTGTGTTAACAAAAACATGTAAGGATCCGCAATAATACCCATCCTTAACATACTTGTCCCATACTCTTTTTCATGATATGAAAGTATTCAAGTCTATGGTTTATATTTTCCTTCCCTACATTTGGGTCAGACCTTCGTAGGAGTGACATTCATCTAGTTCTTAGACAATCCTATTTGGAAATATATTTTCCATATTCAAATACTTATCTCCATACAGAAAACTATATGCTTTGTAAATTTTGAATCCCTATAAACTTCCACTGGATTTTTAGTAGTAGAAAGGTAAAATTATGAGAGTTCTTTTGCATTACTATGCAGCATGTTCCCTTAGGCGGCCTTGCATAAATAGTCTACATAAAAGAGTTGTCAGCAAAAATATGATATTATTTGACTATGCTGCCAATTCCCTTAGGTGGCCCTATATAATTCAACCCCATAACGGTTTTGTTAAATAGTGGTAACTTCATTAATTGGAAATACTTCTTCTAATTACTTTTTATCCTATTTTCATATCATTCCTCATATTCAAAATGTCCTAAGTCGTCGTTTTCATATTTTCCCTCGTACTTGAATATGGTAATATGTTTTCAGATAAATTATCAAGGAATTTTGTCAATTTTAATCCATACGGTCAAAGCTATTTCGACCTTAAACATTATCCTTTTTATGTCCGACGTGCATGACATTAAAATTCCTACAAAATACAAGGGAACTCTGAACAAAATTCAAGTTACAACTCACTAAACATACATTTTGTATGATTTTAGGTAATATTGAGCAATAAAAAGATTCATAGTTTGTAGGGTTATTTATAATAATCCTAGAAAAAACCAAACTGTGCTTACTAGGACCATTGGCTTTGGTAAAATTTAAAGCATGTAGTAAAAGAAGGCTTTAACAAATAATTAAAGATGAAAGTGTTTTTCATTTGATGGACAAGAGTTATAAGGACATTCACAGATTGGAATATCTTCTCATTTCCATGAATTAAAAAAGTTTTTCAACATAAATATTTATTTGATTTACAGCATCTCGAGCTTCATCAGCAGCCACTTGAAGTTCATGCACTCTTCCAGCTTCAATCTTTTCAGCTTGATGGAGTGCTTTCATAGCTTCTACAATGGCTTTCATACCATTCATTTGACCTCCTTCCAATGAATTGTTAAGCTGGTCAGGTTCCCCAATAACAGTATCTAACTATTGCTGATGGTGAATATTCTGGACAACCTTCTCCTTGATCATATGCTTCAGCTCATTCAATATGGTAGCATCATCAGCCTCAACACTTGCGCACCGCATGTTCCTTGATTTCCTTCATTACCTCAGATTCACATCCTCATTTCTTTCGGATCCAACTCTAAGGGGAGACATTTGTTGACACTCCTTTCTATCCCAATGTCTAAAAACTGAAAAAGGGAAATACCTTGAACCCAAAGTGATTCATCCTTTGAAGAAACACCCAAAATTGACAAAGGCATGAACAAAGATTAATTTGAACTCGGGTCATGCAAGTTCCACCAAGGTCGTGCAAGTATACTTATGCGCCGCCCAATGGTCGCGCAGGTGACTTGCATGCCCTCTTTGATTTTTCACCCAGGGTCTTCCTTGGCCTATAAATACCCCCTCTCAGCCCCCCATTTGAGGACGAAAAAATTTCCAAAACTCATATTCGAGCTATTGTCTCCCATGTCTCTTCTAGAAGTATTCCGAAAAATTCTATGGTAATTTGATACCTATAATGGAAGGTTTAAACAGGGGAAACAAGGCCTATGTGTTGAAACTCTTCAAACACTTGTGCACCTAAGTGGCCAGCCCTTAAGGCAAATGGAAACACTTCCGCACCGCCTTACCCCTGTAACAGAACTTTCACACACTCTTTTGGAAGCCTCTAGGGATAGTACTAAGGGATTGATCCATGTCTTGCCCAAGTAGTAACCTAAGGGTTGACCATCGTGCAAGTAATCATGTGTCGCGCAAGTATACTTGCACTACTAAGACTTGCAAACCCACACTGGACAGGTGGGCCCACTTCTTTTTGGGTTTCTCACCTTCCTATTTCATTTCTATTATGCTTATACACCTCTCATATTCAAGATCCAGCCTTCAAAACCCTCTTTATAACCATTTATTATGATATGGATTCCTTGTTGGCTTCCTTATCTGAAAATAATTTTGTGGAACATCTCTCAAAACCTTGTGATTTCCATATCGTTATATCACTAAGGTTAGAGATTTCATTAATTCAACCTCATCCTTTAAATATTAGAGGATATTTATAACTGGGCCTCCTTTTCAAGAATAAGTCCCCGTCATATGTTTGGGAATCTTATTTAAGAGTAATCCCCACTCATAAATTCCATTTACTTAGGCTACCTTCTCAAGAATAAGTCCTAATTCTCAAATATTCTTTATAAATGGGCCTCCTTTTTAGGAGTAAGCCCCAAGTCCACTAACCTATTTATCCTTTTCAGGAGTAAACCCCAGTCTTCATGTTCCGAAAATTCAAATTCCCTTAACCCGGGCTTCATTTTCAGGAGTAAAGACCAGTCATAATTCCCTTTAACCTGGGCATCATTTTGAGGAGTAAGCCTCAGTCATAATTTCTCTTAACCAGTCTTAATTTACTTTTTATTTGGGAATCCTTCTCAAGAGTAAAACCCAATCACAAGTCCCCTCTTAATTTCGACATCTTCCTCATGATTAAGCCCCAAGTTAAAGTATCCAAATCTCCATAAATCACATATAACTTTATGGACCTTTTTCATGGGATTATTCCTTGAAGTAAATCCCAATATTCCTTTGTTTAGGCATTTATACATAAATAGACCCCACATCATTTCTTATAATTTCATATTTCATGGCACAATTGTCTGATTTTACCAATACCTCTTGTTTCTCACACCGAGTAGGACTCTCGTGAGTATAGAGTGTAAAAGTAATTATGACATCTTTCTTTAAGCCATCAATCATCCATAAACCCTATACTTCTTTACTCGAACTATGTGGGTTATGATTCCTTTTCTAAAATAATGGATACATAGGTAGCCCATTTACGGGTACAATCCCAACTCTGAAATAATCTATGTCCTTATAAATGAAAATAAACTTCAAGTGCCCCACTGAGTGGATTTAAAACAAGTATGGTTATCATAATGACCAGGAGATTTCTATATAATGTGTCAAAGGATACCATTGACTCAAAATATCTAATAAATACAGATGATTATCTATTTATGAAGAACCTCGAATACTTATAAAATATTTTCTAAATATCATACATATTAATCATTGATTGTCAAATCTAAAGGAAAGATCATTTTCATACTTGGTAGTGTAATAAGGATTCATGAACTTAAATTAAATCTATAAAGAGAGTCCCGGAGTAGAAAATAATTCCCCTCAAAATGGTGTGATGAGTCTAAACTCCCATCTTCTCAACCAATGAAAATTCTTAAGCCTTATTGGTTCATAACTAATGAGAACCTACCTTTGGAAAGTAGGTCCAAATGGTTATAGAATCATTGGATGTTTCCGGTTCCAAAAAACATACCCATTAGTAACCGCTTGGAATGTTTGAACCTCAAATAAATTAGGTCATTCCCATTTCTAGAGGAAACAGACTCCGTCTGGTTAGAAGCAGTGCCTCTAGATAGAATAGGATGATATAGCTTTCCGAATACTCATTTGTACTTCTATACTTCATGTAAAACCTAGTTTGAGCAGAGACTCTATTTTAATTAAGTGTTTTACCTGTGTGATACATACAATCATCATGGTATAACCTTTTTGGTATTCTTCCATCATTTATGAGATTAGTATAACTTTATAACATAGTTATATCAATGTGCATTTACCTAAGTTGAGTTCAGGTCATGCTTTGTGGTTTTTTCCTTTGTGGATCTTTAGGATACCTACAGGGTCCTGGAATCCCTATTGAGTTTCATAATACTCACCCCTACATGGGACTCGCCCAAAACATTTTGTGTATTGTGCATACGACACACAACATTGATCTAGGCTGAGGGAGCATGGACTGGACGGTGTTCAGAGGCTGACCATTTAGCCTGATGTGATGTTGGGACAACTGATAGCGAGTTGTACCTACCCTTTTGCTAGGATTTGTGGTGGATGATGAAGGATATCCTTTTCAACCTTCCGTTTTTTTACATTGATATTTTACTTTAGTTTTTGAGTTGGGCTTGTATTCTGGCCCCTTTTACATTCAACACTCTTTTACTACTACAATTACTTCATTGTTCCATCTTGTTGTGTTATACTCTATGTGTTTGTACATGTTTAAATTCAATGCCATTCTATTTTAGGGATACACCTTTTTGGTACTATTCACTATCCCCTGGCCTATGGATGGAGGGGTTGGGGTAGTCAGGACACAGGCACCGGGGGACAGGTCGTGAAAATGTGGTATTTGATGAGTCAGTTCTACCAAAAAAATAGGACTCTGATCTTTGTTATGTGTAAATAATGTAAAGTGTTATGAGTGTGGTTTTCAGGTTATGGAATACAGTGTTGGTGCGGAAGATTACATATCCATACACCAAGACCCTAAATTCTGATTTCTGACTCAGTGCATGAAAACACTTATTGCATGTATTTTGGAAAATATTTTCTTATGATTTCTTAGAGTCTGCTCACCAAGTATAACATAATGACTGTGGGTCACTGGTTTCTTATCAGTAAAGCTTTGTGTTGACCACCAACATGGATTCCTGAGAGATAACATGATGATGGACGACCGAGTTACAAGGATCCGGTGCATGGCCCTCTTACTGTGTAGGCCTCTTCGGGTGGTGTACCAGCTGTAGCACCACCCGTTGGGCAGCAGTTACCGCCAACCACACCAGAAGACGGTGAATGCCGAATGAGCATGTTTCACGAGTTCCAGTGGAAGATACATATGCGTTTTCGAGGTGAGATAGATTATCAGGCAGTTGAGGACATGCTGGAGGTAGTGGCAAGGGTTTTCCACCTAGTTGACACACCAATAGTGAAGATAGTGATCTTAGCTGCTAGTCTTTTTAAGTGTGTGGCCATGAGGATGGCCCGCATGGTGGGGAGGCTTCATTAAATGGACTATTTGACAATATGGTACCTTTAGGTAGTGTACCAACTATATTACAGCACATTGGTTAGCAGTTACAACTGGCGGTACCAGAAGAGGACACAGGTATACTTAGTTCCTTACATGTGTTTTAGC
The DNA here is from genome assembly GCA_963277665.1 of Viscum album. NCBI lineage: Eukaryota > Viridiplantae > Streptophyta > Magnoliopsida > Santalales > Viscaceae > Viscum > Viscum album. The sequence continues at coordinate 919,995,358 of OY728139.1, forward strand.
ATCAGATACCCCTCAGGTTTCGAGGTGAGAATTACCCCAAGGAGGCTAAGGACTGGCTTGAGGAGGTGTCTAAGATTCCATCTATCCAGTGCACCATTCAATCAGACGGAGTTCCTGATATAGAGCCGTTTTCATTGATCAGCAGGATGATAACAATGTTTAGATTACCCAAATCTTGTGACGAGGTGACTCTAATGTGGACAATCTTGAGAACCATCCTTAGAGAAGGTTATCTCTTTCCATAAAAATATATGGTTTGAGTGTTACCTATATCTTCTACAGCTTCATCCAGATGACATTCTAGTATCTATGTCTTCATCGAGGTGTACCGACCATCATAGGTACTCGATGAATATAGTATGGTCAGTACAACAGGGATCAAGCCTCCAAGTGAGGAGTTTTAAAGGACTTATGATCCAATAGTTTTCCTTTATTCATCACTACTTATATTAGGGTTATAGATAGATCCTTTTTGGTTTAATGTTCTTTGGCTGAGCGGATTCCACCAATGAATGTTAACAGTGGGAAAGTAGGAAACTGATGCTAGTATTAGAGACTTGGGCGTGTAAAATGTTTCGGGAAGAGGAAGTGATAGGGATAGATGAATCTGCAGGGCATAAGACATTGATGTGGAACTAGGATAGCAGAATGAGGTGGTAAACATTTCTACATGTTACAACCACCACCCCAATGTGGTCCCCACCAGGCTTAGGTAGCTAGAGAACATGGTAAGGTAGTAGTTTCATGCGGTCAAGGAGTGTGACCCAAGGTCTCCATGAATTATTTGAGGTATGGTCTCTTTCTACTACTAGAAACCATATTATTAGACATAGGTAACATTCATTCCTTCAAACCATGAATCTTGTTCATGACCTTGAGTTTCGAGTAAAACTGAAGAATCGACCCTTGTGTTTGTAGATACCATTGAGATGAGACTCGATAATCACAAATATGTTGATGGTGTGATCTGACTAATGAGGTGAGAGTTTTGTTGGAAACTCTTGGTGGAAACGCCGAGGCCTTACAATGTTATTTTGTGTATTTAATGGTCATTCACAATTCATACTCAGATTGACTGTATGATGAAAAAAGGTTGTGGCTTATCTACAATGTTGGAATGGTGTCGCTACTGGAAAACTAACCTTTACTAATGGTTTGGAACCGTTGGTATAGGCCTCCAAACCGTTGGTATAGCCTATAAAAACGGTTTGGAGAACCGTAGCCATGTAAGCCGTTGGGATAGGTCTATACCAATGGTTTTTCAAAAACTGTTGGTATAGTTAATATGAAATCTATACCAACGGTAATGGAACCGTTGGTATATAAATTCCAAATATAAAACATCCGCTAGGATTTGATCCCAGGACCCCTCGTTTATAATTGAACGACTCAACCACTAACCTAACATGACTTTTGTGATCATAATTACATAAATATATATATATTTATTATCATAAATATTTTAAATTTTGATTTATATAATGTTCTCAGTACGAAGGTCCGATAAAAAATGAAAGTACATATACCAACGGTTGTTAAAACCGTTGGTATAGACCTATACCAACGGTTTTAAGAACAATTGGTATAGACCTATACCAAGGATTTTAACAACCGTTGGTATAGGTCTTTGGTTGGGATTTTCATTCTGTGAAGGATGTTGAATTTTGGGCCACTTTTCCCAACGGTTTGGACAAACCATTGGGAAAGGTAGACCTATCCCAACGGTTTGGACAAACCGTTGGGAAAAGTGGCATATTTAGGGACCTTTCCCAATGGTTTGGCCAAACCGTTGGGATAAGTCCACCTTTCCCAACGTTTTGTCCAAACCGTTGGGAAAAGTGGTATATTTGGAGACCTTTCCCAACAGTTTGGCCAAACCGTTGGGATAGGTCCACCTTTCCCAACAGTTTGTCCAAACCATTGGGGAAAGTGTCCAATTTGAGGGCCTTTCCCAACAGTTTCGCCAAACCGTTGGGAAAAGTGGCCAATTTGGGGGCCTTTCCCAACAGTTTGGCCAAACAGTTGGGAAAGGGGACCTATACCAACAGTTTTTGCAAACCGTTGGTATAGAAGCGTTGGGAAAGATCTAATTTGCAGTAGTGTGTTTTCCTTGGTCAGTGAAAAAAGAAACCCATGCGGTAGAGGAAAATCTCATGCAAAGGAGGGTTCATCCAATCACTCTTGAGTTAGCCAGCCATACCCTCATGGTTACATGATTTTTGAGTTTTCAGTCCCTAATAGGAGTGGTAGAGTGTGGGGACATCTTTTCAAATGATTTTTCCATAATTACCTCTCTGAAGGGAGAGGGACTTCTGCTGAGGCTGGGTACTACAAGAGATTTGTACATGAATTCTCTAAGGTTTTAGCACCCTTTTCTATATTAATGATAAAGGGACAACCCTTCATATGGACAGAGTGATTCCATCAGAGTTTTCAAGAGATGAGGCATAGACCAACGAGTTCCCCTATGATGTGGCTACCAGAAGAGGGTGTTGGGTATGTAGTCTACTACGACACATTAGGGACCCGAATTGGGTGTGTCATGATGCAAGAGTGAGTAGTAATCACCTACGGCTCACAACAGCTAAGAGAGAATGTGAATAACTACACTACCCATGACTAGGAGTTATCATCCATGGTCTTCGCCTTGAATATGTAGAAAAATTACTTTATGGGTGAATGTTTTACAGTATTCTCTAATCACATGAGTCTATGGTATACCTTCTTTCAGACAGACCGGAACCTGAGACTACTGAAATGGATTTAGTTCCTCCAAGACTATGAATTTGAGATAATCTATACTCCTAGGAAGGGAAATGTGATAGAAAAATGACACAGTAAGAGGTCTTGTCTACAATTGCTGAGTGAGGAAACAGAGTAGCTAGTCACGTTGTAGATATCTATTTTGGTTAGAGATGAAGCAGCATACCTCCTATCTATGATAGTCTCTCCCCCACTCCTCGAGGGAGTCAGGGAGGCGCAACATGGGGACATTGACTGTGAGGATCGACGTGCTCAGATATCCTAAGTATTGGAACCTAATGTGTTTTTTTAAGGTGGATAGCATGTTATTCCTTTCAAAGGATGTACCATGGTACCAATGGTTCCATGGGAGGAGGTTTTTAATGAGATCCATACTTCCAAATTAATGGTACATCTTGGAGTGGCAATGATGTCCCAGAACCTCAGGCTTCAGTACTAGTGGCTATGGATGACGGAAGCAGTGGTGGAGTTTGTATCACGATGCATCACTTGTCAATAAGTGGAGACTACACGGAGCTAGTAGAAGTCTTATTCCAATAGGAGATAAAGATTCTTGGGGTCCATGGAGGGAGACTATGTCATCCTTCGTGTCTCACCCCTATGAGGATTTTAGAGGTTTGGCTGGGGTGAAATGCAATCTCAAAGGCTAATAGGACCATTCATGATTCTTAGTAGAGTGGGTGAGGTGGTTACAATCTATCTTCTCCCACACAGATGCATTAGGAACATAATGTTTTCCATGTGTTGTAGTAGGGGAGATTCATGTATGATCTATCACACGTTATCGACTAGGGCTAGTTGATCTTTGATGATGGGGTGACTTTTACAGAGTTCCCGTTGGAGATAGAGGGTCGACTGGAGTGAGTCCTTCGTGGATGGTCAATCCAACTAGTATATGTTTGGTGGCAGTATGAGAATATCCAGGAGAGAAAATGGGAGTGGGAGGCTCAGATTTGTGCTCAGTACCCTTTTATGTTTGATATGCCTTTGTATTGTATTCTGGGGATGTAAAGACCTATGGGGTGGGGAATTTAGAGACCCAGATTTTCCATGTATCTTTTTTATTTAAATTTAATTATTTCAAGACATCCAAATCTGATGGCGCACGATTCTATGGCCCAAAGTGCCCCGAATGATCCATCGAATTTTTATTAAGAATTAATTAGCACGAGTAAAAAGTTTTCCTAAAAAAGTGGAATAACTCTTTAATGGTTTCCTAGATTATAAATATGAGGGAACAATTATGTTCAGGATGGTGGGTTTACCCTAGGTGCGAGTTATGTTTATTCAGCACAGGCATGTGGTGAGAAAACCCGAATATGGCATAATCGTAAATAAAACAATTAAATAAAATTATTTTATTTTTTAAATGCCTATAACTCACAAATAGTGAATTGGATTAAAAATATGAGACCACCTCCAAACTCATGTTGGTATGCTTTATATAGGAAGATACTAACATTAGTAGGAACAAGCTACCAGGGAAAGTTATTTTTTATCTGAAAATAAAATAATTAAGTGAAAATTATTTTATTATAAAATCCATAACATCTAAATGGTAACTCAGATTGAAAATATGAGAGTACCGTTGAGTTATTTGGGAATTTTTCACCTTATCTGGAGCCTAACCTCGGTCGACATGGGTCGAGGGTGAACATTATTAATTTATTGAACTTTTTTTTTATGGTACGTTCAATAAACATGCTTGCAACATTTTCTAACATTTTAACTGGTACACAGATCAAAAATATAAGGGAAACATTGAATCTGAAGCGCCGAGATTCGCTTAAGGGAGACTTTACTTTGACATCAGTAGGTCTTGAATTAAAGTTATGTTTCTGGAATTTTAAGAGAAATAAAATAAAATAATTTTCTGATTTTATTATTTCATTTTCTTTTAGATCCACCAACGGACAAGAGAAGTGTGGGACCAAGTGTTGTGTCGAACCATTAAATGGCTTGACCCTTCAACATAAGTAAAAGAAATGTTGGAGAAATTAGGAAGCTTTCAAATTAAAGAGCTCCATTAATTCCACGGGTCTTTACATACCCTCCCCCGCTTCTATTTTTATTGAGCATGGGGGCGGTACTAGCATATCTCCGCAAAGCAAAAAAGTGCTGATGGAGTGCTGAGACGCTGAACCCTTGGAGTACGGAGCCGGTTCCAGTGAGCGGTGACAACCGACACCGAAACCATGAACCAATGGCCGGTGTGCAAGTGGAGTAATTTGAAGTCTGTGGTGGGAACTAAGATCAATGATCCACATTCCAGTAAGGACGTTCTCTAATGGGTTTACAATTTAGGGGGTTTATTCATTTTTTTCATTTTAAATGATTTTCTCTTCCCTGTTATTGAATAATATGAAGAACGTTGACCAACCGACTAATGAGTTGATCCGTGATTCATTCATTTTTGCGGGAGGATGTTGTGGGGTATATTTGTAGTGGTTTTGATTCTTGTTTATTTAAATTGTATTTTCAATCCCTTAATCCCCCCTCATGTTTACAAGGTAATGTAGAGGGCGCATGCCTAACGAACTCATCCCAAACCGTCTACTACATTTCTAACCATTCTCCATTTGTAGAAGATCGCCGGCACAGCGGGACACCAACCGAGTATGAAGGAGGAGGCACACTAAAGAGCAGTGCAAGAGGAGGTCAGGGCTCAAAGATGTGGTGGTCATCAGAGTGGATTCCACCGGTCCTCCTCGGAGGTGGTGCGGCACGCTGCCATGCACTGTTGGTGAGCAAGAGGTTGTGGCTAATCAGCCATGGTAGTTAGAGAAGGCCGCGAGCTCATTGGCCGGCCATAGAAGGGAAGGGCAGAGATACTGCACGCCGCTAGTGAGTAGGACTCTATGACTGATGCTGCTGTAGAGGAGGCAAAGTCCATGCCTTTGGTGGGTTTCGCGATTATCAGGAAGTTCCCACACAGCACTGCCGCTTCGCAAATCAAACAGCCTCCTGGCCGTTTGAGAGTTTGGGATACCAGGGAGAACATTTACCCCCTTGTGAGATCGGGAAGACAACGTCCCAGATTCCTCTTGCGGGTCATGCCCTATAACGCCGTACCACCCATTGTGGCTCTATGCTGCCGGTACGCCAACTTGTGGGCCACCCCTTTGTAGGTCCTCCTTACGTTTAGGGCCGCCCTTTGCAATCCACCCAATACGGGTGGTCCCCCTATTTTGAATGGTCCACCCCCTTGTGGGCCAAGCCTACCATTACCTAGCCAAGACCATTTCATGTCGGGTCAGGCCGATCTCAGGCCCTACCGGGCCCAAGAACACTAAAATGGTCGTATCATGAGAACCGTACATATGTTTGATGAATTGCATGTGGCATTGGGATCCTTGGATGGAGAAGGTCCATTTGGTATAATCCACATGAGTTTTGGAGATAGTTGGAGTATGGCTAGGTTGGATCAAGCATGAATCTAACCGGGCCCCAGGATTTAAAATTCTTATAACATACAGACCGGTCGTTCAATTCATGTATCGTATGTCTCGTTGGAACTCTTACAACATGGAAGTCTTTGGGTTACATCTTTGGAGAATAGTTGACATTGAGACTCAACTGATATCTTGAGGGAAGATTCTATGGAACTCGAGTGCACCAGATGTGAGGAATCCAGTGGCTGGAAGTGACACTAAGGTTGGAAATAGATCATACAGAGGTCAGTGCTTAGTGATCCTGTGTGGGTCAGTACATACCGATCCTATGTGGTTCAGATCAGGTGTGGGTCATTGCTTAGAAAAATTGTTTGGGTCAGCGCATACCGAACCTATGTGGGTCAGATCCTGCGTGGGTCAGCCCTCAGTGATCTTGTGTGGGTCAGTGCATACCGATCCCTTGTGGGTGAGATCCTGTGAGGGTCATTGTGGGGGTTAGTTACCTATAAAATATGGGCGAGTCATATCCTATGTTGATCATTTAGGGGGTTATCACCTATCTATCTTGTGTGGGTCAGAATTCTATATGGTTATAAGAAGTGCCTCTTGACAGGATAGGATGATCTAGCTTCGCGACTAATCATCTGTACTTCTATATTTCACTAAAAACCTAGTTTGAGTTGAGACACTATTTTAACTAAGTCTTTTACATGTGTGATACTTCCTTTATTCATGGTGTTACCATTGTGGTATGATTCCCTCATGTATGAGATGAGTATATCTTGAAATCATAAGTATATGTATGGGAATATACCTAAGTAGAGTTGATCTCCTACTTTTTATTTTTTTCCATTGTGGAACATTAGGAGACATATGCGGTCTCGGGGTCCCAACTGAGTATCGTTACACTCAGTCCTGCAGGGGCATCGCCTGTAGCCTGTTGTGTCTTGGGAAGATGACGTACAACATTGATCGAGGCTGAGGATGTCAGGACTGGACGGTGCTCGGAGGTAGACCTTTTGGCATGATGTGATGCATTTACTAATGATCGTGATATATACCTACCCTTTAGGTAGGATCCATGGTGGATGATCACAAAGCATCTTTTAACCATTTGGTTTTTTTTACGTTTCCATTATACTTGTACTTTTTCTAGTTGGTCTTGTATTCCATCCCCTTTTACTTTCATCACACTTTTACTACAGCAGTTACAACGTGGTTTCATCATTTTGCATTATAATCTATGTGTTTGTATTGGTTTAAAGGAAATGCCTTCCCATTTTAGGGATACGACTTTCCAGTTCAAGTCACCAGCCCCAATCCTATGGAAGGTAGGCTCGGGGTAGTCATGACACGGGCCCTGGCGGATGGGTCATGCTATTTTATTTGTAGATTTATGAATTAATATCTAATTCCACTTTCAACCCTTGACATGTTCTATGGAAGTTGTCTTGTGTAAATAAGGATCATAAATGATTTTATGAAAACACAAAAACAGTATTGGAATCCAGTGTAATTATGACATAATTGTAGATATTTATTCTTTAGAACATTATTAAATAAAATTACCAATTAATGGTCAAATGTTTTTATATGTTTTACAAACAAGAAACAACAGTCACTGTATTCGATGAAAATATACATTCAGTAGATGTGAAGAGGCCTGAAGAGTATGGTGGCATTATACAATTATGTTTTGGAGTATGTAAAAAAAATTTTTTGAGAAGACAAAAAATGACATTAAATAACACATAATATGGTGAGATTATTTCAGAGAAAAATAGACTCACTATAATAAATTATTGTTTTGTCTTTTTTGTATACCAATGTATAAGAAATCATCAAAGTTAACCGTTTGTGAAAAAATATCCCTACAAGAATGTAATGCCCCGACCCTAGATACCCAGAGTCAGTGAATTATTACATAACATTGGCATGATCACAAAGGATCATGTCTCGAATAACCGATTAGTTTAGTAGTCTTGGAAACACTAGATATATTCATAAGTCTTACATTACATTATAAGGTAAAAAAACTACAACAACACATTGTCTTCATATCCCCTCATACTATCCCTGCAGGTCATTAAGTAATTACTTCTTCACATCCTGGGAAAAATAAAACATTGAAAGGGGTGAGCTCAGATGATCATTAAGGATAACAATATAGTAGAAACTTTCATTGATAAGCATAAACACTTAAAGCAATTTATAACTAAAATAAAATCCTTTTAAACTTGAACTTCAGCATAATATGGAAAAGATAAAATGAAATAATACCATTTAATTATTCACATAGATATTCTACTAGTCGAACAATCACATGAAATATCAATAACCACTTTCATAATGATGGAATTCATAATGTCAGACTATCATAACCACATAGTCAAGGCCTCGTGCCAATACTATAAATAAGATTTTTCCAAGGCCTTATGCCAAGACACTAGTTTGTCTCATGAGACCTACCGATGCATCGAGGAGATATAGCGGGCTCCACCCGTCACTTACTAAGTCCAATGCATTCCTCATATGAAGATTTTTAAACATAACATAAACATTCGTATTAAAACTACCATAAGAAATGTCAATAGTTTTTCCACAAACCATGAATGGTATAAAAATAGCACATCCACAGTCAAACATAACTCATTCGATACAATATGAAAGATTGTATTGTATCATTATAACCTCAATCGAGAATGATGAAGGATATTGACATAGATGAAAATAATCATCAAAAAAATTAGATTGAAATATCCCCCTTTTTCTTGAAATCATTTTAAAGTCACACTATTTGTCAAGAATCCATTTAAAATAGATTTTAGAATCAAAGTGTCCCATTCCACTTTGAAACTTTTAAAAGTAATTTTGATTTGAAAACATTAATGTCCATATAAATAAAACTTTAAAATCATTACTAAAACATGGACATTAATGAGAAAGATTTAGAATAATAAATCTTTAAAACATTTTAAAATGATTTTTTTAGTTAGAGTTCCTAACCAAAAGAGAGACACTTGAATACAAATAATTGAGGAAATAAAAACTTTGTAATATCATGAGAATAAAGGGATTCATGATATTTTATGTCAAATTACATTATATACACCACATAAAAGTTATTTGGTGTATAACAACAGAGAAGTCTCAATGGAATGTAAAGTAGGATGAAATCTCTCATAATGGTCGTATCCTTAGGTTAAGGATAAATCAACGACATTGTTAGGCGTGAAAAATATAAATACACTAAATATGATTGGATATTTAGTGTAAAACAATCAAAGGACATTCACACATAATCTTGTAGAAACAACACCAATGAATTGGATGTTTAACTCAACAAATGGAGAATGAGTTAAAATTACTCTTATCAAATTCATATTGATGACTTGAGAAATTATCAATGGAGTGATTATGTCTATCAAAATGATATCCACAGAAAAGGGGAGTGGAAATTATGACATAAGAAAATTAATAGTGATTCCACACATAATCTCGGAGTAAAATAATCAATGAAGTTTGCGTAAATCCGAATAAATGGAAATTGAAATTTCAAATTCCCTTATCAATTTGGTAACTTACGAAACATACACCCATGAAATAAGGATAATACAATTATGATGTAAATATTGATAAATTAAAGTATATTACACAATGAATACAATCATGGGAAGTACACACACCACATGCAATTAATAAGTGGTAAACAATGGAAATCTCACGGAATTAAAAGTGAGATAAGAAACCCCTTACTTTGTATTTTTTCCTTGGTCGATGGTAGGTTAACCTCTTGTATAATGGTGAAATAATTGTTATTGAATTATACAAGAATAATTTACCTTAATATGATTTCATATATGATCTTCTATCATTGATTTGTTAATAATATCTTAGTATTATCGTCATTTCGGGTGTTAACATACTCGTTTTCCTTTATATTTTTAATTACGTAAGCCGTGTTTGTTATGGATAGGTTGTATATTATTCATATACAGAATTATATCAAGTCCTTAAACATTATTTTTAAATAATCAAATGATAATTATACTTGAATGGATACGATGGAGAATGAATCTCATCGCTTTCGTGGAGACGGTAGTCCGTACGAACGCACGAGCGACAATATCATTATTTTGATGTTAAATTAATATATAATTGGATGGTATATCATATAGAAAGAATAATTATAATTTTATATTTAATATTTACATTAATTACACATCATTATTATACCCATCCAAATAATAATTTATTGAATGACAATTACACCACGACGTGGAGACGGTAAGCCATACGTACGCACGTATGGTGACATGTCATTCAAAGGATGGATAGAATACTGAATATGGTTGTAAAATATTTATAATAATATTTTAGTATATAGGATATACTGGATTAATTATTTTAGAATAGAATAACAAAGAAAGAAATAGTTGTAGAAGAAAAGAATTTCAAAAAGGGTGGTAAAAACATTATCTCTTCTTCGGGTTCTTCCTATTGATTTGATCAAAAGGGCTCCTTAGGTTGTCTTTCTGATAAATCTAAGGCCTCTAGGTTTTAGTGAGGAAGTTGAGAGAGTATTTGGGCAGGGGTTGGCCGAACCAATAGGTTTTTAAGGTTTGAAGTAATGAGAAGAGGGAGTGCCCTTTTATAAGAGGGGTGATGGGCACCTTTAGAAAAGCTAGAAATATTATTTTGTAATAAATTTATATTCGGGTTCAAATGGCTCCAAAGTGGATAATTTAAAGTTTAAGGTGGTTATAGGTCAAAAATCACTAAACCAATAGAATTTATATAGAGACCCGAAGCTTGACATACATGGACATTACATTACTTTAGTGGAATACTTAATACATAACAAAAACAGACACACAAGTACCGTAAAAGTTTAGTGTCTCTGGAAACTTGGAATGTAATCTTCTAATCGTGGTGAAAGATCTTCAACAACTCCCATAAAGATCTTCCCATTTTTTTCTTACCTAAAACCATTCTTTATATCCTGGGGAAAAGAAAACATAAAAAGGGTGAGCTCAAATGCTCAATAAGGGTAAACATGGATAAAATAAAACATACCATATACATTTGAACTTAAAAACATGAACATAATGTTTAAACATCAAAAGATTGAGAAATGACACAAAACATGGAAGTACGTAAGGAATAGATCATAAAGAAACATTAAGAATGATAAAATAGACTGGGAATAAAACATGTAATTGTGGCACCCATTAAGCACATGATATAATTTCCATATTAGCCAAGGCATTGCTTCCAAGACCATCTTAGTGGACAAAGTCCCTTTCTGAATCGAGTTCACTCCTCGTTCTAGTCCTGTATTACTGAACCAGTTTAACCTGTCGTTCCAGCCATGTCTATCTCATGAGATATAAAATCTTTATCCAATGCATTGGGGGGAGATATAGGTCCCACCCATCTCATAATGAAATCATTCTTACTTGTGCCACAAAATAAACATACACCATTCATAATAACCCAATAAATAAAATGGGTTTCATAAACATCATCCCATCATCACATAATCCATATAAAATAAATGGATATCATTTCATAATAAAAAAAGTGAAACCATGTAAATCATAGAGACATTACACTTGAAACATACACATGTGAAATAATGTCATCTTAGATGAAAATGGTTTTGATAAAACACTTTAAATGAATTCTTGAGGAATATATCCTTTTTTCTTCAAAATCATTTTCTTTTCACAAAATGTCATGCAATTTTAGAAGAAAAGGTTTTTGTTGAAAATAGTCATGAAATATTTTGATGGAAGCTTTAAGTGAATAAGGCTTTATAAAACCATAAAAATCTTTTCATGACGTATACCTTAAAAAACATTCTTATCATACTTTTTTCAGAAAAGTCAAAAACTTACCTCGTAACGTAAACAAAAGTAAGATTCTTTACATACCATGTAGTAAAAGTCAAAACTTGGTAAAAAGGAATTAAACATACATGAAACCCTTTTTAGGAAACATGGATAGGGATGATAACAATAACCCCAAAAAATAATTACGAATACGAAATCTCGGATAAAAATGAGATTTGCACAATTATCCCCTACCTTAGGTCCGATATGCTTCGTACGTATCTGAACCTCCTCTTCTTTGAAGTGCCTCTTTGAGATCTCCTTTTAGGGCACTAAAATTGGTCTTTGAGGAAGACCAGAACCTCTAGGATTTTTCTAGGGAAGTGGAGAAGAGAATTTTTCATGGGTTGGCCACGCTTGAAGGCTCAAAGTGGTGTGAGGAAGAGAGGGATGAGGTGCCCTTTAATAAGGGAGGAGTGGGGCACCTTTGGAATACCTAAAAATATTATTTTATTATAAAGCCAAATTCGGTTGTAAATAGCTCCAAATTGATTTATTTCAAAGCTAAGGTGGGTATGGGTCGAAATCCTATCATACTATAGAATTTAGACAAGTTTAGGTTCCTATTTTAACCTTATCATTTAGATTTAACATTAAGTTAAATAATTTTACATTTACCGTGTCTTCTTGTGTTCTTATACTATAAGGCTAATAAACTTACTATAACAAGCCAAACTAACCCCAATCTGTTTATTATTAATATATATAACCTTATCTAAGTCATTTGGCCGAACAATAGATTTTTAGGAATAAAATAACAATTAATAATATAATATTGTTTTTAAAAACTATTTTATGTCAATTTTGACACTATTTAGTAATTGATTTTTGTAAAACTCATTACAGAATTATTAGTTCGCAAAACGTTTTTTAAATCAATAATAACATGTCATATTAACCTAGAAAATTAGTGGAATTCATAAAAAGTCTCAAATTATATTTATTTGGTCATTCATAAATTACTTCTTCACATCCTGGGAAAAAGTAAACCATTGAAAGGGGTGAGGTCGGATGCTCAGTAAGGATAACAATATAGCAGAAGATTTTATAGATAAGAATAAACACTTAAAGAAAATTATAAATAAAACAAAAGCCTTTTAAACTTGAACTTCAGCATTATATGGAAAAGTTAAAATGCAATAATTTCATTTACTTATTCACATGGATATTCTACTAGTCGAACAATCACATGCAACATCAATAACCACTTTCATAATGTTGGAATGCATAATGCCAAACTATCATAACCACATAGCCAAGGCCTCTTGCCAAGACTACAAATAATATTTTTCCAAGTCCTTGTGCCAAGACACTAGTTTGTCTCATGAGACCTATCGATGCATCGAGGATCTATAGCGGGCTCTAGCTGTCACTTACTAAGTCCAATGTTGTCCTCATATGAAGAGTTTTAAACATAACATAAGCATTCGTATTAAAACTAGCATACGAAATGTCAATACTTTTTCCACAAACCATGAATGGTATAAAAATAGCACATCCACAGTCAAACATAACTCATTAGATACAATATGGAAGATTTTATTGTATCATAATAACGTTAATCGATAATGATGAAGGATATTGACATAGATGAAAATAATCATCAAAACAATTAGACTGAAATATCCCCCTTTTTCTTGAAATCATTTAAAAGTCACACTATTTGTCAAGAATCCATATAAATTTGATTTTAGAATAAAAGTGTCCCATACCACTTTGAAACTTTTAAAAGGAATTTTTATTTGAAAACTTTAATTTCCATATAAATAAATCTTTAAAACCATTTCTAATACATGGATATTAATGAGAAAGATTTAGAATAATCAATCTTTTAATCATTTTAAAATAATATTTTAGTTAGAGTTCCTAACCAAAAGAGTGACACTTGAATACAAATAATTTAGGAAATAAAAACATTGTAATATCATGAGAATAAAGGGATTCATGATATATTATGTCAAATTAAATTATATACACCACATGAAAGTGATTTGGTGTATAACAACAAAGAAGTCTCAATGGAATGTAAACTGAGATGAAATCTCTCATAAAGGTTGTATCCTTAGGTTAAGGATAAATAAATGACATAGTTATGTGTGAAAAATATAAATAAACTAAATATGATTGTATATTCAGTTTAAAATAATCAAAGGACATTCCCACATAATCTTTTAAAAACAACACCAATGAATTGGATGTTTAACTCAACAAATGGAGAATGAGTTAAAATTACTCTTATCAAATTCATATTGATGACTTAAGAAATTATCAATGGAGTGATTATGTGTATCAATATTATATCCACAGAAAATGGGAGTGGAAATTATGACAAAAGAAAATGAATAGTGATTCCACACATAATCTCGGAGTAAAATAATCAATGATGTTTTTGTAAATCCGAATAAATGGAAATTGAAATTTCAACTTCCCTTATCGATTTGGTAACTTACGAAACAAACACCCATGAAAGAATGATAATACAATGATGATTTAAATATCCATAAATTAATGTATATTACACAATGAATACAATCATGGGTAGTACACACACCACATGCAATAAATATGTGGCGACAATGGAAATCTCACGGAATTAAAAGTGAGATAAGAAACCCCTTACTTTGTACTTTTTCCTTGGCTGATGGTAGGTTAACTTCTTTTTTAATGGTGAAATAATTGTTATTTAATTATACAAGAATCATTTACATTAATATGATATAATATATGATCTTCTAACATTGATTTGTTAACAATATCTTAGTATTATCATCATTTAGGGTGTTAACTTACTCGTTTTCCTTTATATTTTTTGTTACATAAGCCGTGTTTGTTATGGATAGGTTGTATCTTATTCATATCCAGAATTATATCAAGTCCCTAAACATTATTTTTAAATCATCAAATGATAATTATACTTGAATGGATACTATGAAGAATGAATCTCACCACTTTCGTGGAGACGGTAGTCCGTACGTACGCACCAGCAACAATATCATTCTTTTGATGTTAAAATAATATATAATTGGATGGAATATCATATATACAGAATAATTATCATGTTATATTTATTATTTACATGAATTAAACATAATTATTATACCCATCCAAATAATAATTTATTGAATGACAATTACACCACAATGTAGAGAGGGTAAGTCGTACGTACGCACGTATGGTGACATGTCATTCAAAGGATGGATAGAATACTGAATATGGTTGTAACATATTTATAATAATATTATAGTATATAGGAGATAATGGATTAATTATTTTATAATGGTAATAACAATGAAATAAGAAGTTGAAGAAGAAAAGAATTTGAAAAAGGGTGGTAAATACATTACCTCTTCTTCGGGTTCTTCCTTTTGATATGATCAAAACGGCTACATAGGTTCGATTTATAATCAATCTAAGGAAACTAGGTTGTATTGAGGGATGTTGAGAGAGTATTTGGGTAGGGTTTGGCTGAACCAAAATGTTTTTAATGTGTCATGTAATGAGAAGGGGGAGTTCCCTTTTATAAGAGGGGTGAGGGGCACCTTTGGAAAAGCTAGAAATATTATTTTATAATAAATTCATATTCGGTTAATAATGGCTCCAAAGTGGATTATTTAAATTTTAAGGTGGGTATAGGTCGAAAATATCTCAAACAATTGAATTTAGACTGGTTTGGGTCATTATATTAACCTTATCTTTAAGTATTAACTCTTAGTTAATTAGTTTCACTTTTACAATGTCTCATTGTATTTTTATATTATATGGTTAATAAACATACTACATACATCCAAGAGACCCCCAAGTGGTCCATTAAAGATACACCTATCATGATATAAGTCTCTTGGACGAGCCTTATATTTTTAGGAATTTAATATCAATTAATAATATATTATTGTTTTTAAAAACTCTTTTATGTCAATTTTTACACTATTCAATATTAGATTTTTTTTAAAACTCATAATAGAATTATTACTTCGCAAAAAGTCAATTAAATCAATCCTAATATGTCATATTGACCTATAAAATTAGTTTAATGGAATAAGAGTCTGCAATTATATTTATATGGATATTTATAATATCAATTAGTATAATTTTTCACTATTATGGTAATTACTACATCATCATTGTGTCATAAATAAATTAAATTATTTAATGTATAAAAATTATAAATAAAATATCATTATCTAAGAAATATTTTTAGCTTTATAATTAATATTTATAATTGAATTTATCTTATGTTTAACCCTATATTAAAAATGTTTTTGTAAATAAACATTGATTTTAACTCTTTTAACTCTTCTGTGAATTAAATAATAATAAATGTCCTAATCTAACCCAACTGGACCTAAATGATAATATTTTATTCTTAAGGTTTTTTGTGGTCTATATAAACTTGTCCAATAGAATTAGGACATGTGTTAGGGTAATATTAATATCATTTTTATGCTTAATTACCCTATTTACTTTTAACCATGGTAAATAAAAGTAAAAAAGGTACTATTCACCAAAAAAAAAATTTCATCTCAATGAACAAATTTTTACTCCTTGATATTAAATGTATCTCTCGGATTTTCAAAATTCCACTCACAGAAGCGGTAAAATTATGTTTTATGAAAAATTCAGTTTTTTTAACTACCACTTAGTGGTTTCACTATTCATCAAAAAATGAAAGTTTCTAGAAAAATAACAAAAATTAGGCCTAAGATATATTTGATATTATGAATTCAAAAATGATGTCTATTTTACCAAATTCAAAAAATATTAGTTTCAATAATAAATTTAAAAATTAATTCCCATCGTCAAAACAAATATCGTGTTTTTAAGAGATAATAACTATCAAAAGATTGACACTTGTTTATGTCCGGTTTAAATGTGAAATCTCATCCAATGGCCAACATTGTATTAAATGGAAAAAATATATTCTAAAAATAATTTAAAACCACTAAAATAAATAATTTATCACTATTAATTATTTCAATTAAAAAAGTTGTTTTAATTAAAATTTAGTAATTTTCACTATTCGTCAAAATATGAAAGTTATCTGAAAAGTTCCAAAATTTTAGACTAATCTAATTTCGATATTATGAATCCAAAACTAAAGTCCATTTCGAAATAAAAAATTTTTAAAATTTCAAAAAGTAGGTATTTCTATTCATAACGGCTAGTTTGATTGGTTGTGGTGTGTTAGAATCTCGAAGTTGCGTACAATGCACATCATTGCATTATTCAAAGAGAAACGTACCATGGAAGCTTGGGGTGTTACGAAGAACCAAAAGTCCCCACTATCATTGAGTACATTTATTCCCCTTACCTCATACATTATCCAGGGTAATTAATCATTTTATTACATATTCAAATTAATTTTATTCAAACAAGTTCTAATACATTTAAATTACTATAACTGTTTAGGGTACATTTGTATGTTATATGTATCATTCAATACCCATAGACCACCTTGTTGTGATCTGTATTGTGAATATTATCTTGAGAGACTAGACGCATTATAAATACCTCCAAAAATAACACATGATCAGACTGCAATGTTTCCCATTACACTTGATGATATAGATATTACTATGGTCAATGACTCTATTATATCTTTTATAGTGTCTCCATTTAATATTATAATGATGAATGAGTTTTTTCATTAACAAAAATTTTCATCTAAAAATCCTATAATTATAAGGCCCTGGACTTAAACTTTACTTAATATTTCATTAAATGAATAATTCACATTGAGGATCTTTTTAGGTTTAGAGTTTTAGAGAATTAAGACATAACTATTACATTTCAAAAGATTACAAAGTAGACACTTCTACTATGTTTCCATAAAATAAAAACTCTTAAAAAGAAACATGTCTAGTTCCATGTTTTAGATAGCTTGAATTTCCCTTGATCCCATCCTTGACCCAATTCCACATTAAGTCCTGTGAAAAACATTTCAAAAAAACATGGGGTGAGAATAAAAAGCTCAGTAAGGGATACACAAAGAATGAAAACTGTTAGTTTTTCAAACATCAAGTAAACCATGTATACTTTATCAAAGTAATACCTTCACCTTCATGAAGTAGAAAAAACTCTTCACTGAATAAAATATCATTACTTACCCTTTTGTTACCAAAGATTACCATAAAACCCATATAAAGAACACATAACATATAAAGGTATCTTGGGACATAAACATACTTAAGTGGAATAACCATATGGTTGACTTCCACACATATCACTTAATAGAATAGCCATACGGCCGACTTCCACCCATACTTAATGGAATACCCATACGGCCGACTTCCATACCCAATGCATTGGAGGTTATAATGTAACCACCCGTCCTGGTATTCACGACACCAACCGTCATATGGTTTATCACATAACCACCCGTCAAATGTCTAAGTACCATTATAAAATCATAAGACATAAAATAAACATAATAGAATGAAAAAATTTACACATTCCGATCACAATATATCACATATATATATTGACATAACAAATCCATTATAAAAACCATTTTCAACACCAAAAATACATAAAAGAGTATATGGTATTTATTTCATTTAAAAAAAATTACGTCTTGTTGAGGAAGCCAAAAACCAAATAATACTCACGGCGGCGGAAAAGGTCGTATTCACCACACACGTTAAAAAACATTCCTTTTTGTCGTTTAGTAAAACGCTTCGTAGAAAAATATTCCTTTGGTATAAATGTAAAATTCAAAGGGGTTTATACACCGTATAAAAGAAAGTTGTTTATAAAATGAAATATGCCTCAATTAAAAAAGATTGAGACGAAGTCCCTTACCTCGGTTCCGACATGACTCGATCTTTCTTTAACGTCATGAATAATAAACTTGAGTTAATTTCTACTTTCTTAAGAACCTTTTTCAAGTTCGTTATTCCGTTTATATCACTTATTATCAGGTTATGAACACTATGTAATTATTTAAGTTAATAATGGTCGTTTTGTCGATCCTTGGTACACGAGTCAAAAATAAACTCTTTATAATTACAAGTTGTTCATGTGGTAAAACATAAATTATATCAAGAATTATATTCATGATGTATATATCATATATATCCAGTATATATACATTCATTTATAATATTACATAATCATTTAGAGGTAAGAAATGAAATGCACCATTCATGGAGACGGTAAGCCGTACGTACGCATGAATGTTACTTTCATTCCTATATCATACTTTAATGGAAAGAAAATAATAATGATATAAAGGTATATTATAATTCTAGTATAACATCATATATAATAACTTTAAATCCATCCTTTATACGTCCCACATATGGCATTAACGAATCAAATCACTTTGAGGGGGCGGTAGTCCGCACTTCCTAAAATGATATTATCGTGTTTACCCACAATGGAAACCATAAGGTATGCCATAAATGAGAAATATTGTAAATAAAGTAAAACCTAAATATATTATATATTATATATAAAAATAGTGACATCCTAATGGCCACCGTTGAAGGTGTTATATGAGTGTTGAACAATCATCGTTTCGTGAGGTAGAAATTCGCCATCCACAGAAACAGTATGTTCTTTAACCCTTAGTTGTAGGTGTGTGTTAGTGTAGCTCTAAAAATTCTTATAAAAACATCCTAGTCTATTTAAGATACTGTATTTTTTAAAAATAAATGAATAAAAAGAGTTTAGGGGATTGAAGAATCAGAATAGAACAAAAGAACACAATAGAAAACACTACCTTTTAATCGGGTAACTCTTTTTGATTTGAGATCAAAGGCTTCCCTGGAAAGACTTATTCCCAATGTGAGGCTTCTAGGAGTAATAGAGGGATGTGGAGAGACAAAATGGGCAGGGTTTGGCCGAGCCAAAGGCTTGATAGGTGTGGGTAAGGAGGTAGAGGTGGTGGCCTTTTATAAGAGGAGAGGAGGGGAACTTTTGGAAAGTAAGGAAATGTTACTTTATTTTAGAATGATTTTTGGATTTTAATGGTCCCACATTGATGTTTTTCTAGGATAAGGTGATAAAGGTTCAAAATCCACCCATCCAATAGGTTTTGGACATGTGTAGGTCTTAGATTTTACATTATCTTTCCATTTTATTTAAATCGTTAAATAATGAGGTAAACGCTGCATCATCATGGTGTCATAAATAATTTAATTTAGTTAATGTCTAAAAATTATTAAAAAAAACTATGATATAGGAAATAGTTTTATATTTCCAATGAATATTTATAGTAAAAAATCTGACTTATATAACCCCATGTAAAAATTGTTTTAGTAAAACATCTCATGTTTGTGTCATTTTTTACTTTAACATTAAATAAAAAGTGATTTATGTCATTTCCCAACCAAAGTGGCTCCATGGGGTCCCCAAGATTACCCATGGATTTTCTTGGTCGGCCATGACACATCCAATGAGGGTAGGACATGTTTCAGGCTCATATCTTATTATTAAAACATTATTTTTACCTTAAACTACACTAATTACCTCTAATCGAGATTAAAAACTTAAAAGTTACTATCCACCAAAAAATTATTTTAATCCCATTGAACCACATTTTACTTCTTAATGATAACCATGTATGTCAGATTTTTGAAATTCAAAACACAAAGGTGGTAAAATTTTATTTAAATGAAAAATCTGTTTTTTAAGTACCACTTAGTGGTTTCACTATTCATCAAAAATGGAAGTTTTTCAGAAAAATACCGAAAATTCACCCTAAGATATTTTTGATATTCCAAATTCAAAAATGATGTCTATTTTACAAAATTCAAAACATAAAAGTTAAATTAATTAATTTAATAATCAATTCCCGCTGTCAGAGCAAATAGCGTGTTTTTAAGAAACAATAAGTATCAAAAGATTGAAACTAGTTTAAGTCCAATTTCAAAGTGAAATTAATTCCAACAACCACTATTGGATTAAATAGTAAAAAATATATTCTAATTTCACTTTAAAACCACTTTAAAATATTATCTAATCATCTTAATAAATTAGATTAAAAAGAGGTTTTGAATTAAAATACAACATTTTTCATTATTAATTAAAAAATGAACTTTATCGGAAAAATACCAAAAAATTACACAAAGTAAAATTTGATGGCCCGATTCTAAAGAAGAGTTTTATTTAGTCTAATAGAATGTATAAGAGTGACCAAAACTATATTTAATAATGGTTCTCCATCAAATGTTGATAAGTGGACCTTTCGTAAAAATTAGAGTATATAAGCCTAAAATTGAATTATTTTCGTATTTTAAGCCTTTATCCTTTATTAGATAAATGTAAAAAAATTTAACAAACATATATAATCATATTTTAGTTATTTCTATCCATTCTCGGCAGTACAACAGCTACGTGTTAACTAACATTTATAATAATATTATTTTATTACTAGTGTGCAACGTACGATTTGAAAGAAACTCTTTGTTGTGTATCGGGTACGCTATCGAATATAGAAACCCCTTTAAAGTAAAATTAATATTTAATTAGAATATATAAATAAATATGAAAATGTATTATCTTTTATTTACCTGGGATGTTACATCCTTCCCCCTTTTGGGAATTGTGTCCTCACAATTTTATTCAGTTATCAAAATAAGTGGGGGTATTTATCCCTCATAACATTTTTAGATTCCCATGTTGCCTCTTCAACCATATGGTTTTTCCACAAAACCATTACCTAGTGAATTACCTTATTTAGTAACTCTTTCTCTCTTTGGTCAAGAATCTGGACTGGTTGTTTTTCAAAAGAGAGACTCTCTTCCAACTGAACTACCTCTCGGCTCAAAACATGAGATGGATCTGGCATATACATTCTCAACATCGAAACATGAAAAACATTGTGTACCTGAGATAAACTCGGAGGTAAAGCCACTCGGTAAGCAACTAATCCAACTTTTTACTGAATTTCATATGGTCCAATGAAACCTGGACTCAGCTTTCCTTTCTTACCAAATCGCATCACACTTTTCCATGGTGAGACTTTGAGAAAAACATGATCACCTACCTCAAATGATAGATCCTTCCTCCGGTTATCTGCAAACTCTTCTGTCTGCTCTGAACTATTTTCATGTGTTTCTGAATCAACTGAACTTTTTCTTCCATCTCTTCTACAAATTATGGTCCCATCAGCTTCCTTTCACCCACTTCATCCCAAAAAGATGGATTTCGTCACCGTTTACTATATAATGCCTCAAATGGTGCCATCTGTATACTGGAATAGAAACTGTTATTATATTAAAAACTCAACCAAAGAAAGATGTTGGTCCCAACTTCCCTGATAATCCATAGAGCAGGCACGTAGCATATCCTGAAAGGTCTGAATTGATCGTTCTGACTGCCCATCTAACTGAGGATGAAAAGCTGTACTAAAATTTAATTCAGTACCCAATGACTTATGAAGGCCTTTCCAAAAGTTAGAAGTAAACCTGGGATCACGATCAGATACAATGGAGAGAGGAACTCCATGTAACCTGAATATCTCTTTAAGATACAAATGAAAAAGTTGATCTAGATAGAAGGTATCTTGAATAGGAAGGAAATGATCATATTTAGTCAAGCGATCAACAATAACCCAGATTGCATTATTACCTCAAGGTGTCTTCGGCAATCCCACAACAAAGTCCATGGATATATTTTCCCATTTACACTCTGGAACTGGTAAAGGACGAAGCATCCCTTTCGGTAACTGCCGCTCTGCTTTAACCTTCTGACAAGCCAAACACTTTACAGTAAAATCATCAATATCCATGTTCATTCCATCCCACCAGTAATACTCCCGCATATCTCTGTACATCTTAGTACTTCCAGGATGAACCGAAAACAGGGAACTATGAGCCTCACATAACAACTCATTCTTCAACTATTAATCACAAGCCACACATAATATTTTCCCAAATCTCAAAACACAGTCATTATCAATGTTGAATTCAGGCAACTTACCCTTCTGAACCAGCTCAACCTTTTTCTGGAACTCACTGTCCTACTTCTATGCTTTCCTAATTCTCTCTGATAGGGATGATCTCACTGATACTATAAAGAAAACAGAAGAACATCCTGCACCAACAACCTCTATGCCAAGGTTCATAAAATCAAAAACCAAAGGATCTTGTTCCAAATGTAGCATGGTTAATGAAGCAATAATTTTTCGACTCAAAGCATCAGCCACTTTATTTTCTTTTCCCGGATGGTAATGAATTGTAGAATCATAATCCTTGATTAATTCTAGCCATCTCCTCTGTCTCATGTTCAATTATTTCGAAGTGAATATATACTTTAAACTTTTGTGATCAGTATATATTTCACACTTTACTCCATACAAATGATGCCTCTAAATTTTTAGAGCAAAAACAGCAGTAGCTAATTCCAAATCATATATGGAGTAATTTACCTCATGAGTTTTCAACTGACGTGAATCATATGCAATTACCTGATCATTCTGCATAAGGACATAGCCAAGTCCCTTCAATAAAGCATCACTATATATTACAAACTCACCATTCTTGGAAGGAAGTGCCAAAACTGGAGCATTCACCAATCGTCTTTTCAACTCCTGAAAACAATCATCACATTCTTTTGTCCAGATAAACTTAACACCCTTCAGAGTTAGCTTAGTCATTGGACTAGATAACAGTGAAAAAGTTTCAACAAACTTTCGGTAGTAACCTACCAAACCAAGGAAACTACGGATCTCGGTTATATTCGTGGGTCTTGGCCATTCTTCAACAACTTTTGTTTTAGCAGGATCACTAGTTATACCATTTTTTGAAATAATGTGACCAAGGAAAGAAATTTTTTGTAACCAAAACTAACACTTGCTGAATATTCCATACAGTTTCTTTTCTTTTAAGGTTTGCAAGATAACCCTTTAATGACTTTCATTCTCCTCCTTACTTTTAGAAAACACGAAAATATCATCAATGAAAACAACCAAAAACTTATCCAAGAACTCATGGAAAATTATATTCATATGGTCCATAAATACAGTAGGTGCATTGGTTAACCCAAAAGGAATAACTTCAAATTCATAATGGCAATATCTAGTATGGAACACAGTCTTCGGAACATCTGCTTCTTTTACTTTCAACTGATGGTACCCCGACCTCAAGTCAATCTTCGAAAAATACTGAGCTCCCTGGAGCTGATCAAACAAATCATCGATATGAGGCAAAGGATACTTGTTCTTAATAGTGATATTATTCAAGGCTCTACAATCAATGAAAAGTGTCATTGAATCGTCTTTCTTTTTAACAAACAAGAAAAGAGCACCCCATGATGATGTGCTAGGCTGAATGAAACCTTTATCTAATAACTCCTGCAATTGCTTCCTTAAATCTAAAAGTTCAACATGATCCATTCGATAAGGGGGTATTGAAATTGGATTAGAATCAGGAACTAAGTCAACAGTAAATTCAACTTCCCAATCATGAATAATACCAGACAACACATCAATAAAAACACCAAGATACTCATTTACCACTGGCACATCATTAATCTGAACAGTTCCCTTGTTTTCAACAATATGTGCAGGATAACATTCATTTCCATCTTTTACTAGTTTCTAAACTTCCTGATATGTTATCAAAATCAAGGTTTCATTCTTGTACACAAACTGAAAATCTTGCTGAGAAGAAACCATTTTAGCTCTGCAGTCAATCTTAGCATGATAAACAGAAATCCAATATATTCCCAAAATAACATCAAACACTACTAGAGGCAAAACGATAAGGTTTGTAGGTATATTTTTTCCAAAAACAAGGATAGGAAGGTTCTTATAATTTCTTTTTGTCTCATAGTTTACCCCGTGTGTTTTTACCATAAGTTCAGGATTCATATCTTGTGATGGAATTCCCAATTTACTAGAAAACTTCTTAGAAATGAAAGAATGTGTAGACCCTGAATCAAACAACACATTGGCATAATCTGAACAAACAAATAGTGTACCTGATACTACTTCATTCGACGGACCAACATCTACTGAAGTAGTTGCAGAGGATTTCACCACCCCTTTCTACTTGTAGTCTGGCTGCTTTCCCCCAGATGAGTTCTTCATTAGACACTCATTTTCATAATGAACCATTTCATTACACTTAAATCATCTTACCGCTGGCTTTTTATTGTCTTCCTGATCATCTTCCTTACAGTTATGAGAAATATGACTATACTTACCACACCGAAATTACTTTCCAGAATTGGATAAATATTCTCCAGGATTCATTTTACCACACTTCTCGTAGGATGGATATTTGTTTTTCTTACCTCCTTGCTTCATTGATGATTTATTCCCTTTTCCTTGCCAACTGGACCTCTTATTCTGTCATTTGTCAAAGAACACCTGATCATCGGCAAACCCCATTTCCACATTTTTCGCACATCGTACAAGTTTTTCATAACTTTTGAACTCGCGAGAAACTAAAGCCCTTCGATACTTCAACTTTAATCCTGAGTAAAAACGGTTGATTTTACTATTAAGATCTCATATGAAGTTTAGAGAATACCTTGATAGTCGAGTGAACTTTGCTTCATAAGCACCCACTGAGTCATCCTCCTGCCTCAATTCTAGAAATTATTTTTCCATCGTAAGATGAACCTCCTTAGGAAAATATTTCTCAAGAAACATACCTTTGAATTCGTCCTAGTGAAGATCATTAATCTCATCACTATCCCTAATATTTTTCACCATCGACCACCACAGATCAGCTTCTCCTTCAAAACTGTAAACAGCAAGAATAACCTTTTGATGTTCCGAACACCCCATGACATAAAAAATCTTCTCTAGTGCTTTAATCCACCCTTCACCTAGCACAGGGTCAGATGATCCTATGAATGATGGGAGATGTTGCCTCATGAAATGTTCCACCACTGAAATGTTCCTCTATGGTTGATCTGGATGATCTCGTGCATGGATACCACCACCATTTATAGCCTAATTCAATTGTGCCTTCACTGCAACAAATTGTTCAGTTCCAATTCCGACCATCTCAGGTTGCTGATTTGAAAGGTTTTCTTCCTCTTGATGTCATCCCAACATAGCTGCCTTGTTTCCTCTATGGAAAACCATTATGAACATAGAAATATCTTAGGCGAAGCAACATGGTAATCCGTAAATTCTATATCATTTCAATCATATTATAATTTAACACTTTTCTAACTCCTAAAGTTGTCTAAACCGACCTCTGATACCAACTATAAGGTCGCGACCTTAAACATTAATTAATATTGAATTAAATGAATAATTTACATTGAGGATATTTTCAGGTTTAGTGTTTTAGAGAATTATGACATAACTATTACATCTCAAAATATTACAAAGTAGACACTTCTACTGAGTTTTCATAAAATAAAAACTCATAAAAAGAAACATGTCGTGTTCCATGTTTTAGATAGCATGACTTTCCCTTGATCACATCCTTGACCTAATTCTACACTAAGTCCTGTGAAAAGCATTTCAAAAAAGAATGGGGTGAGCATAAAAAGCTCAGTAAGGGATGCACAAATAATGAAAACTGTTAGTTTTTCAAACATCAAGTAAACAATGTATACTTTATCAAAGTAATTACTTCACCTTCATGAAGTAGTAAAAACTCTTCACTGAATAAAATATCATTACATACCCTTTTGTAACCAAAGATTACCATAAACCCCATATAAAGAACAGATAACATATAAAGGTATCTTGGGACATAAACATACAAAAGTGGAATAACCATATGGTCGACTTCCACACATATCACTTAATTGAATAGCCATATGGCCGACTTCCACACATACTTAATGGAATAGCCATACGGCCGACTTTCATACCCAATGCATTGGAGGTTATAATGTAACCACCCATCCTGGTATTCACGGCACCACCCGTCATATGGTTTATCACGTAACCACCCGTCAAATGTCCAAGTACCATTATAAAATCATAAGATATAAAATAAAAATAATGGAAAGAAAACATTTCCACATTCCGATCACAATATATCACATAAATAAATTTACATAACAAATCCATTATAAAAACCATTTTCAATTCAAAAAATACATAAAAGATTATATGGTATTTATTTCATTTAAAAAAACATTACGGCTTGTTGAGGAAGCCAAAGACCAAATAATACTCGTGGCGGCGGAAATGGTCGTTGTCACCGCATACGTTAAAAAACATTCCTTTTTGTTGTTTAGTAAAACGCTTCGTAGAAAATGATTACTTTTGTATAAAAGTAAATGTCAAAGGGGTTTATACACCGTATAAATGAAAGTTGTTTATAAAATGAAATATTCCTCAATGAAAGGAGATTGAGACGATGTCCCTTACCTCGGGTCCGACTTGACTCGATCGTTCTTTAATGTCCTGGATAATAAACTTGAGTTAATTTCTACATTATTAAGAACCATTTTCAATTTCATTATTCCTTTTATATCACTTATTACCAGGTAATTAACACTATGTAATTATTTAAGTTAATAATGGTCGTTTTGTCGATCCTTGGTACTTGAGTCAAAAATAAACTCTTTATAATTACAAGTTGTTCATGTGGTAAAATATCCATTATATCAAGAATTATATTCATGATTTATATATCATATATATAATATATATCTAGTATATATACATTCATTTATAATATAACATAATCATTTAGAGGTAAGAAATGAAATGCACCGTTAATGGAGATGGTAAGCCGTACGTACGCATGAATGATACTTTCATTTCTATCTCATACTTTAATGGAAAGAAAAGAATAATGATATAAAGGTATATTATAATTCCAGTATAACATCATATATAATAACTTTAAATCCAACATTTATATGTCCCACATATGGCATTAACGAATCAAATAACTTTGAGGGGGCTGTAGTCCGCAGTTCCTAAAATGAAATTATCATGTTTACCCATAATGGAAACCATAAGGTATGCCATAAATCAAAAATACAGAAAATTTAGTACAACATAAACATATTATATATCATATATTAATATAGTGACATCTTAATGGCCACCTTTGAAGGTGTTATATGAGTGTTGAACAATCATCGTTTCGTGAGGCAGAAATTCACCATCCACAGAAACAGTATGTTCTTTAACCATAAGATGTAGGAGTAGCTCGAAACATTCTTATAAAAACATCCTAGTATATTTAAGATACTGTATTTGTTACAAAAGAAATGAATAAAAAGAGTTCAGGGGATTGGAGAAGCAGAATAGAACAAAAGAACACAAGAGAAGACACTACCTTTAAATCGGGTAACTCTTTTTGATGGGAGCTAAAAGGCTTCCTTGGGAAGACTTCTGCCCAAGGTGAGGCTTCTAAGAGTAAGAGAGGGGTGTGGAGAGACAAAATGGGTAGGGTTTGGATGATCCAAAGGCTTGAGATTTGTGGATAAGGAGGTAGAGGTGGGGGCCTTTTATAAGAGGAGAGGAGGGGCACTCTTGGAAGGTAAGGAAATGTTAGTTTATTTTAGAATGAGTTTCGCATTTTAATGGTCCCACATTGATGTGTTTCGGGTCTATGGTGATAAACGTTCGAAATCCACCCATACAATAGGTTTTGGACATGTTTAGGTCTTATATTTTACATTATCTTTCCATTTTATTTAAATCGTTAAATAATGAGGTAATCGCTGCATCATCATGGTGTCATAAATAATTTAATATTTTTAATGTCTAAAAATTATTAAAAAACAACTATGATATAGGAAATAGTTTTAGATTTCCAATTAATATTTATAGTCAAAAATCTTACTTGTATAACCCCATGTAAAAATTGTTTTAGTAAAACATCTCATGTTTGTGTCATTTTTACTTTAACATTAAATAAAAAGTTATTTATGTCATTTCCCAAACAAAGTGGCTCTATGGGGTCCCGAAGTTGACCCATGGATTTTCTTGGTCGGCCATTACACATCCAATGAGGGTAGGACTTGTTTCAAGATCAGCTTTTATTATTAAAACATTATTTTTATCTTAAACTACACTAATTACCTCTAATCGCGATTAAAAACTTAAAAGTTACTATTCACCAAAAAATTTATTTTAATCCCATTGAACCACATTTTACTTCTTAATGAAAACCATTTGTGTTGGATTTTTGAAATTCAAAACACAAAGGTGGTAAAATTTCATTTCAAAGAAAAATCTGTTTTTTAAGTACCACTTAGTGGTTTCACTATTCATCAAAAATGGAAGTTTTTCAGAAAAATACCGAAAATTCACCCTAAGCTATATTTGATATTCCGAATTCAAAAATGATGTCTATTTTACAAAATTAAAAACATATAAGTTGAATTAATTAATTTAATAATCAATTCCCACTGTCAGAGCAAATAGCGTGTTTTTAAGAAATAATAGGTATCAAAAGATTGGCACTAGTATAAGTCCCATGTCAAAGTGAAATTAATTCCAACAAACACTATTGGATTAAATAGTAAAAACATATTCTAATTTCACTTTATAACAACTTCAAAAGATTATCTAATCATCTTAATAAATTAGATTAAAAAGTGGTTTTGAATTAAAATACAACATTTTTCACTATTCATTTAAAAATGAACTTTATCGGATAAATACCAAAAAATTACACAAAGTAAAATTTGATGTCATGATTCTAAAGAAGAGTTTTATTTGGTCCAATATAATGTATAAGAGTGACCAAAAATATATTTAATGATGATTCTCCATCAAATGTTGATAAGTGGACCTTTCGTGAAAAAATAGAGTATATAAGCCTAAAATTGAATTCTTTTCGTATTTTAAGCCTTTATCCTTTATTATATAAATGTAAAAACATTTAAAAACATATATAATCAAATTTTAGTTATTTATATCCATTCCCGCCAGTACAATGGCTACATGTTAACTAACATTTATAATAATATTATTTTATTTCTAGTGTGCAACGTACGATTTCAAAGAAACTCTTTATTGCGTATTGGGTACGCTATCAAACATAGCAACCACTTTAATGTATAATTAATATTTAATTAAAAAATATTAAAAAATATTAAAATGTATTATTCTTTATTTACCTGGGATGTTACAATAATGGTTGATGATTAAAGGTTTTATGTGAGGTAAATAGTATAGATGGATACATTGGTGGGGTAAATGGAAGGTCATATAAAGACAATCTAGTAAATTGACCACAAAATAAAAATTAAATTAGCAGAGTACCTTCTCCCCACCAATTCCACTATAACATTTATTATCATTTCAACATCATGTAGATTCCACATTTAATTATGAAAATATTTATTACATTCTTAATGAAATTTAAAATTTATCGAACTTTTATGAAAGAAGTAATTTTTCATGATTCAATAAATGAGATTCCAAAGCATTAATGGTTTGGTGTCTTAGTTTTGAATAAATACATAAGTTACCTTTTCATAATAAGCCTATAAAAAGAGCCAAAAAATATGTTTAATAAAGTTAAATATAATTCTTAATTTCAAAATTGATTTATAATAACACTATATAAATTTAAAATCATGGGAATGACGAATTAGATTCATTAATTCCTATATCATTTACAGGGAAGACATTATTTCGAAAAAGAAGAAATTTAGGAGAAAATAGTTGACTTACACGAAGAATTTATCAAAAACCAACAGATGAAAGACACTTTTTATGAATTAATGATGAAGTAAAACTATAAAATCTTATCACATAAAATATATTTTAATTTTCCCATTATATATTTGATCTTATTTTTTAATCAATCAATGGATGTTGATCAATGTTAATATTGATTGAACAAAAAATTATTTTTTATTCCAATGAATGGATATCTAATCAACCAACCACACATGATGTGTATATTGAATTTTTGGACACATGAATCAATATTTTATAGATAATATTCAAATTATATGTTTCATTCATCTCTTTAACAAGAATATTATTATGATTGGGTGATCGCTAAATTTCGAATAGATCTGGGAATAAAGTCTATATTTGAATAATACAATACATATTAATTGATACAAAAGAAAATAAATTAAGGTGTATATAGATATATTTAACTCAAAAAACATTTGAAAACAAATATGATATTTTTTTCACTTTATTTATTGTGTATGATGAAATATAATAATAACAATTATCGAGACAAAGTTCTTAAATTTATGATAGAGATCATGAATATGGAAAAAACATGCATCCCCCAACAATTAATTTATGCAGGTAATTACAACATCATTAAATATATTTCAGAATTAGTTATTTATCTATTTTTTAGTGATATAAAAAATTATGACATCCATCATATGAAAATAATGTTGAGTTTTTTTAGATAAGTCTGATTTGTACATGATGTTGCAATGTATTAAAAAAATAAATTTAGGTTATTTATTTCTATGTTTTTGATCTAGTATGAGTTTTGACATTCGAAATTTTTTGTGTTTTAAAATATTTCTATCTGACTAGATATATATTGTTTTTATCAGGTTTTCAAGGAGATTTATAATGGAGGAAATCAATTTTTATAGAAGAGTTGAACTGAAAAAAATAAAATTGTTTATAAATAACATTGGCCGAGTTAGAGTCAGAGACATAGAGGGATGAGGTGGTAGATTCAGAGACCGAGTCGTAGAATGAGACAGATCCCAATGTGGAGTATGATATGATGAGTTCGTTTCTAAATAATAAAATTACTTGGAAATAGAGTAGAATGAAGATCTTTGTAAGATTGTGCGTTTGAAAAAGTGTTGAAAATTATGCACAATAATTTTCACTTAATATTAAATTCATTTATTAAGTGTTGGAGGTGTCTTATTTATAATGGACTCACTACTTTCTAAAATATATTTATATATAAACATTACTGGATGATTTATTTTCCAAAAAAATAGAAAACAATATTTAATTTATAAAAAATATTTTCATTGGATACATCATCTATTTGAACATTCCATGTGTATCAAATATTACTCAAGTGTGAAATCAACCCATCACCAAGAATAAAATAAACAATAACAACAATAACAAATATGTATTTACCAGTCCATGACATTTCTACACTAAAAGTATAAGGTATTACTAGTGGATCCAATATTAAATTGAGAGTCATATAATAAAAATACAATAATAAAACTTGATTATATATACATTCCCATTTTTGTGAATTAATAATAATTAATATTTGTTAGAGATCACCATCACCTAGAAAATTAATTCAAATGGATTTTAAATTGACATTATTTTTAGTAAAAAAAGTGAAATAATAAAACCAAACAAACACATTAGGATTATTTAAATAATTAAATAAAATATTCATTATTAACATTTTTAAATGATGTAATTTTAAAGACATAAATTAGATACATGATGTGCTCAGCATGACTAAAAGTATAAATTATCAGTTTAAAATTAACATTTAAATAAAAATAATTTTCAATCACTAAATTCTAAAAATATTCACTCATATAATCTTTATAATTTATTAAAATGAACCCTAATTCCATTATTACTCATATTAATTAGTCTCATTCCAATACATCATACAATATGATCAGTATGACCCAAAGTTTGTGTTTCCAGTTTAAAATGACATTTTAGTAATAAGTAAAGTGCATAAATAAATAATAAGGAAACACATTCGTATAATTTTTAAACATTTCTAAAAAATTTCATATGTCATTTGTGACATGTAAGAATCATCATCACCTCATCCTGACAAATGGTGAAAATGGTATGATACAAAATACATGTACTTATTCAAAAGTGACATTCATTTTAGTTAAAAAGAAAACTAAAATATTCAGAAGAGAGAAATATTCAGACTATTTTTGTAATTTGGAAAATGATATATAAATAATTTATTTATTTGTAGGAATAATTACCTCCTCAATATAAAACATGATGTTCC
This sequence comes from Viscum album, assembly GCA_963277665.1. Taxonomy (NCBI): domain Eukaryota; kingdom Viridiplantae; phylum Streptophyta; class Magnoliopsida; order Santalales; family Viscaceae; genus Viscum; species Viscum album. Next base: position 920,028,250 of record OY728139.1, read on the forward strand.
CAGTATTCCTCAATTTTTCTATTATCATTTTAAAATTTATAATTTAATACAAAACAAATTTACTAAATAAAAACTAGGAAAACAAGTTCAGATTGTCTTGATAATATTGGAAGTTGATTAATAATTCATTTTTTACATGTGATAATCTGTATCATTTCAAAAACATAGACGATTCCACATGTTTGACTAAAAGAAATTTTTTAATGTTTAAAATATAATTTTTGAAGAAATACACAATTGGAATACTCTAATCCCAGGAAATGAGTTCATAATGTTTTCATTCATTAGTAAAATGATACATACATCATTTAAGACCTAAAATAATCTTCCTCACAATAATATTACACATGGTATGACTGGCATGACCATCAGTGCATCTTTCTATTTGAAATTACATTACTTTTAATGAGAATTAAAACTGACATAATCAAATTATTGAAAACACAATTATATTGTCTTGGTACTTTAGGAAAATGATTCAGAAGTCATTTTTGACATGTAGGAATCAATCACACCTCAATATGATAAATATATTCCCGGTAGGACTCAATGTGCCAATTATCTTTCTAATATTGACATTTTAATACACAAATGTTTCCCTCACTAAAAACTGAAAAAAAACACTAATATGGTCATAATAATTTACTACAATGATTCATAATTCATTTATTATGTATATGAATCGGTCTCACAAAAATCCCACACAAGATGCAACATGTATGATTTATTGTGCGTGTATCTAGTTGAAAATAAAATTTTAGTAAATAAACAATATTGGAACACTAAAAATAGAGGGAAAAATTCATACTGTTTTAATAATTTTGGAATATGGTCTATAAGTCATTTGTTCATTTTAAAAATCATACTAACCTCATCTCAATTCAGGGGGTGACCAGTATTAATCAATATACATCTTTTTGTATTTTAACTGACATTAATCATAGTAAAAAATTAAACTTACATACATAAAACTGATAAAATGTTTTCATATTATATTGGTAATTATGAAAAATGATCAATAATTGATTTTTGACATGTAGGAATTTGTTTCATTTAAATATGACACATGATGTGCCAAATATTACTCATATTGTTTTTTATTAATATAAAATTGGCATTTTAATTCTCAAAAATTGTCACTCAATGAAAACATTGATAACCTGCTTATATTGTCCTAATAAATTGGGGGAACGATTCATAAATCATTTGTATTTTTTTGAATTAGCCTCACTTAAATCCCTCACATGATGTAAAATGTATGTCCTAAATTGATTGTTTTCAAATTAAAATGACATTTTAGATAAATATAATAGTGCCTTACAAAATTTCTTGGAAACACATTTTGATTTTTTAAAACAATAGTAAAATGATCCTTAAGTAATTTGAGACATTTAGGTATCAAACACACAACAATATGAGACATGGTTTTACTTGTATACTCCTAGTGTATCTTTTAAATATATCAGTTTCATTTTAGTTAAAACATGCATCATATCTCAAAAACCAAGAAAACGAGCATAATTATAATTTTTCTATTTTTACTCTATTACATTATTAATTTCATTAACATTTTGATCATATTGTCTGTTACTTATTTTTAGTTGATATAGTCCTTAATGATGAAAAATAAATGGAATGTGACATGTAAAAATAAACCAAAATGAAATCTAATACACAATGATCTAAGTATGATTGAATGTTTGGATTAAAATTAAATAATTATATTTAATTTATTTCTTTATATTATTAATAAAATAAGAATTTACCTATAATATATGTGAATTATTTTTCTTAAGTGGGGTTGGTGTTTTATTTTATATAGGTCTATGATTATTCACTATAATAGTGTTTTTCTTCTATTTTTTAGGCATTTTGATTCATTTAAAATTTTTACTTGTATCTAGGTTTTCTAATTTCTAGAGTTTTTTTCTAATGCGGTAGTGTGGAATTAAAGAACACTATATTATTCCATGTTTCTAGTTTTTTATTATGTTTTAACATAACTTTATTTTAATATACATTATCAATGCTTCTAAATTTGTTGATAAAATATTCCTTTATGAGTGCTTATAAAACTGCTCATAAAGGGACCCTTTAAAAGAATATTAATAATCTCTATTAAAGGCTCAATTTATCAACACTAAAAATGAACAGATAAATGGTATTTTTTATGAAATATTTTTTAGATCTTTTAAAAACCTTGTCCTTTTAACCTAATTGTGTTACTTAGCACTTTTTAGCATTAATAAAGGCCTATTCTAGCACTGTTAATGGCCTATTGTATTGTAGTGTATTTAGATATTGGATGAAATGATGAGAGAATTATTTATGGAATGAATAGGAGGATGTGATCAACATATACCACTAGTCTATTTATCTTACAATAATAGTTTACACTAATTTATCAAAATGTCTCCATGTAAATCCTTATATGGGAAAAGATATAGAACACCAACATGCAGGGATGAATTTAGTGAACGTAAGTTACTATAACATGAAATGTTCATGGAAATCAAAGATAATGTAAAATCCACTTAGAAACATATATGGGATTCCCCAATTTGACACAAGATCTATGAAGATAATAATCAAAATGACTTAGAATTTTTGATTGGTTATAAGTTTTTCCTATACATATCTCAACAGAAGATATTAATGATTTTGTAATGAATGTAATGATATGTCCCAGATACATCGTCCACAATAATATTCATGATCGAGTCGGAGCTATATCCTATCAAATAGTACCTCCACACACCAATTTCCAAGTTTGTAATTTATTCTACAAATACCTCTTATTGAATTACATACTAGAACCCAATGATGTACTAATCTTAAAGGTGGTACAACTGAAAACGATATCCCCTATGAGGAGCGTCCGATGATGATTTTTGTCCATAGAGACAAGGTTTTACACAACCGAACAACTCACCTATTCAAGGTACTATGGAAAATTTATGTATAAATATGTTACATGGGAACATGAGTAAGTGATAAAGGGGAAGTACCCGATAATGTTTTCACTATATAAGGTAAAAATAAAATTTGATGGATAAATTTATTCTTGGGGGAAGAATTTAGGGACCCAAAATTTTAATAATGTAATTTCTATTCTAATGTCATCAAATAAATATATTTAAAAGAGTACCCAATAAGAAAATTAATATCATAAATAATTAATGACATATTATCAATAATATATTCCAATAATAATTCCACATATTATAGTGGGATAATAAATTGAAAATAAGATAACAGTAATAGTAAAATATGGATTCGCTTGATCCACTAATATAACTGCACTCAAGAACAAATATGTAGAAATAAACCATAATTTAGATAATATAAAATTAATTTCTTGGATGAATGTATATATATATATAAACAGAAGAGAAAATATATGTGAATGGATAATGAATGAAATAACCGGTATTTATAAAAATAAAGGGACATGTCCCATTAGAATAGTTACCTGACCATTGGAATGGTAATATAAAATTCAAGAATAGTAATCTTGCTATTAGAATAGTAAAATCACCTATAAAATTATAAATAAAATTGAGGTATCTTATAAATATAAATATGATATATTTATATCATGATATATTTTAATAATTGTTTTCAAAATGTTAAATTAATTGTTTATATTTTTGTAAAACATAGAGGTTTATTTACAATATTACGAGTAATATAATTATTTAAAATAAAATTAATATTCATAATAAAATGTTAATAAATAAAATTTATGTTTTATAATAATTAAAATATAATATTACGTCACATTAATTATTTTTTTAAAGGGTCAAATAAATAATTATAATATTAAAATTAGTATTTTCTGAATCAATGAAAAATTTATTTAAAAGTTTTTAATTTAAAATTTTAGAAACTTATTCTCATTAATTTTATTTAAATTTTTTAATATTCATGTCCAGTAATCATTATGGATAAATTTTGGGATTTTTCTAAATTACCTGAATTTGTTGTGAATAGTGAAATATGATAATTTACAGTATTTAACATTATTAGCAAAATAAAAAATCTTTGGGGACATATTTGATGTAAAAACCCAATGTTTAGAACCCTCATAATCCATTTAGATTATTTAGTGATAATAATCAACCCCATTTATTATCTTGAGCCAAAATAATAAACAAATAAATATAATAAAAAAAGACACCTCACCTCCTCTATAAACACCACACCTCAACAACCATTCTCTTCACACCATCCAAGCCATTTATATTTTCAAAATTTCTATAAATTATCTTATCTAAAATATTTCACATGTTAAAGAGCTTCTAGTTTCATTAAAAGAACAAATTTTAGTTCTATAAAGTGGTTTTCAATGAGACAACATACAAGAGGTAAAATTCTTAATTTTCCTCTTTTAATTTATTTCCATTTCTTATCCTATTATCACCTACCCTATCCAAAGCATCATAAAAGATATTGTATCATGAATATGATTTATTATTTTTTTAATGGAACAACCATTATAAAAAATCTTTGTTTCTCCTTTTATTCTAAAAATGAAAACATCATCTGTTAAATGAAGGTTGACTGCTTTCTTGGACAATGAGTATTTGGTATCCACTAGTGCCTTCATGGTTGGTTATAAAATTATTATTATGGTTAAAAATTATTATAATATGTATATAATATCATTTTCCAAGTGAATAAACTAAAATATTGAAATTAAATTACATAAAATGAAACTCTTTTTTTATGAACTAAAAACCACCAAAAAAACTAAAAAGTTAACATTAGTTACTTATCAAATGAATCATCCTCATTCCAGGAAACTAAAAATAATCTGGGAAAAAAATATTTCTATTGATAGAATATAATTTCACTTATTGAGTACAATTCATATTTTATGAGGTCTTACATAATTATAATCAATATAACTAACTATAAAACTACCAAACAAACGCTCCAGGGCACCTCTTCATAACACCCGGGTAGGGGTGTTACACTAATAACATTAATTTAACTCTTTAATTGAGATCCATATTCCCTATACTATCGTATTTTTTGATGTTAGATATCATTTTTTAATAAAATGATGAATAAAACCTTCATTTCTAAAGAATATATTTCAAGGAGTGATTCCACCACTGTTTGTGATGCTTTCTACATGACTCATTTCATATAATTTATCAATAATAGGAATCATAAACCCATTTAATAATGGTGTTTTGTTATAAAAACATTATTATATTTCAATATAAATTCTTATATCATTTTATAGCTCTAAAATCTTTCTCATTCATTAGTTATAACAGTTTCTTATATTCGATGATTTTAACCACTACATGAACAATGATTTAACATTTCCATCCATAATGATTATGATAAAATAAATAATTGTAATATGATTTAAATATGTGTAATTTAATATTTTTTCTTTTAATTATTTAAATAAAAAATTTATGTCTTTACAATCATTAATAAAAAGAAATATTTTTATTCTTCAAAAATTCATAGAAAATGGATTTAAACCAATAATTTTGAACTGTCACAATGAAATTTACAAAATCTTTATTTTACATAGAAAAATATAAAAAACAATATTAAATTTATGGATATTTATAATGTGAAAAATATTGAGCAAGGAGTAAAGATAATAATCACCACACTGAATGTAGGAGAGAATAATCGAGACAATTAATAATCAAATTTCAATATTAATAATTATTTATTAAAACATTTATATTATGAAATATTTAAAAAATGATTTCTAGTAAGGTAAATATACGTGTGGATTATATATATTTATATAAATATAATAAACATAAATTTATTATATGTGTGGTTAGATAATGATTGGAGATATATGAATCAAAGGTTATTGTTTTTTCATCTTGATTTTAATTCATTAAAATATGTTCCTAATTCACCAAATTTTTATTTTATATCATCTTTATACAACCCATGGATGTATTTAATAATTTATTTCATAGAATTAAAGGAAATTATAATTCTATTTTTGGTTATCTAATTTTATGGATTTTGATTTTAAATTTACCAATGTCATGAATTTTTGTTGTTAACTCAATTTTCCCTGATAATGTTATAATAATTTATAAATTATTTCTGTGTGACCTTATTTTCTCACATTGTACTTAGTTTTATTAAAAAAACCATCTCTATGTTTTCATGGTTTAAAAAAGTCTATTATATTCATATTTTTAACTTTTAAAAAATTTAAATAAAAGAAGTATTTGCATTCTTGGATCAATATTTATTCACTGAGTGATGTTCTATCTTTTAGGAAAATATCCTTCTAAATTTAATGTATTATAAAATACCATTATTCTATCTGGTATTTTCTATTTATCTAATTTGTAATTACATTTTTATTTTTTCATAATATTCTTTTTTAGGTTTTGTTCTTCAGAAAAATTTGACATTATCGAGAATAAATTACATCCTCTCTATTAGATATTCATCTATTATTTACATATACTTTCATTATAAAAACATTATCCCATATTATTTTTCATGAAAAAAAACTTATTTTCCATTTTAATCTAAATATTTTATTTTTTATATTTTTAAAAGATTGTGGTAGTGTTTTTTCATATATGGGATTTTTATTTTAAATAACCCCAATATGAAAAATTGAATTTCTTAACAGTTTTGAATATTTTTATTTAACAATAATAACTTATTTATCTTAATATTAGTAATTTTAATGTATTAATTATTATGATATTTATCTATCATGATGATTGAAAAAATTGGTTTGGTTTTATAATTGAAAATTATTATCACAGGTGGCTTATTAAATCAGCAATTTAATTAAAATTAAAAATATATTAAGAAAACTCTTTCTATGACTTCTTGTTAATTTTCCTCATTGAAATTAATATTTATATCAACATCTTTGTTATTTTCTTTTAATAATCAAATAAATTCTCTTTGTAATACGTAATTTTGGAGAACAAATATTTGTTCCAACAAATCCATTTCTGAACTTAATCTTTTAAGATTCCATATAAAAATTTTATGTACCCAGTATTATCTCTATGTATTTTTTGTGATGTGATATATAAATGATTGCATTGGGATGACATATACATGAATTAAGAATATATGATATGTGGGTCTTGTATAACTATAACATCTGAAAAAATTTAAAATATATAGTGATTATTAATGGAATTGTTTTTATAATTTCAAATAAACAATGTTCTGAAAATAATAATTCAAATTTAATATTTTATTGAATAAAAAAAATGGATTATAAGTTAATTTAAAATTTTATAATTAAAAAAAAATACTCACCAATAATAATGATTACATGATAAATTTATCATTTTCTATTTCATTTTATATTAATGTTGTTTTATTGTATTATTTTGTATAAACTAATATTTTAATATATATTTATTTATTTGATTTTTTAAAATAATGAACAATCATTTTTATCAAAATGTTATTTCAAAAAACATTTTAAATGAATATATTTACATGATTAATAAATATTAATGAAAATTTATTTCCGAGAAATAATGACTATTAGAATTATTATAAAATATAAATTATGAATTTATTCAATACAAAAATTCATTTATTAATAATGATAAATTTAATAAGATGAATTTTATAATAATTACTTCATTTATTAAATTCGAAATAATGAATAATTATTTTAATATATGAATACAAAAAAATTAGTTTTATAAGTTTTTTATTTCAAAAATATTATATATATGTTTATATATATAGTATATGAAAATTTAAATTTTTTAAATTTTTTTTCAGTGACGAAAAATTATTGAATTCTTAAATTAAAGGAAATGATGATGATAATAATTATAATTAAGGGTAAAAAAATATTTTAAATATAATATTAATAATTATTATTCAGATAAAATATTATATAAATATTTGTAATTATGATTATATTATTATAAATGAGATGGAATTATATATATACGAATATAAAAGATAAATTAATTTGTTTTTTTAATTTAAAAACATGATGTGCTTATGTTAAAAAAAAATTCAGGTATAATTTATTAAATAAAATGTAAACTGAGTTAAAAAAGAGAATAAAATGATTTATAAAATGATAAGAAAAAAATAAAAGAAGAAATTAATATATATACGTGACGTGAAAAACACAATATAATAGAATACCATAATGAAAATAAATAATTAACAATAAAAACTAAATTTGGTTTGTGTAACGTGCACAAAATAATTGAGGGTCTTCGTTTTGTTTTAAAAAACACAAAAAAAACTATTAATATAGAAAATATCATATATTCTCATTGAATATTAAGACACATAATTTTTTTTACATATTTTCCAGACATCGACAGAACCCTCCTCCCTAGCTAATCCACACCCCTCAACTGGTTCATGTTCACGAAGAGGGGAAACGTTTCCCCCGCTTTGGTTTCAACTGGCAATTAAGGGATTAATTTTTTTATTATAGTTTATGTATAAACTAAAAATATATATACACATTTTTAATTAATTGTAAATATGTGAAAATATACCTTTCAATTTGGAAGTATGGTTTATTTCTGTTTTATTGTTTATATAAGTATATTTATATATGTATTTCATACATCTAAATTTTATAAAATCATTTACGGTTAGACTTATTTTTAATATATAATGATATATATATATATATATGTATATATATTCTTATATACATAAATACAAATTATTGGATCTTATAATATAAGGGGGTTGTCTATCTTTATTTGCCTAGGGATTCATTCTTTTTTCAATATATTATTTTATGTTTTATTTACAATGTTATATATATATATATCTATTTATTTATATTTATCTATTTATATTTATGTGTTTTGATAATTAAAATATATTAGTTATTAATTTTATAAATTTACATCCAATATATTTAATTGGTTTTAATCTATAATTATTTTGGTTCCTTTTATTTAGAAATTACAGATTTATTTATTTTATGTGTTAATTTCAAGTAAAAATTATTATTTCATGTAAATAATTAATTCCACTCATCCATTTATGTCATTCAAAAGTTAGATTTTCCCATTATCTAAGTTATTAATGAAATCCCTTGAATTTTTATTTATGTGTTCAATTATTTTATTAGAATTTATATTTATGATCATAAAATAAGAACCATTATATATTTGCGTGGATTTCTCTCAAATATGATTTTAAAATTTTTAGAATAAGTGATTATGACACGTTAAGATGTATTTAATATTAAATAATTTTAAATAATTTAATCTATAAATATATTATATTGAATATTTATTGTACAATGATTATGAAATGTAGGACCATTAAAATGTATTCTTTAAAATTGTAACATGATTATTAAATATGGAGTTACAGTATAGGGTGAACCCATGTCCTTAAAGGGACATTATCCAATATGGGCTACGACTTAGTGGCCTAAAATTTTTTTATGGTCAACTGAGTATCATAATGAATTCTTCCAAATACTTATTTTTAATTTTATAAATCCATGGTGATAGTTTAAAATGTTGTTATTTTGAAAATTTTTTGTTTTTCAAATTTTATGAAAATAATTATGTTTCATCATTTTCAATACCAAATTTTTAAAAAATTATTATGTCCCTCAAAACAATATATAATTATGGAATTAATGTTTATATTATATTTCTATAAAATTTTATCATTATTAAAAGATAGTAACTATTTTATATTCTTACTTTTTCATTCATAGAACAATTACAACGCCGTTCATGCATATGTGTTATTTATCACATCCACTAAGAGATGCAATTTATTTTCCATAACCACATCACATGTATTCTATATAAAAATTTATTTAAATAATTAATATGATATTTTTTTATAATGATAATCCTATAATGAATAAATTATACCAACCTTCTTTCCATAATGATAATTAAAAAATGGAAAAGTTACTCAAGAGTTTGTATGACTTACCATCGACATGATTGTAACAGAGTAAATTTTCCATATACATATGTAATGGATGTGTATAAAAGTATAATTGATATATAAAAGTGATGATTATTCCATTAATATTAGTTTAGATATTATATACTATTGACCACTTTGACTATAGATATCATTCCAAAGTCATTTTTTACTCAAGAACCAAATATTTTCATAACATATTATTTGAACATAATTAATTAATTGTTATGAAATGATAATATGTGATATAAAAGGAACAATAAAACAGAAAAATTTCCAAGAAAAGTAAATAATTAACCATTTTTTATTATTTAGGAAAATAATGATTTTATATGATGATTCAAAGTGAATGTATGGAACTTCATCTCAATTATTTAAATTAAGGAATGTATTTATGTGTTGAACCCATATTATTTTCTATGGTGTATATAAGACACATTTAACATGTTATATCAGGAATTTTTTATTAACATGAAATTAAATGTTTTTTAAATGTCACTGTTTATTGTTGAATATAACTAAAATGATTACAATGTAAAAGATATTTTGTAACTCAATTTCCATTCTTTGTGTTAAACATCTACATCATTGATTATGTCAGGATATGATTATCTATGAAAATAATTTTGATTATCCTTGGTTTTATTTCAACTTATTTAATTTTTACCTATAATTAATGAAATTAATAAATCTTTTATATTAATTCTTTTATTAGTTATATGATCTTATGAAAGGAATTTTAAAGTAAAAACTTTATTTTAAATTTTTTAATTTTTTTTGTCCAAATCATTCTCTTTCATGTCTATTTTATTAAAAATAATTTTTAAGAATGTATTTAGAAGGGAATAAATTCATAAAATTTTATTTTTCAAATTTTATTCATATGTTTCAATGTTCTATGGAAAAAAATAATTTAGAAATGTTTTTTGAAATGTTTAATGATTGTTTCGAAAATGGATTTTTTTATTTCAATAACTTGATATATTTTCCGATGAGTGAAAATGAATTTCTTTTAGCGATATCTTGAAAATATAAATAGGTTTTTTGTTATGATTGTACTATGGTGCTTTAATATTTTATGGGTACATCTGTGATAAACTAATGATATGTTATTCAATGATAATCTAAGGGTTGGTGGTTACATTATAACCTCCAAGGCATTGTGTTCGGATGTAGATCGTATGGTTATTCCATCTGTAAGAGTTACATGTACCTAATTCAACAAAATTTTCATTAAATTCGAGTATAATTATTTCACATGATTATTAAATATAAATATTATATTTTTTATTATGAGTTTTAATGAAAGTCACATGAATTCAAAAGGGTAATAAAATGATCTTTTCTAAAAGATGATTCCTTTTTCAGTTTAAAAATGTGTGTTTAAAAGAAAAATTTTTTATGGGTATTCACCGGACTACTAGTTTTCAATATTTTACGTTTCTTACTAAGGTTTTTGTACTCGCCCAATGTTTTAAAACATTTTTCATAGGTCATAAATTTTTAAGGAAAATGAAATTTTTATTATTAATGTATTGAATATATTCCATGATAATAAATCATTTTTTTATTTTAAAAGGTTATAGTATGGTACCAGGAAGACCAACTAGATGTGATGCTTCTGACTATTTATTAAAAAAGGAATAGAGTACAGAGGAGATAGGTGGGGTCAAACAAAGGGGCTTGCCCTCATCCATCAAAACACAATGTCATAGATCATAAAATCTTATAGAATGGTGAAAAATGGAAATTAAGTATAATTTTCCACATGTAATTTATCGATTTAATTTTTAATATGTTTTTAAAATTCACTAAAACTATAATCCAAAAAGATCTAAAATGTTAATTCTAGTTCAAAAACACTAGAATATGTAATGTTTAAGGCCAAATCCTTACTGATAGAATATCATTAAAGGAAAAATCATGCAGTAAAATTCAAATAAGAACTATATAAATGATAGTTGTGTTTTTTGATGTTATAATGGAATGATTTTATTAGATGTAATGTATGCAAATAATTTTATTATATAAATATTATATAGGGTATATAGTTCATTGGTATAATACAAATATACATGTTTCCCATTTGGAATTAACAATATATAACTATAATATTGATATTTTATTTACATGTTAAAAATATTAATTTTCATTAAATGTTTTTAAAAAAAATTTAACAATACTTTTATATAAAAAATATATAATAATTTTCTTGGGAGAACAAGATTATTCTATAGAAAATATATTCTTTACAGATATTTTTAGAAATTAATTACCATTTAAAAAATGGAATCGATAGAATGTATTGGTAAAATAAAAGGAAATATTTTATAAATAAATTAATTGAATCCAATAAAGAATTAAGTAATTTAATGGAATAAAAATTTAACTGATCATGGCCAAGTAGAAAATTAAAAAAATATTATATATTTTATATTTTTATTTAAAGGATATTTTCCTCATTCACAGATTGTTATATTAAATTTAATTATATATATATATATATAAATTATAATTCATATACTGATTATTACAATCTATGAAATTTTAGAAAATGAAATTTCATTCATAAAAATATATTTTTCTAAAATGTATATCTTTACATTTGGAATTATTATTTTATCACTCAAAATTTACCATAGATAGAGGATGATTTTTAAGTTTTAAATTTAAAAACAGTAAAAAATACATGTTATCACAAATGTAATGGTTTTTGTTGGCATTAAAAATTATTTATAGTAGTTAATATTAACAATGTAACTTCTATGAAGAAACATTTTTTCTATGAACATTATGTTTTCATTGGAAATATAAAATTTACCATAATTATAAATATAATTATATTAAAAAAATTAATCATTTAAAATATACATTCCTAAATTAGGTATGAGGTGATATCTTATATTTTTTTGGTAAAACCATTACAATGGATAATATTTAACCATGATAAAAGATGTAAAGATGGTAAATTTAACTAGCTCAAATTCAATGTATTTTGATTAATATTTAAAAATTATGTAAGTTATTTTTTTGGTGTGTGAGTAAATACAATTTTAATCTCCATCACTTCCATCCTAAATCACATAACTCCCGTGTTATTCACTATTTACCCTTCACATAACATATGTTTCAAAAGAAATTTTCATCAGCTTTACCTATAACATGATATCTCTTCCACCAATTTGTAATCACTAATATATAAGATCCCAACCATTTCTAGAGTTATCTCGGCTGAAAATGTATGTACCTTTTATTTTATTTATGTTCCTTTTGTTAGAGTTATGACTTAGGGTGCATTTGGGAAATGTTTATTGAAAAGTTTGAGAAAAGAGGACTATGCATGGTTGGTACATAGTTAGAGTAAACCATGCACCCATCTCGACAAACCATGCACCCCAAACAGTAAGGGCCACATGGTGGGTGCACATTTTGTTAAATTGTACATGGTGTTTCTTTTCACCCAAATATTTATTTTAAAATCCCATGAACCCATGAAACACCTTAATTTTGACCTTTCTTCTGGACAAAATGATTTTGGGATATTATTAATCTTTATAGAGGGGTTCTAATTCCATATGTCCTCTATTCATCATGATTCAAAGCTTGTATCGATGATTCTCTTTTTTCTCGATAATTTGTTCTCATACAAACCATATACCAGCTATTATTCCTTATAATGTCAATACATTGGTGGATTTTATCCCCTGGTTCAATATATCTAAACCATTTTGGTGAAATATTGATTTATGATTGAAAATATACATCTTGATTGATTAGATCTTGATATTTATGATCTCTTTTAGGGATTATGGCTGAGAAATTTGATCTATGTTGTTTTGGTACACATATTTTTGGGATTTCATTTGAGTAAAATATTTTGATCAAATCGATGTGGGTGGTATATTTTCAAAATCCCTCAGTTATAATTTATTCCTATATATTTTGTTTTTATGGTATCCATATTTTTTTGAAATTGAGAACCCTAATTGAATTAATTAATATAATTAATCAATTAGTAGTTAAAATTGTCAAATTGATGGAATTAGGTTTTGTTGGATGAGAGAATTAATTTTGAGAATTAATTTTGATGGTTTGAGAGAGTTGGGATGTTTAATTTGAATGATAAATAATGATAATTAATTATTTAATTAATTATCAATGTAAGTTATCAATATATTGGGTAAAAATAAATGTTATGTAATTAGAATTTTTTTCTGGTCAACTGTAATTAATTGGTAATATAATTATAGAATGTTGATAATTTTAACAGTTAATTGATTATAGAATTAATTAACAGTAAATTGATGTTGTTAAAGAGTTGTTGAATTATTTAACATACCTGATTAATTTATTTATGAATTAATTAATGTATCATATTTTCAGTTGTTAGACAATACATTCTACACCAAAGGTATTTGAGGTGTTAAACATGAAATTTTTAATTAATTGGATTCTGGGTGTTAGACATGAAATTCTTAAACAATAATATAAATAAATTAATGGGATTTTGGGTGTTTGACATGACATTATATTCTAGTTGGATTGTGGTGTTATACACAACATTATGCCCCAACTAGATCTATCTGTATTGTTAAGAATTTGGGAGTTTGACATGGCATTCTAAACCAATGGGAAATAATAAAAAATTTGATTTTTGAGTTATTCACGGATTTCTACAATAATGTGATATTGGGGATAAGACATGACATTCTACACCGATGGGATATTGATTGTTAGACCTGGAATTCTACACAATTGTTGTTGAATTGATTTGTTTTATAGATTTACAGTGGTTGCCTAATGAGTTGTACTCACAACCTATTCAGGATACATGATGGATAATATAATATAATTTATTGTTGCAAGATATGTTATGTGAAAAGGGATTGAGATGGATTGTGGATTTTGGTTGGGAATTGGATGAGGGAGACCAATTTGGTTTGGGACCCTCTTTGGAGTCATCTGTGTCATAATATTTAGTAAATGTTTAAGAAATTTATCACTTATATTGGCATGCAATGTTTTCCATTTCAAATGAGAAATTTATTTCCTATTTTAGTTATTTTGTTTACATTGTCATTGTTTATATTTATATATTTTTCTATTATTTCTTATTTATATCCAGTGGTGTTTTACTCTGAGAAATGAAAGTTTTATCCCAATGTGATTGACTTACCTAAGCCTCACTGCTAGTAAATATGATATAGTGTATGGGGAGGAATTCCTGAGGTCATATGGTAGTCCAGAACACTACTCTGGTGCATGGGGAAAACCCATGTACTCACGGTGGGAATATTGCTATTGTTTTTTTTGTTAATGTTGAATGTTATTTCACATTGGGGATGTCCTTATTTTATGTTTTCATAATTTTTATTGAGATTTATGAAATTATTGAGGCTTGATTTGTGGACCAGAATGGAATGAGAGTTCAGTCTACATGCATCTTCTAGGAACATAGTATTATTGTGATATGAGTCATTATAGTCACTCACTAGAAAATAGGTTTTTTGTATGTTTTTGATATGAGAATATTTTCCATTTATTTTGAAATTGAATTGAATAAAGTGTCTAATATGAATTAGAATATAGAAAAATGATGAAAATATGTATGGGTGATTGTCTAAATGAAAATATTTATTTATAGAATTTGGTTACCATTGTTAGCCAGACCAAGCTGTAGGTTGGTCAAGGGTAGAAATATCCCTTGGTGTTCTGACCATGTGGTGGGGGTTGGGTAAAAGTATTGCTGGGGCATGTAGCAGTTTTTCCCAAATTTAAATGTGATAAAGTTTAGTATGAGTCCTAATATGTGTGTTTGGAATTATATAGAAATTTTTTTGTGAAGGATCTAGTTGAGAGTATGACTGGAATATATGGAAATTGATGATCCTTTATGGTGGAACCTGTAGAAATGATATTACTGAAGGAGAAAAAATGAGAAACATTATGAGAGATAATCACTTATTTTGTGAAATGGAAGGAAATATACCCATGACAGGTTGTGAAGAACATTTATGATCTAAAACTAGAGTTTCAGTTTCAGAAACCTCCTAATTTCACTAGAGATGGTGGACTTAAGGGATCTAAGTCATGGATACAATATATTTGTACTATACTATACCAACAAGAGACTAATATTTAGAAAAGAGTGATGCCTACAGGTTACATGTTGGGAGGTTAAGAGAAACATTCATGGGACATCCAGGAACGGACTAGTTAGGCTGATATTGTAGATTTGATTGATTTTCAGAAGATTTTTGTTGAACACATGTACCCATATACACTGAGGAAGAAAAGATCATTAATGAGGTGGACTCTGGAGAATCAATCTGTGAAGGATTGTGTTCGATAATTTACAAAAAAATAGTGTTTTATCTCGCATTGGGAATAGAGTATTATACATCGACAAGATGATTTTATGATTGATATAAATGTGAAATTAAGACTCAAGGGAAAATATTTATGCTGGGCAATTTTATGGAAGTATTAAATCAATCTCTCAAATTTTAGGAGAACATGAAAGATTCTTTCAGTGGAGGAAAATTGATTCCTTTTGGATGGTCAGGTGGTTGAATTTCTAGGGAAATAAGAGAAATTAATATAATGTTATCCAGATGAGTAGGAAACAGATTATCCAGTTAGAGGGATTATTTATATAGGATCTTACCCATGTTCCCTACTTCTAGTGTAGTGGGTATGAACCTTATCGTATGAACTATTCACGACCACTAGTGGAGTTCCGATCTAATGACAAGATGGAATATCTACAGAGGTTCTATAGAAACCTAAGGTATTCAGGTACTGAGGGTGTAGCTAAATAGAAATTGTGTGTGGGAAGGGGTTTGTATGCACCAAATTAGCGTGGAAGATGGATTTCTACTAGCTATTGTGGTGGAGGCAATGAACATGTTGCATCCGAGAAAGTAAACCCATAGCAGTAGAGTTTTTCTACTCATGGGAGTAAGACCTCATCATAGGGAATTGTTACATGATAGTTTCATATTGTGCATCCTACACTTGTGGGTAGCGAGACTGGACCATCAATAGTGAGAGGTATTATTCTTATAGATTCAATATTTTAGAGGGACTGATTTGATATGTGTGCCTTTGATTCCATTATATCTACTAATCATTTTAACAGTTTGATCATGGAGGTTGAGTTTGTGGGTAGAGTAATGATGTTAGATACACCTTTGGGTGTATAGTCTAGAGACAACTATTTGTTCTAGGGATGTTCTCTTGAGATTATGGAGTAAAGTTTTCTATGGAATTTCTATAATCATTATTTGAATGGTTTTTCCCTATTTATGATTATGGATTGGATAATTTCATACCAAGGACACATTGATTTTTACTATAGGAGAGTTATGTTTACATCTAATAAGGGTGACCATTTCATTCACCATGGAGTGTGGGATATTTTGGTGGGATGAGCAGGACCAATTAATCAGCAACTAGGAGATCTCACAATCCATCATTCTACAATTTTATTGAATGTCAAAGGTGTTAGGAATGATATCCTTCCACAAATAGTAGACCACATTTTGGATGTCGTTCCAAAATAATTTTCATCGATTCCACCTTAGAGAGATGTGGAATTAACTATTGAAATAATGTCAAGGGTGGATCTAGTATTTATTCCACTTACAAAATGGAACTGGTGGAGCTTCACGAGGTTAAATTTCTGCTGGAGGGATTTGTAGATAAAGGATTTTACCATTTGAGTAGGTTACCTTCTGAATCACATGTGTTGTTGGAAAATAACTCTTACAGGATTTAATTTTTTTGTTAATTACTAGAAGTTTTATAAGATGAATGTGATGAACCGATATCCTCTTCCACATATCAATGATCTTTTGACTAGTCAATGGGGTATTGTGTGTTCTCGAAGATTGACTTCAAATCAGTCTATCATTTTTTGAGAGTTCAGACTTCAGATAAACCAATGAAAACTTTTAGGAGATGATATTCCATTTTTATGTTTGTCATAATGATATTAAGGTTGATAAATGAACCAGAATTTTAATATCCTTGAAGAATAGAATATTTTGTTCTTATCTATATCAGTTTTTCGTGGTGTCTATGGATGACATCTGGGTGTACTCCAAGACTAATGGGGATCATGATTGTTATATTGACATTATCTTCAGTACAACAACAGAGCATCATTTATTCTCTAATATGTATAAGGGTTAGTTTTTTATTCTAGGTACATTTATTGGGTCACATCATCATGGAGTCAGGAATGATAGTGGACCAAGGGAAGGTTCAAGTAGTAGTTTCGTGGGATGATCCCAAGAATATTTCTAATATCTAAAAATTTATTGGATTAGTTGCATATTACAAGAGGTTTATCTGGTACTTTCCTGATTGTATGTACTGACTTTAGGATTGACCCAGATGGGGATAAAATTTGAGTGGATGGAATCATGTGACAATGATTTCTAGGTGGTGAAGAAGTATTTGACATTTGTGCAAATTTTGTTCCGACAAGAGTCAGGTGAGGATACTGAGTTTGGAATATGGGTCTCGGTAGTTGAGGCCTCATGAACAAAATTTCCCTATGTAAAACATAAATTTGGAATCAGTGGTGTATTCATGGATGTTTTGGGAAACTATCTCCTAGGAAAAAAATTACCTTTTATATTGACCATATGAGCTTGAGCATTATTTTCATGAAGAGAGATTTGAATCTTTTGTTTTGGATATGGTTTGAATACTTGTAGTCTTTGGACATTGAACTATAATATACACCCAGGATGGAAAATTTTGTGGTTGATGCATTGAGATGTAAAACACTAACTTATATGATTTAGGAGTCGATTGAGTAGTGGATTTTGATAAATTTTGATGGATGAAATGCATGTACTGTTTCAGGAGTGTTAGAAACAGATGACTCTGGTTTTATTTAAGGTGTTCTCTACAGTTTTGAGATAGATCAAATATATATAGTATGAGTATCTAGTGTGAATAGACTTAAGGGAAATTTTTGAAGGTGGCGAGACGCCATTTGATTATTTGATAGATGAGTAAGAGATCATCTATGTGAATGATTGAGTTGTTCTTACTATGAGAATGTGGGAGGATCTCATGTAAGAATTTCATGCCTTTGAGTGGGTGGTACCTCTAGGTTTGACAAAAAAATACCATAAACTATAAAAATTGTTCTTATTGCTTGGTTCAAGAAATGAGGTCGCTGGATTCATGACATGATGATTCACGTGTAAATAGATGTAGGTTAAGAATCAATAGGATAGAGGTTTCATATATTTGATACCCATTCATGAGTGGATGTGGGATAACATGAATATATACCCTGTTTTAGGTATTCTAATGATGATTAAGAATAATGATTCTATATGCGTCATTTGGGATCAATTGAATAATATAGCAAATTTCATTCATATTAGGGAAGCCTTCACTATTGAAGCATTGGGAGAACTGTATTTATAGATGATAGTTCATTTACACAGATGGTCATGAACTATTGTTCCATATTGTGATTCAACTTTTCTTCATGCTTCTGGTGGGTCATGCATAATGTTCTTGGTACATGGGTATTATTGAGTGCATATTTTGAGCCACAAATGGATGGGATGTTGGAATGTACTATATAACTGCATGAGGATATGTTTTGGGCATGTGTTCTTGACTATGGAGTGGTCATGGGAGAAGCACTTACCTTTAGAGTAGTTTTCCAATAACAAACTATATCATGAAAATATAGAGGTGGAACCATACGAAGCTTCTAATGGTAGGTCATAAGGATCACCACTACCCTAGATGTAAGCTGGTGATTCAGAGTTTTTGGGTGCAGGTCTCTTCAAGATGACAACGGAGAATGAGAATTTGATTCATAAATGAATGGATACAGCTAAGAGTAGACCAAAGTCATATGATAATAAAATATGATGACCCATAGTGTTTACAAAAGGTGATCAAGTATTCCTTGAGGTGTCTCTTTGGTTGGTTCACTGTATGATACAGAGATAGGGAAAGATCATGCCTATGTTTGTTGGACCTTTTAAGATAGTTGAAAGAATCATGCTGGAGGCATGTTCATTGTATATTCAACACATATAAACTGTATTTCATGATTCTTATAATGTGTTAAAAATAAAGAGGAATCACCTAGACCCTTATCATGTGATCAATTTGGATGAGGCAGATCTTGAAATAGATGTGTTATTTAAGGAGCATCAGATTTTTGTGTTGGATCACAGTGAGAATGTGTTGTGGGGAAATATCATTCTAATAATTCATGTGCCATATAAATATGGATGGTAACAAAATGATACATGTGAAAGGGAAGCAGATATGTGGGCCCAATGGCCCGATTATTTTTTCCCAGAATATTATTCAGTATAGGGAGTGCATCTCAAGTATGATTTTTTATAAGGTGGGGATATTGTAATATTCCAAACAATTATGGAGTCATATTGGATAAAAATTCAGAAAATTTTTATTTTATATATGTACCTTTGGTTGGAGTTTTGACAAGGGGTGCATTTAAGTCGAGTTATAAGAAAATTTCGATAAAATGGGAAGTGCACAGCTAGTGCATGGTTAGAGTAAATTATGGACTAGCCCAGCTAACAATGTGACCCTAGTCTGCGAGGGTCACACGTTGGGCACACTATTTGTTAAATAATGTGACTCTAACCATAAAAACCAAACAGAAAGTTTATTTCTACTGAAAATTTAATTTTTTTAATATCATGAACCACCAAAACACCCCCATTTAGAACATATATCAGAACATAAAAGTTTTAGGTGATTCTAGAAATTTTTGGATGGGTTCTCAGGTTGTTCGACCTCAATTCCTCATATTTCAAATCAAATATCAAATATCCACTCTTCTACCTGTATTTGGATCTCATACCGACCCTTTTCTTTATATTTTTCTCTCTATCATAATCCTTTTGTTGGATTATATCAATTTCTTCTTCATTTCATAACCATTTTAGTGATAACTAGTTTTAATATTATATATCAAATTCTTTATTGACTAGATCATGATAACATAGATCTCGGTCTAAGAATCTAAATCTATATCACATATCTATGTTGTGGTGCTACTAAGATTTTTGATATTTCTATTGAACAAACGACTATCACTGAATAAATGTGGGTGGTCAAATTTCTAAATCCCTTAGTCGTGATTTGATATCATAGATGAAAGTTGTAGGATTTCTATTTTTTTAAAATTGACACACCTAATTGAATTAATTTCTATGGTTAGTCAATTAATTCTGAATGTGGTGAAATAATGGTATTTAGGGATTTTTTAATAATCAAATAAATTATGATAATTAATTATGATAGGTTGTGATAGGTGAGAGGCTTAATTTTGATGAAATATAAAGATAATTAATTTGTGAAATAATTCACAATGTAAATGTTCAAGAGCTTAGTATAATTAAATTATAACATAATTATCATGTTCTGGGGAATGAGAATAATTAATTGGTTAATTAATTATCAAATGTGTAGTTGTTTAATGGTTAATTTATTATAGAATTTTTTAACTAAAATTTGATGTTGTTAGTTAGATGTTCAATTAATTAAAAAATTTGGTAATTTAATTTTTGACTTATTTAATGGATGGTATTTAATGTTGTTAAAAACAGAATTATGCACTAATGAGATTTTAGCTTCTAGATATGATGTTCTGCACCAATGGGATTTGGGCTGATTGGCAAGGAATTCTACACTAGTAATATAATTGAATGGATGAGATTTTGTGTTTTAGACATGATGTTCTGCACTAATTAGATTTGGGGTGTTATATATGGCAAGATATGCCAGATATATTAATATTTACTATTGATAATTTTGGTGTCACATACGACCATCTACACCAATGATAAATAATAAAAAATGAGATTGTTTTGTTAGAATTGGGATTCTACACTGATGAGATTTTAAGTGTTAGATGTTCCATTCTACACTAAGGATAAATATCCTTAAAATTGTTGATTGAATGTGTGACACAATTCAAAATTGATAGTCTTTGGGGTTAATAAAGATTAAATGATAATGTGATAATGTGATAACTATTAAATTTGGAATTATAATTAATATCTTTATACAACTGCATATACTTATTGTTGAATAGATTTGTATTCGACACTATTGTGGTGTACAACTGAGTCATACTCAAACCATATTCTGTCATCAAGATTGGTACCTAAATAGAGTTTATTATTGCAATACAAATTAAGGGAAAATTCCCTAGGTAAGATTGATGATCTAGGTAGGAACATTGATGAGGGAAGCTAATGTGGTTTGGGACCCGCTTCACAGTCATTCGTGTCTTTACTTTCAGTTTCATTTTGTAAAACATTGAATCGTACTTAAGAATTCCATTTTTTTCCTTTTATTTGAGTAATTAATTTTCTTTTTTGTAAATCATTGTTCATTTTTACTGTTGATGATTTTATTTGATTCAATTATTTCTTAATTTCATCTGCTGGTGTGTCACAAAAAATCCCCCAGGGCCCGTTCCATGGCTACCCCAAGCCTGCCTTCCACAGGCCATGGGCTGGCGACTAGAAATGGAAAGGCATATCCCTAAAACCAGGAAGGCATTACCTTTATAACCTGTAAACTCACACATCCAAGCTCCCATCAAGATATGGGAACAAGGTAAACTTTATAGTAAAAAGAAATTGTACAGTAAGTAAAGGGGCAGGAATTCTAGCCAATCTAGAATGGACAAGTAGAACTGAAAAAGAATAGCTCCTGTGAACACCTGCCAAGGACCCTACCTGATGGGTTAGTAAAGCTCTTGAACGGTTGTCCTTATGGATTGTCTCATCTTATATCCACCTATGTGCAGCCTCTAGTCTGGGATCCTCGACCTCGATCAATGTTGTCTGTCATCTTCACAAGACACAACAAGGTGCGGGTGTAGCCCATGGAGGGGTGAGTATAACGATAATATGTAGGGACCCCTAGACCCCCGAAGGCCTCACGAAATTCACAAAGGACAAACCACAAAGCAAGACCTCAATCTCAAAGCATGAATAAATAGTCATCAACACTACTTTTGTATATGAACATACATATACCAATGATATCAATATATACTCATCTCATACAAGTGGGATGTATACTAAAAAGAAAACACCATGAAGGTAGAAGAACCATGCATGTAACACCACGATGATAGATGTACCAGACAGGTAACACCACGAAGATAGAGGTACCACACAGGTAACACCACGAAGGAATGTACAACAACGGTAATGCCACAATGAATAATACCATGAAGGTATCACCACAAAGAAGTGTAGGAAATAGGTAACGTCACACAGAAGAATACCATGAATGTATCACCACATAGAAGTGAACCACAAAGGTAAAAACTCATCTCAGACTAGGTATAACATAAGTATAGAAGTATATATTATTAGTTGTATTTCTAGATCATGTTATTTCATTGAGAAAATCATCTTCTGAACCATAGAAGATCGAATTTGACCCACATAGGATCTAGAGATTACCCACACAAGATCTGGAGATGATCGGCACCGGATTGGTATGCGCTAACCCACACAGGATTGATGAGCAATGACCCACACAGGATCTAAAGATTCTTCATGTACAGCCAGCCGTAGGGTTCCCCCACTAAGCATGTTCTATTTCGGGAGGTTCTTCTCCTCAATCCATCATTCGATACATCAACTCCCACGGAAACACACGAAGGTGTATCCCAATGGTCTTCCACATCACAAGGGATCCAACACGACATATAGCGCATCAATCGGATGCCCGGTCTGTAAGTTATTATTGTATCCATTCCGAGCGCCAAGTTGGATTCAGGTTTGATCAAACCCGGCCGTACTCCAGAATTATCCAATAATTCAAGTGCAGTATACCAAAAGGACCGTCTCGATCCCAAGGATTCGTCGCCATAGATGGTTCTTCAAATGGACGATGGTTACCATGATATGGCCACAAAGGCATATCTGGGTCAAGATGGGTCCAGGTCTGGTCCGACCCGGCCCAACCCGACCTAGACAGACCCGAGCAGGTTGGGGTCCGATCGGGTTTTCTTGGGTTGTGGTCAGCCCGACCCGATGCGCTATGGTCTAGCTCGACTTGTGAAGGGGGTGGCATGACCTTGCCCACTTGGCACGGGCCGCAGTCAGGTGGCCCACCATGGGAGGTCTACCCTAACCGACACCCGGGAGGGGAGTCCCCCCCCCCCCTTACTCGAAGAGTCCAATGGACTATTCTGCAGGCATGCGGGACCCACTAGAGTTTTCCCTCTTATCGCGATGCGGCCAACCGATACAGCTAGCCCTCCTTCCAGCGGCGCATATGCATACTGCACCACTCGTGACTGGCCAGAGTGTCGGCCGCCGACTTGGTGCGCATCCGCAGTCGACAGGCCATGTCCTTCCCCTCTACCTGTAGCGTGGACGCATGCCACTCTGCCTTCAAGAGGCCGACTGGTGTGATGGTCGGCGTGCTCCCCCCCCCCCCCCCCGCCTCAAATGATATGCCGATGCCTCCGCCAGTGGCGCGGTTGCACAGCCGCCACCTTGTGCCTTGCCGTCATTGGTCACCGTCCTCCTCCACCATGAAGAACATTCCAATATTGAAGATGCGGATGGGTTGGGATGTGATTATTTGGCCCATGCCCTCTGCATTAGTCTGGTAGCATGAAACATGAAGATAATGATTTAGTATAAAACTAATTATGAACAAACATTATCAAACCCATAACTTGATCGTCCATTAGAGGTGTCGTGTGCAAGAAGATGATGATGGTGACATCAACGTTTGTTGTTCCCACAAGACGCTTCTGATCGAGGCTCGATCGTCATCCTTATTTTTCATTGGGGGTGGTTCTTCATTGGAGGATCTTCATTTTTGTTTGATATTCCTTCTAAGTTCTCCTTTCCATTTCACTAACGGATAAACAACCGACAATTCTCTAAAAAGGATTTAATAAAAATAAATCTTAATTAACAAGTAGTTTCATTAATTTAGATTTTATAAACACAATAAATTAAAGAGAGTTGTAATCACATAATTTGTGTAACCAGGAATTTAATGCCCAGCCTTAACTACCCAACCACCCTCGTGTGGTCCCCACCTCCACAATTAAAAAAGGAGGTTTCAAAAAAAAATTTTGTTTGGTTATTTTATTTTTATTCTTCTAACACATGCATGAAAATCTGGAAATCTAACCTCCACCATAGACCTATTGTGATCGAGGTGAAGAACATCTTAATCAAATATCATCACTTTGAGTTCAACAGAGTCCTTAGATTTCAATTTCTGAGAACCGGTTCGAAAGTTACAAAATTCCACTCATGCATTTACTAAACATATCTGAAAAAAAAAGTTATGAAATTTATTCTGGGTAGACCAGGCCTCGAAATCATGCGTCGTAAATTTTGGTGGACTCCTAATATTTCCAGATAATTAAAAATATTACATAGAAAATACTTGGTCCTTACATTCTCCACAACTCAGGGCTTTGGTCCCTGAAATCCACAACCCAAACTATGGAATCAGGTGTTGGTACTGAGCACAAATATGAGCCTCCCACTCCCATGATCTATCTTGGAGTTTCTCATGTTACCAACGAACATCCACCCTTAGTATCGATCAACCACATAGGACTCTCTCTTGTCAACCATCAATGTCTATTAGAGTCTCTGAAAATTTGACCATCTTGTCTAATTCTAGCTCATCATGGTAAATGGTGTGAGATAGTTCGTGAACGTATCTCATTAGCTGGGATGCTTGGAAAATGTCAAGAACTTGATGCAACTGGGAGGGAAGAGCTAGGAAGTACGCCACCTTGCCAACTCTGATGGGGACCTAAAAGGTTCCGATGAACCTCAGGGATAAATTGCCACCCAGACCACATCTCTGTAAACATCATCAAGGTGAGACTTGTAGAAATACATGGTCACCATCCATGAATTCAAGAGGTATCCATATCCTATTAACATAAGACTTTTTTCTACTTTGTGCAATCTTCATCCTCTCCTGGATAATATGCACCTTCTCTATGGTAGCCCATAACATCTTTGGTCCCATGAGTGAAAACTCCCCTTAGTTAGTCCGGCACAGAGGTGATCTGTAAGGTAAAATTTAAAACGCATCGAATGGTGCTATACCAATGGTGTAGTGGTAGATGTTATTGTACACGAACTCCACTAAGAGTAACATATCCTCCCAACCACGACCGAAATCAAGTACGCAAGTATGTAGCAGTCCTCAAGGGTCTTAATAGTCCACTCTTTCAAACCATACGTCTGAGAATGGACGTAGGTGGCCAATTGAAGATGTGTCCCAAAGGCCTCCTAAAACCCCTTCCCTATTCGAGATGTAAAACATGCATCATTATCGGAGACAATCGTAGATGGAACCCTAGGAAGGCGCACAATCTCCTGCACATAGAGGAATCCCATTCCCAATACTAGTCCTTGTTCTCTGATAGATAGAAATTTTTCAGACATGGTTAGTCGGTCAATGATCTCCTAGATAAAATCATGCCCCGTAGATGTGCTTGGAAGTCCTATACCAATTCCCTGGAGATTCCATCCCACTTATACTGTGGAAACTCTAGATGTTTAACTAATCTCGTAGGATCCTGGTGCTCTGCCTTCACTTACTGACAAGTGAGGCACCATGAGACAATTTCTGCGACTTCTTTATTCATTCCTGGCCACCAGTGTTGACGCCGAAGTTCCATGAACATCTTCTCCACTGCTAGGTATCCCACTAGACTGGATGTATTGAAATCCCTCAACACATCCTCCCATAGCATCACTAGTACCATAGTACGTCCTCTGAAGAGGATGATGTGATCCCTGCCTTCAGAAAATTTATCAGGTGCATGTCCTCTGGATATCTAAGCAAGTCGAGCGTCGCGGTCAGTGTCCCCAATCTATGAATCCTTGGATTTTAAAAAGATTGGGGGACTGACTGTCAAAGACTAAAGAAAAGAAGCTTCATCTCGATCCATGTAGGATACCCGCAAAGCAGATAGCTTCTCTGTTTCCTAACTCAGCAACTGTATACCAGATCTCCTATTGAGTTCATCTGCTATTATGTTCCACTTCTAAAGAGTATATAGTATCTTGATGTCATAGTCCTGGAGGATCTTAAGACTATTTTGATGTCTCTAGTTCATGTCCATCTAAGAGAACATATACCTGAGACTCTAGGGATCAGTGTAGACTGTAAAACGTTCACCCATTATGTAATTTCACCACATCTGCAAGGTGATGACCACTGCTTCTAGCTTCATGTCATGGGTGTCGTAGTTCTTCTCAATCTATCTCAACTGTCGAGAACCATTCACGGTCACTAATCACTCCGTCTTTAGGAAACATCTGAGTTTAGTCCCTGATGTGTTGTAGTAGACTAGGTCCCCAATGTGTTCCTCTGGTAGCCTCGTGATATAGTACACTTAATTATCTGCCTCAGCTCTGGGAAACTCAGTTGGGATCTCACAAACAACACAAATTGCTGACCCGTTTTCTTCAACACTAATAAGGGTTCCACAACATTGGAAAAGTCCAGCACAGTCCTCCAGTAGTAACTGTCCAAACCCTGGAAAGTTTGCACCTCCGTCACACTCCAGGGTGGATCCCCAGAAAGAACAACCTTGATCTTTTTTGGATCCACCGCAACTCCCACCTCTAAGATGATGTGGCCCAGGAAGTGAACCTCTCAGATCCAGAACTGGAAAATCAAGTGCTTTCCAAAAAGCTGCTGCTCTCAGAGTGAGTCCAGAACTATCTATAGATTATAGGCATACTCCTCCTTTGTAGATGTGTATATCAGGATTTCATCGATAAAGACTACCACAAAGTGATCATGGTATGACAGGAAGATCTTATTCATGAGTCCCATGAACATTTTTGTGGTGTTTTTCATGCCTAATGGCATAACCAAGAACTCATAATGGCCATACCGACATCTGAAGGATGTTATCTGGACATCCTCACCTCATACTTTGAGTAGTTGGTAGCCAGATCTAAGGTATATCTTTCAAAACTACCGTCCACACATCAGCTGATCAAAGAGACCGTCAATCCTCGGGGGTGGATACTTGTTCTTCACAGTCACCTGGTTCAAGGGCCAATAGTCCACACATAGCCTCATAATTCCATCCACCTTCTTGGTGAACAAAATAAGAGCTACCCATGGAGAATCACTAGGCCTAATGAACCCCATGCCATGTAGGTCCTCCAACTGTACTCACAGATCTCAATTCTCTATAGGAGGCATGAGATATGCTAGAGTAGATATCGGTGACTTCCCAAGGTACAATTAAATGTATTATTCCACTTCTCTATGAGGCGGTATACCTGAAATATCATCATGGAAAACATCAGTGTACTGGTCCACCACCATAGGATAGCTTGGAATCTCAACATCAACCGCTTTGAGGGTAAGTCTAGCCAACAGACGTGTGATTGGTTGCCCCCTCCTCTGGGTAAGTCCATAATGTACTACAAAGGTTCGTTTCTCATAGGTGAAGGAACACCTGGACCCATCCATGCAAACACACCGTACGTTGCGCTTAATACAGTCGATCTGAGCATGGACTGTGGATAACCAGTCCATACCCAAGATGACGTCGTAAGGCCTCAACGCCAATACTAGAAGATCTCGGCCGATGATCTCAACTCCTAGAGTAATCTCATACTGTCGTTAATAATGTTTAATCATCTAATCTTCTCTCATTGGAGTCTCAAACCATAATGATCATGCCAATGGATCCGCCGGAATATTTGAGCTCACAACGATGGTCCTGAAAATAAATGAGTCAATGAAACCTATGTCAATATGTTCAATAGCTAGGGTGGAGTAGACACAGACAGCTCCTTTTATCATATTCGAAGTGCCATGGTTATAGGCCACAACTTCCTATAGCTGAGCTCGTCACTGTCCACCTGCTCCCTGTGGTTGGGGTGGACCACCAGGATGTTGGGGCGGTAGAACCTCGAATCGCTGCCCACTGCCTGCGGCACTACTAGCTCCTCTGTCACATCCACCTGTTTCCTGTGGACCTCCTTGATCAAATATTCTCCTCTGCACAAGCGGTCTTTCAACCATATTTTGGTCATCTGTAAGGTGGGTCGGGCAGTCGCGAGCGACGTGACCCTTCCCGCAGCACGAGTTACACTGCATGCTCCTTGTTGATCCTACTATGTCACGAGGTCCCCTCACAACCGACCATGTACCTAGCAGTTGTCCACCTATAGTTTTGATCCTCTTAGACCTATTCATCATCTATCTACTTCCAGCTGTAGATGTCTCTAATACATAGCATCTGGTGCTGGGTCTCGTTGCCGATGATTGCTTAGTAATGAATCTCACCACTAAGAGTGGTCTCCATTTCTCCCGCTCCTATGTCAGGATGCAGAGAGAAATCAACAGAGATCTATTCTCCTTTCTGAGCCCTTGCACGATCGTCCAGTCCCAGAATAAAGGGTCACACACCCTGTCTATGGAGTAGCATGAGATCTTGGTGAACCTTGCTGAATACTGAGCTATGATCATGCAACCCTACTGTAACTGGAGAAGCTCATTTATAAGCACTATGCATAGGGTCACTGGTTTGAACTCTTCCCATAAAAGGCACTTTATGACCACCCAGACGAGATTCACCTCATCATGAACCTAGAGCATAAAGCTCCACCATCAGTCTATTGTTTCCTGAAGAGGACTAGTGGTGAGGATTACCTTGAGATCATCTGGTGTCCCTAGCAGTCGAAAAACACTTACCACTGGTTTAATTTAATCCTCAGCCACCTATGGATCCATCTCACCCCGGCGTATTAGTTCCCTCAGGTGGTGGAAATCTTGCAAAGCACTCATGTGTCATGCAGCCTCTACTACTAGGGGTGGTGGCATCAGCTTCCCAACAGATAGTGGTGTTGCGGGTACACCACACGATGGTAAAACTGCCGAAAGGGGCCCATGAACCGATGCCTTGTCACTCGGTGGGCTACCGTCATGTACTCAACAAGGAACCCTAGATGGAAGTTTTATTAGAGGCATACTGAAAAGAAATAGGTGTGCCACGATCATTAAGTTATACCCGGTGCGCTGACTTATAGTGATCACAGTGAAAACTTTTCAAAAACACACACACAATGCGTGTTTTCGTGCACTGAGTTTGAAATTAGAAGTCAGGGTCCTGGTGTATGGATACATCAACTACCACACCAACACTATGTTCCCAACACAAAAATCCATACTCATCACACTTAACACTATTTCCACACAGAAAAGATCCAAGTCCTAGTTCTTCAGAAGAACCAAACTCCTCTGATACCAATTTGTCAAGACCCGTCCCCCAGGGCACATTCCGTGACTACGCCAAGCCCGTCTTTCAAAGGCCAGGGGCTGGCGGCTTTCACTAGAAAGGCATATCACTAATACTGGGAAAGCATTTCCTTTATAACCTATAAACTCACACAACCTATCTCATCACAAGATATGAGCACATGGTAAACTGTACAATAAATAGAGTGTGTATCGAATGTAATGGGAACCAAATACAAACCCAATTAGAACGTACAAGTAAAACTGAAAAAGAACTAATATTGTGAACACTCTCCAAAGACCTTACCTGAAGGGTAGGTATAGCTCTTGGACGGTCGTCCCTGCTGATCGTCTCGTCTAATGTCCACCTCCGAGCAGCCTCCAGTCATGTACCCCCGACCTCGATCAATGTTCTCTGTTGTTTTCATAAGAGACAACAAGGTGATGGCACAACCCATCCATGGGTGAGTATAAAATACACATTAGGGACGTTGAGACCCCCTAAGGTCTCTCAGAATCCATAATAGACAAACCACAATGCAAGACATCAATCACAAAGCATGAAGTAATAGTCATCCAAACTACTTAGGTATCTTCCCATACATATTTCTATGTTATCATTATATACTCATCTCACATGTGAGGGATGTATACCACATAGGTAACACCATGAAGTTAGAAGTACCACATAGGTGACACCACAAAGATAGAGGTACCACGTAGGTAACGCCACGAAGATAGAGGTACCACACATGTAACACCACGAAGGAATGTTCCCCAAAGATAATGCCATATAGAACAATACGACGAATGTATCCCCACACAGAAGTGTAGCCCAATGTTAACACCACATAGAAGAATACCATGAGGGTATCACCATACAAAAGTGTACCACAAAGATAAAGACCTTTACCACACCATGTATAACTTAAGTACGGATGTATAAATGATTAGTTTTATTCCTAGATCATCTTAATTGGTGAAAATATTTTCTAGTGACCCACCCAGGATTGAAGGTAACCCACAAAGGATTTGAAGACGACCCACATAGGATTAGTATGTTCTGTCCCACATAGGATGGCTGAGCGTTGAGACACACAAGATCGGTATGTGTTGACCCACACAGGATCCCTGAGCGTTGACCCACACATGATCAGTATACACAGACCCACACAGGATCCCTAATAACTAACCCACTCAAGCTCTAAATATTCATCAATTGAATCCAGTCAGAGGGTTTCCACACTAAGCATTCTTGATTCTGGGAGGTTCCGCTCTTCAAGAAATCATTCAATACTATAACTGACACTAAAACCCATAAAGGGGTATACCAAAGATCCTCTACGTCATAAGGGAACCAATGTGATAGACAACATGTCAATCCGAAGCCCAGTCTGTATGTTATTAGCATTTTTATTTTGACGGTCTAGTTGGATTCAGGTTCAATCCAACCCGGCCGTACTCCAACATTATCCAAAAATTCAAGTGGATTAAAACAAAAGAACCACCTTGATCCAAGGATTTTGTCTCTGTAGATGGTTTTTCAAATGGACACCCAGTTCTCAAGATTTTTCCACAAAGGGGTAACTAGATACCAATGGTCCAGAGTCCTATCCGACCTGACCCGGTTCGGGTCGACTCAACTCGATCCTGGTCCAACCCATTTGCCCTCAACTGCGTCGGGCCTAGCCCATTGGGCCATGATCTAGCCCAGCTCAGCCTTCTGGGCATGGCATGACCTGCATTATGTGTGGCCTGCTTGGAGCTCTCCACAGCTTGGTGGCATGCCATGGCGAGGTCTACCCTAACAAACACCCGGGAGGAGAGGCCCACCCCCCCCCCAGTTAACCCGAATGGTCCAACAGACCATTCGGCTGGCGTGTGAGACCCACCGTAGAAGTCATGATCTATGCGACGCAGCCGAACGATATGATTGGTCCTACTTCCATCGGTGAGGATGCACGCCGCTCCTCCCGCAGCCGACCGAACTGTCGGCTGGCGCAATTGTGCACCACGGTGTCTGATGGGCTATAGCCTTCTCCTCTACTGGCGGTGCGAACACGCGCCGCCCTTCCTTCACACGGCCGACTGGCATGCCAGCAGCCGTGCTCTCCCTACTGCGGCCGACAGGCCACGACCTCCCCCAGGGGTGGGGTTGTGTCATCGCTTCCATCACGGCTGGCCGAAGTTCTTGTCACTTCCATATGCCTTATGGGCGTCTGTCACCATCCTCCTCCAATGTGATGAATGATTCAATATTGAAGATGTGGAGGGGCCAGGCCGTGTTTGTTTGGCCTAATCCCTTCACGTTAGTCCAGTAGCACACGACTCAAAGGAGAAATATTCAACATCAAATTAACGATGAACAAAAATAATCAAACCCCTTCCTTGGTCATTTGCTGGAGGTGTCGTGAGGTGGAAGACGATGATGGTGATCTTGGAGTTTATTTTCCCAACAAGACACTTTTTATCTGGGCTTAATTATCGTGCTCGTTCTTTGTTGTGGGTGGTTCTTCATTGGAGGAACATCTTTGTTGGACGTTTTTTCATCAAAGGCCTCCTCTCCCTTTAACTAAATGAGAAACAATCCACAAATCTCTCAATAATAGTTACTAAAAATAACTATTAATTAACAAGCTATTTCATTAATTTAGATTAGTGAACCCTATTAATTAAAGATAGTTTTGGTTACATAATTTTTGTAGTCAGAATTTAATACCCAGACTTAATTTCTCGACCATCCTTGTGTGGTCCCCACCACCACAACTCAAAAAGGTGGTTTCAAAACGAAAAATAAAATAAATGTTTTTCATTATTTATTTTTATTTTTTTAACACTCCAATTAAAATATAAAAAACTAACATCCACCCTCGACCTACTGTGGTAAATGTGAAGGTCTCCTTAAGTGAATATCAACACTGCGAGTTCAACGATGTCCTTAGATTTCAATTATGAGCATCGGTTTAGAAGTAACAAAATTTCACTCATGCGTTTACTGAACGTACCCCAAAAAGTTTATAAATTCATTCCAGGCTCAGCGGGCCTCGAAATCACGCGCCATCAATTTTAACAGACTTGTAATATTTCCATATAATTAAAAAAAATACATAGAAAATTTTGGGTCTTTACAAGCAGTTTTATTTGAAAACAATTGGGTTTATTTTCTTAATGACTAACTTATTATACCCTTGCTAATAGTCTACATCCTATGTCCTATAGGGAGGTGCGCTAGATGTCATGTGTTAGTCTTGTATGGGTTACCAGCATGTGGAACCTAGGCTGGGATGTTACACTAATAACAATTAGTTATCTATTTAATCTATACCAATATTACTTATACTACTATATTTATTTAATTATTATATAACGTGTTCATTAAAATTGGTAATATATACTTTTTTTAGAGATGATGTTGCAAGGATTGATTCCACAAATTTATGTAATGCATTATCTATCGCTACTTTTATTTATTTTATCACTCTTAGTCATCATAAATATCTTTGAAAAACTGAGTGATGTTATATAAGGGTAATTTTTATATTTATTTATCAACGAGGTTGATAGTTTTTTCAATATATCATTTTACATTTAATTTACAGTGATTTAGTTATATACATATTTATTTATATTAATCATTTTATATTTAATTGTTTTTTAAAATTAAATTTTATTTATCATTTATTTTAAAATCTACATGAATGGGTTTGAATTTGTTTTTAATATATCAGTTTATGTGTATCTTTTATTTAAAAATTATATATTTTATCATATTATGTGTTAATTTTAACTAAATGTTATTATTTAATGTGAAAAAAATATTTCTAATCATCCAAGTATGTCATTCATAAATTGGATATATCCATTATCTATGTTATTAATGATATCCCAGTCATTTTTATTCAGTTGTTCATTTTTTTATGATTATATATTTATGATCTTTAAATAGGACAAGTTATATATAAGAATAGACTTACCTCAAATATATATTTATAAGATTTCAAATAAATTATTATGACATGTTTAGATGAATTTTAGTTAATTATATATGAATTAATATAACATATGAATGTATTTTCCTAAATCATTTTTGTACTATTAATGAAAAAGGAATGACCAATAATTATTTTTCTAAAAAATTAGCACTATAGTATCAATGCTTATGTTAAGGTATGGGGAGTAAACACATGAAGTTAAGGGGACATTATCCCATATGAGATACGATGGAGTGGGCTCGCAGTTTTATTTTGGTTTAGATGAATATTATAAATAATCCTTCAAAATAATTATATTCAACTTAAGAAATACAAGGATTTATTTTAACAAATTATTAATTTTGAATTTGATTTTTTAGAATTTTTATTAATATTATTTTGTTTCAATGATTTGAAAACTTATTTTTATGTATATATTTATTTTAAATAACTATTTAAATGGTATTTATGAATGATTTTTAAACCCCTTACTTGGAAATTTAAATTCTCACCCTATATGTTACGTTATTTTTTATAGGTTTAATATAATGTTCCGAAGGCATTCGATTTACATAAGTAGTTATCACTCATGAGAAAAATTATTTTTATTTGTTTTTTTGGTAAACTCTGATAAATTGTACGGTTTTTGTGAACCTTCGGAACAAATACATGAAATGTTTCTTGATTTTGTTAATTGTTTTTTATTTTTTTTGTTGGTTTTATAAAGAAATACACATCATGTTTTTAGAAATAAATCTAGTTGTGTGGGATTGGGGTGTTATAAATTTTATTAGTAGAATGGTCTAGAAATAAATGGAGATTATATGTTTTTTTTATTGTATATAATGTTAGAATACCTTCTTTCTTAATTACAAAGATGAAAATTTATAATATTTTTAAATAAAATGAACGAATTGTGGGGATGTAATGATTTTAAGGGTGGGGGGAGAATGTAACATCCCTAAAAATATAAAATATTTAGTGATTACTAACATATTTGTTTTCTAATTTTATCTAAAACAAGTTATTAAAAGAATAGTTGAAATGGAATATTTTTTCCAATCAAAATAATATTTCGTTATATTTTAATTTAAATATTTGGAATTATATAAAAATACCCACAAATAATTATGATTATATGAAAATTTTATAACTATATATTTATTTTACAATTAATATTTTTTTATAAAATCATTTTCTATATAATAATATTTATATATATATGAATTTATTTGATTAAATTTTTACTATTCAACATTCATTTTTCTTAGAAGGTTATTAGTCAAAAATATTTTCAATGAATACATTTCAAAATTTATAAAAAATTTAAGATGATATATTTCATAGAAATAATAACCATTATATTTATTTTAATATATAAATTATGACTATGTTGAATATAATAATTCATATTTAAATGTTAATTAATTTAATATACTATCTTTATTAGTAATTATATCATTTATAATATCTTACA
Source organism: Viscum album (assembly GCA_963277665.1). Lineage (NCBI taxonomy): Eukaryota > Viridiplantae > Streptophyta > Magnoliopsida > Santalales > Viscaceae > Viscum > Viscum album. The sequence goes on from OY728139.1 coordinate 920,063,941, forward strand.
TAATGATTAATTATATTCATATACTAATATAATTGAATTGGATTTATAATTTGGATTTTCAAAAATAAGATATATATCAAAATTTTATCGGAAATTATAATTGTTTTAAATTTGTTTTGATAGAATAAAAATTATTAAATATTTAAATTAATGGAATTGATGATGATAATAATTATTATTATTTTGTGTAAAACATTTGTCTATATAAATTTTAATTTTTTTAAACTGAAATATTACATAAATATATGTAATTATAGATATATTATTGTAAATAAAAAAAATGAAATATATATACATATATATTATAATAGTCAGATGATTTTCATATTTTTTTTTTAAATATTTGGTTCTTATACTGAAAAACGATATTCATGTGTTATTAAAAAAATGTGAAATTAGATATAAAGGGATAAAAGGATTTCAAAAAAATATTATAATATATAATGTAATGTAATAGGCATTTGAAATAACAAAAGTATAGAAGAAATTTGAATGGTAGGAATGATAAAAAACAATAAAGAAATTTTAAAAAATAAATTTTATATATTTATATAATTATATTGATATGTGATATAAGAACAAATTAAAAAAGATTATATTAATATATATATTTATATAAGTGATGTGACGAACATTGTTGTGTAGAATATCATAAAAAATAAAAACAGAATTAAGACATTAAATTTGTGGTGTGTGACATGTACAAAATAAATTGGGTCCTTGTTTTTTTAAACGCAAAAAAATATTAATATAATAAATATTATATTTTTATGGAAGATTAAGGAATATAAATTTTCTCTTACATTTTCCAAATGCAGGGAAAACCCTCCTCCCTCATTAAAAGACCTTACCCATCCACGGGATCACATTCAACATCTAGGAAGGAGTTTCCCCCGCTTCAGGTTGCCAGTAACATTTAATAGATTGATGTACAAAAAAATGGCAGTTCTTAGGTGGCTCATGGACAGTTATTCTGCAATGATTGCGGTGATGCCTAATATAGTTGATTTTATTGATGGTGATGGATGGATGTAGGTACTGATGAGGTCTGTGCAGCAGGCTGGCACATGGACCACATCATGAGATGTTCTTCTTTTGATATTGAATTTTGAAATGTGGAAAACTATAATGGGTGTGGTTCATTGGTTTTTGTAGTGGGAAATATTTTTATATGGTTGGTACATTTGTTTTTGTTTTGGGTGGGTTTTGTTTTTGTTTGGACTTGTGTTGGGTTCACACTTACCCTTTTAAAAGGGTCATCTGAAATAACAAAAAATATGCATTGTGGATTATAATTATTTATAAACACACACACACACAAATATATATGTCTGTGTAAATATATATATATATATATATATATATATATCTTTCTATCTATTCATATGAATTTTCATAACAAAATATTATAAGGGGATTTTTTGTCATTCTTTATCAATGGTTTTGATCATAGTTTCAATCTATCATTTTATCATTAATTCAAAAAGGTATATATATATATATGTATATATTTATTTTTATAGACATATTTATATTAATATTTTAAAAAAATAAAAGGGATTAATCATTTATTTTCAAATATACCAATGAGGGTTTGAATTTGTTTTTTATGTATAATTTTATGTGTGTATTTAATTTCAGAATCTTAAATATTATCATTTAATGTGTTAATTTTTAGTAAAAATATTTATTTCATGTGAAAATATATTTCTTCTCATATAGGTATTTCAATCATAAATTAGATATGGGCATCATCTATGTTATTAATGACATCCAATGCATTTTTATTCAAGTGTTCATTTATTTTATATTTAGCCTTAAATAAGAATAGTTGTGTATTTTAATGGATTTCCCCAAAATATGATTTTATAGATTTTCAAATAAATTATTATGAAAAGTTATTATGTATGTATGATTATTTTATTTTAAAGAAAATAGTCTATGTTATTATTATCTTGGAATGAGTTTCGATTATTATTTATAAATCCATTAAAATTGAAATGTTTTCTTAAAAATTGGTACTAGAGTATCGAATGATAAGTTATGGTATTGGGAGTGAACCCATTACCATAAAATGACATTATATTATATGAGATATAACTCAGTGGAATCATATTTTTCTTATCTGCTTCGGTGTATCATAATTCATCCTTTTAATTTTTTATTTTCAATTGGTGAATTTTAAGGAATTATTTTGAATAGTTATTAATTTAGAAATTTATGGTTTTAGAAATTTAATGAAAATTATTATGTTTAATTATTTCTAAAACATATTATTATGTATTTATGTATTTTAATGAATTATTTTAAGTGTAGTTTTTATTTATATAAAATTCCCTTACTAGGAAAATTATTTTCTACCATATGTTTTAATTTATTTTTCATAGTTTTAGTAGAATTTCTTTAAGGAATCGATTTCGCTTATTGAGTTACTGTACAAAAATAAAATTGTTTAAATTTATTTTTTTAACAAATATAAAAAAATATAATGATTTTTTATCCATTAAAAAAGATATCAGAAAAGGTCCTCGTTTGTTTTATGTGTTGTTTGTTATTTCAGTTTATTTTATAACAAAATTACATCATGTTTTTTTCACTGAATCTAGAAGCACGGGATCAGGGAATTATAATAAACCTCTAATGAAGTATTTAAATAATTATATAACTTTTTTTAATGCTTTAAAAAAAATTCTATTATATATTTTCACAAGATAAAACATTGCAATGAGTTTTATTTTCCATGATCAATATAAAATTATTCGACATGCTTTTTGGTTATCTATGTTTGTTGAATAATGCATGGTAATTTTTTTGATTAGTTGTGTTCAAAAGATAATACAGCAACATGATTAGGATTTTCCTTATTAAAAAGATACATTAATGAAATTATTGAGATAAGATATGTCCACAACATAATTCTTGTGATTGATTGATAATATCTTTTTTTAGAACATAATTCATTGGAATGAATGTGAATATTTATGTTCTAAACCAAAAATGTGTACATGATTGTGATTATTTATAATCACAATGTTATGATTTTAAGGATTTCGATTACAAAACATGTCTATGTTATGGTCCAAGAATCATTTTTTGTGATTTATTTTAGTGATCCAAGACTTTTACACATATTATTAAAGAATTTTTAAAATAATTATCCAATAAACACAAACGATGGAACAAGAGGTATAATGTATTTAGAAAAATATGTTTATAATATATAAATATGAATTTAACAAGAATTTATTTTTATTCTCTATAAAAATATATTAAGTACCATTTTTCTCTTAAAAATCATAGGTTACCATATGAAATACATAATCGATAAGGGTGAGCTAAAAATTTCAATATTGAGGTAAACATGACAATAAAGCATTAGATGTGAGTCAAAAGGAATAAATTGATCTAATAAAAGAATGGGAGCATGAATTATCACATGGGATAAAAACACAAATAACATTGAATAAAAATATCATTATATCATAGGATGTGGAAGCTACCTAAAAATATATATTGTTATATGTTAAGACCTTCTACCAAGATAACATCACATATATGATAGAGTCTCATCATTGTTTAGGTTCACTCCCAAATCCTTTATATATTTATTAAAAAGACCTTAACATTACATAATGTGTTAGCATGCTATCTAACTGACACCATCATAACATGTAAATGAATATTTTTAAAACATAATGAAATAAATAATATGCCTTAAATATATGTGTTACCCATGGAGGTAAATGGATAGTGTAATCATATCATATAACATAACACAATGGAATATCAAAATAGTTTACATAAAAAATATTTTGAGGAATAAATGGATATTTATTGTGAAATATAATGATATTTTCAAATATATGTTGCCCAAATATAGTTAATATGTGACAAAAAGTGGATAGATAAATTTAGGTATGTATAACATAATCAGGGTTTTAAGAAAAATGGTAAAGTGTTTTTGAATAGGGTTAGAGCATTAATAGTACATATAAAGATAAAAATAGAACAAAATTCTCAAACATATCAAAATAGTTATTTTTGGATAACATGTATGATATTAAACTTTTCAATTATTTTTTAAATTTTCATTGAAAATGATATATATTACTTCCCTTTAATTGGATTTTCAAATGAAATTGAGAATGAAACATTGAAAACATAAAAACCACCACCAATGAAAGGTTACTTACATATCGTATATTTGTGTGGGAAATATATAAATATTATATAAGAATTTAATAATAAAAATATAAAAATAATTAGGGGTAAAGAAAGAGAAATAATAACATAATTCAAATGTGGTTGTTTAGAGAGTTTCCCAATAGTAAGTTCTAGAATCATTCAAATCATACACATTAAATATTGGATAACAATATTAGATTAATTAATTTCAAAATTTAGAAAAAATTCATCCATATTTTTTTATAATAATTCTATAATATTAATGTAAAACTATTTCATTGAATATATTGTTCAATCCCAGTTTCCTGAGGGCATTCGTTTCATGGTTCTTTGGTCAGATAACTTGTGGATAATTATAGAAGTTATTGTTAAATGTGTCTAAAACTCCATAATAAATATCAAATGGTTTTAATTTCCCTATACTAATTGAGATGTACCAAAATATTGATATGTATTATGAAATTTGTATGAATAAATTAGTGAAAATGTAATCATTATAAAATCAATACATTTATGTGGTTTTAATGACCATTGCTAAATTATTTTGTTTTGTTATATATTATGGTTATATATTAATTATTTAATGTGAATATATATATAATATACTTATGAAATTAATTTTAACACATTATTAATCTATTTATTGTTTCCATCAAATCGATAATGGAAAATGAAAAATCATCCATAATTGAGTTAATGATACAACATATAATCAAAAATGGATTCATTTTTCGAATAAGAGGATAGAAAAAGCGTTTGGAACATATATATACCATAAAAAATATAAAATTACAATATAAATATTATATTTTAGTTATTATTCCATTTTGTTTGAGGGATGTGAGGATAAGGTAGAATAAGAAAAAAATTTAAATGAGGTAGTTTTAGAATATGTCCTCTTGAATTTTTTTCTCCCTGAAAAACACGTTGGGGAACATGGAATTATTATGTTTTTGAATAGATAACTATAACATGGTAGATTGTATTGGGATGTTAATTTGGTTAAATTTGGAAATCTTAATGATTTATAAGATGTGGGGAGAAAGGGAGGTGATAATTGTTATTTAAAAAAGAGGAGATAATTTTTTTAATATTTTATTCATTGATTTATTATTATGTATCATGACTAATAATAATATTAATGATTATAACCCTATAAAGTTAATAGTGTACTTAATTTCATAATAATGTGTTATTAAATCATCTGTGATTAAAAAATAATCTAATTGGATTATAATGTAATTTCTCATATTTTTTCATATTTCACTATTAACCAAAATTTAAACTATTTTAGACAAATAAAAAAGTATTGGTAACAACTTTTTTATATATATATTCATAAAAAATTACTTTTACAAAAATAATTACTTAAATTTGAGAAATTGTATTTTTAAATAAACAATTGTATTTATTTCAGATATTCTAATTTTAATATTATAATTATTCTTCTAACCCTTTGAAAATTTACTTATGGATTCAAAAACAAATTAAATTATCTCTATATAAAAATACAATGTTAAGAAAAAACCCATTTATTGATATTTAAATTTATTTTGAATAATTAAATTTAATATATTATTGAAAATAAAACATTTATGTTATAAAAAATATGAACACTTATTTTATCATTTAGAAAAACCTTTTGTTACTAATATCAGGATATAAACATATAATATTATTTTATTAAAATTTACCTCAAAATATTAAAATATTTAAATGTGTAAGGTTACAATTCTAATAGTCGGGTTATTATTCTTAAAATTATGGTTATTATTCCAACTATAATACAAATATAAAAACATTTAGATTTTCAATGGTCATATGGGTTCACTGAATTCTATAAATACCTCATATTTCATTTATTTTTCATTCACATCTAATTTGTCTCAATTATATATATATATATATATATATATAAGTATGTATGTATGTATGTATGTATATCTGTATGTGTGTGTGGTTTTATTTTAAAAATTATTATTTCATTACAAATATTTATGATCATTTTTATAGTCTTGTTTGAGAGTGATATTATTATAGGGGAGTGGGTAGATCCAAATTTCCATATTATTTTTATCTTATATTTATTTTTTTTGTCCTGTTGTAATTCTTTAAACACTTATAGTGATATTAATTCTATAAATAAAAAAATTAAATTAAAATAAAAAATTGTAGTTGGTTTTATTATGTGGTACATACGAATTTTATACAATTATATTCCTAAATTTTACACTATTATACAATTTTAAGAGAACACATGGTTATCAAATAATAGGTAGTTACATGTTCCCTCGTCCCATAAGAAATTTACCATGTGAAATTTCATTTTACATACGACGATGAAAACATGTGAGGGTAAATATTCATCATGGATTTGTGTCAACAAATCATATGTATGATTTCTCTATATTACATTCACAAAGTGAGTTGTCATGTTACATAGTGAATTATCTATATAGTCCAAAATCATCACAAGTTTCTATTAATAAAATATTTTATCTTCCAATTGTCCAACCTCTAAATTTATTACCACAAGGGCCCGAAGGCCTTAATTTTTTATTGATTTTTTATAACAACCCTTTCAAGGTATGAGGGGGAACCCTGATAAATCCCATAGGCTTAATAGATTACATTATTTGTATGTTTAATAGGCATTACATGACCCAATGTTCATTGGGAAATAATCCAGACTACAACTACAATGAACTACCCCTCCCCACCATTTGAATCGTTATGTTAGCTCTCCACCATCACAAGGCCATCTATCTAAGATTCCTCTGTAAGCATAAGCTTGTCCCAATGGCGTTTCAATACCCTCTAATTCATCTAAATCCATTAGTTTTACTCTGGTGATTACACCTTCTCTTAATCCTCCTCTGGTGCTGCTCCTTTTTTGTTGTCTCTCATAATCTATGATGTGTCATTGAATGGTACTGACTTATTATACATCTTCCAACACATTTTTGGTCCCAAATACATAAATCCAATAACATAATCCAATCATATAGGTGTTATTAATCTTCTTCTATAAAAGGATTCATGTAGTTCCATTTGGATTTTTAGTGAAAGAAATTTTTGTATGATAAATTAACCAGAGGATGATTGTAACTGTATCCTCCTCCCACATCCATCGAGTATGATCTCAAAAGGTCATCATTTGTCTAGAGAGTTTTAGTAGATTAGTGGTGATAATACATAATATGTTTATCTAAATATATAGATCATTTTTTATACTCTTTCAAAAATTCTAGGTAACTCTTAGATCACAATTAGATATAATTGAAATCAGTGTTCCATGTAGCCTCAACACATATTAGATGTATATTCTTACAAGACGATAGAGTAGAGAGTCCTCTCAAATTAGAATGAAATGGTTATTCCTTTAATAATATCTCTCACAAACCATATATCATTATTTTCCTTATATATATGGGATAATTATAAATAAATATATATTTATGCAATAATAGTTCTATATGTGTATGGGTAATAGTTTTATCATCCCCATATAATTTTCCTTTCATCCTTCACCTACTGACATACTAAGAAATTTGATGTATATTAGTGATCACATTTGTTATATTATCTCAAAAAAATTCCTCTTTGAGATCCTGATATATATATTCATGATCCATGGTTGGATTGAGTACTTTTATTTATAGATATTATGTAATAAATACTTCTTTATATAGGGATTTAACGGTATATATAGTTTTGACTAAGATCTTAGAACTTTTTCATCATCACTTTTGGACTTCAAGGATGTCCATTTCCTTATAACTTTCACCTATATCTTAATTTCCACATCATGTCTTCAAGAATCCTTTATTATCTCCAGAATAGATAGTTGAATTCTCCATTGAAAAAGAATGGTGATTTTCCTTCCATTATGATTCCCATGTCCATCCTCTACATATCTATATAGATAATATCCCTCTCAGCCTTTATTATGGATATGGTTTTAGGATCCTTTCTATAAAGAGAATATAACAATTTATTTTCTATCATATGATATTTTTGAATTGAGAATCCATCATCCCTAAACAACTCATAACATCTTCACTAATTCATATTAAAATCTTTCAGTGTGAATATATACATGTGGATCTTATGATCAACATATATTTAACACTTCTACCCACATAAATAATTCCAATCAATATTCAATGTGAATATCACAAAAATATGGTCTATAACAAGTATTTGGTAGTTATACTCATGAAATTTCATCTTCCATGAGTAATATGTTACCCCATTTTTGTCATCAGTACATAGCCATTTACTTTTTTGAAGTATCACAATATACAATGAAAAACTCCCCACATGAGGGAATTATGATAAATGGTATAGGGATAACCCACTCCATCCATTCCTGGAAAATATTTTTTCATTAATTAGTCAATAAAAATATTAATCCCATTCGAGTCATCTTATTTTTCATGACTGTAAATCATGTTTAGTTTCTCCAAAATCATCGATAATACCCAGATTATATATGGAAAGAAGAAATATCTAATATATAAGTACTTCATATAAGCATCTCAATATTATTTTTAACATAAGTGTCTATATATATCCCATTAATATTGCAAGCATGCTACATGAATAATAATTCCTCCATCCAGAAGTCACATTTATTGATATTTTCATATAGCTTCTCCTTTTAAAAAGTATTTATTACACTTTTCATTGTAATAATATTTTCAATTAGAGTACATCTAAATGTCATTTATTAATAATTCAAAAACATCAATTTTAATCGTTGTATACTCTATTAATTATGTTAATAAATATTGTTGGATCATTTGTGATTCATAAGGGGATCAATATGAAATCATAGTGTCAATAAATTTTTTTAATGGTAGTATTGGGAATATCATATTTCATTAACATTAATCAATGATATCCGAATATATGGTCTAACTTATTGAAGTATAATACCCCATTTAATTGATCAAATTAGTTGAAATTATGTTTTAGGGGATTTTTATTTATGTCATGATTTTTTATGTCAAAATAATAACGGTAGTGCCGCATTGATTAATCCTTATCCATAACGAAGTGGACCAGTTCACCCCACAGTGTAGTACTCAATCATATAAAACCCTTCTATTGGTAATTTGGTAAATTATTTATTTGTTATTGCAACTCAAGTATGTCCATTCAATAGATATTCATGGATATGTAAAGAGATCCAGATAGATGTTCAATAGATAACTCAACCTATCACTCTGGTGGAATTATAATAAACTCTTAAAAGAATGAATCAATATAATATCTTATAATAGGAAATTCTTGAGGAATTTTTATCTGCACTATCTTAGTAATATGACATTATATGATCTCTCTTAATTCATTAATATCCACACATGACAAGAAGATTCCAATGGATATTCATTATCCTCCTTATAAATGTACAAAATTGGAGGATGGATCATGATATAAAGAGTGATATCTCTCTCTCTAAAGATGATTTTTTATTTATATAAGTAAAACAAACCAATTACAAATATATCATAATATTCCAACCAAATAAGTATGATAATATGTTTTGGTAATTTTGCAAAAAAAAAATTATGTAGGAGTTATATCTTTGGGAATGAAAAAAATTCTCTATTTGTCATTCTAAAATATGGATCAACCACTATGTTATTCGGTTTTGTTTTCATATTATTAATAACATTTTATTATATTAAATAATATGTAGAACTATAATAAAAAGGTTATGTTTCATATTCTTAAATTATTAACCAGGGTTCCTATCGCTACATCATTTTCTAGATCCACCTAATTAATAGTGGTAGCATATTACCAACCTTTTTCTATAGGGCATAGAGGATTATATCATTGAATTTATTTAATTAACTATTTCTCAGTATATTGGAATTCATATTTATGATAATTCTTGTGGTTGCAACACTTTATTGTAGTCTATCTGTTGATTTGAACCTTATTATATTTAATTAAATTAGTGGACTTAATCATATATATTATTAATTTATTTTCCTAGTTATCTTCTTTTAATCATTTGAGGAAACACTAGTATCTAAATAAATATATTTTGGGATGCTTATAAAAAAAATTCTAACAAGTCGGTACTCAGGTTTTCGTTCTTCCATGGGATTTATCCATTAATAGTCTCGAATTGAACACCATTTTATGTTTTTTGTCCTCATACCCATGATACCACTGAGCATCACTGATCACCATCATGAACATAGGGTCATAACATAAAATTTATTCGAACATATAATGTCTTTAATCTCTCTATATTTTGAAAGACTCCAATTTCATCAACTAAATTTGGGTTCCCCCTTACATTTGGTGTTAATGAATAATATAGTGGCATACCCGGAAAGTCCTGTAAAGTTTCCTTTATATGACTCAATATAAATATATTCCTTAAACATTAGTCCAAGAAAGACCATATCAATTTTATTAAATAGAGTTCTGGGAAAATATTTATAAGAAAAAACATTCTTGAATCATTCCAATTCCATGGATTTAATTTTATCTGTGGACTTCGTGTTCCTGAGTAGTGTCCACTAATCATCTTCCACCTCTATGCATTAAATTCGAGGTATGAATTTACATTATTATGATCATTTAAGGGTAGTGAAAATATTACCAATGTAGTTAAACCAAATTTATTTATATTGGGGTAAGAAGATCCACCAAATATAAGGGGCCTTTGTCTTATAAAGCACTAGACTGTATCTTTCATTCTCAATATAAAGAGTGTGCTCCATATTATTCAAGTTATTATTAATAACATGATTAAATTGATGAATTTATTCAATGAATTTATTATCTCTCACTCCCATATAGTTTATCATCTCATTATTGAAATCATCACATTTCTTGTCACATTAGATGTAGGCATAGTTCCTCATATTTCCATCAATTAACGAAAAGAATTAAATTCTGACTTGATATCACTCAAACTAATAAATCATGTAAAAAAGGAAAAATTTCATCATATAAATAATAACATATAAATTATACATAAATAAATTTTTTAGAATCCATGTTTCAATCTAGGTTACCAATGACAATTTTCTTATTAGTTTTTTTAAACTAACAATTTTTTTATGTCTTTTATAATCATATGTATAGAGTATATGAATATTCCAAAGAATATCAACCAATATTTTAAAAAATGGTGTGTAAAAAAGACTCACTATAATAAAATAGTTTATAATAGTGTAAATAATAAATCCTCTCTTCTAGGGTTATTACCCCTAGAAAAATTGTTCCAAAGCCATATAAACATGTATTTTCTGGACAGAGATGTAATTTCATAGAAACCATTCACCTTATAATTCACCACAATTTCATGTTATTATCATATAAATAGATATATACCTAGGTTTACCAATAACTATTCAAATATTAATCACAAAAAATAACTATACATTACTCGAATACAAACTATCGTGATCCAATCCGTTTAACATCAATATTTTATAAAAAAACATCAAAGATCAAGAGGCCTAGTGTATTTGGAATATAAGTATTACAATACATTAAAATGAAACTAAAAAACATTATATATTTATACATACTAATATCCTAAATACCATTGAGATCCTAAAATTTCATAGGATGACTTGGATATACATAATGAAAAAGGGTGAGCTAAAAATACCAAAAATGTAATAAACATGATAATGAAGCATATCAGGTCAATAAATTATAATAACATGATATTATAAAAGAGGAATATGTTAAATAATAACCTGGAATAATAAAATAAATATGATCGACTCATAATATTAGGAAAATATAAGAATATGGAAATAACAAAAAATTACATAAGAATAAGACAATACTAACTCAAAGACAACATCACCCGATGGACATAGTAGCATCATTATTTAGTATTAATCATTATTCTCATACATATCATCTAATGAGGCATAGAAATTATGTAATAAATTGTTGAACTAACCTGGAACACCAACTATAATATGTAACATCCTATGTGTGCCATATATGGAAATCAATCGTAAGGTGTCAAAATAAGAATTACCATTGAAAATAATTAGATAATGTAACCCTGTCATATATATTAATCATATTGAATATCATAATTTTTTCATGAAATATGGGATTATAACATTTTTATAATTCATAGGGGAGAAATAACCATTTATCCTGATAAATGATATCAATCTGAATTTTATACATGAAAACAAGTGGATATGTTACTTAGGAGATATATAACTTAAGGGAGGTTTTCAAGAAAAGAGTAAAGATTCTTTAAATAGGGTATGATATTAATAGCATCCATAAAACTAAGAATGAACTAAAATTTAATTCCATATAAAATTAAGGATTTTAGAATAAATGGTGTCATAAAACTTTTTATTGAGTTGTATATTAAACTATGAAATTAAAACAGAGATTTTTTTTAATGGGAAATCCAAAAAAAATATATAGGGGAACCATATAAACATGTATATCCACATCATGGATGTTTGAGTTACACTAGATATATATATATATATTACGTTTATAAAGAATATAAAATAAATTAATACTAATACTACAGATAACAATTGATGTAAAATGAAAACAAATCATAACCCAATGAAAATATAGTGATTCAGTTATATCCCTTACCTAAGGTTCCATATTCATTTGGTGCTTTTACATAACATTGAGGAAAATAAAATTAGATTCATTAATATTATATTTATAAAATTTTCAATCTATATTTATATTAATATTAATTTATTTAGTTTTTATCATTTTAATGAGATAAAGTTTTAATTTCTTTGTTCTGAGTACATTCGCTTCATCGTTCCAGGGTTGGTCACTTGAGGATACAAATTAAATTACTTGGAAAATATGAATAAAATAGTAGAAAATAAATGAAATTATTTTAATGAACTTAAAAATATTTATATTTTCTAAATATACATTTATATTCACACATATGGTTGAATAATGTTAAAAATGATAACATTATACAATTAGTTTATTTATGTTGTATTACAGACCATCAAAAACTGGTTTTGTTTAATTTTATATTATGCATATATAATCAGTATAGAATATGAAAAATTTATATAATATACATATTTATGCCATTTTGAACCATTATAACTTAATTTAAATCTATTATGAATATGTTAATAGAAAAAAAATCATCATCCATGGATGTGGAAAACCAATATAGTATGTTCGATTGTTTTGTTTTTAGAAAAAGAGGTGAATGGAAGATGATGGATTATACATACTCCATTATCAGTATAAAATTAAACTATATATCTAATATTAGAGTTATTATTTCATAGTGAATAGGGTATTTGTGAATAATGAAGAATATTGAAATAATTTAAAATACGTAGTTTGATAATATTACATCTTGAATGTCATCTCCTTGAAACCCAACTTAATGCACCTTGAATTCTTCTTTTAGTGAGACAGGAATCACTAATTTAGGAGGTAGAGGATTTATTTGATAATTTTATATAAAATTGGAAAATAAAATGGTTCATAATATGTGAGGAAAAGGGGAGGTGAGGGATGGTAACTATAAGGAGTAGAGTGGGGTATTTTTGAATATTATATTCAATAGCTTGCTATTTTGGATCAAGACTAAAAATAGTGTTGATTAATGATAAAATATATTATAAATGGTGTATGTGAGGTCAAACTAATGATTTATTACATCATTCATGTGCCAAAAATTATGTTTTTTAGTGTATAGTGTTAAATATTATATTTTTTCATATTTCACTATTCAAAAAAATTCAACTATTTTATAAAAATAATAATAAATAACCTTAATGAATTTTCAAAGGATAGATTTCAAAAATAAAATTCCTTTTCAAAAAAATAATCTAGTTTTGATAAAATTAATTTTTCAATTATGTATTTATTTATTTTAAAAAAATTCAATATTATGATAATTTTCGTAATCCTTTGATAAATTACATAGGGTATCAAAATATTTATAATATCAAAATTTCACAACTTATTAATTCATAGGAAAATTTTATTAAAGAACACATGTTTTTTTAATTCTTTATATTTTTGTAGAATATGAAAATAAAACAATTATTTTCTACCATAACTAAAACATAAAATTTAAATTTTATTATTATGTATATACATATATCATGATATAAAGATGTAATATTATAATTTTATAAGATTCATAAATCCTATTTTATATTAATGTAGGTTATTTTACGACCATAATAGTTATTTTACTATTTCCATTGGTTATATTACTAATACAATTGTAAAAATACTCTTCTAACACGTAGATTACTTTTCAAATGATCAGTTTTGAGATGGTCAGATGTGTTCATTACATTATATAAATATTTTTTATTTCATTAATCCATAATTTTAATCTATTTTATCTCAATTTTATATATATTTTCATTTTCAAAATTCATATTTCATTAATAATAATATGATACAATTCTACAATGTTGTTCATGAAGATGATTCTTTTAAGAGATTGATCATAATCTAATGTTCCTGTTATATTAATCTTATTTTATATTTTTTGTTTCATTATAATACATTCAACATTATGGACATATTAATTCTCTTAATTTATTTACTAATTAAATATAATAAAATGTATTCCGTTTTAACATTTTTTGTGTGTTCATTATATCATATTAAATTACTTAATGTAACACAATTATATATTTAAAGGGGGAACATCATTGACAGATTTTCAATTTGTTACAATAATGTTTCAATATTATTATATCATGTTATATTCCATAATTTCATGATGATACTATTCATGGTTAATATACTTTTATCATTTCTGTACAGACAATTATAACGATACCATGTCCTTTTTATTCTGATATTTATCACAAACTCATGTTTTCTCACTTGACTAAAATATATCTGATTTATGGTTGGCTAAAATGATTTTATATTACAATTAATTTTATATCATTACATTTCTACCTTATTTATCAAAGTAACTACATGTGGAATAATGATTAGGAGTAATTCATAATTCGTGGGCGATAATGAAGAAATCATATGAAATAATAAATTTATATAGCTAATCTCCAAAGACACTAAACCATTGGGATTTTGAATTTTGTAATTGATTTTTGAAATGTAATATCTCAATTATATATAATTTATGTACAATATATGTATGTTTTCTCTAGGTTTTATCTCTCTATTAAAGCCCTAGTATCACAGAACAAACCTTCGTTCAATAGATAAAAAATGTTATCTACCAAACTCAGTGGTCTATATATAACGAATCACCATTCCATATTTTATAAATATAGGTAATTTGGATAATAATTAAATTATTTTCATTTATATATTCATTAATTATATTATATTTAGTTAAATTTTGTATAAGAATATTAAGTAACGTTCAAATAAAAACGGAAATGGATTTATTAGTATTGAATTCATTTAAATGTATTATATAGTTTAATCAAAAAAAATATTTCTATGTAATTAAATTTTATTTATTTAAAATAATATAATATTTTTAATTCATTAAGTGAAATTTTTATTATAATATTTTTTGGGTATTTTTGAAAATTTTGATTTTTAGTGGAATAGGAGAATATAATGATTTTTTAGAAAACTGTCTTTTCCATTTACAAACAAACAATGTCACATAAATATTTTTGTTATATATAAAATATAATTCATTTAATTTGATTAAAAATAACCCAATTAATTATTTAATAAAAATTAAACTTCATGTTTTTGTTAAAAACATTTTTATACTTAAACATTAATTTTCAGGAAAAATATTCTTTATTCCATCTGTTATAGTTTTAGAAGAAATTTTTTAAAAAAATAAAGATTTATTTATTAAAAATGGATTTCATATTTTTAATTATAAGTTCAAAATTTATTAAGTTGTTATATACCTTTTTTTCTTATGAGTTTTTACTTCTGTTAAAAACAAACATATTTACCCCTATAATCTTTATTGTGGGTTGAAAGGGTTAAATATAAAATATTATGTCATAAAATGATGTAAAAATACATATAAATACTATTTGAAGTAAAACATTTTATAATAACCCCTTCTATCATTTAAAACGGTCTCTTTTGGATCCTCCTGGCTGATGTAAGTCATTAATATATTTGAATAGTTTGAAGCATTTCACATGTGTCCTCTCCCTCGGTTATAAATGGACATGACATTACCTATATTCTCCACACATGAAGATCCTATTAGGTAATCTGATACTTAATAAAATAAAATTCTAAATTCTCCCCTCACATCTAATATGTCTTGGTTTTATTATAATACCATCCTTCCAAGTCTTTATGAATAAAACTAATGATGTTTTTGAAAAAAGAGGTATTGTTATTAACAACGGGTTTTCAATTTTATTCTTCTTTAAAATTATTTAAAAATATTTTAAACATTTTAATATATTAAAATTATTATACAATACATAATGAAATTTTATTATGTATATGGTATGACACTATTTCATCCACTTATCCAACTATTGAAAAATAAAAATTGTTGCTCTGCATACGTGCAGACTACTTCCAAGAGTGATAATCTATTTCATTTTTCATAACCACCACTAATTTTATTTCATAATGATCGATAAAAATTATTTAATATGATATATATTATATAAATTTATTTCTTTATTGTTAGAAAAATATTATACTTCTCTTTTTACCATCCAGTGAAAAAACTACATCACTCGTGCGGACGTGAGGATTACTACCTTGCAAACCAATGTATTTTATTTTTCATATCTCCCTGAAATGGATGGTAAATATAGATTTATTTAATGAATTCATAATTTTTAACGATATAACTATAATTATTAGAAATTTAATTATACATACTAACCTTATGCCCCTTACATTTGTTGAAAAATTAAAATAGTACTCTTTCATACATACATATTTTCATCTCTATGATTGTAACATATTTAATTGTTCATAAAGACAATAAATTTATTATAACAAAAGTATAAAAAAATATAAAAAATATAATTATAAATTATTTTTTAAAATGATATAATCATTTTCTATTTGACTATGGGAAACCTAACAAATCTATTCCCAACATATGAACTGACTATTCTCAAAATGTCTGATGTGAACATAATGGATTAATTAATTAAGTTCAAATTAGATATAAGTGTGATTAAAGAAATAATAAACATGAAAAATGTTATTAATAATGTAAATAATTAACATAATTTTATTATTCATTATGATGAAGAATATATGTGAAAACTTTTACAAGAGGTATGAGGTGTTATATCTTAAAACCTATTTCTAAATTGATTAGAATTATAATTTATATTTTCTTTTCCAATGTGGATATTGTTTTATGGAAAAAAACGTTTTTAACAACTAAAATATTAGGGAATTTTTCTTCTACTATGTCGTTATGATGATGGTATTAGAAAAGAATCTCGTTGGGTATTTCATATTGAATGTTAGACTTTCATTACATTTTATAAAAGAAATTTTGTTTTAACGTGTATAATATCAATAAATTATAAAATAACTATAAAATCAATGGATATTTGTATTAACTATTTTGACACCATGTTATCTATAATAACAAACACTCATTTCCTTTTTATTGGTATTTCAGTTTTTTAAATGGGGTTTTAAAGGAACGAGATATGTTAATATTGTAAAAAAATACTTATGGGTTTAAAAGTATATTATTATGAGTTTAGTGACGAAAATTAAATATTATATATACATTTAATCCTTGTTATCAGAACTGGATATTTTCCATAATGTTTGTTGTGATTGATATAGCTCTCCAATTCCTTTTATAATTATTATTATCTCTATAGAATTACATTTGAAATAATGAAGTATGTTATTAAATTTACAAGGATTCATATAAGGGTTATTATAATGGTTCTATGAAGAGGATGTTCCAAGGAACATACATGAAATTTGTACACTTACTAATTTTTTATCTCAGAAATATTTATGATTTATAATATCAGATAATGATTGTTTCTTTTATAGAATAATTATTACCTTTAAAGTAAATACTATTTATTTTGAAGAAAATATATCCTCATCTATCATGTTTTATATGAAACCATCTTGTTTTTTATTTTTAATTTATAATTTATTATACATTTTTTATAAAACAATTTGGCCATTAATTATAATTTCATGTATAAGTAACTAATTATTTGAGCTAAATAATTATTATATTAAATGTAAATTATTTTATATGTTATCATGGTTTTAAAAAAGAAAAACAAGTTACATTTCTCCCTTTTAAAAGTTATTTAATGATATTTTTATGATCATACAATATTTTTAAATGTTTTGATAGGTTTTATGGGTGATTAGGAATAATTTTTATGTTAATATGAAAATAAATAATGTATATTGATATATAAAACATATTTAATTTTAACTTTATTATACTTTGGAAAAATTGGAATCTATGTTGACATTTCCACTTTATAATGTATTAGTATTTTTATAAAAGAGTTATGACATAAATCTCTAAATCTCTATAACTAAAACTTTATTTTGGAAGGAATGAAAATGGTTTTTAAATAAATTGATTACATACAAATTAATTTTCAGATCACTATTGTTGGTAACGAATGGAAGTTTTAGATAAATTCATGGGTCAGTATAATTTTAATAGAATGCACTTTATAGATTATTATTTATGGTAATGTTGAAATGATATAGTATTTTAAGATTTCCATTGTGCTTTATATAACCTTGTTCTGTTCAAAATGGGTTCCCACATAAGAAATCAGGAAGCTAATGTTGGAATTGTCCAATATGACAATATTTTCTAAACTATAAACTTATAATGGATGGAATTACAAAAAAGTATTTTTTTTACTGTCATAGATCTGCTAATTTAGGTTATAAATGGCAGTACAACACTTTGGAGAGAGAAACCACATTCACTAGAGAGGAACATATCCATTGTATAGAATTTTATCAAATAGAACCCTCGTCATTAAACGAATCATCTTACCCTATTATAGCTAAATGATGGGTTAAAACCTTATAAAATAAATTTGACTTCATGGGGTTTTTAGGAAATTACCAGGTAACTCTTTCTATCTAAAATGTTAAAGGTGAAAACTGATAAGTAGTTGTCAATGACTAAAAATATCAAATAACGATAAGATATTTATGCCTTAGAATCATATGAATTTAAGAATATATTCCTTAAGAAGTTTTTTTTTTAAATTTTTTAAGAATATAATGGAAATGTATTTATTATAATTGATATAGAAGTAGGAATATTTACATTCCCCATATTAAGTAAAATCCACCCAATTTGAAAGGTATGTACTGAATTATTTTTGTTATATTGATAATAAATAAATTAGTATTACACTATATTGAATCCTATATATAAAAAGTTATAATATTATCATAAATAATAATGTTATTAGAATAATTTTTAATGTGTTTAAAATTTATAAATTTCATCTAATGATGGTAAAGTAATCCATTAAAATAATCCTAAAAGATGGTTATTTACCATAATGGTGAATCATCCAGTGAATAAGTTTTATGGAAATAAAATAATGTTTTCATATTGTGAAAATTAGGTTAAAAATAATCCATGATAAATGGTTTTGAATATTGGGAATCGTTTTAATGTTGTATTTTTATACACATGACACATGAATACAAAGAAAGTGATTATAAAAATAATGAATAGTGGATAATAAGATTATTTAATTTTAATGCTATTATTCATTATGTGATTAATTTTTTAAAGATATGTATAAAGGATAAAAATTTTCATGGTTGGAAGTAGAAAAGTGCAGTTAAATTCTTTTATACTACATCAGAATATATTGCTCCATCCAGCGATGTTGTTTCTATTACCTTACTTGTTTATTCAGAATATGATAATATTTTTTTATTTAGGATTGAAACATTCTTTACTTTTAGTGAACATTTCTGATAATTTACAAATTCTTCCTTAATAAATAAATCGAAAACATTCGGTATAGATAGTTAGGGGTAGTGTTAAAGAATAATATTTATATGAATCATCGTGTAAATAATTATATAATGGAATACCATAAAAACATTATTATCATTCCCCTATTAGAGTTCAATGTTATTATTGGTATTGATTATATATAGGATTATCTTGCTACGATAGACTGTAGAGCTAAAGAAGTTGTTATTATAATCGTGTATTAATTTGTATACAAGAATGAATTCACATATTTGAATGAATTTCAAGATTATGAAAAATTAATCAATGATGGAACTTAAAATTTTCAAGAATATATTGTTGAGAAGAATCGAACTATTCAAATTGGTGATATTCTTATAGTAAATGGACATCTAAATATATTTCCTAATGAGTTTTCTTATATTTCTCATGAAAAAAAGATTTAGTTTGTTACTAAATTTGTTCTTGAGGATATTCTAATTTGAAAAAAATATTCATCAAAAGGATGAAGTTGAACTTTATTAAATGAAAAAATCATTTTAAATAGTTTCTTGATAATGTATTTTTCATTTAATAACATCACTATTAGGAATAAATATATAATGCATCATATTGAAAAATTGTTTGATTAGCTACGTGGATATCTTTATTTTTGGAAGTATGATCTCAGTTTCAGTTAACATAAACATGTGGTAAATAATGATGAAACTTTTAACATGTAATTCTATACTATGTATTGGAATTATTTGTTTTTCTTTTTCCCATTGGTTTTATAATCTATTTGTCCATATTTAAAGACCTTATGAAAAAAATACTTCCTTTAATATTTGGATATGTTTGTGTTGTTTTTAAAAACTAATGTGTTTTATTATAAAATATATGAGTATCATAAAAAATGAGTATAGTTATACAAAACATTAAATAAAATTGATTATAGGGAAAATTTAGTAAATGTAAATTTTGGATGAGATCGAGTTATTTTCTTCAGAAAATTGTAAATAATGATTGATTAATTTATTATCCACCTAAAAATAAAATGTTTGTAATTGGAATAATAATTTGTGATGTGATCTTTCTTAATAGTTTTACTAGATTAAAAGTTTACTATAGATGTTTTTTTAAAACAATTCTATGTTTTATATTCCACAAATAAGTTTACATGAAAATTAGTTAAATTTGTCTTGGAAAAATCATTTAATAAAATTTTTTAGGAACTTAAAATAAGATTGGTGAATAATCCAATTTTGTACCTACAATCTTGAAATTTTGAAACATTCAACCACAATTATTCTTCATTAAAACAACATAGTTTTGTTCTGATATATAATTATAAGGTAATTACTTATGCTCCACATTCATTAAAACATCATAAAAAAATATCCTATACATGACATGGAACATGTTATTGTGGTTTTGGATTTATAAATATAGATACATAATTAATATAATGTAAGATTTGAAATATATATTGATCATATTATTTTGAAGTAAATATTCACTTATAAAGTGTTCAATTGTGTCCTACAAATGGATTGAAATGTTTAAAGATTATAAATCAATGATTCTTAACCAACAAGGAAAAGATAATAATTATAGTTAATTATTTTAGCCCAAAATAAAAATCAACATTATATATGATCTGTTCGGATTAACATTAGTTAGGAAAATAAATCACTATATTTAATTATTTTAGCCCAAAATAAATCATTATAGTTATTTACGAAATGTATGTTTCATGAATTTATCATTGAAAAAGAAGGTAATTTTGGATTATGGAAAAGATATTGAGTTCATTGTGATTCTTAGTTAACGTAATAATTATTGAGTGAGGATAATATTAGTCCATTTATTAATCATCTTGGTATCACTATGATGTATAGACAAATTTTGGAATATTATTATTGGTAATGAATGAATAAAGAAATTAGTAATTTTATTATGATATGGTGGACATACGATTTGGTTTAAGATTGAATAAAAACTAATAAAGGTATTGATTCAAACATTTACGATATTGGAATAGAAATTATGAGAATATATATATGAATTTTATTAAGATATTACAAAAGGCGTATTGACGTAATAATTAATGTTTTGTAATTTTGGATTTATTGAGTGAATATACCCATTTTATTCCTATTTGTGATAATAATCCATTGGATTATCTTTCTAAATATTATGTTCAAACGATCTTAATATTGTATGGATCCAATATTTCTTATATATCTAAAAATACACCTAGGCTTTAAATTTTTATAATGGAAATTAGTGGTCATAATGTACAAAATTAAATAACAGTATAGTTTTTCATCATCAATATAAAAAGTTGTCAAAGATAATGATTCATACATTAAAATTAATTCTCGTAGATAATTCAAAGGATTAATATGTATGATGGTATCAAAATCTACCATTAGGTGAATTTTATAATTATATTATTTTTTATTCTGAAATAAATATCATTCCATTTGATGAATTATATAGAAATTGGTATAAAAATATTGAATCTTGGTAAGATGATAAAGAAATAAATATTTTGTTACCAGAATTGGAAGATGAATTTGTTTAGAATTTGAAGTTTATTTTGAAATATTTGAGGATAGAAAATACTTTTTAGGAATGTAATGTCGATAACAAGAGAAATTATCTTCCATTCATGGTAGAAAATTTCTTTTGTATTAAATTATTTTTTGGAAATGTATAATGCATTTCTATAAAAAGGTAAACTTAATTCTAGGGTTTATTAGACCATATAAAATCTAATATATGGTTGAAATAGTTTCATGATGAGTATTTGTTCCACTTAATTTATCCCAGCCACATGATTTGTATCATGATTCATTACTTAGAAAATATTCACATTATGTGTCTCATCTTTTGAGCACTGTAGTAGTACTGTTGGAAGAGAATAATTCAAATAAAGAATATATGGTTCATATTTTCGTTCATATAGAGATGTGTTTTTATGATATATTGATTCATCGGGTGAGAGTTTTTTTTTAAAACATATAACTGAAGATGAAAAATTAGAATAAAAAATTATATGAAGATAAAATATCACCACTTGTTTAAGTATGTAATAAAATTTTAAGGATGGAATTTAAAAATGGGGAAAATAATATAATAACATAGGTTATGTTTATAATGGTTCAATTCTTTCTAAATAATTATTTATGAATAATAAAGTTTCAATTTATATACTTTATTGTACTTTTATGTAATTTTTAAATGAAAAACAGAAATAGTTTTATACTTACTAAATTTACTTATATGTTTTATGTAGTTTTATAAAATATTAATATATTTTTTTTGTCTAAATATTAGAAAATAATATTTTTTTTAAAATCACCCATGAAAATTTTTCATATAGTGAATTTTTCAGATTTTCTTGTAAAATATTTTTTTTTGGAGAATATTAGAAAATGATGATTTTTAAGAAAACATCATTATAATTTAATCTATTTAAAATGACAAATTCTTTTTATATAATGATTTTAATATTTAATTATATATTTTTAATTTAATATATCTCATTAACTGACACTGGAATCAAAATTACACAAAATCTTTTAATAAATACAATGTTATACCTACTGCTAAATTTTTATTGAAAATAGTATTTCCCTATATTACATGTAATGATTATAAAAGTATTTTCTAGAAAAAATTTAAATATAATATTATAAAAAAATTATCATTTTGAATTATGAATATTTTTAAAAAAAATTCTTTTCTACCACATTTTTTTATTTACGAAAAGTAAATTTGTTGAAAAAAACTAGTAATCATGGTTAGAGTTAATAGAGATTAAAAAGGTTTAAACAAAAATGTTACATTTTAAAATAAAATTAAAATTCGTAAAATCCAATTTAATATTCCTATTATAACCCTATATTCTATCACATTCTACAATTATAAAAATTGGAGACACTTGGATTATGTATTAAAATAATATATTTTAAAATATTGAAAAATTCAATGTTTTTTATCTCCCTCCCATATAAAACGAGACCCACACTCCTCTCTTCTCTACAATACAATATCATATTACACCAGTTATTCGCAACATAAATTCATTACTAAAATACCATCCCCTTTTCACTATATCATTTTATGGTCATAATTCAATCGTATAGATGATTTAGGAATAAACCTAAAGTTTTTGTCTGAAGTAGACGTATAGTTATAAATTAATTGTTTTTATTTTATTTTTTCTTTTACCTAATCCAAAACTCTGTTAATAATTCCTATATAAGAAATATTTCTATATAATATACTTTATTGTTATTATGTTAACGGGAAAAATATATTTCATATAATTCCCAATCTAATGGCATGTTAAAAAATAAAGTTCGTTCATACATGCAAACTACAACCTCAGAAGATGGTGTATTCAATTATCAATTATCAGATCTTATAGATGATCTTAATAATATATCCAAAATAAATAATATCATATATATGAAATGTTTTTTAATATTAAATTTTATTGAATTATTTTCTTTATTTTTCAATATTAAATAAAAAATAAAAACACCCCTTGTTCATTCATGTATGTTACTACCTCACCAACTGATATAGATTTTTTCATCACCGCCTCACATAGTTTTAATAAATATGTGGGTTTAAAAAATATTAATTTTTTATATAATTATTATTATATAAATTTAAAATATTCCTTACATTCATTCCCTCATTTTTATTGAAAAATAGAAACGTTATTCATGTGTATGACTGCACTACCATCTCTATGATTCTCACATAATACATTATTCATAACCACCATACATGGTTAGTTCTAAAATTATAATAGATTTAAAATAAAAATATTTTTACATTATTACTATTTTTTAATATCAAATCACAATCCAGTAAACCATTGTCAATCACGAAAATCCATTTCCAACATAGAAGTAAGATGTTAATAAATTTTCTTATATGAACATAATTGATAAAGTAGTTATGTATAACGTCAATATAAAAAAATGGAAAGAATTATAGAATTTAAAATGAGAATTAATAATGTAAATAACTAATATAATATAATTAATTTTTATTTTAATGAACATATGTGGTAAATCAAACTCATATAAAGAGATATTATATTTGAAAACCTATATTTAATTTTTTGAATATTTAAATATACTCCTTTCTATATATATATATATATATTGTATAATTGATGAGTAAATTATTTTTTGAATTAATTAAATATTAAATTATTATTTACATTGGTATTATTACCAAGGTCTTGGAAATGAATATTCATGTGTTATTCAAAAAGAATGTTTGACCTTATTTACAATGAAAAAAAATAATATTTTTTAATAAATAAGACATCAATGTATTTTACCATCATCGAAAACCATTATTTGTTATTTGGATTCCATTACATGATTCCATTGTTTCTTTAAGGAACCCGTTCTTCCAATTGTTATGGGTTTTATTTTTTATAAAATGGTGTTCTAAAGGAAATGGATATATTAATATCCAAAAAATATTTTTTAGGGGAAATGTATTTTTTAATAAGGTTCTAATATTTAAATTGTAGTATTTGTGTCTTTAATATATGTTATAGTCATTGTAAATAATTTATAATGAATAATGACCTTGATATTTCTCTCAATGTAATTTCATTATTATTCTTCTCTTCGTATAATTTTGTTTAAATAAAAAACGTAGGTTATTCAATTTCAATGGGTTCTTATATTGATTCTATAAGGATGGATCCCCAAGAATATTCTATAAATTTTTTATATTGTTAAATTTTTTTTAGAAATTGTTTTATTTGATAATGTAAGAAAATTATCATTAGTTTAAAAAACTAATTATATCATTTATGGGTAAAAATATTTGTTTCTCAAAAAAGGTTTTTCATTGTTCCTCAGTTTTTCCATGAAACCCTCATGATTGTGATTTTCCCATTGTATAGTTTTATAGTGGTTTTAAAAATATATCATTAAATATTATATCATGTGTGTGTAAAAAAATTATTTTACTTCAAATATTATTTTGTTAATGGAAAACTCTATTATATTACATAATGGTTTTTAAATGGAATAAAGGGGTTTTTCATCCTTTGTATAAGTACCTTACTCGTAATTTTATGATCATCCCCCATTTTATAATGATTTATGGAGTAATTTAAAGAGAAAATGTAATATTGATGAATCCACCCTAAATATCAAGAGTTTTTTTCAAGAGAAGAAAAAAAATTTCATTTTAATAAATTTTTATAGTAAAAAAAGTAGACAATGAAAGAAAGTGTCAATTTTATAATTAATTGATTTATTATATTTTTTTCCCAAATTCTATAATAATAAAAATCTAAAAAATATTCAATTGTCTATGAAAATGAACTATTATTTTAAAAATCACTATTATTTAATTTTTTGTGGTTGGGTCTTTTGACAACCACCACTCCATTACAAATATCATGTACAAATATATTTTCATGCATCTTAATTGGGGACCATTTTGGGTTTGTATATAGGATACTTAGTAGGGGTTACCATTAACCCTTAACCAACTATCATAATCAAATTAGAATGAATCAACAAAATTGGGTTAAAAATAAAAGATATATATCAATCAACATTTGTTATAAATTCTATACTATTTAAATGATGATGATTAATATGAACTAGCTTTACTAATATGGTACATACATGGCATATATTGTTTGGGATTTTTTCTAGAATTAGCCTTTATTGATTACAAGATTCAATGAGTGTAACCTACACTATTCTTGGAAAATTCTCTAGTGTATAAAAATGTCTAAAACACTAATATTCATGATCTATATTCAGAGAGAATAAGGGGTATGAAAACTTCCATTTATTGTGAGCCTATCCAATATTACTAAACAATACATTAGAAATATGTCTACTTTTAAATATTTTATAAAATCAAATAATATATCCATTTTAAACATAACTATAATTTAAAAATACTAAAACAATAACTATATCAAAAAATTTAATGACTTAATTCATATGTGTCTAACTAATTAAGATTAAAATTCATTGTAATATATATTCAATCTAATACCTAACCGTAAATAACATGTAAAAAAATTATGAATTTAAAATTCTACACAAGGTGCAATGTAAAATAAACAAAAACTATTAGAAATATGTGAAACATGTTATGTTTTCATGAAAGAGAAACAAAATTACTAAATAGATTCAAAATATTATATAATAACATTGTCATATAAAACTATTGGATAAAATTATATTCCCTTGTCTATATTCCATTATTATCCCTACACATTAAGAAGTTGAAAAATCTGAGGGGTTTGTCTCCCAAAATTTAATATAGAGAATATATTGGGATAATATGTAAGGTGTATAATGTACCACATAAATTTTATGGTCCAGATAAAAATATTATAGAATAAGGGATAGAAATATCATATACATAAAAGATATATTTCAAGATTAAAATAAATTTAATACCTTGATATCACATAATTTTATCCCCCACAGTTGCTGAGATGGAAGACGATAATAGAAATATATTGGTTTCTAAATAACTAATTTCAGAAGAAGGTATATTAAAAATACTACACTGATGAAATTACAATAAGAAGGATATTAGGGGTGATCCATGTACTTACCTTGCAGATGTTGAGCCTTGGCAATAAATTAGAGACACTATCATGACCCTTCCTTGGGACACGGGCCGTGACTACCACAAGCCCACCTTCCATAGGATAGGGGCTGGAAACTTGAACCAAAGGCGTAAATCCATGTAAAAGTGAAGTCATTACCTTTATAAAAGTAACAAACACAATAGAGTACGCAAGTGAAGTAAGAACTAAGTAAAACTGGGTACAAAGTAAGTGCCGAAAAGTAAATGGTTCAGTAAACAAACCCAAATGAAAGTACAGTAAAACTGAAAGAAAGTACAACAACAGTAAAGTAAAACAGCAACATCGAGTCATCCTCCGAAAATCCTGCCTAATGGGTGGGTATTGATAGTCTCCTCGTCTCCTCGGGTCCAGCCGTCCGCTCCATGTACATCCCACCAAGTGATCAACCTCCGGGTATCGTCCAGCTCCACAGGCCTCTGCCTCGATCAGTGTTGTCTGTCCTCTGCATCCAAGACAACGTAGTGCGAGCATAGCCTATGTAGGGTTGATTATACGATACTCCATAGGGTCCCCGAGATCCCCATTGGTCTCTCAGAATCCACGAAAGATAAACCACAAAGAAAATATACAAACACAAAGTATCAACCAAATCTACATAGGTATATGAAAATACATATACTTTAGACATCAATTTCACTTCATCTCCAACTCATGAGCTCATGTACAACCCATTTCACATAGGAAAGCACAACCCATTCCACACAGGAAAGCAAGTCAATCACATTGATGATAATGACTAAAAGACAAGACTCAGCTCACACAAGTTAATACTCATGAAGAGGGGTGAAGATGATTAGATGTAGCTTCTGAATCATCTCCTCTACAGCACCCACATAGGAACCAAGTACAGAAGTCATCACTGCCGAACCCACATAGGATCCAAGTACCGTAACCATCGCTACCGAACCCCCTTAGGATCCATGTACAGTCGTCATTGCTGCCGAACCCATGGAGGATCCATGTACAGTTGTCCTCACTGACGAACCCACATACGATCCAAGTATAGTCATCTTTGTCATTGAAACCACGGAGGATCTCGGCATGGTAGTTGTCACAGTCGCAGTCATCTCTAGTGTTCCCGCACCTAGCACACTCGATTCCGGAAGGGTCCACTCCACGAGTAAAGAGGGGTTCGATACATCTATTATCACAAAGTCTAGAGTTGATGTATACAAAAGGTCCTCCACGTCATAGGGGCTAAACCAAACAAACGTGTCCAAGGCACTGAGTACAAGATGACCAAGCCATTTTCAAAAAAGTACACGGCGTGTTGGTATGGTTACAGACCGTGTCTTCAGTCCTCAGGTATTTCTCGTGTACCACATCCCATGACAAAGGTTTGGTCGTGTAAAAATTATGTACCCATCGTGTGGTATGGTTACACACCGTGTCCAAACATTTGGGGACATCTCCGTGTATGCTGTCTATATGCCCGTACATGTCCTCAACCCGTGTTCTCCATCCCATGTAATTGGTACACGGGTTAGCCCGCACCATTGGACATGTCTAGCCATGTGGTAGAGTACATGCCAATGTACTCCATACTGTGTCTGTGTATTCCTGAGTTACACATCGAGTCTCGTGTTACCGCCAATTCCTTGCTTTGTGGCGAGTACATGCTGTGTGATGGAGATCACATGCCGTGTGTGAGTCTTCTGACATCCGAAACCCTAGCAGCAGAAATTCCTCACTACATGGTGTGTTCTCTAGGATTACATGATGTGTAGTCTGGAATTTTCTAGAAACGACGCCTCTAGCCAGCACGCTTCCCTTTACACCGGTTCATCATTCTGATCTTTTGTTCGTCACGAAACATTAGACTCTAAGTCGCCCGGTTGTCCTGAAGTCGAGTATGGCGTTCTTGGGCTTCTGATTGGCTCTGAAAACACTTTTTGAATTCATGATCGAAGAACAGTTGAGGAACGGTCCAACTCGTTCCAGTCCGAACCATCTCCCACTATTGTTGTCTCTCCTCTGCTAGGTTGTCATGATGATGATTCTTCAATTTCGGATCGTTTCATCGCTTAACTCACTCATAACGATCCGTTGTTCATCACCCATGAAGAACATGAAGAACCGCCAACAATCAAAAAATTGGCGGAGTATTCGAACTGTGTTAGATTGGCCCGATCTCTTCGCATTAGTTCGGTAGCAGGAGGTTAAAGATAACAAAACAAGAAGGAAACAAGATTCAGTCATAACACACCCCTACCTCGATAAATGTTGTCGAGCATCGGGCGTTGTGGAAGACGGAGTCACGGGGTGAGGTTCCGTAAGAAATGACAGAGTGCGCCTAAGGAGGAAGCGGTGTAACCCCTTTTTTCATGGAGGAAGAAGATGATGGAGAATTCTGGGTATCTGAGTCGATGTTCTTAATCATAGAGTTTTTGTTCTATAACAAAGTAGATGAAGTGTTCTTCAAAGCTCAAGAGCTCTCTCCCCAAAATCTCAACACAACAAGCCAAAAAAAAGTTAAAATAAGGCTTCTCCTTATTTTAATAAAACAAGACATGCATTCAAATATAAAAAATTCCAATTCCAATTCACTTAATTTATTAAACCATGTGTTTTCTACTTAATTAAGTGTTAGGTTGACATGTTTTAATGGAGTTAGAGAGGGAGAGGAAGAGTCCTCATTAAAGAGGAGTTAACAAGTTTAAAGGGGGTGTTATAGAATGAGAAGGGTTGGGGAACGTGTGGGCCCAACCTCAAACTTATCCTCACATTGGTAGTTTGGAGCTTGTGGGTCCCACCCTAAATCCCTCGTGTAGGATACAACCACATAGATATAAAATAAAAATTGTTTCACAATTTTTATTCACGTCTTAGTTAAACCACAAAATTTAACTTCTCATTCCGTGAAAATGCATCTTTGTTAATGGTCCTCATAAGCAATCATCGGCACTGCAAGTTCATCAGTTCCCTTGAATTTCAATTCCCAGCACTGGTTCAAAATTTAAAAAAACCTGATCATTTGTTCACTGAACGTACCCGAGCTAAACTTTGGAAATTGATTCCGGGCACACCGGGCCTCAGAATCAAGTTTCGTCTGAAGCCACAGACTTGAAAAATTCCAAAGTATTTATGAAAAAAAATATTTCATTTCCAGGTCTTTACATTATTCCCACCTCAGGGTTTTATGTCCTCGTAAAACTACATCATAAACTAGGGAAACAAATGAGGGTACTATGCACACATCTGAGCCTCCAGCTCCCATGTGCTCTCTTGGAGGTTCCCATGCTGCCAGCGAATGTGCACCAGAGGGATCGACCGTCCACGTAGGACCCACTCCTGTCAATCCTTGATCTCCACTGGGACCTCTGCAAATGTTGCTCTGTCATCGATGTCCAACTCCCTGTGATCAATGATATGCATCGGGTCCTGCACGTATCTCCTCGGCTGAGATACGTGGAAGACGTCATGCACCTGATGCAACTGCGGTGGAAGGTCCAGGTGATAATCCACCCCGCCTACCCTGCCGAGGACTTGAAATGGTCCAATGAAGTGTGGAGATAACTTGCCGCCCCGACCAAATCACTGTAATCCATGTCGAGGTGAGACCCGTAAGAAAACATGGTCTCTATCCTCGAACTCCAGTGGTCTCTGCCACCTATCATCATAGGACATCTGTCTGCTCTGTGCAATCCTCATCCGCTCCTGGATGATCTGCACCTTCTTCGTCAAAGCCTGAACCATCTCTTGTCCAACGAGTGCTGACTCCCCAAGGTCAGTCCAGCCAGAGGTGATCTGCAAGGTCGACCATACAAAGCCTTGTATGGTTCCATCCCAATGGTGGAGTGGTAGTTGTTATTTTAAGAAAACTCAACCAAGGGTAGGTGATCCTCCCAGCTATTACCAATGTCATGGAAACATGGACATAGCATGTCCTCGATAGTCTGAATGGTCCTCTCCATCTGGCCATCTGTCTGAGGAAGAAAGGCAGTGCTCAGGAGTAGCTCCATCCCAAATGCCTCCTGCAACCCCTTCCAAATATGGTAAGTAAGACGACCATCTTGATTGGAGATGATAGAATATGGCACACCATGAAGCCGTATGATCTTTTGAATGTAGTGGCATCCCATGTTCTCCACTGAGCACTGTTATCTGATAGGCACTAAGTGGACCGACTTGGTGAGTTGGTCGACAATCACCCATATGGATTCGTGTCCTCTAGAAGTACGAGGGAGCCCCGTCATGAAATCCATAGATATCATGTCCCACTTCCACTCCGCAACCTCTAAGGGTTATTCCAAGCATGATGGTACCTAGTGCTCCGCCTTCACTTGTTGGAAAGTGAGGCATCGTGAAATGAACTCTGATACAACCTTCTTCATACCTGGCCACCAGTGCTGTCGTATGAGGCCCTAGTACATCTTCTTCACTCCAGGATGTACCACTAGAGGGGAAGTGTGAATCTCCCTCAGTAATTCCTCCTACAGGGAAACGGGTACCATTGTACGTCCCCTGAAGAGGCTTACGTGCTCTCTCCTTCAGAAAATCCATCAGTCACCTGCCCTGTGGAAATCTGAGCACATCATGTCTCACAGTCAATGTGCCCATGTTGTGCCTCTCTGCCCCGCTGATGCAGTGGAGGAGTGACTTTGAGGGACTATAGAAAGGCTTCCCCATCTCTATCCATGAAGGATATCTTCAATGTAGGTAACTGATCTATCACCTCTCAAAGTAGTTGAATGCCCGATATCCTGCTGAGTGCATCAGCCACAACGTTCCCCTTCCCAAGAGTATAGAATATCTCTAAGTCATAATCCTAGATGAACTCAAGCCATCACCGTTGTCACAGGTTCAGGTCCTTTTACACGAATATGTACCTAAGTCTTTGGAGGTCGGAGTAAACTGTAAAGGGCTTGCCCATCAAATAGTGGTGAAACATCTTCAAAAATAATACCACTACAGCTAACTCTAAGTCATGGGTAGCATATTTCTGCTCTTGTTTCCTAAACTATCGTGAACCATAAGCGATCACAGCCCGATCCTACATTATGACACACCTGAGTCCTGTCCCTGATGCATCGCAGTAAACTACGTACCCTACACCCTCCTCTGGAAGCCTCAAGATGGGCGCACTGGTCAATCTCTATCTCAACTCTTGAAAGCTCGTCTGACATCTATCTAACCACATGAAGGTTTTACCCTTCTTCATCAAAGCTGAAAGTGGTTCTGAAACTCTGGAGAAGTCTGGAACAAATCTCTGATAGTACCTAACCAGACCTAGGAAACTCCGCACCTCCGTCACACTCTTGGGTGGATCCCAAGCAAGTACTGCCTCTATCTTCAAAGGATTCACAACAACTCCCACCTCCGAGATTGCGTGCCCCTAGAAGTTAACCTCTAGAATCTAGAACTGGAACTTCGAGACCTTACCATAAATCTAGTGCTCTCGGAGTGTATCCAGGACAACCTGTAAGTGTTAGGCATTCACCTCATCAGTAGTGGAGTAAATCAATATGTCATTAATTAAGACTATGAAAAAACGGTCGGGGAAAGGCTGTAAGATCCTGTTCATGAGACTCATGAACACTGCTGGAGCGTTGGATACACCTAAAGGCATAACCAAGAACACATAATGGCCATACCGACACCTGAAGGTTGTCTTCTGCACATCCTCATCTCGAACTCTGAGCTGATGATACCCTGATCTGAGGTCTATCATCGAGAACCATCGTGCTCCCTTGAGCTGATCAATGAGGTCATCAATCCTCGAGAGTGGATAATTTTTCTTTACGGTCACCTGATTTAGGTGATGGTAGTCAACACATAGACGTATGCTCCCATCTGCCTTTAGGGAGAATAAAATTGGTGAAGCCCAGGGTGAAACACTGGGTCTGATGAATCCCTTTCCCTACAAGTCCTCCAGCTGTACCCGTAGCTCTCAAAGATCAGCGGGAGACATCCGATATGCTGGAGTAGATATATGGGTTGTCCCGTGGTACATGTCAATGTATAAGTCTACCTCTATGCAAGGAGTTAGTCCTAGAACGTCATCAGGGAAAACGTTCATGTACTGATCCACCATAATAGGAAAACTCAGACTCCGTACATCAACCTCTCTGATGATTTGACTAGCCAACTGATGTGTGATCAGCTGCCTCCTCCTCTGTGTAATTCCATCATGCGCTGCAATGTCTTCCTTCTCACCGGTGAAGGTAAACCTTGTCCTGTCCATGCAGATGCACCACAATTCATGCCTAATATAGTAAATATGGAAATGGACTGTAGATAACTAGTATGTACCCAAGATGACGTCAAAAGGCCTCGATGCCGCTATAAGAAGATCCCAGTCGATTCTATCGACTCCTCAAGTATGCTCACACTGCCAGAACTAGTGTGTAATTATCGAGTATACTCTCGTAAGAGTCTCTATCTATAAGAATTGAGCCAAGGGCTATATTGGAATCTCCATGCTGGAAACAAGGGCAGAGAAAATGAAAGAATTACTCACTCCTATGTCTATAAGAACTACTGCAAGGGTGGAGTAGACACAGATAGTGCCTCGAATCATCTCAGTTGCACTGTGGTCATAAGCCTCCACTGCCTGAAGCTGAACCTGCCTCTGTCCGCCAGCTCCCTGTGGTCGAGGTGGACCTCCTGGTGGTGGTGGTGGTAGAGCCTCGAAGCGTCGTCCACCACCTGCTGCTCAACCAGCTCCACTGCCTCGTCCCCCTGCTCCTTACAGACCACCGCGGTCAAACCTCTACCTTTTCCTGGGTGGTCCCTCAACCGTCTGCTGCTACTCTGCATGGAGGGTCGGGCAGTCACGAGCCATGTGGCCCTGCCCGCCGCATGCATAGCACTACTAAACTCTCGTATGTCTAGATCTTCTACGTGTTCCCCTCACCTTTTATCCATTATCCTAAGGTCACCCACCTGATGGACTAGTCCACTTAGACCTCTGCGACATCAATCTATTGCCGGATGCAGAAGACACTACTATGTGAAGCCATGTGGTAGGCCTCACTGCTAGAGTAGGCTCATCAAGGAAGCTCTCCACAAGTAGGGCTCTCTCCAGTACTCCTTCCGACGTTGGAATTCTAAGGGAGATCATCGAATCCCTGATCTCATGCCTTAGTCCCTACTCAAAGGTCTGGGCCCGGAAGAATGGGTCTTGTAACATGTCTGTGGAGTAGCCCGTGAGGTCTATAAACCTTGCTGAGTACTGGGCTACTGTCATGCTTCCTCGCTGCAGGTGTAGTAACTCTTGGATGTGCACCGCACATATGGTTTCTTGAATGAACTATGAGTAGAAGAGGCTCTGGACGTCCATCCAAATTAGAGATGCCTCGTCATGCACTAGGAGCATCAGGCTCCCCCATCTACTTGGTGTTGTGTGTAGGAGACTCACGGCATGGATCACAATAAGATCTGCTGGTGTCCCTACCAATATGAAGACTTGGACAATAGCCACCATCCAATCCTTTGATGCCTAATGGTTCATCTCTCCACGGAACCTGGGTGAACTCTGTCGCTAAATCTCATGAAGCACACTCAGGCAGTGTGCACTCTCTACTGCTGGGGCTGGTGGTATCAGCGGCCCAGCAGCTAGAGGTACCACTAGTGCCTCCATTATAATGGGGCCCTCCACCGAGGCCTCATCTCTCGGTGGGCTACCATCTCGCACGTAACTGGGAACCCTAGCTGGCTGTCATCGTGGGGCCATCCTGAAAAGAAACAGGTTCGCCAAGATTAATACAGTATACCTAGTGAGCTGAAACAAAGTAATCACAAAGAAAACTTTTTAAGTACAAGTGAAATCTGTGTTTTCGAGCAATAAGTTGGAAATCAGAAATCAGGGTCCTGGTGTATGGATACTTCGGCCACCGCACCATCACTGAACTCCCTGGACTGATAACCACACTCAATACGCTTAACACTATTACCTCACGGAATGAAATTATTAGAGTCCAGAGTTCTACGTCAGAACATCCCTCTGATACCAATTTGTCACGACCAGTACTCGGGGCCCGTGTTGTGACTACCCCCTACCCGCCTTCTATTGGCCAGGAGCTGGCGGCTAGCACGAAAGGCATAAATCCTGGTAAAAGGTAAGGCATTGACATTATAAAATAAACAAACACAATAGAGTATGTAAGTGAAGTAAGCACTAAGTAAAAATGGGTACAAAGTAAGTGCCAAAAAGTAAATGGGCCAGTATACAATCCCAACTGAATGTACAGTAAAAATGATAGAATGTAAAACAAAAGTAAATTAAAACAACAACACAATGTAATCCCTTGGAAATCCCACATGAAGGGTGCGTACTAATAGTCTCCTCGGCTACTCGGGTCTGGTCGTCCGCTCCGTGTACGTCCCATAAAGTGATCTACCTCTGGGTATCGTTCAGCTCTATAAGACTCCACCTCGATCAGTGTTGTCTGTCTTCTGCATCAAACACAATGTAGTGCGAGAATATCCCGTGTAGGGTTGAGTATACGATACTTAGTAGGGACCCCGAGACCCCCAAAGGTCTCTCATAATCCTCAAAGGATAAACCACAACGGAAAGATACAAACATGAAGTATCAACCAACTCTACATAGGTATATTCTCATACATATACCTAAGTCATAAATTCTAGTTCGGCTTCAACTCACAAGCCCAAGAACAACCCAGTCCACATAGGAAAGCACAACCTAGTCCACACAGGAAATCAAGTCAATCACATCAATGATAATGACTGAAAGTCAAGACTCAGCTCAAACAGGGATACTACTTAAGAAGATGGATGGAGATGATTAGATGTAGCCTATAAATCATCTCCTCTGCCAAAACCACATAATATCCAAGTATAGAAGACGTCGTTACCGAACACACATAGGATCCATGTACCGTAACCATCGCTAACGAACCCACGTAGGATCCAAGTATAGTCGTCATCGCTGCCAAACCCATGGAGGATCCAAGAAAAATCGTCCTTGATGCCAAACCCATGTAGGATCCAAGTATAGTCTTCTTTGTCGTCGAACCCATGGAGGATCCCGGCATGGTAGTCGTCATAGTCACAGCCAGCTCCAGGGTTCCTGCACACAGCACGCTCGATTCCGGGAGGGTTCGCTCCATGAGTGAAGAGCGGGACGATACATCTATTGTCACGAAGACCATATTTGATGTATCCCGAAGGTCCACCACGTCATAGGGGCTAAACCAAACAAACGTGTCCAAGACACTTTGTACATGATGACCAATCCATTTTCTAAAAATTACACGGCATGTTGGTATGGTTACACATTGTGTCTTTGGTCCTCGGGTACCGCCCGTGTACCACATCCCATGACGAAGGGTTTTTCGCATAAAACGTATGTAGACGTCATGTGGTATGGTTACATGACGTGTCCAAACTTCTGGGGTCAGCTCTGTATACGCTGGCCATGTGACCGTACACGGCCTCAACCCGTGTTCTCCAACCCGTGTAATTGGTACATGGGTTAGCCCGCACCATTGGCCATGTCTGGCCATGTGGTAGAGTACATACCCGTGTACTCCACACCGTGTCTGTGTATTCCCGGGTTACATGTCGAGTCTCACGTATCCACCACTTCCTTGATGTGTGGAGAGTACACACCGTGTGATAGAGATCACACACTGTGTGTTTGTCGTCTGACATCCTAAACACTAGTCGCAGAAAGCCCACACTACATGTCGTGTTCTCCAGGAGTACAAGCCATGTAGTCTGGAATTTTCCAGAAATGATTCCTCTGGCTACCACACCTCCCTAGATGTCGGTTCTTCATTTAGATCATTCATTTTTCATGAAAATTCAGACTCTAGGTATCTCGGTTGTCCCAAACCCGATTAATGCGTTCATGGGCTTCTGATCAGCTTTCAAAACACCTTTTGAATTCACACTCAAAGAACGGTCGAGGAACTGTCCATTCCGTTCTGTTCCGAACTGTCACACGCTATTATCGTAGCTCCTTTTCTAGGTTTCCACGATGATTAGTCTTCAATTTGGGATCATTTTGTCACTTACCTAACTCGTAACAATCTGTTGTTCATCACCCATGAAGAACACTAGTATCCGCCCACAATAAAAAAATTGGCGGAGTATTCAGACTGTGTTAGTTTGGCCTAGTCTCTCCGCATTAGTTCGGTAGCAGGAGGTTAAGGAGAACAAAACAAGAAGGAAAGAATATTCAATCATAACACACCCCTACCTTGATAAATGATGTTGAACATCGGGCGACGTGGAAGACGGCGTCATGGGGTGAGGTTCCGTAAGCAACGAAGGAGTCTTCTCGTGGAGGAAGTGAAGTCTCCCCTTTTGTCATAGAGGAAGAAGAGGATGGAGAATTCGGGGACGCCGAGTCGAAGTTCTTCATCAGAGAATCTGTGTTCTTCAATAAATGATATGAAGTGTTCTTCAAAGCTCAAGAGCTCTCTCCCAAAAGTCTCAATAGAACAAGCCAACCAAAAATTAAATTAAGGCTTGTCCTTGTATTAATTTAACAAGCCTTGCATTCAAATTTAAAAAATTCAAATTCCAATTCACATAATTAATTAATCCTTGAGTTGTCTAATTAATTATGTGGTAGGTTGGAAAGTTTTTATATATTGAGACAGGGAGAGGAAGAGTCATCATTAAAGAGGAGTTAACAAGTTTAAAGGGGGAGGTGTTATGGAATGTGAAGGGTTGGGGATCGTGTGGGCCCCACCTCACAATTATCCCCACATTGGTAGTTAGGAGCTTGTGGGTCCCACCCCAACTCCCCCATGTAGGATATAACCGCCTAGATATAAAATAAAAATTGTTCCATGATTTTTATTCACTTCTTAATTAAACCACAAAATTAACTTCTCCTCCCGTGAAAACGCATCTTCGGTAATGGTCCTCTTAAGCAATCACCGGCACTGCAAGTTCATCAGTGCCCTCAGATTTCAAATTCGAGCACCAGTTCAAAGGTTAGAAAATCATACTCATCCGTTCACTGAACGTACCTGAGATAAACATTGTTAATTGATTCCGGGCACACCAAGCCTCAGAATCAAGTGCCGTTAGAAGCCACCGACTTGTAAAATTCCAAAGTATTTAAGAAAAAAATTCCCTTGAAATTTCCGGGTCTTTACATACACCTCAAACCAAGGTTGAAGAATGAGTAAAAAAAGAGGCGATGGAGAGTGTTTACAGCTCAATATGTGTCAAGTTAGACTAAAAATAGAATAAAATAATGATTCATCTTTAGAATTAGGATTATTACTTTTTTAAATAGCTAGAATTTACATTATTAATGTAATATTTTCAAGGAACCTATCGATTAATTGGTATGGTCTTCTATGTACCCCTTGTTTCAAGACAATACTGTAGATCCACTAAAACCCCCCTCGGTTCCATATACTTGATAACAAATTATGTAGTCCTAACTTCACAACTTCTCATTATCCTTTGCATATTAAGTTTATCCCAACCCCTTATAATCCCTTTCCATACATGAAATGATTCTTTATATAAATATAAAATTCTTAAATTAATATCAGAACCTTCTTACAAAGGTTAAGGTCACCACAAACTCCCCCACATATGTTTCTAATCTCTTATGGTATTTAATATATTTATTGAGGGAACAACTATGGTGATTGATAATTCACCATATAGTTTTTGTACCATATTTAATATTGGAGAGCTACCTAATTTCAA
Source organism: Viscum album (assembly GCA_963277665.1). Classification (NCBI taxonomy): domain Eukaryota; kingdom Viridiplantae; phylum Streptophyta; class Magnoliopsida; order Santalales; family Viscaceae; genus Viscum; species Viscum album. The sequence continues at coordinate 920,103,360 of OY728139.1, forward strand.
AATACCCAGACTACGGGAATCATTAAACAACAAAACATTTTCTAACTATAGTTATTTATGCTGATTGAATTATCTACACAGGATGCATAAAAATTAATCTCAACATAATCTTATTTGGTCACATGAAATGGTTGGTGCATGTATTTACTAAATTGGAAAATTTTGAGGATTTTATTTATGGAAGTAAACTATATCAGTATGGTCTGATCATAGGAAACATCCACTACACTAACTAATATGTTAAAACTCTATAAAAACCGTGAGATCAGGTTACACTATATAACAATTTATTTAATCCCCCATATTATGGAAAATTTCACAAATAATGAATCACACACTCTGTAATCCATGGGTAACATTCGATGATCACCATATGAAATTTACTACTGTTCAAAAATTACATACTTCTTTAGAATTACTTTCACTTGTTCAACCTCCTTAAAGATAATACTAGAATCAATCACTAATTATTCACAATACCCTATCTATAATAATGGATATAAAAAAATTTAACTATATAGATATTCAAATGATGAAATTAAACTATAATACTATATTATATTTGTTTAAAGAGAATTCCAAAACATATAAGATATCCTCCCATGAGCCACCATAACATTAAATAAATGGTCAAAGAATATATTTTAGAATTTTTTTGTTTATTTTTATTTTACAAAAATCAGTGTGTCTAATATTCTACATATTATTAGATATGATTCCATATCAAATTATAGACCATTCTAGAACAAAGAATTCAACATCATGTGTTTTTTTGAGATAATTATTTCTTATGATCCATGAGTCCTTATAATATCTAGTACATGTGGTTTTCCAATATTATCAAACAAATGATACTCTTTAATAATAATCAATTAACCCATATTGTCCAGGTTATCAATGATTACAAAAACTGAATTGTATCCCTTGGAGGATCTAAGAAAATTGTCCACAAAGTACATTAGGGATTCATCCAATTTAAATAATAAAATAGATATAGTCAAAATTGTACTAGTTAATTTTGTACACATTTCTTTTTTCTATTCATTGTTAAGGAATCCTGAAAAAATAATTTAATATACATGTTCAGAAAAAGCCACCAAAATGTTTTATGATTTTTAGCTAACCTTTTTTGGATACCATAGTGAATGACCCAATGATAATAATGGAACTCCATTATAATCCACCCCATTTTACTCATAGGAAAAATAATATCTTATGAAGTATATAGAAATTAAATAGGACCAAAAAACTATAAGTATAGGATATTCCAACCACATAGCTGCAAACCATTTTTTTCATTATCAAGAAATCCGGTTTATGGGTATTTAGTACCCAAGATTACAACCACCAAAGAAAAATGAAATTTCAAAATTCAAATTTCCAAGAACCATTACAAAACCACGGTACACTTGACACACCAAATGGAAAACTCAAGCCATGATCCCTTCATCAAGCGTCACCATTCAATTCAGGTCCCCGGAGAGACCATCGGTCTGATGCGATCACGGGCACACCGATCTGCCTCCCACCTTATGCATCAAAACTAAACATCATCACATTCACCAGCATCCCTCACCGTTGGCATGCTGACAAAATTTGTCCACATCCTTGTCACCACCTCCTTTATGTCGAAGAACACATTGACCTTCATCGTGGAAAACCATGTTTCCACCGCCATTACAATCAAAACATCATATAAAACATCACAACCATGCCTTCTTGAACCCAATATAACCAAAGAAACAACGAATAGAATCCTTCAAGAACCAAAATCATCTAAAACAACAACAACATACCTACACAGATCTAAAATAAACAACACAGTAGAGATACCATGTCTTCGCAGACCAAAATCAAACATCGGCATATTTCGATATCACTTCCTTAAACCGGGAGCTATGAGTATGAAACGACACCATATCCAGACGAACTACGAGTAGATCCAAGAAAAAAACAAGATTCCACCATTAAAGAACTCATAATGCATGACGTTTGGGGGACCTCCAACGTGAATGTTGATATCAGGGTTAATGTTGTAACAGCCCAAGATTTTATAAAAAAAATATTCTTTTTAATTTTATTAAAGTCTTGTGTTGTACGCTACACCAAAAGGAGCTTGCACAACACGCATCCTTGACTTGCCTTGCATTACACACAATCACGACCTTCCTCGATAGCGTGTGTAATACGCAATACCGAGTTTCACTAAACAACAATATGCTATTAAAATATTATTAAAACTAGCCGTTATGAATAGTAATAACCACTTTTTAAAACTCTGTAAATCTTATTTTTCAAAATGAACTTCATTTTTGGATTCGGAGTATCGAATTTAGCCTAAGGTGAAATTTTGGTACTTTTCGGATAACTTTCATATTCTGATGAATAGTGAAAATTACTAAATTATAATTAAAAACAACTTTTTTAATAGAAATAATTAATAGTGATAAATTATTAATTTGAGTGGTTTTAAAGTATATTTAGAATATATATTTACAATTTAATACAATGTTGGTCATTGGATGTAATTTCACATTTAAACCAGACATAATCAAGTGTCAATCTTTTGATAGATATTGTTTCTTAAAAACACGCTATTTGTTTTAACAGCGGGATTTAATTATAAAATTAATTAATGCAACTTTTATGTAATGAATTTGGTAAAATAGACTTCATTTTTGAATTCGGAATATGAAATATAGCTTGGGATGAAATTTTGGCACTGTTCTGAAAAACATCAATTTTTGATGAATAGTGAAACTACTAAGTGGTAGTTAAAAAACTGAATTTTTCATAAAACATAATTTTACCGCTTCTGTGAATGAAATTTCAAAAATCCAAGAGACACGGTTGATGTCAGTAAGTAAAATGTGGTTCAATGAGATGAAAATAATTTTTGGTGAATAGTAACTTTTTACTTTTTTTTACCGCGGTTAATAGTAAATAGGGTAACTAAGGGTAAATATGATATTAATATTACCCTAACACATGTCCTAATCCTATTGGACAAGTGTATTTCGACCAAAAACAAACTTAGGAATAAAATATGACCATTTAGGCCCACTTGGATTAGATTAGGACATTTATTATTAATTTATTTAAAGAAGGGTTAAAATAGTTAAAATCAAAGTTTAATAAGTAAATCATTTTTAATATGGGGTTATACATAAGATAAATTCGATTGTAAATATTCATTAGAAATCTAAAAAGATTTACTACATGATGGTATTTTATATGTAATTTTTAGACATCAAATAATTTAATTTATTTATGACACAATGATGATGTAGTAATTATCTTATTAATGAAATATTGACATAATTGATGTTATAAACACCAAAATAAATATAATTTGAGCCTTTTTATAAATTCCACTAATTTTCTAGTTTACTATGATATATTATTGTTTATTTAATCAACTTGGTTCGAACATATAATTCTGTTATGACTTTCACAAAAAATCATATATCAAATAGTGTCAAAATTGACACAAAATAGTTTTTAAATCAAATATTATATTATTAATTGTTATTTTATTCCTAAAAATCTATGGTTCGTCCAAATGACTTAGATAAGGATATATATATTAATAATAAACAATTTGGGGTTCGTTTGGCATTTTATAGTAAGTGTATTAACCATATAGTGAAAGAAAACAAAAAGACACGGTAAAAGTTAAATTATTTAACTTAGAGTTAAATCAAATTGATAAGGTTAAAATAATACCCTAAACTTGTCTAAATCCTATTGGTTGATAGCCTTTCGACCCATCCCCACTTTATCTTCGAAATAAGACTCTTTGGAACCATTATAAACCGATTTTGACTTTAATATAAAATAATATTTTGAGATATTCCTAAGGTGCCCCTCTCCTCCCTTATAAAAGGACACCTCCTCCCCCTCCTCCTCACACCAATTTGAGCACTCAAGCTCGGCCAACCCCTGCCAAAATCTCTTCTCCACTTCCCTAGCAACATCCTAGAGGTTATGGTCTTCCTCAAAGACCAATTTTAGTTCCCTAAGAGGAGGTCTCCAAAAGGCGCTTCAAAGAAGAGGTAATTACCGTTACCAATTCTTTCATCTTTATTTCTTCTTCCATTTCTTCTTGTTAGGTTGTTTCATTATGAATTAATAACATCAGTATCACTCATATACTGATATGTTATTATAAGTATGAAACAACCCTATTTCACCATCTATCCATCCTACGGAAAAAGAAATCACTGCGCGTGCGTACGTACGGAATACCGTCTCCACGCCGTGGTGTAATCTATTTTCGACCACCACCTTACATGGATGGGTATAATGGTGTAAAGAATAACTATACATAGTTATTAAAACATCATATTGATTCTGATATATTGTATAATCCACTCCGATTCAATTCAATATTTATGAAAATGATATCATCGCTCGTGCGTACGTACGGACTACCGTCTCCACGACGCGATGAGATTCATTCTCCATGTTAACCATTGAAGAATGATTATAAAGTATATATAAGAAATAATAATGAAATATATGACATTATAAAGCTACTGGATTATGTATATATATAAATATATGTATTTCATCTCCTTACTTCCATTTCAAGACAATAAGGAATGGAAAACAGCGTTCATGCGTACGTACGGACTACCGTCTCCATGAACGGTGTTTTTCATTTTATTTATCTATCTATTATATATATATATATACTGAATATATATGATATATAAATCAAATTTTATATTCTGGAAGTAAGTAAATCATGATATAAGTAATAATAATGTCAAGAACAACAAGTAAAAACACCTACGATAAATGAAACGATTTTACCCAAAACGCTTCTTTAACATGGAATTTAAAAAAGAACGGGTAATATAATGTCATAAGTGAACCATATATGATATCATAACAATGAATATGATTCTATAATAAGTCAATGACATTATTTAAATCATTATACAGGAGGTTCGGACACATACGAAGCAAATCGGACCTAAGGTAAGGGAAATATCACAATCTCATTTTTATCCGAGATTGTTTATTCGTAAGTATTTACTGGGGTGTATTTTATCATCCACATCCATGTTTCATCAATATGTAATATTATTTCCATCCACCTACAATTGTTTAAATCCATTTTTACCCTTCGGTGAGTTTTTATTAAAGAATATGAAAGGAATATTTTGTCGCTTTTTAGTACGAGGTGATTTTTTGACTTTTTTGACAAAAGTACGAAGAATGTTTTTAACTTATACGACACGAACGGATTTTTACGGTTTTATAAATCCTTATTTTCATGAATCTTCCTCCAAAATATTTCATGACTATTTTCAATAAAATATATTTCTTTTAAAATTGCATGATGTTTTGTGAAAAGAAATTGATTTTGAAGAAGAGAGGATATTTTCCTCAAGAATTCAATTCAAGTGTTTTATCAAAATTACTTTCCATATAAGATAATAAAGGGTTCTGTTTCTATCCATATTTTTCCATTGATTTGACTATGTTGTGATGTAATTATGTTTATTAATTCCTTTATCTTATATGAATGGTTTTATGATGTCATGTTGTTTAAGAATCCCATTTTTATTACATGGGTTATGGAATGATGTATGATTTATGATTTTGTGGCACACATAAGAATGGTTTCATTATGAGATGGGTGGGACCTATATCTCCCTCCAATGCATTGGGTAAAGATTTTATATCTCATGAGATAGACATGGCTGGAATGGTAGGTTATACCGGTTCAGTGAAACAGGACTGAAACGAGGGTTACTCGATTCAGAAAGGGACCTTGTCCACTAAGATAGTCTTGGCAATGAGTCTTGACTAACAAGAAATGATTCTCTATGATTATGTGTGAATGCCACAAAGTTTCATGTTTTATGTTATGATTATTTTGATTACATTTCACTGCCATGATTTACCCCATGTTATGAAATTATGATCTCTTTTGCAGGTTAAGATTTCCAAAAGTTATGTGCTTATGTATATGATGTGATTGATATTTCTTTTGTTTACCCTTACTGGGCATTTGAGCTCACCCTTTTATGTTTTCTTTTCCCCAGGATATAAAGAAAGGTTTTAGGTATTAAAAAAAAGATGATCTTTATGGGAGATGTTGAAGATCTTTCACCACGATTAGAAGATTATATTCCGAGTTTCCAAAGACACTAAACTATTACGGTCCTTGTGTGTGTGTTTTTGTTATGTACTAAGTATTCCGCAAATGTAATGTAATGTCCATGTACGATAAGCTTCGGGTCTCTACAGTTGGTATCAGAGGGAGGTTTAGTCAACCTTTGGAAACTAGGATGCGAAAACGATAGTGAGATCCCTAGAGATATTTCTATGGTATGTCTAGGGATGTCTCTAAGGTTAAGTATACGTATAGGTTATAGTCCTAGAATTGCACTAACGATCTTCGAATTTAACCTAAGATGTTAGATATTGAGGGTACTACCCCTTTATTATGTTGTTTTCCCTAGCATGATTTTTGCCTCTCATACTATTCTTTTGGGGTTTTAGACGATGGCTGGAACCCGAAGGAACCGTGTTAATGCGGAATGTGATGGGCAATGCAATGATTGTCCCCCTGAGCAACCAAATGATATGGGAGCCGAAATGCAAAATCTTGTAGCCATGCTCACACAACTTTCTCAAGCTATGAATCATGCAGGACTTCCAAACGAGCAAAGGAAGGAGCAACATTCTGTTGAATCCTTCATGAGGCAGCGTCCACCTTCTTTCAGTGGGTCTACTGATCCATTAGTTGCTGAACAATGGATTAGTACTGCTGAAAAGATATTTTCAGTTCTTCAATGTTCTGAACATGATAAAGTCATCCTAGCAGTGTATCGTTTGGAAGGAGATGCTGATCAATGGTGGAATCTTATTAAGAATATGAGGCAAAGGGATGAAATTGAGTCTATGGAATGGGACGAGTTCAAGAACTTATTTTTCAATAAGTACTTCCCTCGTATTCTCCGAACAAAGATGGAGAAAGAGTTTCTTGAACTGGAGCAAAGGGATGATGAATCTGTTGGTACCTATGAAGCGAATTTTACAAGACTTGCAAGGTACGCTTCTGGTATTATCATCCAACCTGAAAGTAAAGTTGATCGATTTTTCAGTGGCTTAAAACCAAGTCTTCGAAGTGCATTAGCTATAAGAGACTTCAGTAGCTATGAAGAAATTGTGGGTTGTGCTATCAAGGTAGAAATGGAAGTTGGTGTTACATATCCATCTCATGGGTTTGACAAGAAACGAAAGATGGAGTTCAAGGAGAAAACTCAGAATAATGGTGAAAAGAAGATGAATGTTTCCTTATGCACAAAGTGTGGAAAGAAGCATGGTGGAGATTGTCTTAAAGGGACTAGAAAATGTTTTATGTGTGGAAAAGAAGGTCATCGAGCAGCTGAGTGTCGAAGTAATGGAAAATGTGATTCTAATGAAGTGAATAAAGCAAACACTGCAGAGAACGTACAACCAAAACTTCAATGCTTCAAGTGCAAGGAAATGGGGCATTATGCTAATAAATTCCCTAATCCAAGGGTTAGTGATGATCGACATGAGCAACCGCTTAAGGCAAAGGAAAAAAGGGAAGTCACATGCGATCACTATTGGCAATGTTGAATATGACAACAATGTGGTGGAATGATTAAGTGTTTATGTAATGGGATTTCGAAATAATGTTGTATTATTGAGTATTGCAATATTTATTGATGTGGTATTCAAAGTGATTGATATACTTTGGAAATAAGATGATATGCGCATAATGAAGGGAAAATGAGAAAATGAAATGTTTAATAGTATTCATGAGCTCATGATTGATATAAGGACTAAGTGATATCATGGTTTGAGTATATAGAATTCTGAGGATTTTTGGTATGTGGAAAGTGTTAACTTTAAACTGCATTCATATTTTCACTATGGTATTCAAGAGAATACATGATTAAGGACTTTGAATGATTGGAATGTGACCAACAAAACATATCTTATGATATATGGGAGTGGACTGCGGTATTATGGATAAGCCTAAAGATTGGAATGGATTATGTTGGACATAAGTGAGTATTGTTTAAGGATATAATTTTTTTTTCGATATTATTGATGGGATGTTATATTAATGTAGTTTTGGAAAAAGGACAACCTGCAGGATGGGCGACAGCCCATCGCTTCGGACAAGGCTGTGGGAATCGAACCCACAACCGAAGTGCGACTGGCCTTTATCGCCTACCACTGGCCTACAGGAAGACCCTGTTTAGTAGAAACTAGTTTTATTATATTAAGAAGTATGATATATGAATTATAAGTCCATTTTAGGAACCATATGTGATTAATCTCACTATAGATCGACTTATGTATATAATTTTTGCTAACCTTTTGTTTGAGACAGATGGAATGACCCGTCATTCTATCACATGATCTGCTAACACTTCACGAATAACAAATTCAACTTCATTTATTTAAGAGATGAAGTGGAAATTGTTCAAGGCATGAACAACAGTGAGATTGTACCAAAATAAAGTAAGTATTTATTCTAATTCAAATTTTCAACTTTAGGGAAATGATCTTGAAAACCAAAAATGTTGTCCTAGTGATCTTATACCTGATGAATCAGATGGTACCTTATATCATCACAAATCTATGGATTTGTGATTACTGGCTTTTCCATAGCCATGTTCTCTACCACTCTCCATCAGAACATGATGTTTAGATTTCTCTTCCATATCCATATTTTCACCTATATGGAAACCCAATGATTAGTTTATTTGGGTAACTATTACGTTTCATACTTTTGTTTTTAAAGATTGGTTTTGATATTCCTTTTTACGATGTGGGTTTCTATTAAAGTAACTTTCTAATAGTAAACCATTTATAACCCCAACGAATTTCGAGGGCAAAATTCATTTTAAGGGGGGTAGAATGTAACAGCCCAAGATTTTATAAAAAAATATTCTTTTTATTTTTATTAAAGTCTTGTGTTGTACGCTACACCAAAAGGAGCTTGCACAACACGCATCCTTGACTTGCCTTGCATTACACGCAATCACGACCTTCCTCGATAGCGTGTGTAATACGCAATACCGAGTTTCACTAAACAACGATATGCTATTAAAATATAATTAAAACTAGCCGTTATGAATAGTAATAACCACTTTTTAAAACTCTGTAAATCTTATTTTTCAAAATGAACTTCATTTTTGGATTCGGAGTATCGAATTTATCCTAAGGTGAAATTTTGGTACTTTTCGGATAACTTTCATATTCTGATGAATAGTGAAAATTACAAAATTATAATTAAAAACAACTTTTTTAATCGAAATAATTAATAGTGATAAATTATTAATTTGAGTGGTTTTAATGTATATTTAGAATATATTTTTACAATTTAATACAATGTTGGTCATTGGATGTAATTTCACATTTAAACCAGACATAATCAAGTGTCAATCTTTTGATAGATATTGTTTCTTAAAAACACGCTATTTGTTTTAACAGCGGGATTTAATTATAAAATTAATTAATGCAACTTTTATGTAATGAATTTGGTAAAATAGACTTCATTTTTGAATTCGGAATATGAAATATAGCTTGGGATGAAATTTTGGCACTGTTTTGAAAAACATCAATTTTTGATGAATAGTGAAACTACTAAGTGGTAGTTAAAAAACTGAATTTTTCATAAAACTTAATTTTACCGCTTCTGTGAATGGAATTTCAAAAATCCGAGAGACACGGTTGATGTCATTAAGTAAAATGTGGTTCAATGAGATGAAAATAATTTTTGGTGAATAGTAACTTTTTACTTTTTTTTACCGCGGTTAATAGTAAATAGGGTAACTAAGGGTAAATATGATATTAATATTACCCTAACACATGTCCTAATCCTATTGGACAAGTGTAGTTCGACCAAAAACAAACTTAGGAATAAAATATGACCATTTAGGCCCACTTGTATTAGATTAGGACATTTATTATTAATTTATTTAAAGAAGGGTTAAAATAGTTAAAATCAAAGTTTAATAAGTAAATCATTTTTAATATGGGGTTATACATAAGATAAATTCGATTGTAAATATTCATTAGAAAGCTAAAAATATTTAATACATGATTGTATTTTATTTGTAATTTTTAGACATCAAATAATTTAATTTATTTATGACACAATGATGATGCAGTAATTATCTTATTAATGAAATATTGACATAATTGATGTTATAAACACCAAAATAAATATAATTTGAGACTTTTTATGAATTCCACTAATTTTCCAGTTTACTATGATATATTAGTGTTGATTTAATCAACTTGGTTCGAACATATAATTCTGTTATGACTTTCACAAAAAATCATATATCAAATAGTGTCAAAATTGACACAAAATAGTTTTTAAATAAAATATTATATTATTAATTGTTATTTTATTCCTAAAAATCTAAGGTTCGGCCAAATGACATAGATAAGGATATATATATTAATAATAAACAATTTGGGGTTCGTTTGGCATTTTATAGTAAGTGTATTAACCATATAGTGAAAGAAAACAAAAAGACGCGGTAAAAGTTAAATTATTTAACTTAGAGTTAAATCAAATTGATAAGGTTAAAATAATACCCTAAACTTGTCTAAATCCTATTGGTTGATAGGATTTCGACCCATCCCCACTTTAGCTTCGAAATAAGACATTTTGGAACCATTATAAACAGATTTTGACTTTAATATAAAATAATATTTTGAGATATTCCTAAGGTGCCCCTCTCCTCCCTTATAAAAGGACACCTCCTCCCCCTCCTCCTCACAACAATTTGAGCACTCAAGCTCAGCCAACCCCTGCCAAAATCTCTTCTCCACTTCCCTAGCAACATCCTAGAGGTTCTGGGCTTCCTCAAAGACCAATTTTAGTTCCCTAAGAGGAGGTCTTCAAAAGGCGCTTCAAAGAAGAGGTAATTACCGTTACCAATTCTTTTATCTTTATTTCTTCTTCCATTTATTCTTCTTAGGTTGTTTCATTATGAAGTAATAACATCAGTATCACTCATATACTGATATGTTATTATAGTTATGAAACAACCCTATTTCACCATCTATCCATCCTACGGAAAAAGAAATCACTGCGCGTGCGTACGTACGGAATACCGTCTCCACGCCGTGGTGTAATCTGTTTTCCACCACCACTTTACATGGATGGGTAAAATGGTGTAAAGAATAACTATACATAGTTATTACAACATCATATTGTTTCTTATATATTGTATAATCCACTCCAATTCAATTCAATATTTATGAAAATGATATCATCGCTCGTGCGTACGTACGGACTACCGTCTCCACGACGCGATGAGATTCATTCTCCATGTTAACCATTTAAGAATGATTATAAAGTATATATAAGAAATAATAATGAAATATATGACATTATAAAGCTACTGGATTATGTATATATATAAATATATGTATGTCATCTACTTACTTCCATTTCAAGACAATAAGGAATGGAAAACAGCGTTCATGCGTACGTACGGACTACCGTCTCCATGAACGGTGTTTTTCATTTTATTTATCTATCTATTATATATATATATATATACTGAATATATATGATATATAAATCAAATTTTATATTCTGGAAGTAAGTAAATCATGATATAAGTAATAATAATGTCAAGAACAACAAGTCAAAACACCTACGATAAATGAAACGATTTTACCCAAAACGCTTCTTTAACATGGAATTTACAAAAGAACCGGTAATATAATGTCATAAGTGAACCATATATGATATCATAACAATGCATATGATTCTATAATAAGTCAATGACATTATTTAAATCATTATACAAGAGGTTCGGACACATACGAAGCAAATCGGACCTAAGGTAAGGGAAATATCACAATATCATTTTTATCCGAGATTGTTTATTCGTAAGTATTTACTGGGGTGTATTTTATCATCCAAAACCATGTTTCATCAATATTTAATATTATTTCCATCCACCTACAATTGTTTAAATCCATTTTTACCCTTCGGTGAGTTTTTAGTAAAGAATATGAAAGGAATCTTTTGTCGCTTTTTAGTACGAGGTGATTTTTTGACTTTTTCGACAAAAGTACGAAGAATGTTTTTAACTTATACGACACGAATGGATTTTTACGGTTTTATAAATCCTTATTTTCATGAAGCTTCCTCCAAAAGATTTCATGACTATTTTCAATAAAATATATTTCTTTTAAAATTGCATGATGTTTTGTGAAAAGAAATTGATTTTGAAGAAGAAAGGATATTTTCCTCAAGAATTCAATTCAAGTGTTTTATCAAAATTACTTTCCATCTAAGATAATAAAGGGTTCTGTTTCTATCCATATTTTTCCATTGATTTGACTATGTTGTGATGGAATTATGTTTATGAATTCCTTTATCTTATATGAATGGTTTTATGATGTCATGTTGTTTAAGAATCCCATTTTTATTACATGGGTTATGCAATGATGTATGATTTATGATTTTGTGGCACACATAAGAATGGTATCATTATGAGATGGGTGGGACCTATATCTCCCTCCAATGCATTGGGTAAAGATTTTATATCTCATGAGATAGACATGGCTGGAATGGTGGGTTATACCGGTTCAGTGAAACAGGACTGAAACGAGGGTTACTCGATTCAGAAAGGGACCTTGTCCACAAAGATAGTCTTGGCAATGAGTCTTGACTAACAAGAAATGATTCTCTATGATTATGTGTGAATGCCACAAAGTTTCATGTTTTATGTTATGATTATTGTGATTACATTTCACTACCATGATTTACCCCATGTTATGAAATTATGATCTCTTTTGCAGGTTAAGATTTCCAAAAGTTATGTGTTTATGTATATGATGTGATTGATATTTCTTTTGTTTACCCTTACTGAGCATTTGAGCTCACCATTTTATGTTTTCTTTTCCCTAGGATATAAAGAAAGGTTTTAGGTATAAAAAAAATATGATCTTTATGGGAGATTTTGAAGATCTTTCTCCACGATTAGAAGATTATATTCCGAGTTTCCAAAGACACTAAACTATTACGGTCCTTGTGTGTGCGTTTTTGTTATGTACTATGTATTCCGCAAATGTAATGTAATGTCCATGTACGATAAGCTTCGGGTCTCTACAAATGTGGGTGTGGTCCACCATTTTTCTTCTCCACATCAAACCACCAAAAAACTGAGGGAACCAATGCTTCTCGGCATCCAAGATGAAGAAGCAGAAAACAGAGGAAGTCCCGAGATGCGGGTGGTATTTTTTACCATGGAGGAGGCAGTGGAACTCTAGAGAGGGTAGAGCTATGAGAACGATGAGAGACACCCTTTATGGGCCCATCCTCCAAAAAAACTAATTTCTCTTTACATCTCTTCTTAGTTTCTGGACATCACTTCAACTTAGGGTGATCTATAGTAATGTCAATATATTCTCCATAGAGGTGTCCCTATTTCATTGGATTAAAAATTTCATTTAATTAGAGACTAATAAATGTTTAAATTTTTTCTACCTCATGATGATATTAAAAATTCACATTATCACTTTTTTTGTAATATGTTATTGAGTATCATTGTTTCATTTCAATCTATCTATACCATTTTTATAATAATTGTTTTCTCTATAATTGTCAATATTTTCTAGGTCAAAATTATGAGTAAGGTATCTATTTTATTATTGGTCATTGAGTTATGGTAATTTATAGCTTTTATATGATTATAATTTTCTATTAATATTATATTCTTATGACATTAGAGTTTGGGAGCTCTATGGTAGTTGCATTCGTTTTTTATTATTTTGTCTGGTAAATTTATTTTTCTTAAGAAAAATAATTCATAGATCTCCTAGTAGATTTCCATCAAATTTTCCTTATTTTTTGATCATATTGACGCACTATTCATATGGAAGGTTCTCTCCTCGATTGATTATTTGTAAATGTCTAATGTAAATGTCAACATTTTTACATTCCTCTTAGAGTTTCATGTTGGTACATTATCATAGGTGCTTTAATGTGTCTTTGATGTCTGGCTAGAGGTTGATGAGGAATTCATAGAATCATCAGTATAAGTTAATTTTATTGTTTTGGGGTCATATGGGGGTTAAAACATTGAAATTTTGGAACTATACATTTTTCATTTATGTTAGGTATCTTCTCCAATATGAGGTTTGTTATGAAAATTAAAAAAAAATAGAGCATGAATTTTTTGACTGAGAAAAGTAGTAACTACTTTACCATTTCTTTGATCATATAGAATAATGACATACAATACCTTAATATAATCCACATATTCTCACAAACTATGGTTTAAATATATTTTACATGAAATTTACTTAATTATTTTATAATCTTGGAACTCCATGAAAAATTCACCGGTTAAATAATACATCTAGATCATTAATGATTTAACCACATAAAAATAGAACATGGCTAGGGTATTCACTTTAATGGGGATTAAATTATATTAAAAAACCCCAAATGGTAATATTTTTTTTATATTTCCTTAACCCGCTAATAAAGCATCATATTACACATTTTTTGTGTCTAGGGTTGTACGATGATCTCATTGGGTGTTTGTGTTTGGGATTAAACATCCTTATTTCAAGGGGAAAATAATTTACTAGGTATCATCTCCCATATTATAATAAGTTAAAATTATTGTTATTCCAATAATAATATTGTTATATGACAAATATCTTTATATCATTTCCAAATTAAATGAGTGTAATGCCCATGGTGGAGAAAACCATGTAATTGGATCTTCTAAATAGGATAGTTTCACTGTACTAGTGAGAGCTTGTGGGTAGGCACATCGACCTGCACCTAGTATCAAATCAATTTGGTTATATTTAGACACACCCACTATATTTCCTAGTGGGTATTTTTCATACACATGGTTGTATGGTGCTCTTATCTAGTGTTCAGGACCAGGACTAATCGTCACTATACAATGCATTGCCTCCCACATTGGGAATAGAGCGGTTTATTTATTTCTTGATAATAAGTGTACCATCCAAAGAACATCATTATTAATTTTTTCTATATAATTAGTATAATAACATAGTGGAGAAAACCTTGTTTTTGGGATGCCTAAAGGGGACTGTTTTGGGGAACTTTGATTTCTTTTTCTACAGATACATGAACTATCATATTAGTGAACACGCTTAGTGGAGATGTTTTTTATATCAATACATAGTACCTGCGGTATTTGTATTTTGTAATAGTTATGTAGATATGAAAAATTATTATAGTTATTAGGTAACATTATTCAAAATGGGTGAAGAATTGTGGGTTTTCATGGGAAACATATTTGAGATATTTTTAATGAATTTTCATGATTTCCAAATGAAATATTTTTCCATATAAGTAATAGAGAATCTATCATTGGTTTTCTATGAGTGAACTATTCATACAGTTATTTGAATATATCAATGAATAATATTTTTATAATTATAGTGATAGTTGGGTTATTTTTTACGATTCCTAGATTTATGTCATTATATGTTTATCACTTGTACTAAAAAATGAAAAATGGATAATTGTATGATCATAAGATGTTTCCTACTAATCGTAATACTCTATCATATGATTTTTTACAATATGAATTCACCATATGAATTCATTGTAAATTTAATGACATTGACCTATATAGTCATACATAATCATATGGATTCTCTAAAATAATAATAATTTGTTATTGATCAGAAAAATATAGATATTGATGGTCATTAAACAATGTCATGTAAATTATAAATATGTTCATATAACTATATCTGGATTCATTGTTTTTAATCATTATATTTTTCCATTTATTATAATTTGAAAAAAATTGACTTTATGAATTTTTTTAGGGATAATTATACATTATCATAAAAATTCATTGTTAGACATTGTTAAACTTATGACATAATTATAATTTTTTAGTTGATATTTTGACATTGAGATATTTTGATAGACATTATCCTATGATAATGATCTAGTATATAAATTTATTACTTTTTGACATTAAGGTTATATATTGAAAACTCACCCACATATGTTATCATATATGTTCTATAAATAGATATCTTTTAAGTTTCTAATGGGTGAAAATTATAATTGGTAGAATTAATTCTATATAGTGTGATACTATTTATGTTAATGATGAATTTTTTCATTCTAGTTTAAAAATAAGGATAAATCCTATGGTCGTGATCTAAGATAGAAATTAAAGAGAACCATCCAAGTCTATTACAAGAGGGTGTGGTGCATCAATTTGATGAGAAATGTTCCACATTCCATATAATAGATCATTAAATGGAAATATAAACAAAAAGGTATATGATTTGATGAAAAGATATAATAAAATATATCTAATGTTACTTCAAACATATTGTGAGGGAAATAATTTCAAGTCATCATCTGAATAAAATAATTAGAAACAATTATAGGAAATCAATTTTTATGGTATATGAAGTAAATAAATATTTTTATAGTCCATACAGAGGATCAAACATTCAATAGTGATATTAATTTCTATGGAGTCTTTTTCATAAGGAAGTGAGATTATAATGAGTTGGTTCCAGTAGTTACATATTTTCATGGTTACACAATTTATTTAGATAATTTTTAACAATAATATATGATATGTGGGATAATAGATAAATTAATGTCATATTCATCATAGAAACAGGTTAATCTCATTAAAAAATATATTCTACCCTTTTTAGTTTTTCACTAAAGAGTATGTTTAGAGAATGTTTTTGAATAAGCACAATAGAATAAGAGAATGTTAACATTTTATAAACACTGATTCACACCTTATATTTTATCATCATTCATGTGATCTATAAATTATAATCATATCTAATCCATCCCTCTAGTTTCTCTCAAGATAATTTTACAAAAACGTAATTTCATCAATAAATAAGTCATATAAAAATTTTATGCAAGCATTTTTATTTCATGTAAGGATAATATTATTCTTTAAATTATTTCTCTAAGGATTGATATTTTAATTCCCTTGAATATGGATTCATTTTTTAAATAAAACCTCAACATTATCCCTAATTGACTAATGAAATACTAATCATGATAGGAAGGCCATGAGAAATTAGTAAAAATTTATATTATAGAATTATCATACAAAGGTAATGAAATATAAAACTATTAATGATATTTAGAAGAAAATAAATATAATTTATGATTAAAAAAATTATCTAAGAAGCAAAGGTAAAAATCCATAGAAAATAGTTTTATGATGTTACAATATATGGGTATGGAATTATTGTAACATTATCTAATATGGTAAACCTAGTATTTTTAAATATTATATAGATTGGAGAAACACTTATTTACTCGGCGATAGTAAACAATTTGCTGACAATACATCATTATAAATATCCGACCAGGATCTTTACATAAGAAGATAGATATTTTGAGGACTTATTAAATTATGAACTCAGAAGAATTCTATTTAACTATGAATAGAGAATAAAGAATATACATAAACAAAACAAAATGATATAATGGAAAATTATTATAAATTACCCAAATGTATACAGGTCGATATAAATAAGTACAAATCATATGAATAATAAAAAATATAAGATTGTGTGGAAAATATATCTCTGATGTAATGAAATTTCGCAAGAGGTGGAATATGTTTGTAAAGTGTTAAAAATAATTTATAGTGATTAATGTTTCTATGTTCATCCATTTATATGATAAAATTTCTATAAATTTTTAAATTTAAAATCAAATTAATGAATCTAGAAGGAAGACCACAACTATGAGAGATATCTCAATTGAGTAGTCAATAAGAAAGAAGAATAATTCCCATATTTCCTTCAAAAGTATTTTTTTTGTTTAGGAAGTAAAATTTAACAGTAATGAAATCAATGATTATGGTGATGTTCATAGTGTGGTATCTCAAATTGTTTTGATGTTAAATGGTGAATAATTTGAAAACCCACCATAGGATATCTAATAGTACCACATTGTGTATCTTATAGGGGAAATAGAGACTACTATGGACTATGTTATGAGAATAGAAATCAAAAGTTCCTTGAATGAAATTAGATGCCAAAGATAATACAAAAATTAGTTAAAAGATGGATGAGACATATAAAAAAACATCATATTGAAAAATGATGCTTGATAAAAGGAATTTATTTCTTTTTAATGTTGACATTAAAAATAAAATTGAAAATCCTTAATGCCTTGACATCCACCATTATCCGACAGGAGAGTGAGATTTAAACACTTTGGAGAAGAAAGACGAAATTGATAACCACTACGAAAAATTTGAATTTAATACGAACAAAGATAATGAAGGAAAAGGTAGATGTTCTATGTAACCTTCTATAGGTAGCTATTCTAAACATGATGTATAATTTTTTGAGGTAATATCTACAGATAATCTATATCATTAAAAACTATTTTTAATAATAGAATGTATGGTATACTCCAACATAAATTTTTTATAGCTTATAAATAAAAATTCTAATATTCTAAAATACTGAAAAAAATATATATGAAACATTATAAATATAAATGTCAATGAAGAACTATAAAAAATGAATTATAGGTTCTTTATATTCTCTGGATGAAAAATTATCATGATATAAATTTATTTATCCATACAATTTTTACCATAATTTATGTTTTTAGATATACTGCTTGAGTTGATGTTTATTTATCTGTAATAAATAAATATGTAGGTATTATACTTCTCTATATAAAATAATAATAGAGTATAAATCAAGGGAGAAGCAACTATATATGAGTACTCAAAAAATCCCTCTTCATTTTGAGTAGAAATTTATTTAAAAAAGAAATTTATAATCCCATAAATGGACTATAGAGGATATATAAAAGAAACACACTCCGTCGATGTATGTTTGGATTTTATCAAAAATATGTTAATTATATGTTACTGGTTCAAAATTAATAAATATCAAAGTTATATGTGGAAATAAGAAAATATGTTGAAAGGTTCATTTTAATGATTATAGTTTAATAATCTTATAATAATTGGTAGTGGGAGTTCATGTCACATGATAGGTGTCATAATCAACATTAAAATGTTGAGACATTTGATAGAGGTGCATTAGTATTTTATAAAGATAACTCATTAAGTAATAGATTTATAAGAACATAAAACACTTGAAAAAACGAAATTAGTGAAGATTGTATATTATTTATTTATAGTTTATAAAACAACATGGTGTGTCTATCAAAATTATTTTATGTTATAAGTAAGGATATCTTTATAAAAATGTATTTATATTTAAAAAATAAAATATTGGGTTCTTAGAAAATGTGTTCGATAACCTAAGGAAATTAACCTCAAATTTGGAAAGTGAAGGATAGTACGTAAGTCAACAAGTTGAAAATGATTATGGAGTATAAAGCTCTATAACTTTGTCTCAAATAATATGAATGAGTTAACTAAAGAATATGTTATAGTTGATTTTTTTTTAAAATTATTTTTGACCAAATTTATAAAACATTATCATAGTAATAAATAATGAAAATAATTTTTAAGGGTGTTGAAATAGAAATATCAAAGCATCTTGAATTGATTTACTTTGTTTTATGTCATATTATTTGGGATTATTATTTCATTAGTTTCATATATAATTTCAAATGGAGGAAATCCATTATGTTTATGTCATGCTAATCATAATCATTAGACTGATTCAAGAGTTTCAGAGAACGTTTTAGTAATAAAATATGATTGTAAATGAATTTTTTGAGAATTTATATTGGGGGTGAATACGATAATATAAAAATAATATAAAATTTTATAAAAATCATCTGGAATAAATTAATTCTACCATATACTCCTTAAACAAACTGAGTGGTGTAAAAGGAATGTAATATTTTAATTGATATGGATGGAAAAATTATAGAAGAGAATGATACCTCTTGTTATTACTTGTCACTTGAAATCCAATATATTAAGAAAATTTAAAATATATATCCCATAGCACCAAACTCATATGTGAACTATTATGATATTTATTTCATGAAAATCCAACTATTGAATGTTATATGTTCATTAGAAGTTCATTCCCAGTTAAGAAGAAATTTGGATTTGGTGTAATGTTTTCAAAAAATAAAAAGATGGAATCATTATATGAAATACAGAAATTGGGAAATCCTCTAAATGATACAACCAAAAATAAAAAATAATCATTGATAGTTGTGATGTTGTCATCCTTAAAAATAAATAAATAAGGAAAAACACAATAACTAATGATGATGAGGATGATGTCGTAATTTATAATCCTATAGAATAAAATATTAAGAACATATACCTTAATAATGAAGAATATTACTATTAATTTTCCAATAATGATTATTAAAAATAAAAGGTAAATGATGGAAATTCAATATTGGGAAAACCGGTTGATGATGAGGGCATTAGGTGGGATAAAAATCAATACCTTTATAAAAGAATGAAGATCATATCCACTAGCCATACCGTTATAATATTAATGGTTGGGCCTAAAACAGTTAAGGTTATTTTTAAATATAATGAGTTTATTTGATCCATAATGAAGATTTATTCCATATTTCATTGAGCGAAACTAGGATAATTATTACCAAACTCATTGAAAAGAGTGTAATTATACCCAAATGGGTTTATAGAAATAATATTTATGATAATGGTTAAGTAACTCTAAGAAATATTTTTTTTATAAGGGATACACAAAAAATGAATGTTTAACATTGATGAAACATTTTCCATAATTTTTATACTTGAGTCAATCTTTACATTTCATTTAATAAAAACGTAGAAAAACCTCAAAATA
This sequence comes from Viscum album, assembly GCA_963277665.1. Classification (NCBI taxonomy): domain Eukaryota; kingdom Viridiplantae; phylum Streptophyta; class Magnoliopsida; order Santalales; family Viscaceae; genus Viscum; species Viscum album. The sequence goes on from OY728139.1 coordinate 920,124,171, forward strand.
TATGAAATGGATATTTAATATGCATTTTAAATTACTATATTTATGAGGAAGAGTACAAGGAGTAGAAAAATTGGTTAATTATTTATTCTAATAAGAGATAATTGTATAAATAAACTAAGGAGAATTATGGATTAAAACAGGCTTTAAGGTCTTAGTGTTTCAATAATGATTTATTTTTGACGAGCACTATGTTCAATAAAAGACCCTTATAAGAAAATAATTATATAAATAAAACAATCACCACAACACCATTTTTTTATTTTGTTCATGGATTGTATAATATATTATTGATGTAAATATAGTCTGTGGGAGGAGTATTAAAGCCACATGGAAGACACAATTGATATTTTTTTGTATTGGGAAATTAAAAAAATCATGAGTTTAGAAGATTACCAAGTATCTAAATAAATTTTATTTCACAATAAATTTATTATATAGAAATATTAATGAATTTTTATATACTATATTCAAGAGAATATCCACACCAATTTTATGGGTATAAAATTACGTAATCATGATGAAGGATAAGTAGTCAATGAGAATATGTTCAGAACGTTGTCTTGAAGAAAAATTTATTTGAAAACCATAATACCTGATATTATACATTTTTTCACTCTTTATTCTATGCCCCAATAACATATTAATGAAACCCATCTATTGGAATTAAAGAGTCTCTTGAGATAAATACCAAAAAATAATATTTATTAGTTGATATATATTAATATAAGTTAGATAATCTAAAAATGATTTACTGATGTTTACTAGTGAAGAGTTGTTAGGGACACTATTTCTAAATCCTATGGAATTATTTTCTATTATAAGAGGCTATGTTTTAAGAAATTTAATGTTGAAAATTTATTAAACATTAGTAAAAAATTAATTTGATTATGTTGTTACATTCTAGAAATCTACATGGATTATATATATGAAGATAGAAATATATTCTTTAAAAAATTAAGTGGGTTGTCCTATGGAATTATTCCATGAATGAAAATGTTCCATCAACCTATCAAAGATTTCTGTTCACCCTTTTAGGTATAAAAACATTTAAATTAATTTTCATTTCCTAGAAAATGTGGACTATGGTATTTTTGTTATTTGAATTTGTTCCATTAGAGGAGTATTTGGGAAATATTCTCACAAAAACCCCCCATTAAATTAACAATTTGATTAGATGAGGTTTTAACTTGTAATTTAAGAGGATCACTCAAACATTGGTATGGAAAATATATTTAGTTTCCCTTGATATCATTCTATATTAATCATTATTGGAATTTTTTTTCATGGTGAGAAATATTATCTATTTATTATTTTGGAGTTTTTTTAGTATGTGTATTTGCGGATTCAAGAAATAAATACCTTTTTATATTATATATTATTAATTTTATTAGACATAAAAATATATATTAAATATGAAAATTTATTCATAATGATAATATAAATGACTGATTTAGCCACACTTATTTTCTTCAAATATATTGCTCGCATAATCCTAGAGTTAATGGATTCATGATTCCATGGATTTCATAATTTTTATATGATCCTTAAAATTTATTTAAATTAGTTTTCTTATCAATAATATGGAGTGAATTATGTGGAAATATAGAAAATAAATCAAAATGGGTGACTATTAAACACTGTTGAAGATGGTTCATTATTTCATTTTAATACATGTTACTTTTTATGGTTTTATATATTAATCGTATTGTATATATAAAAAGTTTTGGAAGATATTAGATGAATTTCTATAATAGGTATGGGGAAATTTTGTCTATCATGGAAAACTTGATTGTGTTGTTATTAAAAAAAATTAGATAGATAAATGAAAGGAAGAGAACCTAAATATATAGTAAATCAATTATTAGCCTATTGAGACTGAAATATATGTAAATTTAAGAAAATTTGCTTCAGATTTTGTGTTGAAATTGTTTCTATGTAAAAAAGTTGAATATGAAGTGTCCTTCATTCAATTTAGTTGGTCTATAATTATGAAGTAGGAACTGAATAAATAGTAAATTTGTTTATCGAATGACATTTCCTACTAATCAAAGGACGTTTTTTTTATGAATTAACACCATATAAATTGACCATAAGTCTGAATTTGTAATTATAATAATTCAGTCCCAATATGAATACATTATCTTACAAAATTTGAGGGATTTTATAACTTCATTGTTAATCGTAAGAATGACTATGTCACTAGTCATATGACTTTATTTTATGACATATGAATATTCTCCAAAGGCATCTTCATAAGTCTTTGTGTTTTGATTATACATTCAATTTATAATAATTATGAAAACTCATTGGATAAATTATATCATTTAAAATGTTTTATACTTCATCATGAGACTTCAACTTTAGATATTTCTCATCACATGACTTCATTATAAGTATTTAATCCAATCATATGACATTGAGATCTAGTTTCAGATTTCATCATTAAAATTTGATCTAGTGTATGACATGAATATTTTATGATATTAATGAAATATGATATAGACTTTACCATATAGAGGATTTTATGGATTCTATACATAATGAAAATTTCAGTTCCTATTGGGTGAAAATCATTTTCCAATAATAAAGTATCTAATGAATGGAATTATTATAGATTATTCTAATAAGATTCATTTAGTATCAAAAAATAAATACCAAGAATGAAATTTATACAAGATTAAAATTAAGGACAAATAAGTGAGGTTGATTTTAGAGGATGGGGAGTGTCATATCGTAGATAAATGTTCCACATAATAGGGAACTTAATCTAACACAAAAATATCAACTAAACTAAATGAAATTTTTTTATGTAATTTAAATAATGTAGAAGTTTATTACATTTCCAATATCACCTAACATAAGAACAATAATTATTAAGATAAATAAAAATGAAGTATATATTGAGGTTGATTCTTTCGGAAGACTGATGAATAAGGTAACTTCAATTCAATATTTTTTAAATACTTCCATAAAAGTAATGAAAATAGTATTCATGAAATATTATGTAAAAACCAGAAATTCTAAATGATGAAAGGGATGTTGTTGATAATTATGAGAGGATAAATAATAAATTTTTGTATTGAAGATGATTTCTGTAGAATAACTATAGGAAATTATTTTTCCACGTATAGAAAGAAATGTTTTTATAGTCCATGTGGAGGGTCAAAACTTCATTGGTGATCATTCATTATATGTGATTTTTTGTTCTTTTTATGTGAAATTGTATCTAATGGGTTGTAAAAAAAATTCCAAATTTATAGTTAAATCCTTAATCAATTTCCTTTGGATAATATGAAAGGAGTTGTGTGTGATGGATGAAAGCCACCACATAGTGGTGATGTAGTCATACTTAATAAAGGAAAAACTCATTAACAAATTTTATAGGTCCAATTTACTTTTTCAGAAGTTATTATATTGATATGGAGGCATTGGATAAGAATGATATTGGAATAGAAATTTAAATAATGATACATGTAGGTTTAAACCAACCCTTTCAGCATGTATCACCGTACATATGATTCAATAATCAAAAAACAACATCCAGGACGAGTTATTAAAATAGTATTAGTTGAAGTATTTTATCTCTTTATATGATACCTTACATAGATCAGATTATACGAACTTATCCATAAATGGATAATGTTTTCATAGGGGTATTTTCAATAGAAAAATCCTGAATAACATAATGGTAAAAACCCACAAGCTCTGTGAAGTTATTGGATTTGAATACATTCAGTAGAACAGTCTAAGACATTATCAATATCACCATGTTTGGGTCTAAAGAGACATTTAGTTAACAAATAACATGAATAAGAAACCCATTATACCAAATCCAATTTTAATATTTTTAAATATTTGCATATAATGGATCCAATGTATTCTCTATAATAATATATGATGATTTTGAGGGATCTAATATACATATTTGGAATAAATTAAGTTATCGTCCAAAAATAATATAATGTGTGAGCCTATGAATGGAATCATTATCATGTTTTTAAGAGATACGAACATAGTAATAGATAAGTAATCCAAAAAAGAATGAAAATATAATAAAATTTCATATATCTTGTTTGGTAAGAAGCCTTTTGAATATCATCTAGCTTAATTATGAACTGATGATATTCTGAATCATCATCAATTATTGAATCCCACCATACCCACATTAATAGATCGAATATATTCATAATTTATATTTATTATTTATTATGACCAGATTTATCTTCCAATAGTTAACATAATTATGTATACTACTGTTATCCTTATTTTAGTAAAATACTTGATCACACCAAGGGGTGATTTTCAACCTTCTAAACCATTTTCGTTCATTATCATCAAGTTTAATGTTTAATTATAGAAGATTGGTTAGGGACATGTGATACAAAAGGATAATTATTGTTTCATTTCTACAGATAATATTGATGGTATGTTCCACATCTCAACGGGGAGGTTCTACTTTGAAATCATTATAGAGTTCATCTAGATATAGGACTACCCAAGTATATGAAACCCGACCTCCATTGGATTATTATATCATGAATATAATCATGTGCATTTCAATAGGGGTTCTCCAAACACCCTTTTAATCGAGGCCTATTAGACAAACCTAAAGCTCCAACACTCAATTAATGACACATTAAGTTCCAACATTAATTGATAAAGATACTGTTATTATATATTATTTGATGCACCTTTAGAATGGGGAAAACCATTTCATTTACTATAATTACATAAAATGTTCCAATATATAAAACTATAAGATCTTCAAAATTTTCATATAATGAAAAATCAGATCAAATGGTGGTCACTTCTTAGTATGCTCTATAAATGATTATAAAAGAGTATCTATTCTTTTATATAAATATAAGGATTCCTTGATAATCCCTATAAATTGTACTAATTAAGAAGGGAAATATAATGTTATGGAAATGTATCAGAAAATGTCTTAGATAATTTTGTTGATATATGAATAGTACCTCTATAATTATATGTCTCAACTACATATACCAATATTTTACCATCACACTTATTGTATGAAAAAACTCTTGAAAAAAATACATTGTAGCTACCTGGAATTGACAACTAAATCATCTTTCTTGACTAGATCATGTAAATGGTGGTTGGATCCCTCTATTAAACAATAATGATGATTTATTTTGTCACCCTTTGGTAAAATAAAGCATATACATTAAATTACTAGAAACACTACTATTGGAAAACCTCTGTAGATGGTTATATTGACCATATTAATAAGGTTCCATCACCTTTAATCTACCATATATATTGATTTTCTTCAGTAATTTTAATGTTAGATGCTCGAGGTATAATACCATACAGAGTTACTTGGGGCTATCCAACCATTATAAGCACTAATGATAACTTCTTCTAAATATAGGAGGAAAAATATCAAATGGTTTTTCTCAATAGTGAGATACCTTATGTTGAGTCTTTTTCTGATCTACATTCAATGAGGATGAATTTCATCACCACTTTAGATAATTTTGTAAAATTATAGTGAATCAAAATATTCATAAATAGCTCTTAAATGCCCATCTAGGAATATCTCACCTTTAAAACCTCATCCCCACTCAGACATGGAGAAAATAAAATTAAATATATTATTTGGTTAATATAATACATAATAGACATTGGGATCTATGTAAGATGATGATATAATTATACTTAAACAGGTGTAGGGTGTTAAGAAAAAACTACTAGATAAAAAGCACTTAAATATTCTTACATATTTGGCCATAATCCTTCATTAACATTATCATGTGATATCACCATCATGGTGCATTCCCTATGATGATAGTATCAAATATTTTTTATTATTCTCATAATTTCTCATTTCATTAAAATATTTTATGATGATAGTTGATACATTTTTTAGTCACTTAGTAAGATAAAATACCCTAATAAATCAAAGGAATGTGGAATTTGATATCCCTCATAGTCTCATTGGATGTGTACTCCCTTTTAGGAGCTCCTTGTACCTTATATTAAAGAATCTATATGAACCCTTAAGGACATGAGGATCAACTAAATGTTACTTTTCTAGCATATGATCATATTCTCCTTCTTAGAAAGTAGGAGATGGTTTTTAATGTTGCTTTATATAAGATAAATTAGATAAAAAAACTAACACCTTTTACAATGAATGTAAAACTATATGAATTAAACGAAATTTCCAATTTATGGTTGTAGCAAATTTTTATTATTTTTAGCTACACCTCATCCACTATTTTTTTCATTCTTGTTTGGGGTTTATCTTAGGTTGTCTTAGGAAAGTGGTTATTATTTTTGAGAATTTTGGGGGTATGCACGGTTGACGCATGGTTTTCCCAAACCATACGCCATCCTAGTAGAAAATATGAAAACCTAGATATTTGGTGTTTTCATGGATGGTGTGTGTTTTGAAAAACCCTTCACCAACAAATGAAAAATATTCAAACCCCACAGTAGGGGTGCATGGTTTGGGCCCCCATTTTTTCAAAACTTGTGACCCAACCTAGAAAACCATATATGTAGGTTTTAATTATTTGGAAAGATGTATAAAAATAAACAAAAAACTTATATTTTTACAATTATATGAATCTTAACTCCCCATATAATGAATTACAAGGTTGAGAAGGCCCTTAATGATAGTTTTTTTCACCTCCAAAAAATTCCCAAGGTGAATAAATGTTTTGAGATCATCATTCAATCCTTTCTTGTTATGTTTTCCATCCCTATTACTTCTCTCTAACTCTATATCCCTCTCCATGTATACCTATATATATCTCTCTCTTTGTTAATTAGGTTTTGTTAGATCTGCATTTATTTTGAGTATCTATTCATTTTTATTTTAGATCTTGAATATATGTTTTATTCTCGGATCTCATTTTTTGATGTTCTTTGTTAGTGTATCACATTGTGTTTTTGTGAGATGTGATCTATTTATTTTAGTATGTGGTTTAATTTTATATTATCCAAATGATTCAACCCATAATTGATTTAATTGAATTAAATATTATTCAATTGTATTATGGAAAACTAATTTGATGTAATTTGGAATTTTCATTTACTTTTCCATGGAATTGGGGGAAACCCCTAATTCTAGTAAATTGAAGTGTGTTTGTGGAATTTGATGTAAAATTGTGAAATTAAATTCTAAAATTTAAATTGTGAAATTGAGTTGTGATATTTATATCAATTTTTTATTTTATAATAATGGATTAAATTATTTTGATAATAAACAATTGGTTTTATTCTAGAAAAGGGAATTAATTGATAAAGACCCCAATTTTGTTTTTAAATGAAAATTGGAATATTAAAATGGGAATTAGGTTATTTGTTTTTTCAATAAAATTAAAATAAAATTTTCATTATTTATTATTATTAGATCACATGAAAGAATAGTTGGTTAAGGTAATTATTTGAGACAACATTATATTAATGGTTTACTACTCTAACAAGACATATGTAGTTGGTTATGGCACAAATGGGATAGTGATGATCCACCTTGGAATAATATTTAATGGATGTGTGTCCATATATTTCCTAGATCACTTATTTAATTTTGTGATGATTATATAACCATGATTTGTCACACCTCTTGGTATATGATCATTTTTCACATTTATTATTATTTTTATATATATTTCATTGTTAGTAAATTGATTTAGAAATGCCTTGTGAATTCATATTTATTATTTTATATAAAATATTTTATATTCAATTGTTTAGATATTAATCCATCAATTGAAATGTAATGAATGATTTTTTTTATATATTCTATTATACATAAAGACCTATTTTTTAAAATGAAATAATTAATTTGGTTAATTAATTTGGAATCTTATTATGGAATCATTAGCAAGACCCTGTTGGGATTTTATCTCACACACTACATATGCCCTTGGGTGTTTGTTTATTGTCATCTATAAGGTCTGACCAATGGTAATGATCCCCTTTTAGGTGGTTATTTTTTTTATCATTCATCCATATGGATATTTTACAATTGGTACATGGGATGTTCATCTTCCTATTTTTGGGTGATTTGATGATGTACTTTGGGTTTTATATACATGTTTGACATCATGTATTATTATCCCGATGTATTTCTCTTTAGATCATGTTTAATTTTTTTCTTTAATTTTTAGATGGAAAAATCCTACCCAGATTATCTTTTATGATGTCAGGAGCTAGTTGTAAAACTGTTGGGATTGGGAATTCCCTTCAGGCTAGGTTAGGATCGGCTTAGTTATTAATGTACAGGGGTATCGAGGTCTTTTCATGAAAATGTGGTATAATGGTGCATGTTAATAATCATTCTTTGATGTTAGTATGTACCTGTGTAATAATTTCAAGACAAACGAGGAAGTTAAGAGTGAGTTCTTGGAAATATCATTCAATAATGATCCATAATTCAGTAGAGGTGGTTTGGGAAATATTTATTATGGATTGTTTCTAGTCATTTCTATATTTTTTAGATACATTTAAATTTAAATATTTTTTATCTGCCGGTCATGATTAATTTCCATGAATCTCTTGTTTGAGTGTTGTTCTATGTATCATTCTGATATCATTAATGTCATATGAAGATGTTGTGTTATATCATGCCACTATGAAGATGTCAAAATAGGATCCATGAGGATGATGTTGATTATCCTTAATTAAAAAAATCATCTCAATGACTAGAATGTGGTTGAAGTTATTGTGTATGATATACGTGCAATCAGATAGGAAACTCCACCCGTTGCTGTTTAGGCTCCATCTATGGACCCTAAATGGAATGAAATTTGGATTTTTTCGTAGGATTTCCTTTACCAAAATCCACATGTATTATATGGCTCTAATGATCCTCAACTGGTTGAGGAGTGGTTGACAAAAATAAAGGTTAGTTTTGAGTTCTTGGAAATTCCTAATCAAATTAAAGTGAAATAAATCTCCTTTAAGCTTGAGGGACCTAGCTAGAGATGGCATGAAATTATGGTTTCCAAAACGAAACATAAGGTCTTAGAGTGGAAATACATTACAATTCTTTTCACTATGTAATTTTATCTTGTGTTGATGGTGTTTAACAAGGTGATATATTTTTCCTACTCACAAAGGCTGATAGGACCGTGATAGAATATGGAAAATTATTTATTGAGGTTCTTCAGTTTTCACCTGAAATGTTTTTGAATGACAAGATTCGGTGTCCATATTTTGAGATGGGAATTCGATATGTTTTTCATTCTCTAGTTTTCTTGCTGATTCTTGCCTCAATTGTTGATGCATTCTGTATATTCATTTTTTGAAGAAATTGATATGGATGGTATGTCAAGGTTCACATGGTTTTCTTTTTCTCCAAATACGTGTACTGTGAGTCCCCATAAACTGAATAACAAGAGTTGGGTTTCTCATGGAGGTTCACTATATCAGGGTTTATCTGGACCTCGTGTATTGCATGCAAGTGGCTCTTTGTTTTTTTTACTGCTATGGAAAACCATGTCACTCAAAATTATTATTCACTATGGCACCCATTATATGTGGCTAAGGTGGATGCTCCAGTCACTCGAAAACTTTTTTCATCTCTATTCTACCCAACTAAGTGGAACATGATCATTAGTGACTAAAAAACTATAGTTCAGTTAGATTCTTCGAAAACAATGGGTTTCCATCCACATGAATCTTGAGAAAATCTTCTTAACACAATGTAAGGGTCTCTAGATGAGTTACATACAGTCCTTGTGTAGAGACCCGAAGCTTGACGTACATGGACATTACATTACATTTGCGGAATACTTAGTACATAACAAAAACACACACTAAAGGATCGTAATAGTTTAGTGTCTTGGGAAACTCGGAACGTAATCTTCTAATCGTGGTGAAAGTTCTTCAATATCTCCCATAAAGGTCATCCGTTTTTTTTACCTAAAACCTTTCTTTATATCCTGGGGAAAAGAAAACATAAAAGGGTGAGCTCAAATGCTCAGCAAGGGCAATAAAGGAAATAAAAATCATATCATGTCTTTTTGAAAATCATAACCTGCAAAAGAGATCATAATATCTTAACATGGAATAAATCATAGAAGTGAAAATGAGATCCCCATAATCATAACATAAAACTTGAAACTTTGTGGCATGCACACATAATCATGGAAATCATTTCTTGTTAGTCATGACTCATTGCCAAGACTATCTTAGTGGACAAAGTCCCTTTCTGAACCGAGTTCACTCCTCGTTTCAGTCCTGTATCACTGAACCGAAATAACCTTCCGTTCCAGCCATGTCTATCTCATGAGATATAAAATCTTTACCCAATGCATTAGAGGGAGATATAGGTCCCACCCATCTTATAATGAATCCTTTCTTATGTGTGCCACATAATCATAAAACATACATCATCGCATAACACATGTAACAAAAATGGGATTCTTGAAACATCATGACATCATAAATCAATTCATATAAGATAAAGGAATTCATAAAAATAATTCCATCACAACATGAACAAATCAATTTAATAATAGGGATAAAAACAGAACCCTTTATTATCTTAGATGGAAATTAATTTTGATAAAACACTTGAATTGAATTCTTGAGGAAAATATCCTTTCTTCTTCAAAAACATTTTTCCTTTCATAACATGTCATACAACTTTAAAATAAAAGAAGTTGATTAAAAATAAACTTGAAAACTTGTAAAGGAAGCTTCTTTTAATTAATGTTTTAAAAATCCATTCATGCCGTATAAGTTAAAAAAAACATTCTTCGTACTTTTGTCGGAAAAGTCAAAAAGTACCTCGTACGGCAAAAACGACAAAAGATTCCTTTCATATTCTTTACTAAAAACTCACCTAAGGGTAAAATTGGATTTAAACTATTGCAAGTGGATGGAAACAATATTACATATTGAGGGAACATGGATGTGGATGATAAAATACACCCCAGTAAATACTTACGAATAAACAATCTCGGATAAAAATGAGATTGTGATATTTCCCTTACCTTAGGTCCAATTTGCTTCGTATGTGTCTGAACCTCCTGTATAATGATTTAAATAATGTCATTGACTTATTACAGAATCATATTCATTGTTATGATATCATATATGGTTCACTTATGACATTATATTACCCGTTCTTTTGTAAATTCCATGTTAAAGAAGCGTTTTGGGTAAAATCGTTTCATTTATCGTAGGTGTTTTGACTTGTTGTTCTTGACATCATTATTACTTATATCATGATTTACTTACTTCCAGAATATAAAATATGATTTATATATCATATATATTCAGTATATATATATATATATAATAGATAGATAAATAAAATGAAAAACACCGTTCATAGAGACGGTAGTCCGTACGTACGCATGAATGCTGTTTTTCTTTCCTTATTGTCTTGAAATGGAAGTAAGTAGATGACATACATATGTATATATATACATAAATCCAGTAGCTTTATAATGTCATATATTTCATTATTATTTCTTATATATACATTATAATCATTCTTAAATGGTTAACATGGAGAATGAATCTCATCGCGTCGTGGAGACGGTAGTCCGTACGTACGCACGAGCGATTATATCATTTCTATAAATATTGAATTGAATTGGAGTGGATTATACAATATATCAGAATCAATATGATGTTGTAATAACTATGTATAGTTATTCTTTACACCATTATACCCATCCATGTAAGGTGGTGGTGGAAAATAGATTACACCACGGCGTGGAGACGGTATTCCGTACGTACGCACGCGCGGTGATTTCTTTTTCCGTAGGATGGATAAATGGTGAAATAGGGTTGTTTCATACTTATAATAACATATCAGTATATTAGTGATACTAATGTTATTACTTCATAATGAAACAACCTAAGAATAAGAAGTGGAAGAAGAAATAAAGATGAAAGAATTGGTAACGGTAATTACCTCTTCTTTGAAGTGCCTCTTTGAGACCTCCTCTTAGGGCACTAGAATTGGTATTTGAGGGAGACCAGAACCTCTAGGATGTTGCTAGGGAAGTGGAGAAGGAATTTTTGCAGGGGTTGGCCGAGCTTGAGTGCTCAAATTGGTTTGAGGAGGAGGGGGAGGAGGTGTCCTTTTATAGGGGAGGAGAGGGGCACCTTAGGAATATCTCAAAATATTATTTTATATTAAAGTCAAAATCGGTTTATAATGGTTCCAAAGGGTCTTATTTCGAAGCTAAAGTGGGGATGGGTCGAAATCCTATCAACCAATAGAATTTAGACAAGTTTAGGATATTATTTTAACCTTATCAATTAGATTTACCTCTATGTTAAATAATTTAACTTTTATCATGTCTTTTTGTTTTCTTTCACTATATGGTTAATACACTTACTATAACATGCCAAACGAACCCCAAATTGTTTATTATTAATATATATATCCTTATCTAGGTAATTTGGCCGAACCTTAGATTTTTAGGAATACAATAACAATTAATAATATAATATTTGATTTAAAAACTATTTTGTGTCAATTTTGACACTATTTGATATATGATTTTTGTGAAAGTCATAACAGAATTAAATGTTCGAACCAAGTTGATTAAATCAACATTAATATATCATAGTAACCTAGAATATTAGTGGAATTCATAAAAAATCTCAAATTACATTTATTTTGGTGTTTATAACATCAATTATGTCAATATTTCATTAATAAGATAATTACTGCATCATCGTTGTGTCATAAATAAATTAAATTATTTTATGTCTAAAAATTACAAAAAAAATACCATCATGTATGAAATCTTTTTAGCTTTCTAATGAATATTTACAATCGAATGTATCTTATGTATAACCCCATATGAAAAATGATTTACTTATTAAACATTGATTTTAACTATTTTAACCTTTCTTTAAATAAATTAATAATAAATGTCCTAATCTAATCCAAGTGGGCCTAAATGGTCATAATTTATTCCTAAGTTTGTTTTTGGTCGAATTAAACTTGTCCAATAGAATTAGGACATGTGTTAGGGTAATAGTAATATCATATTTACCCTTAGTTACCCTATTTACTATTAACCGCGGTAAAAAAAGTAAAAAGTTACTATTCACCAAAAAATTATTTTCATCTCATTGAACCACATTCTAGTCCTTGATATTAACCGTGTCTCTCGGATTTTCGAAATTCCATTCACAGAAGCGGAAAAATTAAGTTTTATGAAAAATTCAGTTTTTTTAACTCCCACTTAGTAGTTTCACTATTCATCAAAAATTGATGTTTTTCAGAACAATGCCAAAATTTCATCCTAAGCTATATTTCATATTCCGAATTCAAAAATGAAATCTATTTTACCAAATTCATAACATAGAAGTTGCATTAATTAATTTTATAATTAAATCCCGCTGTTAAAATAAATAACGTGTTTTTAGGAAACAATATATATCAAAAGATTGACACTTGATTATGTCTGGTTTAAATGTGAAATTACAACCAATGACCAACATTGTATTAAATTGTAAAAATATATTCTAAATATACTTTAAAACCACTCAAATTAATAATTTATCACTATTAATTATTTCGATTAAAAAATTTGTTTTTAATTATAATTTAGTAATTTTTCACTATTCATCAGAATATGAAAGTTATCCGAAAAGTACCAAAATTTCACCTTAGGCTAAATTCGATACTCCGAATCCAAGAATGAAGTTCATTTTGAAAAATAAGATTTACAGAATTTTAAAAAGTGGTTATTACTTTTCATAACGGCTAGTTTTAATAATATTTTAATAGCACATCGTTGTTTAGTGAAACTCGGTATTGCGTATTACACATGCTATCGAGGAAGGTCGCGATTGCGTGTAATGCAAGGAAAGACAAGGATGCGTGTTGTGCAAGCTCCTTTTGGTGTAGCGTACAACACAAGACATTAATAAAATTAAAAAGAATATTTTTTTATAAAATCTTGGGCTGTTACATTCTACCCCCCTTAAAATGAATTTCGCCCTCGAAATTCGTCGGGGTTATAAATGGTTTACTATTCGAAAGTTTCTTTAATAGAAACCCACATCGTAAAAAGGGAATACCAAAACATGGCTTTAAAAACTAAAGTATGAAATGTAACGATTACCCAAATAAACTAATCACCGGGTTTCCACATAGGTGAAAATATGGATATGGAAGAGAAATCTAATCATCATGTTCTGATGGAGAGTGGTAGAGAACATGGCTATGGAAAAGCCAGTAATCACAAATCCATAGATTTGTGATGATATAAGGTACCATCTGATTCATCAGGTATAAGATCACTAGGACAACATTTTTGGTTTTCAAGATCATTTCCCTAAAGTTGAAAATTTACTTAGAATAAATACTTACTTTATTTTGGTACAATCTCACTTTTGTTCGTGCCTTGAACAATTTCTACTTCATCTCTTAAATAAATGAAGTTGAATTTGTTATTTTTGAAGTGTTAGCAGATCATGTGATAGAATGACTGTTCATTCCATCTGTCTCAAACAAAAGGTTAGCAAAAGTTATTAAATATACATAAGTCATTCTATAGTGAGATTAATCATATATGGTTCCTAAAATGGACTTATACTTCATATATCATGCTGCTTAATATAATAAAACTAGTTTCTACTAAACAGGGACTTCCTGTAGGCCAGTGGTAGGCGATAAAGGCCAGTCGCACTTCGGTTGTGGGTTCGATTCCTACAGCCTTGTCCGAAGCGATGGGCTGTCGCCCGTCCTGCTGGTTGTCCCTTTTTCTAAAACTACGTTACTATAACATCCCATCAATAATATCGAAAATCTTCTATCCTTAAACAATACTAACTTATGTCCAACATAATCCAGTCTAATCTTTAGGCTTATACATAATACTGCAGTCCACTCTCATAATATAGTGACATCGATTACCAGAGATTTAATACTGTCGTTGATCCCCACATATCATAAGATATGTCTTGTTGGTCACATTCCAAACATTCAAAGTCCTTAATCGTGTATTCTCTTGAATACCTTAGTGAAAACATGAGTGCAGTTAAAAGTTAACACTTTCCACATACCAAAATCCTCAAAATTCTATATACTCAAACCATGATATCACTTAGTCCTTATATCAATCATGAGCTCATGAATACTATTAAAAATTTCATTGTCTTCTTATCCTTTCATTATGCACTTATCATCTACTTTCCAAAAGTATCTGAATAACCTTTCATGGTTACTGGTACCATTAATCATACACTTAAGGAAAGACAACAGTGTAACAATCCTTAGATGTCTCCTTATTCCATGAGATTACTTATACAACACTACACATGATAAACATGTAATCATTCCACTACATTCTTAGACCATTGACTGAGCTTCAACATTTCTTTCATCTCACATATCATTTGTAGTTTCTTCATCATCGTCAACATAAATACTTCCCATACGACCATACTGATTCTCTTCATGAGACTTTCCCTTAGGGCATTGGTTTGCATAATGCCCGTACATTCCACATTTAAAGCATTTTACCATTGTTGATGTCGTAGCAATACCATTATCCTCATCCATGGTGTTAATTGAACCTTTTCCTTTGCACTTACTTGCTTTGTGTCCTTCTTTTCCACACCCAAAGCATCTTCTAGTTCCTTTGAAACATTCTCCTTGATGCCTCTTCCCACATGAATTACATAGGGGAAATTGAACTTTCTTTCCTCTATGATCATCATGAAACTCCATCTTTCTCTTATTAGTCGAGTCAGGAAACTTACCAAATTTTACTTTATTGATCATGTTGTGAGATTTCTGATTCGGCATAATAATGATGTTTGGACATCCAAATCCCATTTCATTTGGTTGCTCATGAAGAATATCATTCCATTGTCCATCATATCCTCCATTATTTTGAATCATCTTGTTTCCAGCCATTTTCTAAAACCCAAACAGAATAGTGTTAGATGCAAAAATCGTAATAAAGGGGGAGTAACTTAAATATCTATCATCATTGGTTTAATCTAATATCGTTACCATAGTTCTAGAACTATATCCTATACGTATACTTATCCTTAGGGGCATCCCTAGACATACCTTAGAAATATCTCTAGGGATCTCACTAACGTTTTCGCATCCTAGTTTCCAAAGGTTGACTAAACCTTTCCTCTGATACCAACTGTAGAGACCCGAAGCTTGACGTACATGGACATTACATTACATTTGCGGAATACTTA
Organism: Viscum album; assembly: GCA_963277665.1. Taxonomy (NCBI): domain Eukaryota; kingdom Viridiplantae; phylum Streptophyta; class Magnoliopsida; order Santalales; family Viscaceae; genus Viscum; species Viscum album. Next base: position 920,140,350 of record OY728139.1, read on the forward strand.
GTACATAACAAAAACACACACTAAAGGATCGTAATAGTTTAGTGTCTTTGGAAACTCGGAACGTAATCTTCTAATCGTGGTGAAAGTTCTTCAATATCTCCCATAAAGGTCATCCGTTTTTTTACCTAAAACCTTTCTTTATATCCTGGGGAAAAGAAAACATAAAAGGGTGAGCTCAAATGCTCAGCAAGGGCAATAAAGGAAATAAAAATCATATCATGTCTTTTTGAAAATCATAACCTGCAAAAGAGATCATAATATCTTAACATGGAATAAATCATAGAAGTGAAAATGAGATCCCCATAATCATAACATAAAACTTGAAACTTTGTGGCATGCACACATAATCATGGAAATCATTTCTTGTTAGCCATGACTCATTGCCAAGACTATCTTAGTGGACAAAGTCCCTTTCTGAACCGAGTTCACTCCTCGTTTCAGTCCTGTATCACTGAACCGAAATAACCTTCCGTTCCAGCCATGTCTATCTCATGAGATATAAAATCTTTACCCAATGCATTGGAGGGAGATATAGGTCCCACCCATCTTATAATGAATTTTTTCTTATGTGTGCCACATAATCATAAAACATACATCATCGCATAACACATGTAACAAAAAAGGGATTCTTGAAACATCATGACATCATAAATCAATTCATATAAGATAAAGGAATTCATAAAAATAATTCCATCACAACATGAACAAATCAATTTAATAATAGGGATAAAAACAGAACCCTTTATTATCTTAGATGGAAATTAATTTTGATAAAACACTTGAATTGAATTCTTGAGGAAAATATCCTTTCTTCTTCAAAAACATTTTTCCTTTCATAACATGTCATACAACTTTAAAATAAAAGAAGTTGATTAAAAATAAACTTGAAAACTTGTAAAGGATGCTTCTTTGAAGTAATGTTTTAAAAATCCATTCATACCGTATAAGTTAAAAAAAACATTCTTCGTACTTTTGTCGGAAAAGTCAAAAAGTACCTCGTACGGAAAAAACGACAAAAGATTCCTTTCATATTCTTTACTAAAAACTCACCTAAGGGTAAAATTGGATTTAAACTATTGCAAGTGGATGGAAACAATATTACATATTGAGGGAAAATGGATGTGGATGATAAAATACACCCCAGTAAATACTTACGAATAAACAATCTCGGATAAAAATGAGATTGTGATATTTCCCTTACCTTAGGTCCAATTTGCTTCGTATGTGTCCGAACCTCCTGTATAATGATTTAAATAATGTCATTGACTTATTACAGAATCATATTCATTGTTATGATATCATATATGGTTCACTTATGACATTATATTACCCGTTCTTTTGTAAATTCCATGTTAAAGAAGCGTTTTGGGTAAAATCGTTTCATTTATCGTAGGTGTTTTGACTTGTTGTTCTTGACATCATTATTACTTATATCATGATTTACTTACTTCCAGAATATAAAATATGATTTATATATCATATATATTCAGTATATATATATATATATATATATAATAGATAGATAAATAAAATGAAAAACACCGTTCATGGAGACGGTAGTCCGTACGTACGCATGAATGCTGTTTTTCTTTCCTTATTGTCTTGAAATGGAAGTAAGTAGATGACATACATATGTATATATATACATAAATCCAGTAGCTTTATAATGTCATATATTTCATTATTATTTCTTATATATACATTATAATCATTCTTAAATGGTTAACATGGAGAATGAATCTCATCGCGTCGTGGAGACGGTAGTCCGTACGTACGCACGAGCGATGATATCATTTCTATAAATATTGAATTGAATTGGAGTGGATTATACAATATATCAGAATCAATATGATGTTGTAATAACTATTTATAGTTATTCTTTACACCATTATACCCATCCATGTAAGGTGGTGGTGGAAAATAGATTACACCACGGCGTGGAGACGGTATTCCGTACGTACGCACGCGCGGTGATTTCTTTTTCCGTAGGATGGATAAATGGTGAAATAGGGTTGTTTCATACTTATAATAACATATCAGTATATGAGTGATACTGATGTTATTACTTCATAATGAAACAACCTAAGAAGAAGAAGTGGAAGAAGAAATAAAGATGAAAGAATTGGTAACGGTAATTACCTCTTCTTTGAAGTGCCTCTTTGAGACCTCCTCTTAGGGCACTAGAATTGGTCTTTGAGGGAGACCAGAACCTCTAGGATGTTGCTAGGGAAGTGGAGAAGGAATTTTGGCAGGGGTTGGCCGAGCTTGAGTGCTAAAATTGGTGTGAGGAGGAGGGGGAGGAGGTGTCCTTTTATAGGGGAGGAGAGGGGCACCTTAGGAATATCTCAAAATATTATTTTATATTAAAGTCAAAATCGGTTTATAATGGTTCCAAAGGGTCTTATTTCGAAGCTAAAGTGGGTATGGGTCGAAATACTATCAACCAATAGAATTTAGACAAGTTTAGGATATTATTTTAACCTTATCAATTAGATTTACCTCTATGTTAAATAATTTAACTTTTATCATGTCTTTTTGTTTTCTTTCACTATATGGTCAATACACTTACTATAACATGCCAAACGAACCCCAAATTGTTTATTATTAATATATATATCCTTATCTAGGTCATTTGGCCGAACCATAGATTTTTAGGAATACAATAACAATTAATAATATAATATTTGATTTAAAAACTATTTTGTGTCAATTTTGACACTATTTGATATATGATTTTTGTGAAAGTCATAACAGAATTAAATGTTCGAACCAAGTTGATTAAATCAACATTAATATATCATAGTAACCTAGAATATTAGTGGAATTCATAAAAAATCTCAAATTACATTTATTTTGGTGTTTATAACATCAATTATGTCAATATTTCATTAATAAGATAATTACTGCATCATCGTTGTGTCATAAATAAATTAAATTATTTTATGTCTAAAAATTACAAATAAAATACCATCATGTAGGAAATATTTTTATCTTTCTAATGAATATTTACAATCGAATTTATCTTATGTATAACCCCATATGAAAAATGATTTACTTATTAACCATTGATTTTAACTATTTTAACCTTTCTTTAAATAAATTAATAATAAATGTCCTAATCTAATCCAAGTGGGCCTAAATGGTCATAATTTATTCCTAAGTTTGTTTTTGGTCGAATTACACTTGTCCAATAGAATTAGGACATGTGTTAGGGTAATAGTAATATCATATTTACCCTTAGTTACCCTATTTACTATTAACCGCGGTAAAAAAAGTAAAAAGTTACTATTCACCAAAAAATTATTTTCATCTCATTGAACCACATTCTAGTCCTTGATATTAACCGTGTCTCTCGGATTTTCGAAATTCCATTCAGAGAAGCGGAAAAATTAAGTTTTATGAAAAATTCAGTTTTTTTAACTCCCACTTAGTAGTTTCACTATTCATCAAAAATTGATGTTTTTCAGAACAATGCCAAAATTTCATCCTAAGCTATATTTCATATTCCGAATTCAAAAATGAAATCTATTTTACCAAATTCATAACATAGAAGTTGCATTAATTAATTTTATAATTAAATCCCGCTGTTAAAATAAATAACGTGTTTTTAGGAAACAATATATATCAAAAGATTGACACTTGATTATGTCTGGTTTAAATGTGAAATTACAACCAATGACCAACATTGTATTAAATTGTAAAAATATATTCTAAATATACTTTAAAACCACTCAAATTAATAATTTATCACTATTAATTATTTTGATTAAAAAAGTTATTTTTAATTATAATTTAGTAATTTTTCACTATTCATCAGAATATGAAAGTTATCCGAAAAGTACCAAAATTTCACCTTAGGCTAAATTCGATACTCTGAATCCAAGAATGAAGTTCATTTTGAAAAATAAGATTTACAGAATTTTAAAAAGTGGTTATTACTTTTCATAACGGCTAGTTTTAATAATATTTTAATAGCACATCGTTGTTTAGTGAAACTCGGTATTGCGTATTACACATGCTATCGAGGAAGGTCGCGATTGCGTGTAATGCAAGGCAAGACAAGGATGCGTGTTGTGCAAGCTCCTTTTGGTGTAGCGTACAACACAAGACATTAATAAAATTAAAAAGAATATTTTTTTATAAAATTTTGGGCTGTTACACCTTGAGACTCTAATAGGTACCATCACTAATGATTCTACTTTATTGACTTCATTATTCATTACTAGTGCATCTCATTCATTCATTTGAACCAGTATTTTGTGTTTTCTAAATCTTAGAGTATATATTACTTCTTGTGTGATGGATATTTCTACCCTCTAGAAAGAAGAATGCCCAGGGTCTCTATAATCCTTTTTCTATTTTATCATTATGAGATATTGAACTTAATTGGTATTTAATACTTCTCAACATGAAACTACTTAAATTTTTTTGAAATGGATTTTATCATCTCTAATAAATATTTTAATGATTGTTGTCTTTGATGATCATCCTTTACTACAAACGATGGGGTGCGATGTATTATTCATTGAGAATGGGACCTGAGTCCTTGTCAATTCAGACCTTCTTATACATATTTTTTCTAATTAATATTAGTTTATCCTTTGGCCTGTATTGATAATATTTGATACATTATCTCCCTCCTATTTTTATCAAGTTTCCGAAAAAATTTCCGTCTGACATATTTGGATTTCCAATGGATAGAGAGGTATAGTTTAATATAAAATATGTTTCACAAACTTAGTTGGTATCTATTCCTTTTTATCATGTATAACTAGCTGAAATGAAAGAGTGGAAGACTCATTGAATGGTCATTTATAGAATTTATTTATATGATAGTGCGTTTCAACAAGCTTGGTGATAGTTCCCTTTGCAAAGAAAGTTGATGGGTCACTTCAAATTAGTGTGGGTTACTGAAAACTATACCTAGTAATATTAAAGAACAAGTATTCCCTAAAAATATATTAATGACATATTTATCTAGGGGATGGGTAGATGTATTCCATGATGTTTTATCTTCAGTCTGGTTAACATCATTTGAGAATAATTGAATCTAACATTCCTAAGTTCTACATTTGGAGATGGTACGACCATTGTGAGTTCCATGTAACTCTTTTTGTCCTAAAAAATTCTCATATAGAATTTATGAATTTACTAACTAGGATTTTCCATGGTTATCTCAAAAGATTTCTGGTAGTCTTTAAGGATGAAATCCTAGTTTACTCTATAATTGAGGATAATCATCAATATCATCTAAGAGTGGTTTAAGAATTTTTTAGAAATCACTGTCATTATGTCAAGCTATAGAAATGTGATTTATCAATTCAATATGTGATGTTATCTAGAACGGGGTGTCAGTCCATGGAATCATTATTGACCATAATAATGTGTATTATTTTATGTCATAATATTGCAAAAAATTGTTTTCATGATTCTAGGCTTCTTGGGATTAGTGGGGTCTTATAAATAGTTTTTAAATGAATTCTCAATGTTGGATTCATTGATGACTGATCTCACTTGGAAGGGAGTGATGTTTTTTTGGGATGAGAGATATCATAATTAAATTTTTTATATGAAATTTAATTTTCTTGTTACATTGGTTTTGACTCGTACAATGGTTGGGAAGGGATTGTAGTATTATATGATGACTCATTTTTGGGTTAAGGATATGTTCTTTTGTAGGGTGATCATGTCATTGATTATAGCTATTTAACGATTAGGCCACACAAGAAACATAATCCAAACCATGCCATTGACCATGCAACATTGAATCACTCAGTTAAGTGTTTGTGTAATTAATTTTTCTAAGAATGGTATACTATGTATTATGACCAAAAAATCATGACTTATATATTCCCTCAAAAATATTTGAATCTTCACTAGAGGAACTGGTTGGAATACCAGAAATCATTTATGTTTGAAACAACAATACCCCTTTTAAAGGTAATGTCATATTATATTCTTGGAGCATGAAACATCTCACCCATGCCGTGAAGAAATGATTAGAAGAGTTGTACATGATTTCTATTTTTGCTCATTTTCATATTGGAGTCTAATAATGTAGGGATGAGTTTTCCTTGGAAAGTGTATAGTTTACATTTTCTCTTCATAAGACGATTCATTAAGAACAATAGCTTGGGGATTAATCATACAACATTGTAGACTCTTCTTATGAATGGAAGCCCATTTCTAATTACACGTTCTCCATAGAGGGTATTATACATTTTCATAAGTAGTACATTATACCTTTACTTTTAAGGAATTATTTATTGAATTCTTTCATAATTCCATATGGGATATTCCCCTAAGAAACATTAATATGTTATATAACATGCAGTAATGAATCTTAGGTCCATGTGAGATATATGGAATTTCTAATTTAGTCTCTCATTGTTGTATATGTTGATAGGTTACAGCCAAGCGCCAATGACCATTGGGTTTACATCAGACACATCCAATGCTAACATGGTTGTAGAAAGAGATCGTTATGGAATTTTATGTGTTTCCACATGCCCATAGAAACAATAGTGGGATATGGGTTATGATCGGAAGGCTATCCAAATAAGCTCAATTTATACACATTCATAACTCAACTAATGTTGATGATCTAGCAAATAACATTATAAAATATATTGTTATTTTTAAATGAGTAACAGCTTCTATAGTCTCTAATATAGATGCATATTTTACTTCTCTCATTTGAATATTACATTATAAAGAACCTAGATCTCATGTTTATTTGAGTATGACACATCCTCCATAACAGTATGGCTAGATATAATGAGCTATTCAGATTCTAGGAGATATTCAAAATGAACGTATCATTTCATTTCATGGGTCTTGGTATACCCATTAAGAGATGGTAGAAAATAGTTACCATCACACAATAATAAAGGATACATCTGAGTCCTTGTATGTATATCTTTTAAAATCACTATTTTGTTTGTCCTAGATCAATGAAATATTCTTGGATGGACTGAGCATATTTCAAGAGATGAAAAAATATTCATTTTATTAAACAAAGAATATTGGTTCAAAATATCCTATAAAATTCTTATCGTATTCAATGTTTTCGAGCCAGATGGCCTTGGGCTTTCAAGCCCTGTATTCGGGCCACTTGGCCTTGGGCCTTCAGTCTATGTAATGGGTCTCCCTCTACCCAGTCCAAAGAGGTCATTGCTTTCAAATAGTAAATTGAGGCTTCACACCCAACCAAAAACAATTAGTGGCCTAATATTATCAACATGAAAGCTTCTTGATAGGGTTTGTAGGGACAAAATCTTTCTACGGTGGAGACAAAATAATAAAATTGTATATTTTTCAGGTACTCCTAAACATCTATTTTTTCATTCATTGATTGGGGTTTATATTGGGGTTTTTGGGGAATGAATATAGTTTTTTTTAAAATATACAGGTTTTACACTGTGGGTGCATGATTTTCCCAAACTATGAGCCCTCACAATGGAAACCTTAAAAAACAAATATTGGGAGTTTTCATGGCTTTCACATGGTTTGAAAAACTATGTTACCACTATGGAGAAACTATGAAACCCCATAGTTGGGTCACACCATTTGGGATCAGGGTTTTTAAAGCAATACGACCATGCCCATCATATGAAGTGTGTGGGATTTAATTATTAAAAAAATTGTTTAAAAATTAATAAACCCCAATGTCTACCTCTTGATCTATCCTGACAATCAATAAAATGATTTACAAGGGTGAGAAATCCTTCAAGGACCAATTGGGGATCCTAAAAACCCTTTCAATGGTGGATCAAATCTAGGAAATCATCACTTGATCTTTTCCTAGTATGTTTTTCCCCATTACTTCTCTCCCAAAAAATCTTCCTCTCAGTCATCCTTAGGTTTTGTTGGATAATTTTGTTATTAGATGATACAAAACACATATATTTAGGTCATGAATCTTGTTTTTATTATCACATATACTTAGTTGATGTTCTTTGTTAGAGTTTCCAAATGAAGGTATTGTGAGACATGATCTCTTAGTTTTTATAGGTGGTTCTATTTATTATTGTTCAATTAATATATCCCAAAATTTTGTGAATTAAATATTATTTCAGCATATTTTATTTTGGAAACCTATTATTATAAAATTTAGAATTTGGATTTTCATTGGAATGAAATTGGGGAAAACCCAATTTTTTTTTGAATTGGGGTGTGTTTGTGGAATTTGATGGAAAATTGGAAATTTAAATTGTGAAATTTAAATTGTGATTTTTATTTGTGAAATTCATATCAAATTTTTATTGGGTATAAATGACATATTTTTTATTATAACCTATTGGATTTATCTAGGAAACATTCATGAATTGATTAAAAATAAATTTTTCATTTTAAATGGAAATTGGAATATTCAAATGGGGAATTTGTAAATTTTATATTAAAAAGTTTTGAAATAAATTTTTCATTACTTGTTATTGTAAGAGAACTATCAATCCTAGTCTGTTTGTAATCTGTTTAGAAAAACACTCTATTGATACTTTAAAACTCTAAACAAGATATGTATCAGGTCATATCATTGATTGGATAATTATGATTCATAATTGAGTAGTTTCTGAGGGATATGTGTACACATATTTTCATGATGAACTATTTTAGTGTGTGGGGATCACATACCCGGAAAAAATTATTCCTCTCGGTAGATGACCATGTTCCTTGTTTGTGATTATTTTAATATAAATTCCATTTTTTGTAAACTATTATACATATTACATGGGAATTTATACAATTTTTTATATGAAATGTTTATTAATTCATTATTTTTAATTATTTTAATCAATTTAAATTTAATTCATGATTTTTTAAATATTATTTTATAATTCCATGACTATTTCTTTAAAATCAAAATCATTATTTTTTTAATTAATGTGGAATCTAATTATGGAATCCTTGGTTAGAACCTACTGAGATTTTAGATCATGCCTTACATGTGACTTTGGGTGCCTTTGTGTTGTCTTATTCCATGTTTAAGAAAGGATAAAGTGTTTCTTGGAGGTTGTTCTTATTGTTGATATTTTGTGATTGTAGATCTTTTTCCATTGGGACATGGGTTGTCTATCATCGTATTTTATTTTCATTTGAGGATATAATTTTTTTTTATACCAATTTGTCTTATTGTATTTTTCCTTATATATATTTTTATTTTGAGAATAATGAATTTTTTATGTTCATCCACTGATTATGGATAAAAAATATTCTCACATTATCTTATATGGTTTTAGGTGAATGTTTCCAACCAATGGGGATGAAAAACACCAATTGGGGTATGTCAGGATTGGCTCAGTTATCAAGGTACTAGGGTATCTTGGCCATTTCGTGACATGGGATTTACCTTATTCCCCACACACTACCTTATATTTATGAAATACCTTTTATTATGATAAAATTATTTGAATTATTCATCTTCATAATTTTACATACTTAAAAAGAAACATTTTGAATAAGGAAATCATTTTAAATGTACAAAAATTATCAAAAAATTTAATCATTAATTCACAATAAAATAAATTAGTTGATGAATCATATAAGATTATTCTTTAGTAAAAACTATATAAGAATGAACTATAAATTAATTTATAATATTTCAATTAACATGAATTATAATGCATTTACAGTAAAAATATAATCAATCATAGGCAATAAAACAACTTCTAATTATAACATACCTCTTCCAACCGTCTGTTGTAAAACATTATGTATTATAAACAAATATTAAGAGAAAATAGAAGAGAAAAAGAAGAGATATTTTACATCCGTTAGTAACACAAGATTTCACTATAAATATGTTGATCATGAATATATATTGGTTACGTCCTATGAGTTGGAAGTCTAATATATTTTCTACTATCAAGAAACATACCAATATTCCCTTAATGTGTTCTCTAAAAACAGTTTTAATAACTGCGATACAACTACCCAAATGGTGGTAGTTCAAGACACCAAAAAATATTATCTACACTTCCTAATCACCAGAGGATAGTGTAATTGTATGGGTTTGGGTGAAGTATCAATGAGAGATTGTTTTACCCAATTACATTATTGGAATCGACTCAAAATAATTAATTTTATCATAAAGTGACATGTAGTACATAATGAGTCCATGGTATGATATGGTTATATATAATAATGATGTATGAAGAGAACTACACAATTATTAATAATATAACATCTATATAATCTAAAATACATTTTAATGGTACAAAAATAAAAAATGGAATACAAAATAAATGGTACTTGACCTAGAAAGGAATATACTAGTCCTTGGAATTTAAATTAAGTCTTAATAACTCCAAGCACAATAGCCAATATTTATTATATTAAATTATAACTTCACCACAAAACATGGGAGATAAAAAATATCCAATTATTTCCTCATTTAAAAAAATACCTTCTAATAAAATATATAAGGAGGAAATTTTCATTCCATAATACAATTCTTAAATAATAGAATTCATAATATATATAGATTGATGAATTGTAATTTAATTACATATATGAATCTCAGAATTAAAATGGGATGATTTTTCAAATTATAGACACCAAAAGTATGATTTTCAAATGAAAATGGATTTTTTACTTTATAATTAAAATTCATATAGATATAAATTTATTTTCAAAAAATTGATATTAAATTTTTAATTAGAATATCTAAATTTTTAAATTTTGAATTTGTCTAAAATATATGACATAATTGAATTTTTTGTCAAAAGATAAATTACTGTATGATTATATGGTATGTATAATGCCATCATAATGACATTAAATTGATATAATTAGCAATAAAATTAATTATATTTCAGATATTGTATAATTCATTGAAATAATTTTTTTTTAAATTAATAAAATTAATTTTCCTATCAAATATATATTCATCCAAAATCTAAAGTGTATTTTAAATAACATAAAAACAATTCAATATAAATATATTTCATATATACCTAAAATGTTTTATGATTAAATGGATTTCAGTTATTAAGAAATTGAAATTGAAAAACTAGACATGTTACTTAAAATACCATAGTCTAAAGCCTTGATAATGATAAGTGATTTTTATCCTAGTATCCTTATCCCATGTACTGAAACTAATAATAAAATCCCCCTCATTCATGATAAATAACAATACAACCCCAATTTTCTCTTCACTCTGAAATTAGTGTTGTTTCGTCTCTACTTATTTTATCTCTTGAAGGATTCTACAAAGAGTTTTAATGGTTTTAATCTATTATTGTAAATCATTATGACCATACCTTTAATGGTAAGGGTTCCTAACCATATTTTTTTCCATTTAAATTGAAAATTTCGTATTGTAATCTCATTTATAATACTTTTTCATATATATATATATATATATATAATCTTAATCCCATGATATTATAATCCATTTAATATAAATTTATGTAATATTACTCATTTCCTATAATTATATCCTTTTCTAATGTCGTTATTGTGCTGATAGAAGGGTTCATAATCCATTTTTATTCTTATTTAGGTAATTATTTCTGATTCATTACCATTATAATTTGAAATCTTATTATTTTAGGTTCTGAGAGGAGTGTAACCGTGTTATTGGCCATTCCAACCATTGATTTTTAGAATGATTGATGATCAACCAATGATCTACATGATTATAAACATTTTGATCAATGGAATTGAATTAAAGAAAACAGTAAATGGGAATTACATCATAACATGAGAGAGGTTCATCACATATTAGATATAATTTTTCTAATTAATTAAATAATTTCATTCTTTAAATGATTTCTTCATTTATGGATCTATCTACACATCTATGTTGCATCATCATTGAAATGTAGGAATAAATATAATTTTCCCTCTAGTAGTGAACCACACGTGTAACACAAATTTCCAAACATCTCCATAGGAATAACTGGGTACTAACATGAAAAATCCTATAACCTCTATCGTCTACCTCTAATATCATTGATAACCTTTTAAAAATCATTCAATTTGATCTATCTTAACTTGATAATTATAGGTGGATGAATATGACTCTCCTTTCTTTGGACGGTTTGGGAGAATGGAGCACTCTAGGGCGTGAGAGGATTCTCTAATTTTATTGTGCACGACCAAACAAATGAGATTCCACTCTTAGAATATAATATATTCTTTTAATATACCAATTGGGTTAAAATAAATAATTTTACATGTTCCCCTTATTATTCATTTTATCATTTCAAAACCACATGTTATATAATAATATTATTAATTTTTTTCTCGACATGAACGTACCTTTTGAATTAAATTAATTATTATTCAATTAAATAATATTAAATAATTATTATATCTAACCAGACCATTAAACTATATTTTTCATTCCAAAAATATATTTATCAAACCCTGAATAATGACTATTTATTTATTTAATAAATATCACTGCATTATTCTATAATAAATAAAATGTAAAAATTATATTCACTAAATAAAAAATAAACATTTATTAAATATTATTCACATATTATATTGTCTTGAATAACTGGTTATAGAGTATATTCGATCAATTAAACATGAATAATTATGAATCCATGTGTGGGAATAATATTTATTTAAATTGTCAAAAAAAAATATTATTATTATTTAACTCGGATTCTGGATACACATATTGTGTGTCCCTAAAGTCCTCTATCTCTATGGAATTAGGTGAAGCAACATTGAGTCTTCATTAGCATATAGTAATATTCTCATACACACATTGAGAAAAATTTTAATGTCACAATGATATAATACATGATCAAGACGTTTACTATGTAATATAATTCCTTTATCACAATATCTCAAATAAAATAGGTTTCACGCTACTACCATAAAACTATATGTTCAGTGAATCTATCTTTGACTTTGTAGAAACCAAATTTTCAATATAAAACTATGTATGTGGATTTCTATAAGAAATATCCTTTTCATTGAAGGGTTTGAGATATAAATTTCATAAAAGAAAAAAAGGAAACATCATTTCTCACATTATTCATTAATGTAATATTACTCATGACGTCTCCAACATAACCTGCCTCACCTTGAAAATTTGTCATTATGGTTTTCATAAATAAATAATAGTAAGAAAATCATAATGATCACTAAAAATAATATTAAACTCTATAGATGAATACACACACCTACAGATAGGATCATCTAGTGACATATATAAATGTGAAGTTTCTACTAGGGGTATTGTTCTTATAATATCCAACATTTGATACTACTAAAGTAATACACCATGAGAATATTCCTCAATGTATTACGAGTCATGAACCTGAATATCATATATCATATTTGTACCTCAAATGATATTTTTTATTTAATGAAAATATATTTAAGAATAGTTTCATAACACTTATGGGTTCTCATCATTGCAGGGAACTTGTATGACCTTTTATCATGACAACCACTCGTATGACATTATCAAATACTATGTTATAAATAAGAATAACCAGAATGAGATAAGTATTTCATTAATAATCATAAAGATGAATAAATGTTATCATAATTTAGACATAACTTTGTTCTAGGGGTCTAACTCTAACAGAATATTATTTAAACTAAATCCAACTGTTAATAACCTTCATTCAACAATTCATCACATCATATGCAAGCTTCTAATGAGATAGGCCATTAGTTAATGGTTGTGTCATGTTATCAATTTTCGGTACTATGATTAATTTATCATTACCCCTCGGATAAAAACTCTAAGAGGTTATACTTTATTAGTATATGAATTGATAGTTGGTGTGGCCTTGGAACTTTTTAAGAGAAACTACTGCATTATTATCACATTAGAATGTGATATGTTGTTTAGTGATCGGTAGATATGAATCATTTTCAAAATTTTCTATATCCAAACAGATTCATTGGCTCTATCAGAAGCATATATATACTAAAAACATCTTTTAGAATTATTTAAAATTGTCTTAACTGAACTCTTTTATCACACAAGAAGCACATTTGAGATAGAAACATTTCCTTCCTATGACTTCATATCAGTTGGAAGATCTGAAATCTATAATTAGTTTATCCGAGCTCCTTTTCTTCTCCATATATGACGATCATATCCTTAGATCATCTAAGATACATAATGATAGACTTTATAACAGACCAATGTTGTTCTTATGGATCTTCTTGATATCTACCTACCATGATCAATGAATATGAATAATAAAATATTGTATAATACATGAAATACATGATTGATCCAATCACTAAATCGCAAAGTATTTAACTCAATATCTCTTTCTCTTATTTACAATGAGGACAGATTTTCCTAGAATAGTATAATCCATGGGATTCAAGAGCCAATCCCCACAAATATTTTTCCATAATAAATTTATTTAGCATCTGGTCAATATATTTTCTTTCACTTTGTCCAAGAGGATTCATGGATCTATCATGAATGATCTTGATCCCTAGAATATATCTTTCTTCACCTATGTACATTGTGGATAAAACATTTTTAACTTGTCCTTCACAGACTGTAAGAATGGTATGTCATTTTTAGTAATTAATATGTTATCAACATATACTACAAGGATAATGACCACATTTCCACTAATCCTCTAGTAAAAACATGACTATTATACTTTCTTAATTAAACAAATTATATGATGGATTTATCGAATAAAACATTCCTATTCTGGGATTCTTAATTCAATCCAAAAATGGATCTATAAAATTTGAAAACCCTTTTTTGACCACCAGGAGTCACAAAACATTCTGGTCGTGTTATATGGACATCTAACTAAAGTTTCCCATTAAGGAATGTAATTTTTACATCCATCTTCCAAATTTCATAGTCTTGGTAAGATGATATAAAATGTATAATTTTGAAGGATTTAAAAATGGAAACCGGTGAAAAGGTTTCATCATTTTAGTTTCATTGACCCAATTTAAATGAATTATCTAGTTTCCTTTTGTTGTAGTAATTTTATTTACCTTTTATGTCATGTTTTCTTATGATTACCCGTTTTCACCAAATAGGCTTTAAATCATTTAGTGCATCGACTAGAACCCAAACATTTTCCTAATACAAGGAATCTATTTCATGATTAATATCTTTATTCCTTCTTGTAGATTCTGATCTCTCTACAACCACATTGCAAGAGATAAGTTCATCATTGTCATCAAATAATGGGTCACTATATTTGGTGGCTAGAAAAACATATTTATCTAGTTCTCTTGCATCTATTGTACTCCTATCAAGTAAATATTTTTATGTAACTACTTCTTCTAAGAGTACTGTCTTAATCAGTTATTCTACGGACTCATTTTTATATTGAGCATCAACATCATCTAAGTCATTATTTATCCCACTTTCATTTATAATTATATTCTTCCACTCAAGAAAAATGACTTGTCTGGAGATAGATAGTTCCTTGTTCGATGGGTTGTATAGCTAGTATGCCTTTGTTTATATGGGAGACCAAATAAAGATACACTTTTTACCTGAGGAGCTATTTTTTTGCTAATGCCTTAAAAAATATATTCAAACCCCAAACATGTGTATGATACAGAACATGCTTTTTCTACTCCATAACTAGAAGGTAATTCCATTTCTTATTTTTTGGTACTTGGTTTAATGTGTATACTTTAGGTTGAAGTACATATCCCAAAAATGATAATGGACGATCTAAAAGACTCATCATCAACCTTACCAGGTCTTAAAATGTACACTTACTCATTTCAATAACATAATTCCACTATGGTGTGAAAGGTGGAGTGAGTTGAGATAGTATCCCCAACACCCATATAAATTTAATAAACAATTTTTTTTGATAATCACCAACTTTATTTGATCGAAGCATATTTATCTTATTTCCAAGTTGATTCTTAACTTCATTCTATAATTATTTAAATATCATTGAGTCATTAGACTTATACACCCCCATGTAAAACTATACATATCTACTCAAGTCATCAGTAAAAGTAATGAAATAAGAATATCTCACTCTAGATTCATTTGGAAATGGTCTACACACATTTGAGTATACCAATCCCAGAAGCCCTGTTGAATTTTCACCCTGTCTACCAAATGGTGCTTTGGTCATTTTACCTAGAAATCTAGTATTACATATTTCAGGTGGTTTTAGATCATATGATTCTAAATTAGAATCTAAAAAGAGCTTTGATAAATGATTCACATTTAAATGACCAAAAAGGGGATTCCAAAAAATAGGTGTTATATGAGTCTTCTGGCCATTATTTGTTATCAATTTCCAATAGTTTGTTTTCAAAATTTAATACACAAGGTCCATTAATTAAATGTTCCATACAATGACATACATTTTCTTAATAAAAGAAATAAATTATATTTTAAAACATTAAAATAAACTCATCTACATCAACAAATGACATATAAAGTATGTTCTTGGTTACCATAGAAAACTAATAACAATATTTTAAAACAAAAATCACTCATTTTGGAAATGACTGGTGGTAGTCAGCCGTAGGTAGACTAGTAATACTCTCACTATTATAGTCTCTCATATTAACCTCTTCCCTTGAAATCATTCAGAATATACATTGTTCTTGCATTTGGTTACGGTTGTGAGAATCCCATTCTATATCTAATACCCAATGTGTACATATTCAAATACTACTCTTGAAAATGAATTAACCTCTATCGTCCCCTATCTTTTAAATGTAGTTATTATTCCCATGTCCTGGCTTTCCACACAAAAAACATACCATCCCATTTTCCTTGCCCTGTCTCTTGATATTTCTATTCTTGGAAGGATGGTGCTCGAGAATTTTATACTTTTACGAGTATTTAGACCCTTTAAATTTTTCTTCCACTTATTATTTACCATAATTACCACATGTTTATCATACCGCATATCCTTATCCACATGGAAAATAAATGTAATAAGTTTTGATTAAATCATATCATTATTTCACCTAATGTAATTAATAATAAAACTAGAGACTATCTTGGAAAGTACTGAATGTATGAGATCATTATGTTTCTCATCTGGTAATTTAATTCTGATTATGTATAAGAATTTAATGTATCTAATAATCTTCACTACATAAGACCCACCTAGTGTAGACTCTACATGATTATTTTTAAAGAAATCATTAGAGATATTATACCTCTCTTTTATCACATTCTCTTGATAGAGATCATGATGGTGAGACATCATTCTATACCCATTCATGTCCTCATGTTTCTTCAAATCCTCATTGGAGTTGCATAATAGCATGAACCATTAAAAATATATGGAATAAATAAAATGTCTCTAATATAGAAATATCTATTCATCATTTTCCTCATTACCAGGCGCATCAGGAATAGGTTCTTCTAGCACATACAATTTCATTTCAGGGAGACAGATACCATGTAGGAGCATTTTCCACAGTTCTATAATTGTATTGGTATGAAGGTTATCATTATTATTTATAGATAAAAATTTTATGTTTGATTCCATTTAATTTTCATTATTAAAAAATATAAGGATACTTTTTGTACTTTAACTAATAAGTTTTTAAAAATAAATAAATATTATATTTAATATTCTTTGAAAATTTTATCCAATAAAAATATCCCTCACCATTGGCTTAAGAATATCATGCTGCTTGGATATTCAAATGGAAAGGATGCATATAAGGATACTTTTTTGTACTTGATCTAGTGAGTGGACTTCCCTATCCTAAAATCCAGAAATTGTTTTTCCTCAAACCTTTCTTCTCAGTTACTTCATGTAAATATTTTCTATTAAATCCTTTATATGAAAAGATCTATGTCAACAAAAAATATAATGATTAATTTTCTGATAATTTAATCCATCATGTCTTTTGTTGGTCTTCCACATTGAACAATCGATCGGTTTTATCAATAGTAGTGGAAAGTTATCCTGACTTAATAATTGTTATTTATGGATTTTATCTTTTTTGTACCTAAATTTTCAATTATTATCATTATCACATGTTTTATATTATTAATATTATTTATATTTGTGAAAAACTATTTATTTGATAATATTTACGAAAATTATAATTTATTTTTGTTTTATCATTCCTAGTAGTTAATTTCATTAAATCATGTGATCCCAACAAAACAACCATAATGAAATAACCATGAAACATGATAGAAATAAAATAATTAAGTGGTACGATCATTATATCATTTAATGATTAGTTTATCATGTGGTTGATAATCTTACTATTCTCTTAGTGGAAAATTCCTTGAACCTATTAAGGTTCGTGTAAAATCTTTACACCTATCTAACTATGTATCTCCCTTGGATTGGATTATCCTTGGCACCAAATGTGAACGACCTCCATTATATTGGAAGATATATCCATTACATATTATTTAAGTCATGCACAATAATTGGAAACAAGGGGTTTACATAAAATAAACCATTGGAACGTGGCCCATTACATAATAAATGGATAGAAGGCACACATGCCAAATATTCAATTTAATGAAAAATTAAATCAATCCAATCCCATAAAAATTTCAGGTCTATCTTGATGATCATCCACATGTATTAAATGAATTAAAATTTTAATATAACTATAATTCAATTATTAATCATTCTTATTGAATCTAAATCTCACTTGAATACATTAATTATCATCTTTAATTAATTAATTCATTAATCATAATTTTTATCTGAATGTTCTTTATATTATCATACAACATGATTTTAAACAAATTTAGTAAATTTATTTAAAATTAATATATATATATATATATATATATATGTACCATAGAAGAAATACTGGGAATACATGTATAATTCTACACAACATGTATTTTACTTGTACATAGTTTGTTATTTCTGAATTATATCTTACATGACTTTTCTCATACATTCATGATGTCTAATATCAAAATAATTATTACATGAATTACATGATTTTTTCGTAATATATCATGATTTAAAACATATAGAGTAACAATTATAGTTTGAATCTTACATGATATGAAGATCTAAATATTAAACAGTTCTTAATTAGGAATATATATATATATTAAAACCTATCACATGGCACATCATATCAATTTAATGACCACACCCAAGATCATTTCGATAAGGTTTTAAAATTATAATATATAAACTTTCAATACTAAAGGGAGACACAACATATATATCTCTCACTGTGTATATGAAGAACATGTGTACAAACTCATCATGTAGACCATGCCTCATAATATTGGAGAACATTACGTGTATAATGGACTACATGGGGTGCAGTATTTGAGTTACACATTCACTAGTCATGTATTCTATGTATGCTAATACACGGTCTATCTATTACTCAGTAGGACTACACACCATTTATATGGGACACACAATGTTTACTCCGTCTAATAATATGCCACCATATCCTTATCAACATGTGTCATAAGAAATAAATACATCGCATGTCATTAATAGACATGGTTTGAATTAATGTATGAATTAATTTTTAATATATTGAGAATAAGTTCACGGTGTGCACTCCTATGTTATCTGGTCAGAATCTTTAGCTCCATCAAATGAGTTCCTTGATTGTATTTCATTAATGATCTTAAACATACTGATTAAATCTATAAGGAATGAATGAGGAATAAGAAAAACTCCTAATTCTGATTTAATTAATTAATAAACAGGAATTGAATACTAAATCACAAATGACTAAATCAATCAATGATATTTAAATTATTATTAAAAATTTTGTGATCACTATGATACCACTTTTATGATCCATGTGAAATGAATGTATGTGATGTGTCATTACCAACACTTATTTTTTCATTATCAATGATAAATCCAAGATATACAAGATGATAAATTCCATAATCATTGTAATTGAACCAAATAAAATAGATAATTAAAATTAGGTAGGAATGAGAGGGGGGGTCATCACAGATTATTTAAAATTAATTTAATTATATTAAAAATTATATTGTTGGAATTTTTTCTTCATTGATGGATATGTTAATAGATATGTGTTGCATCGACATTACGTTATGAGGATGAAGAGAATATTAATTCTTATAGTTATCCACACTTGTTCTAAAAATCTCTGAATGACACCATAGGAATATCCATGTGCTAACATGGTATATCATATCACCTACGTATTCTGCCTTTGATCACTGTGAGAACCGCTTCTAAATC
The DNA here is from genome assembly GCA_963277665.1 of Viscum album. Taxonomy (NCBI): domain Eukaryota; kingdom Viridiplantae; phylum Streptophyta; class Magnoliopsida; order Santalales; family Viscaceae; genus Viscum; species Viscum album. Next base: position 920,160,485 of record OY728139.1, read on the forward strand.
ATTTTTCATGATATCTCTTGACATGATACTAAGATGTGGTGGATGATCGCTCACTATTCATGGGAGTTTTCTTGGAAAGGGAAGCTCTATAGGGATTGAGAATTTCTCTAATTTTTTGGTTTACAACAAAAACAATTAATTGACTCTCTCAAAAAAAAATATTTTTTTATAAACTGTAATGCTTAAAATAATATAAATTTAAAAGTTCCCTTTACTATTCATTAAATCACTATAGAACCCCATGTCAAATAATAATATTATTATTGTTATTATTTCTCCACTTTCTCTTAACATCATAATTTAATAATATGTTATTTAATCCAATTATATTCAATATTTATTATTTATCAACAGACCGTTAAACTCGGTATGTAATTCAACTATAATATGTATCAGGACATGAATGATGAATATTTATTAATAAAATAAATATCAATAAATTATTCCCCAATAAATAAATAAATATTATATTAACTAAATTTCAAATAAATATTTATTAAATATTTTGGTCATAGTATATTCACCTTGATAATTAGTGATGGAATATATGTAATCAGTTTAACCTGAAAAATTTTTAATTCATGTACAAGAATAAAATTTATTGAACATGTTAAATTTTAAAAAAATAGTATTTTTTAACATATATTCTAGATATACTTAGTGTGTAAAAATCTAGGCCACCTTCCCATTGGAATTTGGTGAACAAACAAATGTCCCAGACTATCAACTATAAAAAACACCACGGAACCTATTGAGAAAATCTATAATCTCGTACAAACATAATACCATATACGGAATCTTATTGTCCAATATAATGCCTTTAATTAAATCTGAAATCAAGAAGGTTGCATTCTGGTGTTGTTAACCTTTGTTCTCTATGTCACTTTCTTTGAGTTATTGGAAAATGTACATGCATTTAGAACGCCATTTCCAGAGTTTTATTTAGGCTTTATCATATCCATAAAAGGGCCTAATATATAAACATCCATTAATAAACAAATGGGAAAATGTATTCTCCATTTATTCATTAATTCAATATTACTGGTGATACACCGTACATATCCTACCTCTCTGCAGATATATGTCATCACAATTTTTGTCAATACATAAAATTACACATATCATAATACTCATTAATAATAATAAAGTATAAGGATCAATACACATATTTGTAGATAGGAACACCTAATGAAACATATAAATGATTATTTTCTACTGGAGGGCCTTGTTCTTATAATATCATACACTTGATATTACCATGGTTGTACACCATGAGATGGTCCCACAATGTCATATGAGTCTCCACTCTTGATATCCTATATCACTTGTGTCCCTAAAATGTTATTATCTAGTTATAGAATATATATTTATGAATATTTTTGTAATAGTTCCAGGATATCATCATTTTGGGGAACAACTTTGAACTTTTAGCATGACAACTACTCTTTGGATATTATCACAAACTCTATTATGCATAAAAAAATAATTATGTGATAATTATATTATTAAAATTAAAAAATATGACTATAAGTCATCACAAACAACACAGGATTTAGTCATAGGGCATCAAAACTAGAATCTATTCTTTAACATTATCAATTATTTCCAAAATTTTCAATGTGACATCCGTATTCCCACTTATTAAAATATCTTAATAAGAAATAAAAATCATTCCAAATCCCTATAAATATTGTTAAAGAAAATTTTATGTGGTTTTATATAACTGATATTTTTGTTTTATAGTATTAGTTGATGTTTGATCTTACTTAGAAACACATACGGGTAATAACCCGAAAATTGTTTTTTTCTTTGTGTTATTTCTACCACCATTATGTGATGAGTTATTCTTAACAATGAATCTTTTTAATAATATGTTATATATTGATATATTATGTTACATATAAAAAATATTAATTTATTTACTCTTATCTAATTTTTTATTTCATTCATATTGATTATATATTCCACTATACGCTACCCCTTAATATGCATCTAAGTCCATACCTTTATGTCCATTCTCATATCCCAATGAGACTATGAATATTACTACATGTCACTTATGTGTTTTCAATGATAAAGAACTAATATTAATGAATTTTATTAAGGTACCTTAATATTTTGATGTAATTTAATTGTTATTTGTGTATCATGTTTCAAGATACTACTAAATCCCTTGATCAAAAGAATTTTGAACTTTTTATTCTATACCAATTAAATAAAATAATAATTGGATATATGTTACATGGGCTACGGTCTCATAGTTGGTATCAGAAAAATATTAGAAAAACCCATATAAAATATACGTAGAATAAGGTAGTAAGAGAACATAACTCAATGAATATCTCATAGGATATTATAGAAATATTAATAGTTAAAAGTATTTTAATTTATAATAATTTCATAAGAATTATATTCAATGATTTATAATTTATTATTTCATTCATGAACAAATTAATCAAAGGATATTTTTTATAATGACTTCCTTTTGTAAGGAATGAATATTATGTCAACACCAATTATCAATATAGGAATTTCCAGAAACATTCAATTAATGTATTAGTATTAGAGCGGATAAGATTATAAAAATATTTTGCGGGTTTAAATAAGATATGAATAATATATTTAGTTTTATGGAACTACTTGTTTCTCATCATTATGGTGAAATAATGTTGGACTTTATGGGGTATGAACCTTCATCTTTCAATGGATCCATGAATCCATTGTTTCATGAACATTGGATCATCTCCCTAGAAAAAAGAACCCTTCTCCTTGGGATCCAGTGAAATAGAGGAGTTTATAATAGTTTTATATCATCAGAGATGTCAGGTTTATCAATATAGGTTTTATTATCTTGAGTCTTTAAAATAACACTATGTTCGATAGTGCATATAACACACCACACCGAGCCAAGATAAATAATTAAATATTATTATTTAAATATGATTGTTATAGAAAACTATTTAATAATCATGTACGAATAGTAATAATCACCTACTGAAATAAATATGAAGGGGATAGTCAATAAAAATTTATAGGTTAATTATTATGAAATAATCAATTGGTCTTTTAGTGATTCCATTTTATTTTTCAACAAAAGTCTTAATAAGTGGTTTTTATTTCCTTTTTGATGAAAATTATATCATTATTGTTTTCCAATTATTGAAAATCTATTTTACAAAATTAATTTTTTTTTAAATCAATATTTGATAATTAACTTTTGATGAGATTTTGATATTTTTCTGAAAATATTTAATTTCTTGGTAATGGTGGGAAATACTACATTTTTTTAAAAACAATATTTTTGTTTCAGTAATTTACAAAGTGCCATTTTCTTAAAATTGTATAAAAAATTATTTTTAAATATTAACAATAATAAAGATAATTTCATTTATGACATTTTTATTATTAAAATTTGTATAAAATCATTTTTATACATTAAATAGTAAATTTTTTGAAAATTGATTTTTTATTACGTTTTGAGTTTTAATATAGAAATAGATTCTAACACTTAATGAAATTTACTGAAAAAATGTTTACATATTTTTTATTAGAAGGAACAAATTATAGAAATAATTCATTTTTATATTTTTTCATTATGAACACTAACCTTGGTAAATAATATTAACCATGGTAAGGGTAAATTCAGAAATTAAGGATGTAACTAATGTGAAAAATAAAATAAAAACATCCAAAAAATTACATAATATTATTATATGAGAATTTTTATCATATAATATATAGTAATTTTAAAATATAACCTTTTGTTTCATTTTTTATGATTTTTACATTTATAATATTGTAATGAGAACTAAGTAATAAAATGTAACTTTTATTGTTTTTAATATCTATAATATTTTATGATATGGATTAAGAAAAGATATGTTTGGTTTTAAAATTAATTTAAAAGGTAACTTTTTTTACCATAGTAATTTAATAAGAATTTTAATTATAAAAAAAGTACCTTAATTCGTTGTGTAACGTTATCACACCATTTATTTAATTAATTTAAAAAAATAAAGGAAGTGATTTTAAAAATGTAAATAATTTAATTTGAAATATTGATTATATTCCACATATTTTTGGATAAATATATCATACTAGTGACTTGTGATTGTATTATATTCTAATTTAGTTTTTTTTCATTTAATATCAAAGTAAATGAACCGTGTCAAAAATGACATAAATGATATATTATAATAAATAGTATTATATTAAATTATATAAAATTATTAAAAAATATATGATGTTTGAGTACTAGTTTATGGTTTAAAATATTATAGTAGGTTAATTTAAAGTTATTTTATCTTTTTATAGTAAAATTATTTACCCTTAATGTATCGAAAACATTGACACAACAATAATTATCGAATGGTTGTGGGGTCAAAACATAAATATATGGGTAAAAATATAAAAACACTATCAGAATATTAATATATAAAATTATTTTCATAAATTATTACTTTTTTTATCCATTTTAATATGGAAATATTTTATATTATGTTAATACAAAAAGAAATTCAAAATGTGCCACCCCACTCACATATAAAAGGGAAAATCAACTACTATTATATTAACACTAAAATAAACCTATTAATGAAGCCTAAACATACACAAATATCTTACATACATCACTACCCATTTATTAGAGTCCTTGGATTTATCAAAATTTGAATCTATTATGGATTTATGTGTAATCCTAAAAAAGTTTTCTGAATAAGATTTATTGTTCTTAACCGAGCATATTTCATTCATTTATTCATCCACCACCTTAAAAAACTATTCATCAATTCCAACATAATAATATAAGTATCTCCCAAAAACAAATATTTTTTTATGTTAATCTAATAACCTGCATCCATATACTCTTCTATCAAAATAGACTAGAACCCATCGTTCTTGTCTAAGGCATACTACAACCTCATGAAGCGATATAATTCATTTTCCATCGCAACCTCTCACAGTTTGAAATAATGATATATATATATATATATATATGATATCCATTAAATATGATTCATTGTATAAAAATAATATATCAAAACATTTCTTACCTTCAAACTCATTGAAAAATGGTAACATCGTTTGTCGGTATGTGTGGACTTGCACCTCCTCAGAGATATGTTCTTTTTTCACAATTGCACATATGATTGGTATATATAAGTTTATTTAAATAAATAGTATGGAATTTTCGATAAAACTATCATTATATATATATATAAAATAATACTTACCTTCTTTTTTTCATTATCATTATCAAAGGGATAATATTACCCATGCATACTTACAGCCTACCATCTCCATGATTGTAATTTAGTTAATTCTTCTTATTAGTATTTATTGATTTGTGTTAAAATTATAATTTAAGAATAAAAATTATAATTATTTCATGATAACTATTCTATAGATCATTAAATTCTAACCTCATTGACCATATACAACCTACCGATGTCATTTTGGACATATGAGTCTAATAACAGCAAAATGTATGAAATCAACTTAATTGAAAAATTAAATAAATATTATAATTAATAAATACAGTAAAATTAATATGAAAAATAACTAATTGTATATATGAATGTAAATAATTAATGTTATTTTATTATTTACGAAGATAAATAATGAATGTGTAAATTCTGACCTGAGGTAATGGATTTCATTTAAATTTTCACTCTGTTGAGACACATTTATTATTATGCACATAAATACTTTTATGATGTGTGAATAATGAATATTTTATATATTTAAGAGTAATATTCATTTATTCATTATTATTAATTATTTGATTTGTGTTTCCCTTTCAATCGATATTTTTAAGAGAAAAATGATTTTATTTCTATTTTTGATTGGATATTTTTCTAATCCGTATAATTATTTTTAAAAAAAAATTACAAATGCTATTTTTATTTAATCAAATAATTTATAAAGTAATTTTTATTTTATCCGTGAATTTTTACATGGTTTAAATTTAATATTTAAATATTTTCTCTAAATCATTCATCTTTATTTTTCTTTATAAAAAAGAAAAAATGAATGTTTTCTTTTAACATATACAATATTGGAAGACATTACTACTACCACATCCATTTTATATCCTATAAATTATCCTCTATATTTTAAATTATTTTCAAAGAAAACTCTTTAATGAAAATTTATTTTGAATTTTTCTCCTCTATTTTCATCAATTCATTAAAACAATCAGTTTTACTACAAAATTCACTTTTTTGATTTCCATTTATCATCTGTTGATTAATATCATAGAAAATAACATTCTATTGAAACGTTAATTTTTTAATGATCCTTTAAAAATTAAATTAACAAAAAATATTAATATTATTTGTATCATGTAGAGTATTATTTCTTAAAACATAAATCATTTCGATATATGATGTCCTACATTAAAATTTATTTTTTTGGGTGCGTAATTACTGATAATTGGTATTCTTTAAATGATGTGATTTTTCTTATAATGAATATATTGTTTTGATTTTATGTGGATGAATCAATGTAAGAGTAATGAAATAGACATGCAATGATGGTTGGAGCCAGGAATTATATATCACCTAGATGATTTAAAAAGTATCATGAGACAAATTTTTAAGCTATCATTAAATTGTTTTCTTATGTATACATACTCATTGATTAAAATAGCCTATAATATGGATTTTACTATATAGATATCATGATATCATAAATCAAGATATCATATATGAATAACATCTTTCTTTGATAATTAATGTATTATTTTCCATGATATTAGTAAATAGATATTATCTATATATTCATTTAATATTCATGTTATTGATTAAATGGAATGTGTTTTAAATTATTTTCATTTCCATATTATTTAAGATTTATTGAAGCATGATAGATTTAATTAAACATAACTCATACTGAGCATCTATTCTCACCCCTTAATTTTGGTCATTTCTCTAATAAATAATGAATTATTTTATGAATACTCTAAAATATTCCAGAATGAGTTTTGGTAATGTATTTTATATTTCCTATATAATATGGGATTTATTTATGTTTTAGGTTTTTTAAGACTAGAAAATTTCTCTGTATTTTGGGATTATATCCCCTTTATCTATGTTAGTTTAATAATGTATAATATGGATATGGGTTATTGGTGTTTTAGTTTTTATAGTTGTTATCAGAGAACTTTTAGTAGATAAAATAGAAATTATACTAGGAATAAACCTAACTAACATTAGATCTATGAAAATCTATTTTAGTATTTGATAATTTTTACAATTTAGGGATTTTTAATTTATGGATCAATATCCATTACCATTATGAGCAAACTGAGTGTGTTCCATTATTTAGTGATGGTTCCTTACAAAATAAAGGTAATTAATACTGACATAAAATGTATAGAATTCCCTACTAAGAAATCCAAAATATTCGGTATGTATATATTTTAGATCCTGAACCTACTAAGTAAGAATACTAATTTTAGGATGAATATCCTTTCCCAAAAGTCGTAACTAGAAATTCTACAAAATTATTATCCTTTGTTTGATCACTTCATGTGATAGAGGACTCCATATTTTAGTATAAATATAAATTAATTTTAAGATTATCAATGGATTAATTACCTCAAAATGATATTCCTTATTTTCAGATATAATTAATGTGAAAATATTATTCTTGGATTTTATTATTTCAATTGAGATTTAGATCAATAGAATGAATTCATCCAAAACACTATATGGTTTGAATAAGTATAAAGCATGGTGTGAAGAACCTTTAAATATATTTCATTTAAAACTACTTCCCTTGAGATCATTTATCTAAAATGGTGATATAGTTCTTCACATTAAGGTGGAAGGAAGAGGAATATATGGAATGGTAAGTCGCTAACTTTAACATATTAACCTTACAAGATTCATACTATATATGTAATATGAAATAAAAGATTGAATAATTCATTCATATGCTTATGTTGAGTCTCTAATGGGCACTAGTTTCTTAATTATTTTAGTTATAAGATAATATAGTTCTAAGTTACAATAATATTGAGAAGAAATCTTAAATATGAAATACATTCAAAGGAAATTGGGAAAAGAAGTGGTATATTGAACAACAAGGAAAAAAATGGTTTAAAAAGGAAGAATTGAATTTATCAATTTACGTCAATTAAAAGTTTTGTAAATAAAAATCATAGAAAATTATTAAATGAATTGAGAGTTTTTTAAATGTGAGGAGATACGGTGGACCTAGAAAATGAATTTAAGAGCTATTAATTTACTACTAATATCCAATGATTCAAATATTAGGATATGTGGGACTATTCAAAAAATATTACAATTAATAAGGGAATCAACCTCACATGTGGAAAAGGGTAGAAGTACAATTATAATCAAACACTACAATAGATGTTTAAATTCATAATAATATGCTTTTATGCAATTTAATCATATCATTAATTTTATCTATTATTCATTTTATTTTTCATCTCAACACTCTTTTTTTCTAAATTATTTTCCATGAAATTTAAATATTTATGTAACTACTTAGTAAGGTAGTTGAATGTCAAAACTCATGTTAGAGATCTCACTATACCAAGGATATTTCAACCTGTATACATTATGACACATAAAAATTTACAAATTATATACGTGATTATTATATACATGGTTCATTTGAATATAATCATTCAAAGGAATCATATTATGAAATATAAAGCAAACAAATTATATAAGATGGAAATTATGATCCATAATGACGATGTTGAATTTATCATCTTTATAAGGGATAATTCATGTGTAGATCAACAACCAGAATATATTATAACTAATGTTATTAGATATTAATTGAAGACACAGTATATTTTTGTAAAAGTTAATATTAAAATTGATTATATTGTTATTGTACACGAATATGTTATTTTATTTTTTGGGTAATTACATACACATCCACTAAAGAATGAAGTTTATTTTTCCACTTATTAAATAAATGATTCAATACCTATATCAAATACACCTTACAAAATATTTTGTGGAATTAGTGGGGTGAAATAAATAACGATAAGAGTTTTTTTGAAAATGGATTTATGTGCCCTAATTTTGCACCTTAGGGAGCCCTTACTGTTTCTATTTAGAGAAATGCTTGTTTTATGATCTTGTGCCATTATTTTTGGTGAAATTATTCAATTATAATAAGTTAATATTATCTTATTCCTCACATTGATGAATTATTTGATCAATTCATGAATTTCAATTTTTTCCAATTGTTTACCATTGTTCTTTGTGTCTTAATTTAATAGAAAATAAAGAAGAAATTTTGAAGAAATAATTTCAAATAAGGGATGAACCCTATGAATTTACTATAATTTAATTTGGATTAATAAACATACTATCTTTTTTTATTGATCTAATGAATAGAGAATTAAAGTAAAATCTAGAATTTTTTGTTGTATTTATTGATGATTTATTGGTATATTATAAAATATATGATGACAATGGGAAATAAATGAAAACCTTTCATGAGTCTCTTAGGAGAAAGGATTTATATGGAAAATTTAGCAGTGTGACTTCTAGCGTAAGAAAAATTATTTTTTTAGAAATATTATCTCTAATTATGGAATCTCAGTTGATCCAACAATGACCAAACAAGTAAAATAAATTCACATAACAATGAACATAGCTCTGGTGTGTATTTTAAATTTTCTAGGAGGTTAATATAGGATGTTTTTTCATTATAATTTTAAGTTTTCAATCCTATTAACCATTATTCCATATAAAGGGGATAAGTTTATATAAACAAATGAATGTGAATAATGCATTAAATAATTCCATGGGATATTGGTGATTTATTAAATTTTAAATATAAAATCAAAAATTTATATATATTTGAAACAAATATTGATAAACTAAAAAAGAAAATTGGTTGGCCCCGTTTTTAGAATTATAAAGATATTTAATATATATCATCCTATTAAAGACTCTTAAACTGAACTATGAAAATCATTATCATAAGTTATAAACAATAATCTTTACATTGTTGATATAGAGAAATTTTATCTATGGAGGAAGATGTGAGATATTAATAGTTAATAAAAATTTGATATAAATTTTTTAAATAAAGAGGTGAACATAATGAAAAGAAGATGGTTTTATCAACTCAATGATTATGAATGCTCAATAAACTACCACCCTAGGTAACATAATAGGGTCAAATATTCCTTATAAAGTAAACATGAAGAACTAAAAACCAAATTGTGGTCATATAGGGATACAATTATTATTTATTTATAATATATATAAATGGGAATTATTAATGAAGGGGATATATCACTAATTTTTTAAATTATTATCAAAAAATAATTAAGGGAAATGACAATATTTTACTATCCTCATGATGAAAAAATTCATAAGAACAAAAACTATGTGCTTGATGGGAAATTGGAAGATTTAAAATATGAAGATGGAATTAAGAATTTTGGAAATATTTTTTTTGTTCCATAGAAACCTGTTCTAAAAATGGAATTATTAGACGATGCTCATATATCAAATTTCTCTATTTACCTTTGAATCAAAAATATGTATAGATATTTGAAGGAACATTTCTGGTGGTATCATATGAACGTGGAAATTATATTTATTTAATCTCAATATTTATTTATTTATAAATAAATAATGGTTAAGATAAAAAATCCAAGAGAATTCATACAACCCCAACCTATTCCGTTGAAGAAATGGGATGACCTTATTGTGGACTTTCTACCTGTATTATAAGAGACTCTGAGAATTAATGATGTAATATGAATTATTGTTTATTTCCATACAAATATATTCACTTATGTACAATAAGATAATATTTTATTCTTGATAACGTCATAATTCCTTATATTAATGAATTTATAAGACATAATGGGGAATTTGTTTATGTGTTTGATCATGATCAACGATTTACAAAAAAATCAAAAAAAATCATAACGATCATTATATTAAACCTCATTGTAGAAGCATATGCCATATCCTAATTTATAGGTGGTCTAAAAGGAATATTTGAACATTATAAGAATGTTCGCTTCTTTCTCATACTACATTCAAGGTATGTGAAATCATTAATTACCTTTATTGTAGTTTTCTTATATTAATATCATCCATTAAAATATGTAAATGTTGTTGTATGAATAATTATGTGGAAAGTGTTAATGAACTCCATCATGTTGGGAAGAATTTGGTGACAAAAATATAGTTGGTCCATATCATATTTAGGAGAAAATAGAAAACATAATGTCTATTTAGGATCATTTTTTATCATCTCAAAGAAGTAAAAAAGGGTGTGTCGATAACTGATGAAATGATTTGTAATACCAATTAGAAGATCATGTTCTCTTAGAATTATGTTAATAAAAGGGTTTTATAACATTCTGTAAGAACATAAAACTAATCCCAATATATATCTGAACATTTATAAATTATATACTGAATTAGAGTTGTATCATACAAATTTACAATTACACTAAGCCTCACTAAAGTGCATAATGTGTTCTATAAAACATTATTATGGATATATGTTCCCCAAAAAAACAAATTTAAGCATATAATAAGAAAAATATTTGGAATGTAATATATCATTCCTTAAAAATCATATACAAATTATTTACACTGTTATGTATGTGTTGGGGAATATGTATCTCAACTTGTAATGAATGTTCAGATAAATCAGAAAAAATTGGAAGCAATGTGGGAACCTCAGGATGTTATGAACTAAAACCATCTTCAATTATTTATAAGTTTAAATACATGAATATTTTGAGGATTAAATTTTATTTATATGGTAGATTGTAATAATCCTAGTTTTAAAAATAAAATATTCTTTAACATCATATAAAACCTGAAATACATAGCCTAAATAAACCATGAAATATTATGATCTAAATATGACTATTATTACCTAGTCATTGAATAAGAAGGAATAGATAAGAATTAAAAAATAATGAAATATATATACAGTTAGTTCTAAATTAAATGTTATTGATTAATACTTATCAAATATGCACTCAATTTTTTATTAAATTTAATTAATTCATTAAAAATATATTTTCTTCACAAATTACTATTATTTTATTTTTAAAAAAAATAAAATAATTGTTTTTATAAAAAATTAAATTTTTTATTTCATAAAATGAAATTCAGTTTTAAAATCACATTATCAAAAATACCTTAATGTGATTTTTATTATTTTTTTGAAAAAATGGAATTTTCATTGAAGACTGAAGTTTACTGAATTTTATTGAAAAAAATTATTTTCACGTATTTACAAAGTCCAATTTTATTTTATAATTGTATAAATGATAAATTTTTTCCTTAATATTTTTAATTATCCAATTCTTTTCATTTAAATCAATGTTATGATATAATTTTGTATAAAAATATATTTATACCAAAAATAAATTTTTCTAAAAAATTTATTTTTATAGTTTTTTGCATTTGAATATTAAATTAAATTCATCAAATAATTGAAATTTAGTCTTTTAAAAAGGATTCCATATTTATAATTACTAGTTTGAAATTTGGATAATTGGTCCCCTTTGTTTTATATCATTAGTAATGGTAACTATATTAAATAATTTTCACCACAATAACGGTATTTTGTGTAATTAAGGTTGAAAATATTCTAAAAACGCATTAAAAAATCAAGCCAAGAACATCCATAATTTAATTAGATGATTATATATCAACCATAATCATGAAAAATTGTAAAATATCTCATTATGATTAAATTGATGATTATATTTAAATTTATAATTTTCATGTGATTAATGATGTCAAAAATGTCACTTTTTACTATGTATAATACTTCATGATAGTGATAAGTACAACTCATGTTAGGTTATAAAACATTACATGAACTAAAAATGATTTTTTATCATCATGATAAATTTTTTTATTTATTGTGATGAAATAATAACCTTAAATTCATATGAAACACTAACACAACATTTATTTAATTAAAATAATAATAAATAAATTAAAATTTAAAATAATAAAACTACTGTAATATGAAATAAATAAAGTTATCCATGAATATCTTTGATAATTATACATTATAGTGGTGTGTAAAGGTATTATATCTTAATTCCATCCTTTTATTGATGTATTAAAAGTGAAATAATATGAATAGTGGAAAAGATAGAATTAATGGTATTTTATAAATAATAATAATAATTTATTAAATGATTTCAAATTAAAAATATATATATATTATATGGATAAATTACGTTATATTTTATTTAAAACATCATCCATTTTTAAATAACAGTTATTTTCCATTTTATTTTAACATTATTTACCTATAAACGGCATAAAATATTAATATTTTTCAATTTACCAAAAGGGTTAACAAAACTAAAGAATAAGGATAAAAACAAAAACAACACAAGTAAATTATTTATTGGGTGATACGATTTAGAACTATTTTAATTCTATATGGGTATTATATTACTTTTGATCCATTTTAATAAGAAAATTATTTTATATTTGTTTAATGAATTAATAAATTCCAAAAGTTCCTCTCCTATAACTTTTAAATGGGCACATCCTCTCATATTTTCTTCAGATATCAAAAAACCTTTTGGATCAATAAATACCTTCCAAAATTAATTTCTTTCATAAAAACCCATACATTAATTTTTTTTATCAGTTTCTATCATGGGTTTCATTAGGTATAATCATTACCAGGCTGTCCCGAGAAGAGGTATCGTTCTTAACCAAACGTTTATTTATTACTTATTACACATCCATAAAATATTAATAAATTATTTTAATATAATAACATCAGTATATATCATATACTGATATGTAATAACGTATATTTTATAACCTTTTTTGATCTCTTATCCCTTTAAATTATAACCGAAACCATCATTTGTTTGTATGGCAGACCACCCTCTCATTGACTGATGTAATTCATTTTCCATCATGGCCTCCCATGATTGGTTATATTATAAAATTTAATATATATATATATATAGATATATATTAAATTAATAACTTATTTATCACTATATAAAAAAATATTTTAAATTTCATTATCATCCACTTTAATGAAAATGATAATATCATTCATGGATAAGTGTGGACTACCACCTCCACAAAGAGATGTTGTTCATTTTCACCACCGGGTAACAAGACTATTGTATATAACTTTTTTGGAAGAACCAATATGTATTTTAAAATAAAATTATAATTTTATAAATAGGATAAAATAGATATATTCATTTTATCATGATCTTTGAAAATAGAAAACATTACTCATGCCTATGTATAACCTACCATCTCCATGATTGTAACACAGTTCTTTTTTATTAGCCCAATTTATTAATATTTTTAAAAATAATAATTAATGTATAAAAATGATAATTATTTAATTATTACAATAGATGATATTTTGAAATAGTTGAATCATTAATCATAGTTGACCAACTATTATCATTTTGGACATATGATCCAAATATAATCAAAACGCTAAACAATGAACATAATTGAGTACGTAAATGAATAAAATAAGGAAAATAAAATAAAATTTAAAATAAAAATAAAAAAAGTTTCATCGTGAAGCTAATAATTAACATAATTTTACTATTTATGAAGAAAAATTATAAAATTGACAATACATACCAAAGATAACGAAATCAATATTAATTCCCACTACTTTTTGACACATTTGGTATTTTGAAGCTACCAATATTTATGAGGTTTAAATAATGATCATTTATGTTATTTAACATGTATATACATTTATTCATGATTATTATTGATTCAATTCATGTTAATCCTTATTGAGGTGTGCTTAAAATAATATCATGACTAATTCCCCTTTGATTGGGTATATTTTCTTTCCATGTCCATAAGATTAAAAATTGTCTTAACAAAGACTTTCACATTTACTAAAATAATTTAGTAATGAAATTTTATGGTATCCTAGTCTATTTCAAATTTTTTTAAGGAAACTTTTTATTTTTTTTTCACAAGAGGGAAATTTTATATTTTCTTTTTCAAAGACAAATGGCATGTATTTATCATACATGAAATTAGAAGACATTATACCCACCATAACTATTTTATTGAAATCAGATTATCCAATATGTTTTCAATGTTTTTTAAAAAAACTATTTAATTAAAACAAAAATTAATTTTTCCAATTCATTTTCATCTATTTTTTAAATATTCAATTTTACAGCACAATTTAATTTTTTAGGGTCATCTCTAATCTCATAGTAATCTCATTGACCTACATATTCTCTTGAAACATCAGATTTCGTGTCATCATTAGAAAAAATGTTTTCATTAATTATTTGTATTCATTATTTCATGGATAGGATTAGTTATTAAACCATATACCATTTAGACACATGTTGTTTTACATTGAATGTTATTTGATTGACAAGTGATTTATTATAATTTTTATTCTTTAATAGATAATAATATTTATTATTAAGGTATATTTTTTATGAGTATATGTTAATCATTCAACATAAGAAAATTTAATTGGGCATGCCATGAAGGGTGTGCCAGAATTATATAGCCTTGTGTTGCATTGAGTGGCCTGATGGGACAAATTAGGAATCTAGTATTAATTGTGGTTATGATATATACATAATCATCAATTATAATGTAATAATACATGGATAATGGTATAGATATTATGATGTTCTAAATATTGAATTCTAATATTATTCATTTTTTTCTTTGAAAATTTAATTATTACTACAATGATAATATATATGGATTAATGTTTTACTCAGGTTATCGATTACACAACATGCGTTTTATGTCATTCACCCTAACATTTTAATAATTTATTTATTAATTAATTATGTCATCTACTTTACGTAAAAATTACTATATATCCAAGCTTACACATTATTTTTTTTCTCCTCCACTAGATTCAAAGAAGGATATTTCAATTAATATCAAATATAAAAGAATTTTTTTTCCTATGAAATTTATATATTCTATGTAACATGGGAATAATGTATATATCTGGTTCTTCAAGACTATTAAAATTATAATTCCTTTGAGATTATATCCATTTTATCATTTCAAATATAATAAAGTATAAATCATCAATTTTTTATTGGGGTTGGGGTTGTTACAGAGGCATTTAATTCAAAATACCAATTATTAATAGAATATAGAGAAATTATAATGGAATTATTTTCAGAGAAATTCCTTGAAAAACACATTCCTCGTGATAAAAAGTATAAAATAGAAAGGAAATTATTAAATTTAAGATACAAAGATAAGGAAGTTATTTCAGGGATTGATGTTAACATAATGACTCTTTAAATATATGTTATATAATATCTATATAATCCAAAAATGAAATATTGATCATTAATTCGATGGGTTAGTTACAGTTATTTCAACGAAATTAGCCTCTAAATCATTTTCCTATTATGAAGAGATACTGTAATTTTTTGTAAGGATAAAGTATTAATATTTAATGTATTTTTAATTCAAAAGAAAATAAGTGAAAAATTTGGTGGCTGAGGACCTTTATAAAATAAAATATGAAAAGGAAAATGAAGGGACACATGTATTCCTGAAATTCCAAAATAGTGGTTAAAACCACCTCTGTGTTTTCATGATGGTAGTGGATTTTTTTCTAAAATTATAGAGATAATGGTCATTTATTTCATGAGTGAAAGGAAATAAAGAAAACAATGATCTACGATGATTCAATTTAAGGGGGATAGAAAATTATTCAAATAAATTCCCTAAGAACACAAGGAATCTACCCTGGAATAGGGAAAGGAAACATCAATGGGATTATAAAATCACAATAACTTAATTTGAGATCCCAAATGATACTCTATAATTTAATTTTATCAAAAACATAAAGGTATATAATACATTATTTTATTCAATATCTGCACACTATTATATCTTTCATGTTTACTAAGATTAGTAAATCACATCATAAAACATTAAATAAGGAGTTAATAGTAAATCCTACCAGTATAAAACTTATATAAATGTTATTATTTTGGTTATTCTCTACTAAAATGCATAGAGGTTCTTTATTTAATACCATTGTGGTAATTTAAATGGTTACTTATGACAAAACCCTTTATATGTTTAGGCCTAAAATTAAAATTCATGAATTTATAATCATGTAAAAGATATAATAATATCTGAGGATAAAATTGAATCCATTTTTTAGAGATTCATAAATTCATGAGACATTTTTCTAACCCCATTATGTTGATCATCCTAAAGAATGTATTTGAGAAATTGAAATAGTAAATGAGCACTAACCAATATGAATAGAGAATGTATTTATTTTATGGAATTATATTAATGTATTACCAAAGGAACTACTTAGATATTCTCAAGACCATGAAATCTAATTCTATATTCCCTTTATCCTGATGAAAATAAAATATCAGTTCCTCCAAATAGAATGTCTCAACTCTGAATAGTGTAATTAAATAAATAATTGAATGAGATCTGTGATAGTGGATTCATATTCCCTAGTGCTTCATCTCAGGAAGAACCTGTAATAATTTTTAAAAATAATAATGTATATATACGATTTTCTTTGATTATAGAGATATATATTTCTTTCTTATAAAGAAAAAGTATAAATTACCTCGCATTAATGATCATTTTGATCATCACGAAGTGTTAAAATATTTCTTAAATATTTATCTTCATTTTCATAATTATTAATCAAAATTAAAGATAGTTGATATACCAAATATGGTTTTCCATACATGGTATGAGAATTATGAGTTCATTTCAATATCTTTTTAGTTAATTAATTCCATCTCAGGGTTCATGGTTCTAATGAATAGAGTATTCAACGATTATCCTAAAATAATATTATTTTATTAATAATAACATAACATAATTTAGGTTCTATTAAAATCATGAAAACCATTTGTACATTTTCTATAATTCTCATAGTGAGAATAATGTATATGGAAAATTTACAATGTCTACATTTTGGCTTCAGTAAGTTTCTTTTCACAGTCATATTTTCACAAAGGATAATATAGAAGTCTTACTTATAATGGAAAAGGATGTAAGAGAATATCATATACCATCAAATATAACATAGGTATTTAGTTTCCTTAGTTTATCTGGTTACAATCAGTGATTTCTTGAAAATTTTATCAGATTACCTAATTTATTAATGGAGTTAATAGGTAAAGGGTTCAAATAGTCATGTTTTGAGAAATGATCATACTATTTTGTGGAATTATGGAAAATTGTAATCATTATACTGGTATTGACCTTACCATCAATAAATGAATTACGATATATAAATTTTTATTCCATGAAAATGAACTAGGGTGCGACCTCCTGAAAAAATATAGATTATTTACTTATACATTATGAATATTATATATAACAGATAAAAACAATATAATTCATGATCAGGATATAGAATAAATATTTTTTTCATTTGGAATATAGAAAAAATTATCTTTTTAGGGAAGGGTGAGACATATATACGAGTCATAGAATATTGAATTATATATTATTTCTGAATGTTTTCATGATTATAAAAAGGATATTACTAAAAATAAAAAATTATTGTGACTGTGAAATACACCACCACCCTAGTAAATAAAATATTATGGTTGATGCATTATTATAAAAGTGTTGTGATGTTTTATATATGTTGTAGATGGATAAGGGTCCTAAATTAAAGGATTTTGTATACTCAGATATGGAAATTATGATGGAAATGGTAGAATCATTCATTTTCTATGTAATTTCCCAATCATATTTACCAAACACAACAAATAGGTCTCAACAATATGGTAGGGGATCACAAAAAAATAGAATCCATAAAATATAGATATTTATAGACTACAACCATGAAGATTTTATATTGAGGTTTGTAAAAGATGTTGTGTACCACTAATACTAGATCTACAAATGGAGTTACGATATGAAACTCATGGATCAAACTTTTCTATTATCCTAGATAATATAAAAATATATAATGATCTATGATTGATCTTCTGGTGGGAATACATGATTTAATTAATTGAAAATGAAATTTTTTAACATGATTCTTATGAAAAAAATATAATTTCTAAGAGAAAACTTATCATGTTTGTCATACAACATCTCCCAATATAAATTTAAAAATGGGAAAATAATAATGGAATTTTTATTAAACTTCTTATGACATATAATAATTTTAATGTCACATGGGAAGTTACGGATTGACATAAAACATCATATGATTTTGTCATAATATGGGAGGAGCTACCACTAGGGCCTGTTACATGTGTATATTTCATTGAATTTATAGGAAATCACATTGAATCTTTCTCAATTATATCTTATTGTGACCATAATATCAAATTAAAATTTTAGAGAATTCATTAAAAGGACTTGAATATCGAAATATATTTTATCACCAAACATCCAAACCATATAGTACATTTAATGGTCTTAATCACTTAACTTCCAAGGAATATAAGAGCAATACCATCCTCTAGTGTAATAAATTTAAAATAATAACTTATATTAAATTATTAACATAGAACCATATAATGTATTATTTAGAAAAAGATATCATACTCAAACATGTATTGATGAATTTGGGGAAAGGAGTGTAGTTTGTTTATCAAATTATTAGAGAAATAATTTAGAAGGTGAGATATATAAAAAATCATAACAATCCATCTCAAAGAAATAATCAATATTGATAATTAGAGGGAAGAAATTAAATAATATCATGAAACATTGATAAAACGTGACATTTTATATAATGAAAATTGTAACGAAAGTTTTTACACTAGAGAGTTTGTGATATAAAATTGGACAGCCTAACTAATGTAAGTTCATTAGATGACTCAATATTTAGCTAAATAATCATGGTTTCCTATGGAATAAATGAGTAATTATTCCCCTTTATTATTCCTAGATTGAAATAGAAAAAAATATCAATGATGAAATTATTATAGGGTGAGAGAATTTAACACATGTTATTATACATTAGTGAATAGATATTTCATCATAAAAATTATGACATAATGAAAATCATTTTATTTCATCACAAAAATACCACAAATTACAATACAATAAAAAAACTGAGATTACGATTACGATATATCCATTTTATAAAAATTTAATTAATTATATATATCAAAGGATAATAATAATTTCAACACCATCGTCATTTTAATTTACATTAATTATTAAAACTCATGAAATAATTGGCCCCTCAAGGAAGGGAGATGAACCTAATGTTATATAAAATGGTAAATGTTGATGGCATCCCCTTGAAAAGTTTTACCCATTCATGTTTTAGAGTTAGTACATTTCATAAAAAACTGTGTGAGGACTACTGAACTCGAGGGAAGGAATGTGATCCACAACATGGTTTCCCTCACACTAAAAGTGCATCACATTGGTGTTGTTGATGATCATAACCATGCACATTATGAAAATATTGGTAATTTACCACTGAGTGGGGAAGATTCTCTTCATGAAATCATGAGGTGTGTTTGGTTGTTTTATCCTCTGAGATAGAAATACCCATTTTGTGGAAAAGGTAAGGACCCAGAAGAAGATCCATGGATTTTCAATGAAGTGAGGAGACATGACCCAGGATAGAGTATAAGTCTTAAAGGACATATCCCTGAGAGTTCTGGACAACCCCACCACATCACAAGACAGCCATTCTACAATACCCATTAGTATTGAGCTTATGTCCCCTGGATGTGGGGTTCCATCTGACCCAATGGCCTCCAGCACTACTGAAATCTAACTGTGTACCATTATTCATCGTATGGATCTAATAGAGAGAGGGAGTATCCCTCTACTTACTAAAGAGATGATCCAAATCAATGAGAATATTTTGAGTCCTAATGATGGTAGACTTTCCAGAGCATTGGACCCCATCATTCATCAGCTTGTTCCTGGTCGGCCAGATACACAAACCCCCAGCATGTAGTATCATAATGCAAGCCACATTCTAAACCCCTTGTCTCCCGATATGTGATACCATCTATCCAGGAATGGAAGGTTTACCATTTTGTGATCATGCAGACTCATGAACTCCTCAAAGGAGCACCACACAATGCATGCCTAGTCACCGTGAAGTAAGATTTGTTTTTCACATTCTTCCTTGATAGCTCTTCAACATAGGTATCGATACACATTAGTAACACCAAAGTGTTTGACATTATCATATGTGGGTATGTTCCTAATCCATATCCACCACACATGAAATTATATTTTATGGGAATCACTATGGAACATAGTTTATCATTTCATGTGTCTTTATACTCCAGATTAACCGAGGTGCGGAGGTAGTCTCGAGTGGTGATAACCCCTAAAGAAGATCGAGTGAACACAAACTAGTCAATATAAGAAGATTGTTTGATGAGTCTAATGTTGTCCTATTTCTCCACATTTATAAGAACTTTGATGAGGGTCAGATACAAGCTGGCTTCCTTGAAGGTAAGAGTAGGAGCATGGCATCCTAGGAACCCGATCACCTTCCTTACCAAGTTGGGATGCCAAAAGGATATTTCTTCCCTCAAAATAATCCATTGTGAATGTTGGTGATGTTAGGTGATAGGGTAAGATATGTCAGAAAAGAACTGGGAGCCACAACCATCCACTCAGGAATGATAACCATACTATGAGTGCATGTCTTTAACCCAAAATGATAACTACTCTCAAACATCATTGGCCAATTTATCATGTATGAATTTAATAGTACCTTCAAGGTTATTCACATTGATAAATTCATCCCTAAAAGGACTTTATACCCTCTTCAATGAATCTCAGTGTCATTTTCCTTCCACAAGAGGGTTCCAAATGAAGAAATCCAGTAATTTATCATTGTTGGTGAGGAAACCATTTGGGAATTTAACAGAAAACATTCACAGACATGGGTATCCAAAAGGACATTATTAATGAGGGTAATGATGCCGCCAATGGATAGGTACATATTATTCCAGTTGAGGATGTGGTCCACAATCTTGCTGGTGGGGATATCAAAATCCTAGATCTGCAATCTTAAGGGGGATATTGGGACCTTGAGGTATTATAGGGGAAATTCCTTTGTTGAATGGAATGAGTGTGTTGAACCACATAACTTCGTCTTAACATGCATTTTCTAGAGATTTTTCATAAGCTCCTTTATTTTTTAATCACTTTACAAATCTATTGGAAGTACCCCTCCATCATCTTATTCAGGTCTCTAAAAAATATCATCTAGAATTAATGAAAAATATAGTGACATCTATGAATATCATTTGAGAAATGATATGATCTCTCATAATCTTTCGATTAGCCAGAATCTCTGCATTGTTTATGCCCCTATGGAAGATGCAGTTGAGAATATCTTGTGATAAGATGATGACTCTTTGAGAAATCAGATATCCATACCTCGAACCATGAGAAGTCTTGAAGAAACCTTGTGAATTATTCATGAATGAAACATTCATCCACAAGTAGATCACACATATGAAAATAAGATCAATATTTTAGGAGGAAAATCTATACCTGCAAACCCATTATTGATGAAGCCCCACTCCACATGGTTGAATGCTTTATTCATGTCCACTATGATGGAGAAAATGGAGTCATGGTTTTTTTATATAATATTTCTTATCATTTCATGGGAAAGGCCAATGGAATCTTGTATATAATGACCCATCATTATCCCTGATACGCCATGGAGATCCACCATTGAAGATGAGTGGACAGTTTTGCATTGATGATACTCGACTTGATTTTATATAGGATGTTTCACATACTCACTGGTCTGAATTTCATGATAGAGGAGAGGTTCCTAGTTTTTGGGAAAAGAAACATGATATTGGTGAATGAAACCCTCATAATACTACCTCCAATGAAGTAGTCCATGAAGGACATGAAAATATCCCCCTTCACCACATCCAATAATTCCCTATAATATGAGCCTGAGAAACCATCTCGTCCTGGGTTATTATCCATAAAAAAACTACCATCATGGTGTTATATACATCCTTTTCATTAGTTATGGAACTCATCCATTCATTATCCTAATTAGAAACCCAATTTAGATTTACTTCGAAGATTAATTTATCCCATCTTGTATACCCATTGAGCATCCAAGAATTTGGATCATCTAGAAGATCCTTGATATAGGAGTGGGAAAAATCTCTAAGAATATATCTATCATCTGTATAGGAACTATCTTCAAAAAATAAAAAGTTATATATGCCACTTATTCTATATGGTTCATTTTAATAAAATACAGTTTTCTAATATCCCACTCTTATCCAGTTAATTATTGATGATTTCATTTCCATTCATTCTTCATATAAGAGAATTTCCACCACATATTCCACACTTTTAGAGAGCTCCTTGAATGTATGATCATCTCATGGATTTTCCAGCATCAACTTGAGGATATACACCTCTTGAATGTCTCCATTACTGACACTATCACTAGGGGTAATTTATTTAACCCATGATTGAAGGTGAGTCTTGTGGAACCTTAGTATATCATGGATGTAAACCCAGATGTGTCCCTATAAGGGTTCATTCCAGATTTCACGAACCATGTCCTGGCACCTCAGATAGTTAAACCATTATTGGTAGAAGTGATAATTTTCATTGTGGTCCTTACTAGAAGAGATGGAAACTAGAAATGGATAATTTTCATATGTTCCTAAAACCAAATGACCCACCTTAGTATTAGATAACAAGATAGTTTCTTTCATGTTGGACATACACCTATCCAAACGGCTCCCCGAAAGATGGGTTCCCCTTCACTTGTTATGCTATGTGAAATTTTCAACTGAAAATCCCCGATCAGTGAGGCCTTTCCCAACCATTAGTTGAGAAACTTTCTTACTATCCTTCCTTTGAGAATGGTATTGACATTTTTAATTCACATGTAAAAATTAACCAATTGTGATTTTTTTATAAAAAAAATATGTTACACAAATTTATAGGAAAAAAATAAAAAATGTTTTGAACAAACAAAAATTATTATAACATTATAATGAATAAAATTTATATACTATAAAATATAAATGTATTCATGAACTAAAAATGATATATTTATTAATATATTTTATATCCAATTATTAAAATTAATTTTTCAATAATAAAAAGAATATTTCAAAACATGATGTATAAATTAATGATTTAAAAAACAATTACCTATGAAGAATAATTTTTTCACATAAAAAATAATATATTTTAAGTTATTATGGATTGTAGAAATTATAAATATATTAAATGGGCCTTAAATTTCATATCATGTATTATGATGTCAGCTTTCAATGTAAGGGTTCCTAATAATCCACTTTTCCTTCCTAATTAAATTTTTTATTTATAATAAATTTTAAATTTCTATTTCAATGAAATTTATATGATGGTGTTATGATCGATTTGATATTTTTTTAGTGAGTGATTATATATTTCATCTCATTATCATATTTTACTAATCTCCTATTATAATTACCTTAAGGACTCTAATAACTGCTTATCCTTTTATTTGTATTCCTATCTAACTCATTTTCATTGAAATATAACATTTTAGTATGAATCAATATTATGTACCCCATATCATATTTCTAATGAGATATCAATATTACTTATTTTTATAATACTATCATATGTTGTTATAATAAATCTAGATCGTCCAAATATTTATAAACTAATGACTGTGTGGTTTCATAGAAAATAAAACCCTATCCAGATATTACATGTTGATTCAAGCACTGGATTAGATGACCCTATTGGTAATAGCCCAAAAATTTTGTTTTATTATTTACTCATACCTAACTCGATGAATATGAAATGGGCCTAACTAATCCCATTGTTTGATACTCATGAGGAATATTATTTTGATGATTCTTAATTAATTTTCAAATAAAAATAAATGATTTGAATATATTGATACAAACTAATTTATTTTGATGTCCCTCATCCATGAATGTAACCTAATTCTTTTTTCCATTATCAATCCATTATGAATGGAACATTCTATTAAATTTTTAATATCAGATAAATTTGTTGTTTAATGTTTTATATTCACCTAAAGAGAAGTATTATTCAATTTAGTTTGGAAATTTTACCATTTTCTATAACCATTATATATCTATATATATATGTGGATACCTATTGATTAAATTTCCATGATTATTTTCTTGATTCCATTGTGAAGATTATGAACTATATCATTTATAAATTTTATCAATATGATTGATTCAATTGACTTATTATATAGCAGGTTGGGGATGTAATTAAATAATACCTCAATGAATCATTAGGTATCATGAGATAAACAAGTCAGGTGTTTGGTATAATCCTTATAAATTTATGTATGATTTCATTGTAGGCAGAATTTATAGTATATTTACGATGTCCAAAATTAAAAATTCTATCACTAGTAGATCAGTTATTATTATCCAAAAAATTAATTATTATTATATAATTCGTTGATATATTATTCTTTAATAATATTTTATATATAATTTATTAATTCAAGTTATATTATTTAATCCATGATTACATATGATATCATTCAACACACACTACCCCTTGCTGAGAATATGAGCTTGCCTCATTATAATTTGGTCCATTTCACCAGGAAACCTTAAAGATTACTATGTTTGACTTATTAATATCTAATGTCAAATAATATATTTTATAATATTTATTTGATATACATTATGTATTTTGGGTAATGGAATGATATTTTCTGATTCAAATATTCAAATACAATTAAACTTTTACATCATGTGCATTAGGATATATGTGATTTGTACTAATTTAATAAAACAGTCACAAATTGAGGTAAACAAGGGTTGTGGTGTTATAAAAAATATAACATTAGTTTGAATTCTATAAAGGAAAAATCCATGGAAAACCCATACATCACCAAATGAAACATCTTCAAATGGTCTAAAAAATATCATATAACTCCATGCACTTTATGCAGTTAATTCCTCTATTAAAGTACATTTCTTTTACCTAGGTCATATAAAAATGTATCTAAATTCATCCAAATTATTTCATGTATAGTATATCAATATATAATACAAAATATCATAAGTTAATGTTACTAAAATAATAAAATATTTCTAAATGAATAAAAATAATTATACAACATTCTTTAAAAACACTATATAATTTATTCTAAAAGCCAAAAAATTAAAATACCAGGTGGGTCCATACCAGAAAAACCTCTTTGGGTTTGATCATGGAATATAATAAAATTAATAATAAGAATTAGGGTTTAACACTTATCCCATTATGGGGAAAGAGTATAGTGTATTCCTAATTCAATTCAATGTAGGGTTTCCTCATCTCACCAATCTATCTACCAAAAATAGGTCTACCTTTGTACCTTTAAAAAAATTATATAAAATAACCCATATAAATAGATCTACCAAATCCGATTACAGATTCTGTAACTATAATTGGAGGATGGAATCTATAATTCATAAATTGACTTTGAAACTAGGTAATATGTTCAAAGAATGTTGTAATATGACTAATAAATGATCTTATCCAAAATTAAATCTTTTTAATAAATATACAATATTAGATGTGTGACATAGTTAACCTGTATAAAATATGTTAGTATATGTGAAACAGGGTGTAAAACAATCTAGTGAAACCCAAATCTCTGAAAACAATCCAACATTTTCATAAATCCATTTTAGAAAAACTTTATTAGTTGAATAACTTTTGGTTTAATTTATTTTCACTTGACCATGTTGTTGTGGAAACATTGGTTTATTAGTTGTATTTTCTATCAGTAATTGTCATCACTGATCAAAATCATGAAGTATCTCCCAATTTAATGGAGGTTTTATAAAGTGGTGATGCTTGGATAATTATTATGCATTCATAGCACTCGATGTCATTCTTGGTTAATTATCTATGTTATTTAAATTAGACAATTGTTCACTGGTCCTAATTTTAAATTACATATATCAAGGTGAAAAATTGTTCAAAATAATGAAGAATCCTGTAAGTCAGGAATATTAAAGTGTTCTTTAGAATTTATGTTCCAAAAAATTAAGAGAACAAATATGTTTGAATGATTGTTGATGATGAAGAGAGAAAGAGATAATCGAAGGGATTGAAGTTCTAATCATAATTGTGTCTATGAACATAAATTGAATTTCTCACATGATTTTTTATCCATGTTTATTTATACGTATTAATTAATAAATGTCAAGCCCACTAAGCCATCCCCGCAGCCTCAACCATAGTAAAATACATTACACAAGGTCAGCTTCTACTATGTAAGGCCATCAAGGCCATACTTCAATCGATAGTCTCATGAGTAGGAATGTAGGAGTGAATAGGGCATGGTTTGTGCATAGCTTGGTCAATTGGCCTACATAAAGGGTGGTCATAGCGCATGCCCACATAGTTCAATATGAGGAATTAATGAGGAGGGGAGAGAGTAATCTTTTCTAAAGATGGAGAGGCATTACTTATAAATTGGTGGGATGTTGTGGAAGAATATTTTAATGATCAAAGTGAACTCAGTCACCATCAGATCTCATGCGAAATCATGGGGATCATCTTATCACACATCCTCATATATAATCTACATCATTCATCACCTCCATGCCTCACACATTTTAACTAGGGTCATATAATTAACATGTGACATATGTATAAGCTAGTTTCATAAATATCCTCCATGAAATGCTCGACACTACCACTGTCCCTTGTAGAAGAAGAACACCTATGAAGAGCCATCCTTAAACATTACATAACCTTGAAGTAAGTTAATAATTCATATCAAGGATCTTTTCATGTTTAGAGCTTTAGATAATTGGGTCATAATATATACATAACAACTTGTATATTACTTGTAGACACTTCTACATATTATCCATTTTTTCATAAAATAAAAACACATGAAAAATGGATCCATGTATATTTCCATTTTTTAGATAGCATGACTTTTTATTGTTCCCATCCTTGATCTTAATAATCTTTAAGTCATGTGAAACACATTTCAAAACTTGTGATGATCATAAAAAGCTCGTGATGGGTAATAAAACAATGAATGAAAAAATCACTTTATCGATACATATATAACATAATCACTATAACAGACCTCATTAAATCATAATATTTATAAGAAACACATAGTAATCACAAATCATGAAGGTTACTTCTGGAATCCATAACATACTTTAGTTGTAGCTTTCAAAACTACATAGGTTGTTACGTTTGGAATATCCATCATGATATAATCCATAAATCCCTTAAGAGAAACATTATAGTTTACCTCCATCACTTTACCCTAGGAAGTGAAGATTTATCTCAAGCTCACACGCCCTAGGTTTATCATGGAACCACCCATATACATAACAATGCCCAAGAACCATAACATATTCATAACACATAAAACAAAAATAAATAAAAGGTAACATTTCAACATTTTAATTAGAATATATAATTTAAATACATTGATATAAAAATACATTATCAAACCCATTTTCTATACTAAAATACATAAAATTGAATATGTTATTCATTTTCCTTTTAATAACATTATGTCTTGTTAAGGAAGCCATAGATTAAATAATACTTGTGGTGGCAGAAAAGGCCATTGTCACTGTTAATGTTAAATGAAACATTCTATTTTGTCATTTAGTGAAATAAGGTATAAAAAATGATTCCCATTGAATGAAATTAAATTTCATAGGTGTTTATAAATCGTATAAAATAATTTCTTGTATAAAACCAAATATGCCTCAACGAAAGGAGATTGAAATAAAGTCCCTTACCTCATGTATGACTTGAATGGTTTGTTCATTCATCTATTGAATAATAAAATAATGTCAATTTCAACTTTCATGAGAGCCTTTTTCACGTTTATTATTCCTTTTAAATAACTTATTACCATGTTATAAACATTATGTAATCATTTTTGCTAATAATGGTTGTTTTGTCGATATTTGGTACTTGAGTCAAAAATGAACTTATTATATTTACAAGTTGTTCAAGTGGTCAAATTTACATTATATCTAGAATTTTATTCATGATTTTTATATCATATATATCATATATATCATGTACATATATTTATTTATAACATTACATAACATTTGGAGGTAAGAAATGAAATGCACCATTCATGGAGACGGTAAGCCGTGCGTACGCTTGAACACTACATTCATTTATATTTCATATTTTTAATCGAATGAAAACATAATTATAAATAGGTATATTATAATTATATTGTAATATAATATATAATTTCATTAAATTCGTTTTTTAAATGTTCCATGTATGGAATTAATGGGTAATATCACTTTGAGTGGGCGGTAGTCTGCACTTCCTCAAATGAAATTATCGTATTTACCCACTATAGAAACCATAATGGAATTCTATAAATTAAAAATGAAGATGCATAGAAACAATATAAATATATTATATATAACATATAAGTAGAATTACATATTAATGGCCAACATATGATGTGGTAGGAGAAGATTGAACAATCATCATTTCGTGAGACAATAGTTCTTCATCCACAGAAACAGTTTTTTCTTTACAATTTAGATAGAATTCTGTGTAAGTGTAGTTCAAATACTTCTCATAAAAACAACCTAGTATATTTAGGATACATGTTTTATTATAAAATGAAGTAGTAAAACGATTTTAGTTGTTGTAGAAGTAAAATAAAAGAAAATAACTTAAAAGAAGATGTTACCTTTAAATCGGGTGAATCCCTTTGTTTTTAACCAAAAAGATTTCTTGAAGTGACTTAGGCCTAAGGTAAGGCTTCTAAGAAGAATATAGGGATATAGGTAGATTAATTGGGAAATGTTTGGGAGAGAAAAGGGTCTTGAGAGGTGTGAGTAATGGTTTAGAGGTGATGAATTTTTATAAGGGGGGGAGGGGCTCTTTAAGAAGATGTAGGAATATTATTTTATTTTATAGTGAGTTTTTGTCTCTAATTATTCATAACTCATCAAAGTCAAAGATAAGATGACTAATCATCCAAATACAATCATCCAATAATAATTGGATAGGTTTTTGATATTTTTTTAATTTAAATAATCTTATTTATTTTAATCCTTTATTAATGAGGTAAACACTACATCCTTATTGTGTCATAAATAATTTTATTTAATTTGTGTCTAATTTTTTTTAAAGTACCATGATTTAGAAAAACTTTTATCTTAATAATGAATACTTATAGTAAAAAATATCAAATATATAACCTCACATATTAATTGTTTTAGAAAAACAAAATATGTTTTTGATATTTTTATTTTTACTTTAATTAAAAAGTTATTAATATCATTTTCTTACCCAAGTGGATTTAAAAGGCCAAAAGTCTCCCCATGGATTTTATTGTTCAGACATTACTCAAAAAATAAGTATTAGACAAGTGTTAAGGTTAATTTAAATTATATTAATATTTTTTACCATAAATTACCCTATTTACCTTTATCCGCGATAAATAAATGTCAAAAGTTACTATTCACCAAAAATTATTTTCATCTTATTAAACCACATTTTACCTACTGATAACAACCATGTATGTCAGATTTTCCAAATTCAATTCACAGAAATGGTAAGATTTTATTTAAATGAAAAATTTAATTCTTTAACTTCTACTCAGTGTTTTCACTATTCATAAAAAATTAACGGTTTTGAGAAAAATACCAAATATTCCACCTAAGCTATATTTGATATTATGAATTCAATAATTATGTTTATTTTTTCAAATTAAAAATATAGAATTTAGATTAATTAATTTAAAATTAATTCTCAATGTCATAAGAAAAAGTTTGTTTTTCAGAAATAATATCTATCAAATGATTAACACTTGTTCATGTCCAATTTCAAAGTAAAATTCCTTCAAATGATAACCATTTGATTAAATAGTAAAAATATAATCTAATTACACATTAAAACAAATTAAAAAGATAATCTAAATATATACATATAATAGTCTAAAATCCAGTTTTGAATTAAAAAATATTATTTTTCACTATTCATTAAAAAACTGAATTTGTCTGAAAAAAAACAAATAATTTATCCAAAGTACATTTTTATGTCCTGATTCTAAAGAAAAATTTTATTTTGTCCAATAGAACTTATAAAATCAATTAAAACTAGATTTAATGAGGGTTCTTCATCAAATGGGGGTAAATAGACCTTTTAAAAAATATTAGAGTATTTATTCTTAAAATAAGATTCAGTCACATTTTATGTCTCTAAATTTTATTGGATAAATTTTATAACATTTAACAAACATGTATATTCATATTGTAGTTTTTTCTTTTCATTATCAACAATACAATGTCTAGTCATTAACTTCCATTTAAAATAATTTTGTATTATCATTTTTCAGTATGACCATTTGTTGTGTAAAATGTAAGATTTCAAAGAAACCTGTTGTTGCATATTGAGTACGCAATCTAAGAGAGAAACACCATTAAAATAATATTAATATTTAATTCACAAATATTAGAAAAATGATAAAATATCAAATTCATTATTAAACTAGGATGTTACATCCTTCCCCCCTTTAAGAAATTTCGTCCTCACAATTTTATTCACTTATCAAATAAATTGGGGTATTTATCCCTCAATAATTTTTAGATTCTCATGTTGCCTATTAAAACATATTATTTTTTCACAAAACCATTACCTAATAAATTTCCTTAGTCTGCAACACATTCTCTCTTCGGTCAAATGTTTTGAATTGTTGTTCCTCAAAAGAGAGATTCTCATCCAACTGAACTACCTCTTGGTTAAAAACCTGATATGTATCTGGAATATACATTATCAATATTGAAACATGTAAAACATTGTGTACTTGGGGTAAAAATGGAGATAAATCCCCTGGTATGCTACTGATCCAACATTATCTAGTATTTTCTATGGTCCAATGCACATCAGACTCAACTTTCCATTCCTACCAAAACGAATCACACTTTTCCATGGAGACACATAGAGATACACCTGATCTCCTATCTCAAAAGAATGATTTTTCCTCTAGTTATCTGTATAACATTTCTTCCTACTCTTAGCTGTTCTTATGAACTTATAAATCAACTGAACTTTTTCTTCCATCTCTTCTACAAATTCATGTCACATCACCTTTCTTTCACCTACTTCATCCCAAAAAGCAAGAGTTAGACCCCACATCCCATATAATTATTCAAATGGATCCATCTATAAGATAGAATGAAAACTATTATTATATGATAATTCAACCAAAGAAATGAGTTTGTCTCAATATCCCTGGTAATCCATTGAGCAAGCACGTAACACATCCTCTAAGGTCATAATTGTTTGTTCTAACCGCCCATATGATTGAGGATGAAAATATGTACAAAAATTTAATTCAGTACCCAGTGACTTTTGAAGTCCATCCCAAAAGTTAAGACTAACATTGGATCACGATTAGATACAATAGAAAGGGTAACTCCATGCAACCTGACTATCTCTTTAACTTAAAACTGATAATGTTGATCTAGAGAAAAAGTATCTCGAATATGAAGGAAATGAGCAGATGTAGTATATCGATCAACAATAACTTAGATTACATCATTACCTCAAGATGTATTTGGTAATCCCACAACAAAGTCCCTGGATATATTTTCCCATTTACACTCTAGCATCAGCAAGGACTGAAGCATCCCTTTCTGTAATTTCCACTCTTCTTTAACCTGCTGAGAAGTCAAACACTTCATAGTAAATTCATAAATATATCTTTTCATTCCATCCCATCAGTAACACTCCCAAAGATCTTTGTACATATTAGTAAAACCATGATAAACTTAAAATAGGGAACTATGAGGTTCAAATAACAACTCATTATTCAAATTTCAATCAAAAGGCGCACATAATCTCTTCCCAAAACTCCAAACACAATCATTATCAGTGTTAAAATCAAGAAACTTACCTTTCTAAACCAACTATACCATTTTATGCAACTCATTTTCTTCCTTCTATAATTTCTTAATTCTGTCTAATAATGATGATATCACTAACACCTTATACAAAACAGAATATTTTCCTGTACAAATAACTCTGATGCCAAATTTCATCAATTCATTAATCAAGGGATCTTATTACAAACATATCATGGTTAATGTAGCATTAATTTTCCGACTCAAAGCATCATCCACATTATTTTCTTTTCCTAGATGGTAAAGATTTGTGAAATCGTAATCCATGATTAATTTGATCCGTCCCTTTTGTCTCTTGTTAAATTATTTTTGAGACAATATATAATTCAAAAATGTGTGGCTAGTATATATTTCACATTTTACTCCATAAAAATGATTCCTACAAATTTTTAAAGAAAAAATCATAGTAGCTAATTCCAAATCTTGTGTAGGGTAATTTACTCATGAGGTTTCAAATGACGTGAAGCATAAGAAATTACCATATCATTATTTATAAGGACACAACCAAGTCCATTCCATGAAAAATAACTATTGATAACAAAATAACCATTACTGTAATATAATTCGAAAACAAAAACATTCCCCAATATTCTTTTCAGTTACTAAAAACAATCATCACATTCATTGGTTCAAATAAACCTAACACGTTTCCAAGTTTACTTAGTCAATGGGCTAGATAAACATGAAATTTTTTCAACAAAACTTTTGTAATAACTGGTGAAACTAAGAAAACTATGAATTTCATTTATATTTGTGGGTCTTAGCGATTCATCAATATATTTTTTAGCTGTATCAATAGTTATACCATTTTCTGAAAAAATATGACCATGAAATTAAATTTTTTGTAACCAAAACTCACTCTTTCTGAATTAACCAAATAGTTTATTTTATTTTTATTTTCACAAGGAAACCCTTAAATGTATTTCATGTTTCCCTTTACATTTGTAATAAACCAAAATATCATCAATAAATACAACCACAAACATTTTCAGGATCTCATTGAAAATCATATTCCTAGGATCCATGAATATAGTAGGTGCATTGGTTAATACAAAATTAATAATCACACATTCATAATGGCCATATCAAATATGAAACATGGTCTTCGGAATGTCTGCTTCATTTACATTCAACTGATAGAACCCCGACCTCAAGTTAATCTTCAAAAAATACTGAGCTCCTGGAGCTGATCAAACAAATCATCGATATGAGTAAAAGGATACTTTTTATTAATAGTTATGTTATTAAATGATATATAATCAATGAAAAGTCTCATTAAATAATCGTTCTTTTTAATAAACAAAACATTATCACCCCATGGTGATGTGCTAGGTCTAACGAATACTTTACCTAATAACTCCTGTAATTTATTATTTAAATCTAAAAGTTCAATTTGATCTATTCGATAAGGGGGTTTTAAAAATGGATTAGCTTGAGGAATAATGTCAACAGTAAATTCAACTTCTCGATTTAGTATTATACCAGGAATCCCATCTGAAAAAACAACAGGATACTCATTTACCATTGAAACATCATTAATCTGAACAGTTCCTTTGTTTTCAAAAAAAAATCATGGTTACATTACCTTCCATATTTTACTAGTTTCTCATCATCCTGATATGTTATCAAAATTATGGTTTCATTCATGTACAAAAACTGAAAATCTTTCTGAAAATAAACATCTTTATCTCTGTATTAAATCATAGCATGATAAACGGAATTCCAATCCCTACCCAAAATTACATAAAAATATACTACAGGGAAATCAATGATGTTTTCCAATATATTCTTTCCACACACAAGGATAGGATGGTTCTTATAATTTCTATTTGTCTCAACATTTCCGCTGGTATTTTTACCATAAGTGTAGGATTCGTATCATGAGATGGAATTCCCAATTTACTAGAAATATTCTCAAAAATGAACAAATGTGTAGACCCAAAATCAAACAATGCATTAGGATAATCTAAAAAAACAAATAGTGTACCTGATACTACCTCCTTTGGTAGACCAACATCTGTTAAAGTGGTTGCAAAATATTTCCCAAACCCTTTCTTCTTGTAGTCTGGTTTCTTTCCCCCAATTTAGATCTTTGTTGGACACTCATTTTCATAATGACCCATTTCATTGTACTTAAAACATTTTACCGACTGCAAATCATATTTTTTATTACCATTACCCTAAACATTTCTAGTGAAATTAGGATTCTTATGTCCTATTTTTCCATATTTGTAGCCCTTAACAAAATTCATAATACATTCCCCATCATGATTTTTATCACTATTTTCAGAAACTGTAAACTTAAGTTTCTTACAATAAGATTTTTTTTTAAGATTTCTTCACATTTCTCTGCCACCTCAACCATTTATTTTACTATTTTTCAATGAACGCATGATCATAACAAAAATCTATTACCACCTTCTCTGCACATCGAACTTGTCTTTATTTACTTTTGAACTCACAAGAAGAAAAATCCCGTAGAAACATTGGCTTTAATCCTGTGTAAAAACAGTTGATTATACCATCAAGATCTCGTATGAAATTTGGAGCATACCATGCTGAACGAATGAATTTTTCATCATAAGTGGCAATTAATTCATCTTCCTGCCACAATTATAGGATTTTTTTCCATCATAAGATGAATATCCTTAGGAAAATATTTCTCTGGAATCATACTTTTGATTTCATCACAATAAAGTGCATCAATCTCATCATTATCCCCGATATATTTCACAATCAACCACCACTGATCGACATCACCTTCAAAATGGTAAATAGTGAGATGATCCTTTTGATTTTTTGAACACCCTAGGACTTAAAAAACATTCTAAAATGATTTAATCCACCCTTTAGCTAGCACAAGGTGTGATAACCCTCTGAATGAGGGGGTATGATGCCTCATGAAATGCTACACTAATGACATCTTCCTCTTTTGTTGATCTATATGATCTAATGCATGAATACCACTACTATTTATAGCATGATTAAATTGTGTCATCACTACAACAAACTATTCAGTTCTGATTCAGACCATCTCAAGTTTCTTATATGGAAGGTTAGCTTCCTCCAAATTTCATCCGATCATAGCTTCCATGTCTCCTTTGCGGAAAACCATTAAAAAAATATAAATATCTTAGTTTAAGCAACATGGTTATCCATAAATTATATATCATTTTAGTCTTATAATAAATTAATTTGTGGACATTAATTTAACAATATTATAACACCTAAAGTTGTCTAAACCGACCTATGATACCTACTATAAGGACCCGGCCTTAAACATTATATGATCTTGAATTAAGTAAACAATTCACATCAAGGAATATTTTCATGTTTATATCATTAGAGGATTAGGTCATAAAATATATATAAAAACATGAATATTATATGTAGACACATCAACATTGTATCCATTTTTTTCATAAAATAAAATCTCTTGAAAAAAGGAGCCATGTATAATTCCATGTTTTTGACAGCATGAATTTTCCTTGATCCCATACTTGACCCTCCTTGTATTTAAGTCATGTGAAAAACATTTCAAAACATGGGATGAGCATAAGAAGCTCAGTAAGGGTTATGAAATAAATAATGAAAACATTACATCATCAAAACATACATAACATAACCTCTTTGACAAACCATAAGAAATCATAAGAGTTATGAATAACGCATAGTAATCACAAATCATGAAGGTAAATTGTGGTATCCATAATATACATAAGTTTTAACATTCACAGCTATGGATAGAGTTACATTTGAAATACACATCACAGTATATTCCCTAAATATCTAAGGAGAAACATTTTCATTTACCACTATCATGTTACCCAATGCATTAGAGAGCTACCTTAGGATCACCCACCCTAGGATTTTCATAAAACCAACCTTATACATATCAATTCCCAAGAACAATAACCTATTCATAACACATAAAAAAATATAAATGAAAGATAATATTTCCACATTTAAATTACAATATATCATTTAAATATATTGACATAACAAATCCATTATCAAAACCATTTTCAATACCAAAATACATAATAGAGTATTTGTCATTTATTTTCCTTTTAAAAACATTATGTATTGTTAAGTAATCCATAGATCAAATTATACTTTCAGCGGCAGAAAAGGTGGTTTTCACCAATTACGTTAAATGAAACATTTTTTTGTAATATAGTGAAACGCCTTGTAGAAAAATATTCCATTTGAATGAAATTAAAATTCAATGTTATTGGTAAAATTTATAAAATAAATTCGTGCATAAAACAAATTATGCCTCAATGAAAGGAGATTGAGACGAATTCCCTTACCTCGTGTTCGACTTGAAATGTTCATTCTCTAATCTCTTGAAAAATAAACTAAAGTTAATTTATTATTTCTTAAGAACATTAATCATGTTTATTATTCATTTTATATCACTTATTACCATTTTATAAACATTATGCAATCATTTTTGTTAATAATGATCATTTTTTCGATATGAGGTACTTGAGTCAAAAATAAACTTATTATATTTAGAATTTGGTCATGTGGTCAAAATTCCATTATCTCTAGAATGATATTCATGATCTATATATCATATAATTAATTTATATCTAGTATATGAATTTATTTATAACAGTACATAACATTTAGAGGTATGAAATTAAATGCAACATTCATGGAGACGGTAAGTCGTACGTACGCATGACCAATATTTTCATTTCTATTTTTTATTTTTAATGGATTGAAAACTTAATGATAAATAGTTATATTATAATTAAAGTATAAAATAATATATAATTTCATTAATTACACCCTTTATATGTTCCATGTATGTCATTAACAAGTGGTATCACTTTGAGGGGCTGTTGTCCACACTTCCTCAAAAGAAATTATCGTATTTACCCACCATAGAAACCATAAAGGTATTATATAAATGATAAATTCAGAATCATAGAAACAATTTAATTATAATATATATCACCTATAAATAGATCTAAATATTAACGTCCACTATATAATGTTCTTGGATAATATTAAATAATCATCGTTTCGTGAGGCAGTAATTCGTCGTCCACAGAAAAAATATGTTCATTACCCATTAGATAGAGGTGTGTGTAAATGTAGCTAGAATACCTCTCGTAAAACAACCTAGAATATTTAGGATACTTTTTTTATTATAAAATGATGTAATAAGAAGAGTTAATTGTTTGGAGAAGTAAAATAAAAGAGAATAACTTAAAAGAAGATGTTTCCATTAAATCAGGAAACTACCCTTGGATTGAACTAAAAGAATTTCTTGATGTTCCTTCTTCTTAAGATAAGGCTTTTAGGGGGAATAGAGTGATGTAGGGAGATTAATTTGGAAGATGTTGGATGTGAAAAGGTGCTTGAGAGGTGTGAGTAATGGGTTAGAGGTGAGGGGATTTTATAAGGTAGATGAAGGGCTCTTTAAGAATGGTTAAAAATGTTATTTTATTATATAATGAATTTCTATTTCTAAATGTCCAAAACTCATTAATTTCAATAATAAGATGAATCACCTGTGAAATAAAATCATTCAATAAAAATATGATATTTTTAAGACATTGTTTTTAATTTTTATAATCTTATTTATTTAAATCATTCATTAATGTTGTAAACATTGCATCCTTATTGTGTCATAAATAATTTTATTTATTTGATGTCTAAAAATTATTTAAAAAAATACAATGATTTAGAAAATATTTTTATCTTTATAATTAATATTTATAGTAAAAAATATCATTTATATAACCCCACATTAAATTTTTTTTTTAACAATACATGTTTATGATATTTTTATTTTTACTTTAAATAAAAAGTTATTAATATCATTATCTTACCCAAGTAGCTTTTAAAGGCCCAAAGTCCCACCCAAGGATTTTATTGGTCATCCATTACTCATCCAATAATATTATGACAAGTTTTAAGGTAATTTTATATAATTATATTATTGTTTTTACATTGAATTACCCTATTTACATTTAGCTGTAGTAAATAAAAGTCAAATGTTACTATTCAGAAAAAATTTTATTTTCATCTTATTTAACCAAATTTTATAGAATGGTAATAAAAATATTTGTTGAATTTTCAAAATTCAATTCAAAAAAGCGGTAAAATTTCATTTAAATGAAAAAGTTAGTTCTTTAACTATTACTCAGGGATTCACTATTCATCAAAAATTGAAGGTTTCTAAAAAATACAAAAAATTCAGCTGAAGCTATATTTTTTATTATGAATTCAAAAATGATGTCTATTTTACCAAATTAAAAACACTAAAGTTGGATTAATTAATTTAATATTAATCCCCATTTTCAAAACAAAAAACTTGTTTTTAAAAAATAATAACTATCAATAAAATGGCACTTGTTTATGTCCAATTTAAAATTAAAATATATCAAATAACAAAAAAAAATTAATGGTATAAATTTAATCAATTTACAAATTAAAACATATTAATAAGATTATATAACCATTTAAATATATTATATTTAATTCTAGTTTTGAAATAAAATACATTATTTTCACAATTCACTAAAAAATGAAATTTATGTGAAAAATACCAAAAATTTACCACATCTAAAATTTTATGTCCCTACTCTAAAGAATAATTTTTTTTCAAATAGAACATATAAAAGTGACCAAAAGTAGATTTGAAGAGGGTTCTCGATCAAAAGGGTGTAAATTGACCTTTTAAAAAATATTAGAGTATTTATGCTTAACATTAGACTCATTCACATTTTAAGAATCTCAATTTTATTGGATAAATGTAAAAGCACTTAACAAAATTTAAAATTCATATTGTAGTTAATTAATTCCATTCCCTCCAATACAATTTCTAGGCATTAACAACCAATTTAAACAATATTATATTATTATTTTTCAGTATGACCAAACGTTGTGTGCAACCTAATATTTCAAAGAAACTCGTTGTCGCGTATCAGGTACGCCTTCGAACATAGAATATCCTTTAAAATTAAACTAATATTCAATTAAAAAATATTAATAAATATGAAAATGTTATATTCTTTATTTACCTGGGATGTTACAATACCGGTCCTCATTGATGATTTATAGACATCAAAGGGCGTCATTGTTTTGAACCGAGACTATTAATGTAATCTATTTCTTTCATGCATGTGCATATCTCGATGAAGAAGGATCGGCCAAAGGAAGAATGATGTTCTCAAGGCCTCGTGGATCCGAGCGTGAATTTGAATAAGGATTTCTTGAAACCATAACCACATGCACATGATTTGGAGTTCGCATGAAAAAATACACTGATGATGGGAATTCCCTACGAGGTTTGAATGTGGAAAAAGTAAGTGATCCTTACCTATAAAAGAAGAATCCCCTAACTGAAGAATCTCCATGTTTTTCACTACTTGAGAGCTTCTATTTCATGAAATAGTGCCCCTCTGATCTTCGATTTAGTGAAGGGAATGAATGTTCAGCGAACTTTTCAAGTTTTATGAAGATGAATCAAGAACCATACTGGGTTTGTGAAGAAGAACCATGAACATTTCATGGGATCAAAAAGGAGAACCATGTACACCTTGGTTTTGTTAAGGAGAACCATGAACCACTTGTCTTCACAAAGGACCCCCAATCCTATGTGTGGGAGATCCACACACCCCTTACGTGCAGTAGAACTATAGAACACTTGGCTTAATAAAAGGTGTAAAATTTTAGGCACATTCATACATGAATTTATGAAATGGGAAAATATAATACATGTGCACAAGTGAAAAATTAAACATCAATGATTCGAGGTTTCATAAATAAGAGAAAATATGAATATTTGTTTTGCATGATTTCACCAAGGTGAAGAGTAAGTGAAAATAGAAATAGAAGAGAACCTACATGTATATGTACTCATGTGATTTATTCAATGAAACTTGTGGAAGTGTGTCTGTGAACTTGTAAACATAGATTGTTTAAAAGTAAAAGATGATTTGTAGAATTACATGTAGATGTAAAATGATTAAGGAGAAGCAGTGTGATTCATGAAGGAAATTTGAGAAATGAAGTATTCAAAATCAGGATTAAGGGTATGGGCCTTTCATGATCATCAATTTAGGAAAATAATGCAAGTAGAGCCTCGTACGGAATACATACAAATACCTCCATTCCAATATATTGAAGATACCTTCAAGTTGATAATCTGAGTAAGACTTATCCAAAGGCAGTGTGCTAGGGGGAGTCAATAGAAGTGATCTAGGGACACAGTGATATATCCCAGAACATTTTTAAGGACAGTGTGTCTGTCAAAGAGTGACTGTGTGCGAACATTTATAATCGGAAACTATTAATGATTAGGGGAATTTGGTACAACCTAAATTCTATTTTTGTATGAACCTTGGATTTAGCCCTTTGTTGTAAACCATGTAAAATTATATTTTTGTCCTTATTCACATTAAGTTTTCAATTACTACACATATCCATCATACAATTTTAATGACTTCTTACCAACATGGGAACAAGATCTATCATTTTGTGATAAAATGTTGACACCCTAATTAACCCCCCCCCCCTCAGGGAGTCCTGAGGTCCAAAAAGTGGCATAAAATGAAATGTTTTATGTATATTGGTTACTATATATAGAAAAATCTCTGTCGAAAATTTGATTTTCACTCCTGAATGAACAATGAAGAAAAGTTTTGAAAAACATTTAGTTGTATCTAAGCATAATAATATATCCTGCAAGACTATCTTGAATTGGAAACAGAATGAGAATAAGTAGTTAACAAAGTCCTACTTATATAATGAAGAGGTATTATTTTGTTCTCCATTATTTTTTGATAATAAAAATATTTCAGGATTGGAATGTAAATATCATGTGTATCATGTTTCCACCAGAGGAAAGGAAGACACTTTTTCCTCATTTTCATGTGATTGGGAGAAATTAATAACCTCACTTTATAATATTCTTAAATAAATAGGTGCTTCAATTTATGGAATATTTCAATGTATATAGGATCT
This sequence comes from Viscum album, assembly GCA_963277665.1. Lineage (NCBI taxonomy): Eukaryota > Viridiplantae > Streptophyta > Magnoliopsida > Santalales > Viscaceae > Viscum > Viscum album. Next base: position 920,202,381 of record OY728139.1, read on the forward strand.
TATCCTAAAATATGAAATATAAGATGATTATATAGAAAATATCACAGAAGTAAAATTTCATTAATGTTTAAATCTCACAAGATAGATTGAAGCCTTTAATGAAACAAAGAGGAAACATGAAATGCTTTTAAAGAAACACCATAATGAAGTTGAAGAAAAAAAGGGAACATAAGAAGGATGTTGATAAAAAGGTCTATGTGCTTGATAAAAAAATGAAAAATGGAATTGCGATCAAGGGTTTACTATTCGAAGAAATATCTATGAAGATCAATGAACATGACTCTTTTATGTAGAATAATGTTCACCAATAAGAAAGAGAAGATGTTAGAATAAAGAAGGATTGTGAAGAGATTATAATTATGATTAAATATTGTAAGATCATCTCCAATATTAAATGTATTAAATTGGATTCTGAGTTTAAAAATAATAATAAGACATGTATTGAGACTTCACAAAATAAAGAATTTATTATTGTCACTACTCAATGCTCGTTTGAGGATTCAATGAACGCAATACCTCCAAAATGTGATAAAAATATCATGAAATCATTATATACTCAACATCATGTATCCGGGAAGAAACATGAACCATCGATACCATCTTATACCAATTTCTCTAAATATAGTTCCACATGTAGTCTACATTGGAAGACAGATTCCAAACGAGTATGGATGAATAATGGTGAGGATATTTTTATTACCATGACTATGGTGGATAGGTAGAATAATGTGTAAGATGGTTACCCATATAAATCACAACATTTATTAATGAAAATCAATAATCTTCATAGAAAAGATATAAAAAACAATATTTAACAGGTCAATGTTGGTACTACAATAGATTTGGGAATTATGCATTAAATGTTTTGTATAATCCTAAAAATATAAAGGCACCAAGGATGCCTATCTCAAGGGGGATCAATCCAAAGAAGAAGTAGAGACATTAACAGGACTAGAAGCATCTATATAAATAAAAAATATTTGTAATTCTTTAAAAAATCCAAGATGTATTCAATGGGAGTGGTCAAAAGGTTGGTGCATTATTATCAGATCATTTATCCAAAGTAGATAAGAAAAAAAGAACACAAAATAGCTAAAAAAGAATAAGTATACATGGTATGTTATTAGAAGAATGTGGTAAAAATAAATTCTCTAAATAATATTCCAAAAATCAAAAATGATAACACATTGGATTCTAAATCAACGAATATTAAGAGAAGAGAATCCAATAGAACATATAAAAGGGGTGAAACTCAGAAGAAGACTTATGTAAAATACAAACCTACTGCCCAAGTCCCTAATGAAATATTGGTTATCTAGAGAAAATATTTGGAATGGTTGAGAAAAATTAAAAATTAAAAATCTAAGTCTAGTGGAAAAAGGAAATGAACAGATTCCATATGAAGAAAAATATGATATGTGTGTGAGGTGCTGTTAGAAATTTTGATTCATGTATTCCCGCTAAAGTATAAATCTTTAATAATACAAATGTTTCACAAGAAGATATTACTGATTTAAAATATCTTGAGAATAAAAGGTTTACACACAAACAACTATAATAAGTAATGACATCAACATGAACATAGTCAGAATTGAAGATCAAATGTGAATATGTGAGGAGTGAAGAAAATAGAGAATTTTGGTTATGAAAACCATCTCAACCTTACTATTCATACTGATGAAGCAAGGGGGGTTCTCCTTTTTCCCTTAAATGGTTGTGTACTATATCTGTTATGATAATGTGTGGTATTATAGGTGAAGCAAGATCTTAGGGTGGAACCTGAGAAATAATAAATTGAACTGTTACCTTGAGAGAGATAAATATGAAAAAGCTAACATAATTATTATTTTGTTACATAAAATTTATTTATTATATAAATTTCATGAAGATCATATCATTTGAAAGGGTATTTAATTTCCAAATAAACTTTTTTATTCTAAATAAAAACCATTTTACAAAGGGGGTAACTGAATTAATTAGTGGCATAAGAATATTGGAAGCACCCCAAGTCCACTAATTCTGCCTATATAACATCAATGTTTTTTATCTATTTTTTAAAGTGGGTGAAATAGTTTCAGGTTTATTATTATTAAAATAATTTCATATCACGTTCACTATTATCTACATAGAATGCATGTTGAATGACCCTTGAAGATTAGTACATGAGTTCACATCTCATAATGTATCATGATCAGTTGGTAATGGATAACTTTATTTTCTAAATAAAATCATCTTCTTTTCGACACAAAAAACATCTCAAGTAGACTTAGAGTGAAATTAAAAATGACACATTTCTCAAGAATGGATCGATAATTTTTCCACATGAACATTTTATTTCTTATAAATAAGGGGGAGATATAGTGAAATCATGTTTTGAAGGAAATGTTAAATAGGAGATATAAGATTAAAATCTTGATCTTGACACATTCAGTCGGGAGAATATTGATGTATTGAAAAAAAAATAAAATGGGGGGATTGTTAGGACCACATTTATGTGTGGGTTTTATTTCTTGTGAATAGTTTTTCTGCATAGGTCAAAATGAAGAATTAGATACCATGTTAATGAAGGTTGGGTGACATAATGATTCATGGATAATTGTTATGGGTTTATAGAATTGGATTCTAGGATTGTAAAATTATCCATGTTGTTTAAATAATATTGTTACAATGGTCCAATGTTTAAATTACATGTATCAAGTTGATAAATTTTTTACAACAGTGATGTATCATCCATGTGAGGATAATTGAAGTGTTTTTTGGAATTTATATTCCAAAAAATAAGAAGAAGAATATGTTTGAATGGTAGTAGAAGATGAAGAGAGGAAGTGGGCATAGAAGGGGTTTGAGTTATAAGAATAAAAGTGGGCATTAACATATATAGAATTACAAACGTGTTTTTTTAACAAAGTATTTTTATGTGGATTACATAAAATATTTTCCAGATCACTAAGCCAACCAAGTAGCCTCATTATTAGGAACATGATGGACACATGTTCGATCATACATTAGGTAGGACAGCTAGGCCATCCCGCAAGTGATAGGGTCATTTGTAGGCCCGTAGGACTGCATGAGGCATGTCCCGTGCATAGCTTAAGCCAAAGGCCCACAGAGAGGGTGGGAGCACATCATTCCCAATGATATTGGTGCAGGGATTTACCGAGGAGAGGGAGAGAGTAATCTGAGTTGATTTAAAGGGAGATTTACTTCTAAATTGGTGGGATTTCACGTCTATATTTCAATGTGGGGTGAAAATTTTAATGATCGGAGTGACCTAAGTCAGCCATCTAATCTCATGTGAAATTGATGCCGCTAATCTAATCCAGCATCCTTCCATTTAATCTTCTCCATTCATCACATCCAAACCTCACATGTTTGAAATGATGTTTTTTATGCTCCAGTGACATCTATATAAGCCATCATTGTCATCTTCCTCTCAGCACTACACAATTCCACCACTGTCTCTTTCCAGAGAAGAAGATCTTTCATAATTTCTGATTTATGCCCATTGAAGGAGGGTTGTTAGATCAAACAGATAACATGTTTGCAATCTATATTTTGTATACAAGTGGATATCTCAAAAATGAATTATTAGATGAAGGAAAACAATGTTCTTAAGGTTGTATGAATCTAAAAATGAATTTGAATTAGGATTTCTGGCAATCGTGATCACATGCACGTGATTTGGAGCTTGAATGGAATAAAAATACACCATGATAAGATGCATATATTTATGTGGGTTTGAAATATCATTAACAAGTAAGATAATGGTTATTCAGGGAGTGGATCTCGGCTGATTTGAAGAAGATATTTCAATGGAATTTCTTATGAGGATTGAACAAGGAAAAAGGAAGTGATCCTTACGTATAAAATAAGAAACCTCATACTGTAAAATGGTGTTTCCTCCCACAACGCGAGAGCTCCGGTTTTGAGAAATAGTGCCTCACCAATATTCTAGTTCATGAATGGAATGTAAGATCAATGAACTATTCAAGGGTTATGAAAATGAATTGAGAACCATTTTGGGTTCATGAAGATGAATTATTAACCATTCTGGTTCTGTGAAGTGATGGTCCTGCAAACCGCTCCTGTTTGGTGAAGAGGAGTTCTGCATACCACTCGGATTCATGAATGAAAACTATGTGCCACTCGGGTTTGACAAGGGTAATTGTGTAACACTTAGTTTCATGAAAAAGATACGTGTACCCCTCATGTTCACAAAGGAAACCTGAGTACAACTTGGTTTTGTGAAGGTGAATTAGAAACCACTCGGTTTCGTAAAGAACTGCATATCTGGTGGATGGGAGATTAATGAACCCCTAGTGTGAGGAAAAACTATGGCACCCATAACCTAAAAGAAGGTGAACTATTTCCTACACATGGATACGTGATTTTATAAAATGGAATAAGATAAGGCATGGGGACAAGTGAACATGTAAATCTCTCCCATTTGTGTTCACACACAGAAGATAAAATATTATTAATTTATTGTGCATGATTTCACCAAGGTGAAGAAGAAGTGAATGTGGAAAAATTGGAGTACCTACATGTATATGTACTCAAGTGTGATATTAAAAGAAAATAAATATAGTTTATGTGTGATATAGTGAAGAAATAATGTTTAAAAGTTAAAAAATATTTGCATTCTTACATGCATACATACAAGTTATAAGGGGAAGTATTTTTCTTCACAAAAGTGATTTTCAAAATGTAGTATTGATCATCAGGTTTATGTGGGTGGGGTTTTCAAGTGAATCAATTCATGAAAAAAATTAAAGAAGAGTCTCATGCTGAGAAAATACAAATACTTCCATGCCAATATGTTGAAGAGACCATCATGATGATAAACTAAGTAAGACTTATCAAAATGAATTCAGCTGGGGGTAGTTGATGGAAGTGATATTAGGGATGCAATGAGCTATCTATGAAATTTTGCAAAGTAATTTTGCATGGAATAGAGTGACTAAGTCTAAACATATGTAATATGAAACTAGTGATTTATAATATTCTCCTTCCACTAAGAAATGGATATTCTTAGTGTTTTTAGGGAATAATAATTGACTACATATGACACAAACGACATTCCTATTATAGTGGTTCCTTATAAATGAAATCATGAACCTAATGATTGGCTCTCTACACTCAAGAGGGGGAGTGAAAATAATTTGGTTTCTTTGAACTGAGAATAGACTCATTGATATTAATATCCATCATAGAAATATACAATCCATGGATTGAGATCCTTTGACATAATCATTTTATTGACTACAAAAAAATATCCTCTATTAAATGTGAATTTTGTTGATTATAGAACCGATTCTTTATATTTTTCATCCAATTTTTTCATGAATTAAATTTTAAAAGAAACGCCAATTAATTTAACCTTCTAAGTATAGTAGTGAACACTCTATTTATTAGAGAAAATCTGAGTTCTTTTCCACCCTTTTATTTTTCATATACTATGTAGGCTGAAAGACTTATCTTCAATATATCTATCTAATAAAGAACACAACCTATATCTTATCATGAACCTATTGACCTACTTTGTGGATTCTTATTTATCCCATGAAAACAAATATGAACAACACCATCTTCATTTCATCTATATTATTGTTTTTTTACTTCTCTCCCCTTTTTCTGTTTTAGTGAATGTGATATAAATATTTTCATCCTAATATTATTTTAATCAAAAATTGTATTATCAGGACAATCAAAGAGATTAGTATCCTTCTTATTGAAACCAAAACAATATCTGTTGAAATATTATGTCAAACCTCTCCAACAAAACCTTATTTTGTGACCTGCAATAATATATACCATAATAAATATTTGTATTGTCATTTACATCTTCCCACATTATTCTCCTACACTTTCAATCATAATAGAGAATTAATGAAATAATTTGAATAACCAATATTGTTAGTAATTCCAAACCCATAAATCTCAGCCGTCATTATCTACCACTAGATACAAAATATTAATCCATATCGTGTTCATGATTAAAATTTATCAGGAGTCAACATTAACTAATAGCATAAAAATTCATATTATCACCCAAATTCTCCTATAATACCCACACAAAGTACCAATATGATAATATATAGTAACTTATTTTTATTTAACATTATTCAATATGAATCCATAATCATTATTGTTTCTCTTGTAAATATAGACATGGATCCTAGTTCATTTATAGCACAAAAATCACTGTCAATTTATGGTAATTTATTAATTTTTATTTCATAATTTATGTAAAATTAATATTCTTGAATTTATTTCCATATTAATATTAATTTATGTTCATTTAATAGTAATTCATTAGTGGATTCTCTCTTTCACTCATGATATCCGCTGCTCCAAAAAAATTAATTATTCTTCTTTCATGATGAATGCTTCAAATTTATGGGCCCATAAACATCTTAAATTTACAATGTATGTCCTTATATAAAATCTATATTATTTTCTAAATCCTTATGATCATGCATTTATCTTTTCTCTTCTCCTTCCAAGTCATACACTGGTGAATAATGGCACTGATTAAGTCATGCATTTATCATATATTATGATCTTAATGTATTAAGCTCATGAAGAATAACACTCATACTCAAATACTACAACAAATTCTACTTTTTCATTGAGTCATCTTAAATTTTATGTTGTTTAATCAAAATTATATTTCTAACTAAAACCTTTCTCAAAAAATAATATCAATTTTATGTTTTAATCAATGAATATCAACATAAGAGTATCATTTGATTTTTGATCCCAAATTACATAGATGATCTCTATGAAAACATGAAACGCTTGGTAGAACCTTCTACTATATGAATATAACTCACTCTATGTTTACTCATTCATGTTACTTGATCAAATACTAGAATATTCAAACCTGTCATGTGGAAAATGTTTTATCATGATTAGGGAAGATTTATCCTCTATGATGGTCACGTTGACTGTTCATGATAATATGCATGGAAAGTCTATCCCTATAAAAGATATATGTTTCTCACATAGAATCACTAAAAAATATAGGATATATATTATTTAACTATATTAAAAAAAGGTTTGTGACCTTCATTCCACATAGAAGATCCTCATTTTCATAGAGGCTCATTTCCATGAAATATATATTCCAAGGAATATACATTATAAATAATCTCATATCATAGAATATCTATTCCATAGTATCTCTATTCCACATAAGATTCATTATATGGAATATAATCTCTATGGAAGCATATTCAATGTGATAATATTATCCTACCACCATCCAAATCATATATGAATTTCTGACAATTATCCACAATTTCTTTTTTGCTTCTCCAATTAATCTTTGTTAAAATATCTACAATCATTTAAGATGCTACAAAAAACTCAAACCCAATATTCCAGGATTTTTTTCATAGTTCATCACTAAATATAAAGTCACAATAATCATGGGATCTTTTTTTAATTATGTGTTAGACCCTCATATTCTAGGATACTTCTTCTTCATTAATATATTGATAAAACATTGAAATTATTTATTAAAAACAAATAAAAGTCACCCAAATATGGCTGAAAAGTATCCACCTTTCTATTTCATTGAAAACCCTTATAAATTCTTTAAATATATATGTTGTATTCATTCCAAATCTCCCCCATTATCATCAAATAGTAATTTCACTTACTCACCCCATAATTTAAAATAAATTCAAAGTTCTTGGAAAAAATATACCAATTTATTCTTCAATAATGATCCAACAATAATTTGACAGTAAATCTATGTGATCCATCCTCTATAAAGAAAATTAGGGAATTTATTTAAATAATAATTATTTCCCTTTTTAAATGAGCTTTATAACTAGTGGAATGAGTTCAAATTTACATTCATGAAATTTTACCGACTATTTTCTGAGATGAGCCTTATTGTGGTTCATATTTTTTATGTAATAAATAAACCTAAAAATCCTACACTCACATTAAAAATACGAGAACAAATTTAAAGGAAAAAATGTAATAGGGATGTTATAGGAATAATTATTGAATCTCCTTATAAAAAATTATTCAATTCCTTTGATTTTGAATCAAAATATTCCCATTTGTGTAATGATTTATAAATTTTAGTTACAATGGATGAGTGATAAATGAATCATACCTCTTCATTTACATGATATTAAAACACTATTTATAGTAATCATATTTTCATGGAATAATAATTCTAATAGCTTCTTCTTCCTCCTAAACTAGTTTACATTTATGTTGACATGCATAATAAACATCATAATGGTAGATCTATTAAAAATATAATTCATATAATTTTTTATGTAGAGTATATAATAAAAATGATAATCATCTTATGGTGGTCCTGAATTTTCGATTTACATATATTCACCAATAATGATCTTATTTAACCCATATTCTTTGTAATATCAATATTTGAGATAAAAAATATACAAATTTTTTTTACATTATACTCTAGTATTGACAGAACACTCATCAAATTCATCAATGATAATCCTTCCATCAGATTTTCTAGGATACCAAATGAGATATCAATATTATACAGTGACATCCTAATCATAGTGAACTGAAATTGAAAACCATCACTCCGACTATGGTTCTCCCCTAAAGATCAAACATCATAATTAATTTCATGTATTGTAATCAAAAATAAAATAAACAGTGATTAAGGTAAGAAAGTTTATCTTTCTATGCCTCAATGTTAAAAACAATGTTAATATGTGTTTATCATACATGTCACTCTCTTTTCTCTACTCTACATAATTCCACATCCAAACATTAATTTTGATTTATCTTGGGTCAATATGGATAAATTTATTTATAACTCATTTTTATGCATATCATGTCATCTAAACAGTATTTATATTGAGTTCTTTCCTATTTCATCATAAATATCCTTCTTATTCTATAAGAATAGTTAAACAACCATGACAACTATGTTCATCTTTATTTCATCTATCACAAACATATTATCCAAATAATATTTCTCATTTATTGGTCACCCCTCATGAAAATTTTCATATTCACATGGAATATATTCCATTAGATTGGAACTGTCATTTTATTATGCCTCTTACATATTCTCTTATCTTTTGAAATTTTTTTCTTCTATGACTGACATAGCATAGGGAAAATTGGATGAATGTATGGGTTTTCCACATGGAATTTTATGGGTTAATTCACCTCCACTTAACATTTAGATGTTGTACACCTCATAGAAATCATAAACATGTTTTGAATCTGATTTTATTTTTGTTTTTTGTCCAAGGATCTATCACATGTCCTTATTGTTATCTTCATGGTTGATTTATTATAATTAAAATTTTTATTATTTCTTCCCAAGGATGATTCTTTTTTCTTGAATAACATATATGTTCTTCTTTTCTCATATAATTTTGATTCAAGCGTATAATAGTATGAACTGTTCATGTGAGAAGGGTTATTTTATATATCATATATTTTTTCAATCATTAAAAATATTGTTTTATGCATATAGAATTTTCTTAATAAATGGATATTAATTTTATTCAAGATTTATCCCCATTTGAATGGACTTCCTTTTTGATAATTTATATAAAGGATTGTACCAACAATTAGTTTCACTACACCCAAATCAATTATAGCACTAACAGTAACCAATTGACATTGCTCTTTTTTCATATACCAGTTACTATAAATATCTAAAAACAAGTTATTTTTTTGTTTTATATTGCACTCATATGGTTATTAATTGGGAATCAACATCCATTATATCTATTGAATCATTCCTATACATAGTTATGAGATTCTCACTAATTTTTTTCATCCATAGTTATAATGATTTTTATTTTAACAATTGGATTCACATAAATATATATTTACATAATTTATTATAGATACATATAGATAGTACATTTTCTTTCACTGATTCCTGAAATAGACCATCAAATGATTTGTTGATCCTCCTGGAATAATATAGGGGTTATTTATCTATTTAATCCTTCAAGAAACATAATGTTGCAATATCACTTTTTTAATCAGATTATTGTGTGAACTAATATTTTATTTTTTACAACATTTATGCATTTATGCTTAATATTTTGGAAAAGAATATTATGAATGTATTTTTATTCTCTAACTTCCTCTATTATTTCATCACGTTCTATATTAATCCCATCAATATCATCAAATTTAAATTTTAATCATTCTTGAAATATTTTTTTAGGAACACTTACTCTTTTATCCATGATGTCCATTATAGTGTACCTTTTATAAGGATATTTTTCAATAGAATGATTCTATTTCAAAAAATTTGAGTTATTCCCATATTTCGCATGGATCACATTGAGCCACCCATAATAAATCTTATAGATCATTTTTCAATGTATAAAAGTTTTGGATTCATTGTATTTAAGTAGCTTGGATATAATTTCATATGATATAAGATTATCCTTTAGATATTTCTCTAATTATTTTCATTTATCCTCAAGCTGAGTGATATCATCTTGCATTACTACAATTCTCTCATAGATAATAAAAACTAATTCATTTGGAAAAAAATAAATCATATCATTTATGAATTAAATAAAAAATCAAATTACTTTTATCACTCCCACTGATGGTTAGATATTCATCAAGTTAAATTTTTCATGAATAGGAAAATGCCTCCTAATAACATGAATCTTTTAAACCAATTGAGATTAAAATAAATTACATGACTTGTTGTTATTATTAAGAACCTATTATTATTCTTCAAATCTAAATCTTCCATTTATATAATCATGTCTTGGAGATACTATCATTTATTCATCTTGTATTAATAGGATATTCTTCATTAACATTATTTTCAATTTCATTTCTTTTTTCATCATTGTATTATTAAAAATAAAATTCTACTCAGAAGTAGGTAAATCTTTTTCAAAACATCATATCATTTTGAATTCAAGAATGATACATAAAATCATAAAAAAGGGAAAAATTTATCATATAATTGAATCAAAAAAGTTTCTAATATCACTTATATACCAATTATTAGAACAACATAAGGATATTCTCATCACTAAGAGATGTGTAAATAAATTTTGAGTATTTTTATTCCAATTAAATAATTTATTAGCATTAACTATTTAACTGGTAAAGATCTTGATTCTCTCATTCGCTTACATTTTCTTTGTTCCTTAGTACACACATACAAAGTGGAATGGTATTTTAATAGGTCCACATTTCAATAAGGAATAACAGTAATTTTTCTAACCATGAAATAATCCTTGATCACACAATTAAATATAATGAGATATATATTACATAGTTTAAGAGATAAAATAATATTAAACCTAATGTGTGGTACCACACACTCAATAGGGGATAAAAATATTTGTGTCCCTGAACTAGTGACAGCAAAATAAAATTCATGTTCCGTGAAATATATTTATATATCCATTATAAAATATCGTTAAATTCTTCATGTTCATCAAAACATTAAGAATTCCTTCATTTATATGTAACTTATATTGAATTTTATAGTAATGCTTTATAATTTTCCTAATTCTTATTCAACTATTTCTTGAACAACAATATGAAATCACCTCAACTTCTTCATCTCTTTTATGCATAGTATTTTACAAAATCGTCACAGAAATATCATAGAGTTATACTATTTATTTTTGTTCTTATTATATTTGACTTTCTATAATACCTTTCTTCAATCTATGTAACCTAAAATTCATAGAACCAGCTTATTCCTATAAACCTAATGTCTAAATTTTTTCTATTTTCTTTTCCTGAGCATAAATTTTTTAAAACACCTTCTTATATTCTTATATGTTCTTGTTATACTCCTCTCCAATTAATTTCTTCGGTTCATGTCATATTAATTGATTATTAATTATAGTATAAATGTATAGATTTTTTTATTATGATATCCAAATATTATGGCCTCCATTTTCATGACTACAAAATATTTCTTAATGAATTATTGTGTTGAAACAATATATCAACATGTTCATTTTCACCATAAATAATATATATCACTATAAATAGATATAGAATATGTTCTTATTCCCATATTCATTTCTTAAATAATCATTCAAATATCATGTGAAGGAAATATTTTTATTAACCAGGAATATATGTAATTCAAAACATTTGAATGTTATCCATAATTTTCAAACACTATATTCCCAATCCTCATCTATATTATATTATCCTCTAAAATCCCTAAGGAAAAGGATTTAAACACTCCAATTATAATATATATAATAATATAACACATCCTATAATAACTAAACATAATAATTATATATATATATATTAACTTGTGTGGATTAATAATTATTCAAAATCAATCATTCCTCATGCACGCTTCTCTAATAAATATAGTCACATATACCTCTTCATTTGTGGCACAAATCATTCACTCTATACTTTCTAACTTCATATTTTCTCTTATTCATCTCTCTATGATTAATATGCATGTATTACAGGTCATTGAAAATTATTATTTATTATTTTTATGATATACTTTTCATATTTAGTTTACAATATACATCTTCAAATCCCTATGACTTTTCATCATAAAAATAAATGATATGATTTGTGAAATTCCTACACATAATTAAAATTCTTATCCAAATCCTTATATTAATTAATTTAATATTTATCTACTCTTGTAAAGTTATACACTCATAATGTCTTATTTTTATAAAGCCTTACACATATAAATTAATATAATTGTTAATTATTACACTGATAAAGACATACAATCATATTCAGGTACAACAATCAATTGATCTTCTGTATAGCATAATCTTATAATAGATATTTTCACATGATAACCATTTTTATTCAACAATAGTGATTAAATAAAAATTTCCTTATGATGATTTAATCACGAATTATTATCAGGAGGTATTAAAAAAATTCATTCCCCAATTCTCTAGTCAATCTACCAGAAACATTCTGTGGTAAAATTATGGTAGATACTCCAACTATAAAACTCTTTGTTCATATTATTGACACACAAAAGGTTTTTGATTGAATAAAAAGGAATCATGAATCTCATTCGAATTATTTCCACTCAATACTCTATGACTTTTTCTATCATAAGGCCAAAATAGAAAGTTCGTTCTCACTAACATGCAAGATATATCATCATAAATGATTCTGGATTCTATCAATAATGCCCTAAAACTCATGGAAGATCCATGATTTTACATTTTCCATGGATGGTCTATGATCTTTATTCCTCAAAGATATTTTCATCCACATGTAATATCAGTTTTATATATACTCCATTCATTTAAATATATAATCCATGGTATCTTTTCGTTATGAATTATCTATTCTATATAATCTCCTATTTTAATAATCTCAACTACAAAATGGATTATTACATTAATGAATGTTTATTATCCCTCATCATAATCTATACTAAAACTACTCAAATGTTTCACCATTGAATTTCCTATATCAAAATATTCTGTATTAATATCTCCCTATGATATTATAGGATATTAAAAATGACTCTAAAACAATCATCCAATATGTGTTTCATATATCATCAATTAATAACTAGACATACAAATAATGGAAACATTTTCTTCAAAAATCATGGATTCCTCATCACATATGAAAATAATTAATCATGAAAAAATTAATATTCTATGTAACTTATTCCCTGAAAAAAATAACAAACAAAAAGTGGGATCAACAGAAATGATGTTTCAAGATTAACTGTTTAAAGATGAGAAAATGTGAGTTTTCTTTTATTGTTTCGCATGTATCAAAACATCAAAAAATAATTTTTATAAAATATGAATGAAATTGGTGATAATATGTTCAATGATAATTTAGAGAATAAAAATTATGATATTATATTATGATAATTAATTATGATTTAAATGATAGGCTTCCACATTAATTAAATCCATTAATTAAGATAAATCTGATGATTCAAATACTGAACATCATTATTGTAAGAAAACGAAAATGAATAATTTTTCAATTTCAAATGGTTAAGAAGAAAATATTTGAAATATTTGAGTAATTTATATAGTTAGTAATAATTTATAAGAAATAAATTAATCTGGAAACTAGTTATAGATTTATTTTACTCTGTAATAAACTTTTAGACGGTTGGATCTTGTCAAAAATGTTCGAAATATCAAAGTGATATGTGAATTAATAATATCTAGGAAATGATTTTACTGGGGTGTTATGAAAATATTTACTCATTAAGGAAAATTTTTGATTTTCAAAATATTCTACTCTAAAACAAAGATCTGGAAATTACACTAGAACATTTTATGAAATATTTTCCTACAATAGGGGGGAAATTTATTTGTTGATTTTGATGGAAAGATGAGTAAAAAATTGTGAGTATATAATCGTGTAAAATAAAAATAAGGATGATATAATGGACAAAAAATAGAAATATAGATGAATTAGAAGAAGAAGAAGAATAAGAAGAAGAAGAAGAAATGTATTTATATAAATATGCATTATAAATATGTTGGGTGTTAAAATATTTTTCTATATCAGGGGAACTCACACATGTGAAAAAGTTGAGAAAATTTTAATAGGGGATTCTGGGAACTAAAATAATGTGATATATTCAATATTATAAATTAAATAAAAAATATTAGTGTATTATATATAAAAAATAAAATATATAGATATAATATTCTTCAAGGATTAATGCCCAAGAGCTAATGCTAAGTGAGAACGAGGAACTCCCAAAAGTGTAGAATAAGAAGTTGATTACAACACTATTCTATGTATATTTATAATCTATAAATATATTATAAAGGATGATTAGTATCATGTTACATATATTGTATAAAAGACATTAAAAATAACATTGAATTGAATTCTTGAAAAAAAATTATTCATGATTCATATACTTGGTGTTGAGACTTTTAGTGAGTGAGGAGCTTCTTGATTCTAGAATATCACAATAGATCATTTGTGTTGAGAAATATAGGTTTCAAGATCTATTAAAGAACTATGAACCCTATCTAAGATATGGAATAATTTTTCTTATTATGTTCTAGAAAATAATGTTCATTTCAATGACTCTATATAATAATAAGTAGATTAGTCCTATTGATGCATAATCATCCTGAAAACAATTTTCAATCTACATTACTACTAGACAGAATGAAAAAAATTATATACATGGTATTAATATGTGGAACCTATATTATATAATTTATGAAATGACATCATGGTTTAAATCTATGGATTCAATTTAAAGTTATGTTTTTGATGTCTTATTAGAAGCAGGTATGTTTTTTAGAAGAGAGTTTTTTTATGGGTGGGAAGAACCAAACCATTGAAGTTTGATAATGATTTAATAGGAGAATCCATGATTAGGATTAATAAGAAATCAAGGTAATGAGTAGGTCTTACAACCAATCCATGTAAAAACATTTTTTTCTTGATGATTTATTTACTTCATTATAAGGGTGGATCGATGAGAACAAATTTGATATGATCTTTATTATAATCAAGCTATGAGTATTATATTAATGGAATAATTATAATAACCAAAAAAACTGAATTTCACCTCCCTTAATTAGCTCAATGATTATTTTTAACTTAAACTGGTATAAAAACCATCATTTCTTCTAAAAAGTTTTAAATTTAGTAAATAATAGAGATATTTGTAGGAATTTATTAGATCAACAATCAAATATCATTTCATTCTGAACCTAAACTGGTATCTTTAAAAATTTAATTTAATAATATGTTCAAAAAATATATAAGTAAATTCAATAGACATATGACGAAGAGATATGATCAATTACTAAAATATGCCGATCAATGATATATATTATCATCTAAAGAATCTCTTTAAAATGACAATTCTGATTATTCTTGTATACGATATAGAGTTGTGGAGAGGATTATGTAATAAAACTAGTTAAATACTTCATATATCATATTAAATTTCATTTTATGACAGTTCATTTTGAATTTTTTACTTTTATACATGATATTGTTAAATAATTGTTTTATGAAAAATCATATCAAGAAAAATAAGTTGATTCTAGGGAACAATATCTCAAAACTCATCAAAACCATGTTTATAAAATTTATAGTTCTAATAATTAAATTTATTTTATAGATAGAAAATGGATAAAAAACACACTTGATAACAAATTGAGTAATACTATTGATACATAAGTATTCCCTATATTAGGGATGCCTCAGATATTCACTATGAATATCAAGGATTCTTAGCTAGATCTGAAATCTAGAATGGTGAAAGGTATTTATAGTAAAATAAAATATATTGGAGTGATTCATGAAGAAATAAACTTTTTTATATAATATGGATTGGGAATACATACTTAAAATAGTTCAATTTTTGAAAAATTCTATAAACATGAAGATATTATAACTTAGTGAATAATTAAATGACGTTAAATTCATATCTGTAGTACTTCCCTAATGATCTAAGAAGAGAATTATTTTCACTCAAGATTGAGTGATGTATTTTACCTCCAAATATACTTATAAAGGTTGTAAATAGAACGTAAAATATGGTGAGGATGACTCTACATGATTATCATGTGAAGACTATCGCCTACACATAAAATAATTTATTTTTTCTAAATCATCAATGAAAAATGATTATATATAAAAAATAAAAATAGCAAAAATGTTGGTTTCTATTAAATTAATAAAAACTAAACCACATATTCAAGGTTTTATAGATTAATATCCAATAAAATAAACTCCAACATAAGATCTCTAATTGTGAATTTCATCCCAAAGGAAAAAAGTCCCAGAATATAAAGAATATTTATAGCCTGCAAGAAAATAGAAATGAATATTATTGGTATGACATTATTTTTATTATTGGAAAATTGGATTTTTTTCCATTGATTTTGGGAATAATATTTAAACACATAAAAGTGTTATAATACTATAATAACTATGGAATTTAATGCTGATAAGGATCCAACAAAATAAGATAATACTTTATAGAATTGGATAAATCTATCAAATTTAAATAGATTTTTTTGTTCGTAAATTTTTTGTAATTGTACAATATGTTTGGTCAAACATATAATAAATTTTTTTTATGTTAGAAATCACCAAAAATATTATACTAAAATGAAGTGGTATTAATGTCCTCATAAAAATGACCTAAAAGGATGCTTTTTAGGAAAGAAGTCAATAATGATTATGAAAATACTTATTTAAAGTTAAAAGTGATAATAGTTTAGAAATATATCATGTTTGAGGATAGAATATTTTTATATTGTGATTAGAATGGCCACAATACTGACCATTTAAAAATACCGATGAATATTCATTATAAATAGAGTTCCCTTGAACCAATAATGGATTCAATCACAGAACAAATAAACAAGATTTGAACTGTGGAAGACATAACAATATTTGTATAGAGACGTTTACTATGAATGGAAGCTAATTGGTTATCGAAGTAGTACGAAGATAGTGAAATGTAGTTGGACACACTCATAAATTGGGTCTGATTGTATATCCTAGTTAGATGGAGTTATAAAAGAATAATGGGAATGTATCAATGGTTTCATGTTAAATCCTTTGTAAAAAATGAATAATTCAACAACCATGAGGATGAATGAGAAGGTTACTTGAGAGTATTTGATCGTATATCCAAATCATTTATAAAATGTTAAGAAAAAGGATAAATATAAAAATTAAAATATTTCCTTATTTTACCAATTAAAGAAGATATTTATAACAAAGAATAAAGTAAAAATAGAACATAAAAATACATATATTTATTAGAATTAGACATGGAAAATCTAGGAATAATGGGGAATGAAGAATTTTCAAAGCAGTAGAGATTCAATTAAAAAATTGGTTTTCATAAAAAAGAAGTTTCATCCCAAATGAAATAATTATGGTGATTTTGGAATTCAACCATATTTCCATCCTTATTGGATGTGAATCTTGTGAAATGTAAATGAGGATAAATGGTCTTGGAGATTATCCAATTATAGGGAGATAACAAAATAGTTAAAAACAGTAGAATATATTTATCAATTGCTAAATTATGAATCTAAAAAACCTATAAAACATTTGATGTTTTTGTTATGATACCCACTCAACTAATTTTTTTATGGTTTGTTTTTTCTATAATCATTAAATGGGAGTGACTAGAAAAATGATGATCGATATCTATGGCACAATAGTTTTTTTGATTTTTTTTAGATTTATTTTGGTCTAATTTCATTATGTATAGTTTTTCTTATATCCCCAAAGAAGTATATTCACAGTTGGTTACACATTGTTTATTTTATATGTATATTATTTAATCATTGATAATATCAACCCAGTTTTATATACCGATCATTCCAACATTGACATATATATTTCTTAATAAATTATCATTACTAAGTGAGTTATTTCACATGCTTTATCTCATTTATTTTAATAAAACTCTCATGAATAGTGGGAATGGGGAATGTTGAATATCAAATAGGATAAGATGTGTTTTTGAAATAAATAACAGAATAATAATTCCCAGACTTGGAAGACATATTAAAGGTCGATTATAACCTTTCTGCATTTCATTTATTGTCAATTAGGGTGAGAAGAGTGACATAGAAATTGGAGTAAATTTTGTAATGAAAACAAATTAAGAAGAGATTTTGAAGCACACAAATGTATTTAGAAGCCAATTCTTTTATATATTTCAATATATGTTGTGAAAAAAATATAAAGTCAATTTTCATTAAATACGAGGGTGGTGTAAGATTTCACCCAACCAAAGAAAGACCTGAAGGGCACCCATGTCTAATGATAAAGAAGATTATATTTGGTTTCCATGGTGAATATATTGAAATGTAATTAAGATGAGACTACTTCTATTGGATATGTAATAAGAGGTTATTATATTAATTTTTTTGGAATTTTTATTCTTAATTAGAACACACCGACATGAAATGAATGTTTCTTTGGTTATACAATCTATATAAATGATCCATGTGTTTGAAAGTGTCATATACAACATTTCTGAAATTGAAGAGATAGTTATTGTTTATAAATCCCATGAATGATGAAATTAATAGCGTTAAAGGTTATATGATTGGGTATATTAAAGATATAATGATATATATAATCCATAATAGTGTGACTCTACTAATGATTATTTATTTTAACAAATAAAAGAACTTTGATTAAGGATTTTGAAGATTAGAAAGGATTATAAATTTATTGGAATATATGTAAAACTATTGTTATAATTGAAAAATTATTATAATTTCATTTCATTTGAATATGAATTGATTAGCAAATAATGAAATAACGTAATGATTCTATAAAATTATTTTTTGGAATTCATAATATTTCTATGAACGTAAAAATCACTCAATAGTATGGATGAAAAATAATCGATCATAGAATTGGTGTATGCATCATTCCATATACTTGGGACCTATGTATAGATGACCTAGTGTTATATATAAATCATGTAAGCAAATATTATAATCTTTTAAGAATCATTTAAGATTTTTGTAACGATGAATCTAGACTTCAATAAAGATGATCAAATACAAGTATGTAATATTCTTCATTATGTAAATTTAATGTCTGAAAGAATCATCTATGTATGGATAATTTTTTTCTATATAAAAACAATATATTTATTTAACTTTTTCATATTCTATATTTTAATCCTACATAATTTTCATTATTTAATCATCATTGTAACTATATAACAACTGGTATTTAGAAAAAAAAATAATGATTTTTGATGAATTTAATATGAAATGACTATATTAAATTGATGAATAACATAAATATATTATCATTAATAGATTTATTTTCATTAATAAATATTAAATAATTATGTTTTATACAAATTAAAAAATATTTTCGAGATAATATTCATCTATGATTTTAATAATATCAATGTTCAGATAATTTTATAACAATGAATAATTATTAAAATTGGAGGATTCAGTATTTATTAAATCTAGAAATAAGAAATAATAGTTTGATCCAGATGTTGAACCTCATCGATCAAAAATAATAAGGATGATTCAAAATCGTTGGTTGATGAGAATATCATGGAGACAATTTAGTAAGATATCATGGTCAGATATTTTTTTAATAAAAACATTAATCATGAAACTAAATTCTAAAAGTTTTTACTATTCAATAAATTGTAATAATGATAGATCCAATAAAAAATGATCTAAATATCATAATTAAATTTAATTAAATAAAAATATGTTGTTGAAATTATTGGTATGTTTTGAAAATATTTATTAAATATTGGATATATAGAATCCATAAAATATACAATTCCAAAATGATTATAGAGCCGTGTAATAGAAATTCTATGAGATTTTCAAATAGTAGTGAATAGTGTTATTAATGTTATGGAAAATTGAATACGAAATGAGGATTATCAAATCCAATAAAAGAAAATTTTAAATTATCTAGTGGCCTAGATAAATTATAACGAGATAATGTGAATAATGTTTTTGATTTAAACTTATAGAGATATCCATTAAGAAGATAACAAAAAATGAGAGATTTTATAATTTCACCTTCATATGAGAATATGGTAAATTTAGTGTTAAATAATATAGAAATATTCAATATTCTAACTATGATGGAAAATTATATGACCCAATAACTATAATTGTTTATTGTCACTGTAAACTGGATATATATTTAGCTTATTCCTGAAACATGTTCAATATAACTTATAAACATTCATTATATTTTTTACACTTCTAAAAATATCATACTTTATACCATACTTCATAACCAAAGGAAATGAAGCATAACAAAGGGGTATTTCATATAATCTGTAACGGTATGCAATGGAGATTTAAACCAGAAACATAGGTGAGAATAACCTCATGTGAATAAGTATATAACATTAGAAGTTCATATCAAATCAAATAATTTTCAGAAATTGTCATTTATAGTATATGTGTTTGTAATAAAAAAATTAATAAGAGTGGGATAATTATTAATCAATTAAAATCTATGATGTAATATCATAAACATATGTATGTTGAATAGGCTTACGATTTCTACATTGTGAACATGCATAAACCATAACAGAAACACTCCTTAAATTGAGGAAATGAAATTAGGTACTTATATAAACATATATAAATAAACCCAAATCAACAAAAAATGGTCTAAACATGAAATTGTCGAGATTTACTTCAACATGATCATCCACATTAAATAATTTTAAAATCAGTCATTTTTTAAATTTCCATGAGGAAACAATTCTGGAAGGAATCACTCCAAATTGAATGTTCTAGAACATGGTAAAAATAATGATCATAAAATTAAAGAAATTACGTAAAAACTCACTTACTCCATTTTCACTCAAATAAACATGTCATTCATAAGATTTAAATAAAATATAATCAAGTAAAAAAACATTAAATTTATTTATTTCAGTATGATAATTCGACATCGACTAGCGAACCAATAATGCTTTTTTTCTCAAGAAGAAACATATTAAATAATATATTTTTATATAAGATATAACCACATTATGTTTAACTACCCATTACAACTAAAGTTTCACCACCAATAATTTTATAGATAGTTTTATCTAGTCATCCATTTTCACAGACCATGAAAAATTATGTGCATCCATATATTCCTCAATTCTAATTATTGATCTCCTATAACAATATCAAAAGTGATTACCACTTCCTATAAACCAAAAAAATCTTTAGAAGGACTGAAACACTCACAAAAATACTAAAGTAAAAAATAATTCTTTTAGAATGATTCCATATAAACCTAAAAAAATCATAATAACCTATTCTAAAACACCTCATTCTAAACACCTCATTTAGAAATGTTTATTGAAATCCCACTATATTGTTTTTAAAATCAACAAACACTAGAACTTATTATGACACTCGATTTGGTAATATTCTTCTAATCAACTAAACCACAATTAACATTTCGAAAATTCTACCAATTGAAGGATAATTTAAAGACAATTTCAGTATTATATTCAACATCTGGAAAAACTCCTTCTTATTCAACTATATGCAAGCTTCCTCAAACTTTTTCTATTCACCTACGTGCTACTGAGGATTAATATTTCTTAGGTACTTTAAAACTCAAACTCATAGTAAACATATAATCTATATTTTCTTCGCCTACATTTCATAACTCAAACTCAACATCCTAAACAATCTTTTGAATTAAATGGAACTTTTAATCAATGTGTTTAGTTCTTGAATGAAACAAATTAATACTTTACAACTAAGTTTAACCACTACGACAAAAGAAGAGATATCCTTTCTATATTATATATCGATTTTTTAGAATTACATTTCGTTACAAACACACATCCTTCCTTTATTATGTGACATCCATATACTCTGTTTTTGTTTTTTACAATGTTATCACTAGTTGTAACATAATCATATAAATCACTACAGTTACTCTAAATGAGTAAACATGTTCTTTTGTGATATTTTATTTATCTGAATCTCCATAAATTTTTTCATTAGAATCCCCAAGGAATGGATAATCATATTTGAAGAAAAAATTTTACTTCAATTCCTTTGGAAAGTTGAATAATCCACATGACAACTTCCAAATGAACCATTCATCAATTTTCTGTTAACCAACTAACCACTTCTATAGCAACCCGGCATTTTCTTACATTACTATTACATCATTTTAAAGATAAAAAACACAATAGTATTACACATGGGGGATCCATATGTTTAGTGTCTTGGGAAAACTAGGACCATACATAACAAATACAACATCAACCATAAACATTTATTTAATTTCTTCTTCTATAGCTTCTTAGTAGCACTTGTCCTCTCCTTAGTACATGTAGCCACCTGAGGATATACATCAAAATGGGTGAGCTAAAAGCCCAGTAAGAGGATAGATAAGAACAATACATCATGGGGTGAGCATAATCATAACATAGGCAAAAGATCATGAACATGAGAGGAGCATAAGTAAAAGACTTGAAATGTGGAAATGCATAAAAATAAAACATCATGTTATAGTGGTTAACTACCACACATACTTGTGAACAAATCTAGCATCATGTTCACACATCATTTCACATTTACTCATGAGATTCATCACTTTACCCAATGCATTGGAGCGTTGTATAATTCCGGGCGCACCCGTCACATTTAAACATTCATATTGCGCTATATAATTCTGGGCGCACCCATTACATCATAACATTATCATTATCATGATTTCCACATAAAACACATATCAAACATGTACACAAATAACCAATGGAAATTAATTGGTTTCATCTCTCAATAACACATACATAAGCTTTGGGTTCCCAAAAGAAATAGGGAATAACATACTTGATACAAGAACTATCAACCTTGAATGAGAGGTAAAATGTGAGATCTTGAAAGAAGAGTTCTTTTGGAAAACATTTTGATGGACATAAAAACCAGTTAAAAACATGTATATCCCAGAAAGGTAAAGGAAATGATGAACAAATGATGTTTGAGGAGTAACCATATCAAAACTGGAGTGAAAGAAGGAGAACCTCAAAGAAGAAAATTGGGTTCGAGATTTCCCCTTACCTTGTCCTTCGAATGCCTCCTTCTCTTTAATGTCCTATATAATGAAATTATATTAATTAATTAGAAATTCCAGAACCTTTTATACATTAATAGGTTTCATTATGGTATACTTATTTCATATTATGTTACTTTGGATGACTTATAGAGTTTAAAAACATTGTTCGGGGATGTTCGTTTTTATGGTTTTCTTGAGCGGTCCACTTGTATTCTTAAATTGATGTTTGGGTAGATCATGGGTAAACATCCAGAACTGATACTACATGTTATTAATGATATTACAGAAGCTTGAATTATTTTATAATTAATTATATTAGATCCAACTGGATGAATCATTAGATAAAAATTTAATGATGGTTATTTGGGTTAATTTGGGCGGTTGTTGGATCACAATGATCTTGTTTTAACATTTAACTTAGTAATAAGGCCATAGGTTATTTCCAGAACTTAAAATAGAACATAATACATATAAAATATTCTAGTTCAACCATTAAATGGTTTCATGACCAGATTGAAGGTAGAAATGGAAGAAGAGAACATTTCGTTTTTGAAGGTGATAGATTTAACACCTCATGAACAACGTTCTCTTTAATAAAATAAATAGAAGGGGGAAAGGGTGTGGGGTGATATAATATAACATTAGAATCATAATATTATATTATATATATAATAATGGATTTACAGAACAATTTGGATGAAGGT
The DNA here is from genome assembly GCA_963277665.1 of Viscum album. NCBI lineage: Eukaryota > Viridiplantae > Streptophyta > Magnoliopsida > Santalales > Viscaceae > Viscum > Viscum album. The sequence continues at coordinate 920,226,632 of OY728139.1, forward strand.
AGGTAGGGAGAGATCAAGAAAGGAACTTGAACTTGAAAGGAAATTAAAGGAGAAGAGGGAGAGAAATTACCTTTAGAATTCTCCTCTTGAGATCCTCTTTAAGGAAGATAGGCTAGGTCTTTTGATGAGACGAGAAGCTTTTGGACGTGGGGGATGAGCTAGGAAAGGTTTTTGGGCAGAGTTTAGAGAAGACTTAGAGCTTGAGAGGTGTGAGGAAAAGAGGGAGTGAAGGGTGGCTTTTATAGTGGTGGGGAGAGGGGTTTCCTTAATATAAAATTGATTAGTTTATTAATTTCACCTAAGACAAGGAATATTGAGTCTTGGATGACCAAGAAGAGTAAAAAATTCATGTGAGTTCGGGATTTGGGTGCTAATATCACTTGTGATGTCAGGAATAGTGGGTTTTAATTAAAATGTATTTATGTGGTAAATTAATGTATTCTACTCTTCACAAAAAAAGGTATCTCAGAAAAATCCCAAAAATTTACCCCAACCATTTTTTGATGTGTAGAATCCAAAAATGAAGTCTATTTTTCAAAAATAATTTTCTAAATATTGGTAATTTAATATTTACATAAAATCATAATTTACTTAAAAAAATAGTTTTTAAGATTAAAACTGATTTTATAGTTCTTTCAAAAATTATGTAGGGTCTTATAAAATTATCTAAAAAATATTCGACAATGATTTAATAATTTATGAATACATTACAGGAAAATGAATATTCTTTTAAATTAATTAATTGTAATTAATTATTTATGACTTATAAAATACCAAAAACGTTTACTAAGGTCAAATTGTCACTTTCTAAGATGTCTAAATTTTATTTTATTATTCATAGGTAATGTTACTCTTATTTACTATTCATAAGGGTCATATTACTATTCATAAGGGCAGGTTACTATTCATAAAGGTAGGTTACTATTTACCAAAAATTATTTTTTGTTTCATTAGACTCCAAAAACTATCTTGAACACAACCGTGTATGTCAGATTTTTAAAATTCCAAACATAGGGGTGTCAAAATTATGTTTAAAGGTCATTTATCACTTAGTAGTTCATTATTTTGTGTTTTTTGACATAGTTATAAGAAGGGAATTTTCTATTGAAATACTTTGGGTCGTTACATTCTTCCCCCCTTAAGAAATTTCGCCCCCGAAATTTTACATTACACAAACAGGTGTGGGTACTTCTCCTTCATTGCCTCTTCTGGTTCCCAAGTTGCTTCCTCAAATTTATGGTTCCTCCACAACACTTTGACAAGGCGGGTTGTCTTGTTGCGTAGAACCTTATCACTTCGGTCCAGAATTTTTATCAGCTGCTCCTCATAGGAGAGATCATCATCCAGCGGTACCACCTCTGAGTTTAGTACATGTGAGGGGTCTGGTATGTACTTCCTCAGTAGTGATACATGAAACACATCATAAACTTGTTCCATATATGGTGGAAGTGCCAGAAAATAGGCCACGGCTCCTATACGATCAAGGATCTCAAAGGGGCCAATGTACCTTGGTCTTAGCTTCCCTTTCTTCCCAAATTACATGACTCTCATCCATGGAGATATTCGAAGGAAGACTTTATCTCCAATGTCGAACTCCAAGTCCCTTGGACGGTTGTCAGCATAGCTCTTTTTCCAACTTTGAGCATCTTTGATGTGTTTCTGGATGACTTGAACCTTCTCTGTCATCTCTTGAACAAGATCGGGACCAAGTAGCTTTCGTTCTCCAACTTCATCCCAACAGGTTGGAGTTCTACATCGCTTCCCATAAAGAGCTTCATATAGAGCCATATGAATACTCGAGTGGAAGCTACTGTTGTATGAGAACTCAACCAATGGGAGGTGATGATCCCATCCACCTTTGAATTCTATAGAGCAGGATCTTAGCATATCTTCAAGTGTCTGAATAGTCTTTTCAGACTGGCCATCAGTTTGGGGGTGATAGGTCGTGCTGAAATTTAATTCAGTACTCAAAGCATGTTGAAGGCTCCTCCAGAACTTAGATGTGAACCTTGGATCATGGTTAGAGACAATCGAGAGTGGAACACCGTGCAATATCAATACTTCCTTCACATATATCCTTACAAGCTGTTCAAGTGATAGGTCTTCCCGAATAGAGATAAAATGGGAAGTCTTTGTGAGTCGATCAACCACAACCCATATCGCATTATTTACTCTTGAAGTTTTCGGGAGAGCCATGACAAATTCCATAGTAACATTTTCCCATTTCCACATGTGTATAGGCAATGGCTGCATCATACCTTTGGACTTTTTCCTCTCAGCTTTAACTTGCTGACATACCAAGCACCTTCATATATATTCTGCAATCTCCTTCTTCATGTTATCCCACCAGAAGTGTTCTCAGAGATTACGATACATCTTGGTACTTCTAAGATGAATAGAGAAAGTTGAGATATGTGCATTATCCAATAGCTCCTTCTTTATTCCAGGTGATTAAAGCACACAAAGTCGCGTTCCAAACCGAATCACACCATCATAGTCGATATGGAACTCTTGCAGCTTCCCTTCCTTTACTGCATTCACACTCTTTTATATCTCCACATCATCCCTTTGTGCTTCCTTAATCATCTATTGGATGGATGGTTTCGCAATCATTTGGGCAAGGTAGGATGTATCCCCTACCCTTACGATTCCCAAATCCATCCTTTGCATATCCAAGAACATAGGGTCATTCTCAATCCTCATCATGTATAGAGTAGCAGGTTCTTTCCTGCTTAGAGCATCAGATACCTTGTTCACCTTTCCAGGATGATAGTGAATAGGGAAATCATAATCCTTGATTAGCTCTAACCATCTCCTCTGACGCATGTTGAGCTCCATTTGTGTGAATATATACTTTAGGCTCTTGTGGTCGGTGTATATGTCACACTTCTCACCATAAAGGTAGTGCCGCCAGATTTTCAAGGAAAAAATCACGGCTGCCGGCTCTAGATCATGGGTCGGGTAGTTCTGCTCATGGATCTTCAACTGGCGTGAGGCGTAGGCTAGCACATTATCATTTTGCATGAGTACACAACCCAAGCCTTTCTTTGAAGCATCGTTGTATATCACAAAACTTTCTCCACTTTTCGAGAGTGTGAGTACAGGTGCAGTGATCATCCTTCTCTTTAGCTCCTTGAAGCTTCCCTCACATTCATCCGTCCAGACATACTTTACTACTTTCCTTGTTAACTTAGTTATCGGGCTTGACAATCGTGAGAATTTTCTCACAAAACATCGATAGTACCCAGCTAATCCAAGAAAACTACGGATTTCTGTGACACTAGAGGGCCTGGGCCATTCTTCAATCACCTTTGTCTTTGAAGGGTCTACAGAAATTCCCTCTCTTGTGATCACATGTCCCAAGAATGTGGCTTGATTCATCCAAAAGTCACACTTGCTGAACTTGGCGTACAATTTCTCTTTTCGTAATATCGCCAACACAAGTCTTATATGTTCTTCATGTTCCTCCTTGCTCTTGGAGTAGATGAGAATATCATCAATAAACACTACCACAAATTTGTCGAGGTAATTTCTAAAGACTCTATTCATCAAATCCATGAAGACTGCAGGGGCATTAGTAATTCCAAAGGGCATCACCAAAAACTCATAGTGCCCATACCTTGTACGGAAAGCAGTCTTCTGAATATCTTCCTTCTTCACCTTTACTTGATGATATCCAGAACGAAGATCCACCTTAGGGAAGTATTGAGCTCCTCTTAACTGATAGAACAAGTCATCAATCCTTGGGAGTGGATACTTGTTCTTTATGGTGATCTTGTTGAGTTCCCAATAATTGATACATAGCCACATGGTACCATTCTTCTTCTTCACAAAGAGTACTGGCGCACCCCAAGGTGATGCACTAGGGCGTATGAACCCTTTGTCCAGATGCTCTTGTAGCTGCTTCATTAACTCCTCCAGTTCGATAGGAGCCATCCTATAGGGGCACTTCGAGATAGGAGTAGCTCCGGGTATGAGTTCAATTGAGAACTCTACCTCACGATCCGGGGGAATTCAAGGTAACTCTTTGGGAAATACATCACTGTATTCCCTTAAAATGGGAATTTCCTCAATGTTGGAACTTTACTTCAATTCAAACATTTGGGTGAGGTATGATTCTTCATAGGGAATCAACACCCAAACCATTGAAGGATTTCTCAAAGGAGATTCATGATCTTCCTTACATTTGTAGAGGAGCATGGGATGGTTCGGAATATGAAAATATATTTCCATTTCCCGACAGTTGATATGTGCTCTATATAACGAGAGCCAATCCATTCCCATTATAGTGTCTAATTCCACCAAGGGAAGAATTAAGAGATTTTCCAGAAGAATCATCCCACATATGTCAACAGGAGAAGAGTCAAACACTTGGGTTGCAATGATTTCACCACTGGATGTTTTTACAGATATCTCTACTTCAAGGTTTCGGGTCTTTGATTCTATAGTTCTAGAAAACTTGCAAGATATAAATGAATGCATGGAACCAGAATCAGATAAGACTTTTTCCATTCTTGAGTGAATAGGAAGTGTACCTTGTACGACTTTATTATCATGTTCCACCTCCGCAGTAGTGATGGAATAAGCCTTCACATGTTCCTTTGGCTTTGGTGGTTGTTGGCGCTAATTACCCTTGAGAGCTCGAGGTTTAGTGCATTGGTTTAAATAGTGCCCTAGCTCCCTACAGTTGTAGCATTGAACCACGAGTGGTTCTCTCCTTTCATCGACTACATTATCCTTCTTTTTCATGTCTTTTCGACACTCGTGAGCTTGGTGTCCTTCCTTACCACACATAAAGCATTTCCCCGTACCATTGAGGCAGTTCCCATGGTGCATCATCCCACATTTTTTGCATGTGGGTCATTGTGTTTTCTTATCATCTTTATCACTAGATCCACCAGCTTGAAACTCCATATTTATTTTCTTATCACCATATCCATGGGACCATTCTCCAAACTCCATCTCCACTTTGAGAGCACACCGAACAACTTCTTCATAACTCCCAAAGTCTCGAATTGCAAGAGCCTTTCGAAGATGTGGTTTTAATCCACTATATAATCTATCAATTTTTCTATAATTGTTGACAACAAAACCCGAAGCATACCTTGTGATCATTGTGAAATTTTCTTCATAGGTTGTGATAGATTCTCCTTCTTTTTTCTTGAGCTCTATGAATTCCTTCTCCATCTTCGTTCGAAGAGTTCTTGGGAAGTACTTATTAAGAAACATTATCTTAAAGTCTTCCCATTCCAACTCTTCAATTTCCTCCCTTGGCTTGGTGTTCTTAATCAAAGCCCACCATTGATCGGCTTCTCCATCTAGACGATAAATGGCTAGAGTCACCTTCTCCGTCTCGGAAGAGTGAAGAACAGAAAATATCTTCTCTATAGAGTTGACCCACTGTTCTGCAACTAGTGGATCAGAAGATCCACAAAACATTGGTGGTTGTTGTCGCATAAAACATTCTATAGCTAGTTGCTCCATCTTTGGTGAAGGAGGACATTCCCCATTATTATGGCTATTATTCATAACCTGATATATTTGGGTAAGCATCGCCATGAATTTTTGAACTCCACCTCCAAAATCATTGGGGATGTCATTCGGGCAATCGTTGCATTGGCCCTCACTAGAGTTGTTGGCCTGATTTCTCCTGGTTCCCACCATTTTCTAAAATAGAAAATGTTAGAACAAAACATAAGTAAACAAGTCATGAATAACTTATTCATATAAACAATTAAACCAAAAACATAACATATGGGATCCCTAGGTAAATATCATTGTGTGCATATTTGTACTTAGTCTCATGATGTAGGTTTTCTCTAGGGTTCACTAATCCTAATCCCCAAATTAACTAAACCTTTCCTCTGATACCAACTATAGCGACCTGGCCTTTTATTACATTACTATTAAATAATTTTAAAGATAAACAACACAATTGTATTACACATGAAGGATACAGAGGTTTAGTGTCATGGTAAAACTAGGACTATACATAACAAATACAACATCAACCATAAACATTTATTTAATTTCTTCTTCTATAGATTCTTAGTAGCACTTGTCATATCCTTAGTACATATAGCCACCTGAGGATATACATCAAAAGGGGTGAGATAAAAGCCCAGTAAGAGGATAGATAAGAACAATACATCATGGGGTGAGCATAATCATAACATAGGCAAAAGATCATGGACATGAGAGGAGCATAAGTAAAAGACTTGAAATGTGGCAATGCATAAAAATGAAACATCATGTCTTAGTGGTTAACTACCACATTTACTTGTGAACAAAGATAGAATCATGTTCACACATAATTTCACATTTACTCATGAGATTCATCACTTTACCCAATGCATTGGAGCGCTGTATAATTTCGGGCTCACCCGTCACATTTAAACATTCATATTGCTCTATATAATTGTTGGTACACCAGTCACATCATAACATTATCATTATCATGATTGTCACATAAAACACATATCAAACATGTACATAAATAACCCATGGAATGGAATGGGTTTCATCTCTTAATAACACATTCATAAGCTTTGGGTTCCCAAAGGAAAGAGGGAACAACATACTTGATACAAGAACTATCAACCTCAAATGAGAGGTAAAAGGTGAGATCTTGAAAGAAGAGTTCTTTTGGAAAACATTTTGATGGACATAAAAACCATTTAAAAACATGTATATCCCAGAAAATTAAGAGAAATGATGAACAAATGATCTTTTCGGAGTAACCATATCAAAAATGGAGTGAAAGAAGGAGAACCCGAAGGAAGAAAATTGGGTTCGAGATTTCCCCTTACCTTGTACTTCGAATGCCTCCTTCTCTTTAATGTCCTGTATAATGACATTATATTCATTAATTAAAAATTCCAGAACCTTTTATACATTAATAAGGTTCATTATGGTTTCATTATTTCAAATTATGTTTATTTTGATGACTTATAGAGTTTAAAAACATTGTTCGGGGATGTTCGTTTTTATATTTTTCTTGAGCCGTCCACTTGTATTCTTAAATTGATGTTTGGGTAGATCATTGGTAAACATCCAGAACTGATACTACATGTTATTAATTATATTACATAATCTTGAATGATTTTATAATGAATTATATTAGATCAAAGTGGTCAAATCATTAGATAAAAATTTAATGATGGTTATTTGGGTTAATTTGGGCGGGTTTTGGATCACAACGATCTTGTTTTAACATTTAACATAGTAATAAGGACATAAGTTATTTCCAGAACTTAAAATATAACATAATACATATAAAATATTATGTTTCAACCATAAAATGGTTTCATGGCCAGATTGAAGGTATAAATGGAAGAAGAGAACATGTCGTTTTTGAAGGTGATGGATTTAACACCTCATGAACAACGTTCTCTTTAATAAAATAAATAGAAGAGGGAAAGGGTGTGGGGTGATATAATATAACAATAGAATAATAATATTATAGTATATATATAATACTGGATTTACAAGAACAATTTGGTTGAAGATAGGTAGGGAGAGATCAAGAAGGGAACTTGAACTTGAAATGAAATTAAAGGAGAAGAGGGAGAGAAATTACCTTTAGAATTCTCCTCTTGAGATCCTCTTTAAGGAAGCTAGGCCTGGTCTTTTGATGAGACCATCAGATTTTGGACGTGGGGGATGAGCTAGGGAAGGTGTTTGGGCAGTGTTTAGAGAAGGCTTGGATCTTGAGAGGTGTAAGGAAAATAGGGAGTGAAGGGTGGCTTTTATAGTGGAGGGGAGAGGGGTTTCCTTAATATAAAATTGATTAGTTTATTAATTTCACCTAAGACAAGGAATAGTGAGTCCTGGATGACCAAGAATAGTAAAAAAGGCATGTGGGTTCGGGATTTGGGTGCTTACATCACTTGTGATGTCCAGAATAGTGGGTTTTAATTAAAATGTATTTATATGGTAAATTAATGTATTCTACTATTCACAAAAAAACAAGTATCTGAGAAAAATCCCAAAAAGTTACCCACACCATTTTTCGACGTGTAGAATCAAAAAATGAAGTCCATTTTTCAAAAATAATTTTCTAAATATTATTAATTTAATATTTAAATAAAATCATAATTTACTTAAAAAAATAGTTTTTAAGATTAAAACTGATTTTATAGTTCTTTCAAAAATTATGTAGGGTCTTATAAAATTATCTAAAAACTATTAGACATTGATTCAATAATTTATGAATAAATTACAGGAAAATAAATATTCTTTTAAATTAATTAATTATAATTAATTATTTATGACTTATAAAATACCAAAAACGTTTACTAAGGTCAAATTGTCACTTTCTAAGATGTCTAAATTTTATTTTATTATTAATAGGTAATGTTACTCTTATTTACTATTCATAAGGGTCATATTAATATTGATAAGGGTAGGTTATTATTTACCAAAAATTATTTTTTGTTTCTTTAGACTCCAAAAACTATCTTGAACACAACCGTGTATGTCGGATTTTTAAAATTCCAAACATAGGGGTGACAAAATTATGTTTAAAGGTCACTTATCACTTAGTAGTTCATTATTTTCTGTTTTTTTTTGACATAGATATAAGAAGATAATTTTCTATTGAAATACTTTGGGTCATTACAACTTTCATAACATAAGAAATATATCTGTATGTATACATTATAACATACATAATTATTAAAAATGTTGAGGGATGTGAAAATTTCAACATCTATTTCATATCTTGTTTTATTCATGTTTATTTTTCTCAAATTTTTTGAACTAACTAGTAAGGTGGGATGAATGAATACCTACATCCACTCGTTCAGAATCTTTCAGTGATCTTCCAAGTGTGATCCCTTGGTAATAAAACCAAGATTTTAGTTATCTAATCCCATTATATATTCTTTCCCATGATTTTATTAGCTTCACCATGATCATTCATTTGAAACATTCTAGATAAATCACCCTTTATCTTCTAAATCAAGTGAATATTGATACCTACCAAAAACATGTCATTTTGAGTCAATAAGGTTTTCCTTTTGAGTTTTCCATTCCTTCTTGTTTTGAAAATCACAAACACCTTATCTTAAGGAGAATTGCTTTTATAAGAAAAATTGCTTTCTTAAGGAAAATTGCTTTTATAAGGAAAATTGCTTTTATAAGGAAAATTGGTTTCTTAAGGAAAATCGCTTTTATAAGAAAAATTATCCTTATCATATTTTCATCCATATTTTTCTTAAGTATGAGATTCATATTCATTTATATTTTCTCGGAATCGTTGAAACTTTGATATAAAGCATTCTATTTTAGGATTCTGATTCTGGATAAGAACTATAAGGAAGTTTCATTCCGAATTCCGGATATGAACTCTGACTAAGTTATATTCCAGATTCAGGATACGAATTATGAAGAAGAATTCTCATTATGAATTCTAATGAAGAATTCTCATTACGAATTCTAATGAAGAAATCTCATTCCGAATTCCCATTATGAATTCTGATGAAGAATTCTCATTACGAATTCTGATGACGAATTCTCATTACAAATTCTGATGACGAATTCTCATTACGAATTCTGAAGACGAATTCTCATTACGAATCCTGATGATGAATTCTCATTAAGATTTCTGATGACGAATTCCTATTCCGAATTCTCATTCCGAATTCACCTATTAAACAGAATTTGAGTATCTTTGTTTTATACACTCTTAATTAATTCAGACTCTGAAAAATATCTTTTTTAGACTCTAAACTTCTATATTACTTACATTTCTATAATTTTTCTACTCTTTATTATTCTTCCTTACACTCCGAACCTTCACTATGAAGTTTTCATTCCGAACTTTTATGTTAGAGTTTAAAACGATGTCGTACATTCTGTTACACTTGTTTTGTTATAAAATGATGTCGTCTATTCTGTTTATTATTAACCGTTGTCTAAGTGACACGTGTACAGGTCCCTCCGATCTTTAAGGAAAATATGACCGTTGGAAAAGGAGTCAACCTTACCTATAAATAAGAGCTCATTTGAAAGAGCTGAAAGGAGTTGCAAGTACTGAAAGGCTGACTAATATGCTTGAAGTGATTTCTAGAGAGAGAGTCTCTTATTAACTCTCAAAGCTTCGTGCGACTCCGAATGTTGGTGATTACATTCGAGGGCTTCCGGGAATAGGAAGACAGAGGTGCCGACTACCTTGAAGTTCGAGGGATTCCGTGCTGAGGAAGACAAGGTTGCCAACTACCTTGAAGTTGAGGGCTTGCAGGGATAGCAAGACAGAGACTCCGATCTTCGTATCAAGGGCTTACCCTAGTGTGGGTAAGACAGACTTGCTTGAAAGTATAAATCAAGGGACCTTTATCCAAGTTTGTTGGATAACCTTCTCTTTGGGTTAAAAGACTTCTATCTTGTTACTTGTAGTTTAACTATTTGTTTATATTCCGCTGCATTTTGTATTATAAGGAAAGTATAACTTTCTTATAATTTCTTATTTGTACTCCGTTTCATTTAGATTCTATACGCTTTAAGGTAGAATCTCATATTGCAATCTTTTGTTAAGTTTCATCTTCTGGAACCATATTTCTGGAACCCTCGTTCGGAATCTCTTTCATAGTTTGCATTCGGTGTTAAGAGGTGTTGTGAATTTGTTTAGTCTAACTTTGTTAAACTTAGCCTTTTCTTTTGCCTAAGGAAAACATAGTTATTCTTAACTAACTTTAAATATTCCAAAGGAATTTTTAATATATACAATTCACCCCCCCCCCCTCTTGTATATTGAGCATCTACATCACTATTTCGATCCTAAAATTGGTATCAGAGGTTGGAAACCTCATACTCAATACCAATCTTACATTTGGTATCACAGCAGGTCTCTGAAATACTTGTACTCACATACAAGTTTTTCTTGCTCACTTTTATCATTCCGAACTTTCCCATTCCGGAACATTTCTCATTCCGAAATTTGTTATACAAAACATTGCTTCAAACAAGTTTGTGTGTTCAAGGTTATTATAAGTATGACAGTGATTAATGTTGGATCAATTGATAATCTGAATCCTACAAGACCACCTATCTTTGATGGTAATGATTATGAATACTGGAGAGATCGTATGAAGACTTTTGTTATTAACATTGGAGTAGACAACTTTGTTATGCTTACTGGTGATTATAAAATTCCTGACAAGGAATTTAGAACCTTTATTAACCAAGAAAAGCAAGAATATCAACTCAACTATAAGGTATGCAATACTTTACTATGTTCAATGACCAGAAATATATATAGCCAAATTTATTCTTGTGAAGCAGCTAATTGTATATGGAAGAAGTTAGAGGTTACACACTTTGGGACTTCTAAAGTGATTGATACTAGAAGAGCTATGCTTAGAGCTGAATATCATGGATTCAATTTTCCTTATGGAGAACCTATCTGTAAAGTTCAAAAGAGATTTATGACTATCATCAACAGCCTACAGTCTATGGGAGAGAATGTTTTAGATGATGAAGCTCTTGTGGACAAGATAATTGATATTATACCCAATGAGTTGGAATCCAAGAGAACAGCTATAGATGAGAACAGGAAGGTCACTCAAATTACTCTTGATGAATTATTTGGAACTCTTCTACAACATGAAACCAGAATGAAGAGAGATGCTGACAACATCAAGAAGAAGAATGTAAATGGTACTGTTGATTTTACTACAACTTCAAATCAGATGAAAGCTAAGACTCCTGAGAGAGTAACCAGATCGAAGTATAAGAAAGTTATTTTTCAATCCGAATCTAGTGAGAGTGAAGTCTCAGAAAATGACTTAGCCAATCTTGCTCGAAGGATGAACAAGATAGCTCGTCAGAGAAATTTTCAATCTAAATATAAGAAAAAGGACAGGAAAGATAAGAAAGATGGAGAAGTTACTTGTTATGAATGTAAAAGAGCTGGACATATTAGACCAGATTTCCCTATGCTCAAAAAGAAAGAAAGAAAAGAAAGGCATTCAGACCGGAACAGGAAGAAGTATTATAAATCTAAATCTAAGAAAGTTCTGAAAGCTAATGAAACCTGGAGTACCAGGGGTGGTGACTCTTCAGATGAATCTTCTGATTATGAATCTTCAGGACAAAATAATCTTGGTCTTATAGCCATATTACATATTGTTAATCATTGTCTTATGGCTAAGGTACGAAATGATGAATCGTTGACCAATGTTTCTTTAAATTCTAATGATAGTAAGTATTATAACTCTTCTGATGAAAAATCATCTTCTGATGAGGAAAATACTTTACCTACTTATGAAGAAATCTCTAGGTTTGCTGAACTTCTTGAGATTGAGAATTCCAAACTCAAAAAGAAACATGATAAGGCAAACTCTATGAATTCTATTCTTACAAAAGAGATATCAGATCTTTCTAAAGATCTTGATAAGAAAAATGCTGATTTTGAAAGTATTTCAAAAAATCATGAGGAAGTAAGTTCTGAGAAGAAAAAACTTTCTAAAGAATTAGAAAGAGTAATTTCTACGAAAAATGTTTTTGAGCCTAACTCTAGTTCTAAAACTAATGATTTTGAGGATAAAAACTTGGTTGTAAAACTCAAGTCCGAAATTTTTTCCTTAAAGAAGTGTTTATCAAACTTTAACCATGGTAAGGAAAATTTTGATGAGATGTATTCCCAAATACGACCTTTAAGAAATAAATCTGGATTTGGTTATACCCATGCAAAACCTATTTTCAGTAACAATTATTTTGTTCCTCAAAGTGCCCCATTTTGTACCAAGTGTCAATGTGGTGGTCACTGGGAAAATAATTGTTCCTTAAAAAAACCCAATCTCTAGGATTTCACAGATCTTACTTTTCTAAGAAGATGTGGGTTCCTAAAATTTTATTCTCTGGAAATCTCGGATCCAAACAAGTTTGGATTCCGAAAGTCTAATTTTCTTCTTGATTTCAGGAAAATAAAGAAAGTACCAGCAACAATACATGGTACATTGATAGTGGATGTTCCCGGCACATGACTGGTAACAAAATCTTTTTTGAAAAGATTATCAAAACAAAAGGAGGAAAGGTAACTTTCGGAGACAATGCTAAGAGAGAGGTTGTTGGTATTGGTAATATTGTTTTTCTTGGTAAAACCTTGATTTCAAATGTTCTTTTTGTTAAAGGTCTTAAGCACAACCTCATTAGCATAAGTCAGTTATGTGATGAAGGTTACCTTGTGAATTTTAGGAATGATAAGTGTTTAGTTCACAATTCCAAGGAAGAATTTATTCTCTCAGCCAATAGGCAAGAGAATGTCTACCCTTTGAACTTAGAAGATCTTAGAATCCAAGATTTACCTTGCCTAAGTGCAATGGAAGATCATTCTTGGTTATGGCATAGAATACTAGGTCACTGTAATCTTAGAAACCTATGTAAACTCTCTAAGAAGAAACTAGTTAAGGATCTACTGGAGCTTAGATTTGATTCTTCTAAAGTTTGTGATCCTTGTCAATATGGCAAGCAACATAAATATAGTTTTAAGTCAATCGGTGAAGTCTCAACAACTGATGCATTACAGTTAGTGCACATGGATCTTTTCGGTTCAACATAAACTGGAAGTATTGGAGGCAAATACTATGTGTTTGTTCTAGTTGATGATTACACTAGATTTACTTGGGTCTATTTTCTAGCAAATAAATCTGAAGCTTTTTCTTATTTCAAAAGTTTTAGAGCTCAAGTTAAAAATGAGAAAAACCTTCCATTGAAAACTATTCATAGTGATCATGGAGGAGAATTTCAAAATTCTGATTTTGAAACTTTTTGTAGTAAGAAAGGAATTACTCACAATTTTTCAGCACCTAGAACTCCTCAACAGAATGGTGTAGTTGAAAGAAGAAATAGAATTCTTCAAGAGATAACAAGAACCATGTTGAGTGAATATTCTATTGCTAGACATTTCTGGGCGGAAGCTGTAAGTACTGCTTGTTATACTATAAATCGAGTTTTGATTAGACCTTTTCTTAATAAAACTCTTTATGAGTTATGGAATGGTAGAAAACCAAGACTTTCCTACTTCAAGGTTTTTGGTTGCAAAGTATTAATTTTGAATACTAAAGATAATTTACATAAATTCACACCAAAATCAGATGAAGGAATTTTCATAGGCTATTCCACAACCTCTAAGGCTTATAGAGTTTTTAATAAAAATACTTGTACTGTTGAAGAAACAGTACATGTAAAATTTGATGAATCAGATCCTTTTGTTTTTAAATCATCTCAACATACATCTTCAGATGTGTTTTCAAAAACTGATTGTCAACCTTTGATAGAAGAACCTTCTGATAAGGAAATTGTTATAGAAGATACTTCTGAAACATTTACCCCAGAAGACTTTCTACCCTATGTTGATGAACAGATTTTACAAAACCCAAATCAGGTGTTTCTTAAGAATCATCCCAGTGATAGTATCATTGGTGATGTAAACCAACCTGTAAGGACTAGAAGTTCCTTAAGAAATGAAGTATAACATCTAGCATTTCTTTCCCAATTATAACCTAAAAGCACTGATGAAGCTTTAGGTGATGATGATTGGATCAAAGCAATGCAAGATGAACTAAATGAATTCGAAAGGAATAAAGTCTGGACCTTGGTTGAAAGACCTAAGGAAACCTCTGTTATTGGAGTAAAATGGGTTTTCAGAAATAAATGTGATGAAAATGGAATCATAGTAAGAAATAAAGCTAGACTTGTTGCTAAAGGCTATAATCAGCAAGAAGGAATAGACTATGAAGAAACATATTCTCCAGTAGCTAGACTTGAATCTATCCATATTCTACTTGCCTTTGCAGCATTCTTTAATTTCAAACTTTTTCAAATGGATGTGAAATGTTCTTTTCTTAACGGTTATGTTTAAGAGGAAGTTTTTGTTGAACAACCTCCTGGATTTGAAGATACAAAACATCTGGATCATGTTTTTAGACTTACCAAAGCTTTTTATGGCCTTAAACAAGCCCCACAAGCATGGTATGATAGACTCACTGGATTTTTGCTTCAAAATAACTATGTTAAGGGAAATGAAGATCCAACCATTTTTATAAAGAAAGATAAGAAAAATGTTTTGACTGTTCAAATTTATGTTGATGACATTATATTTGGTTCAACTCAGCAATCTTTGACTGACTCTTTTGCAAGTCTAATGAAATCTGAGTTTGAAATGAATATGATGGGTGAGTTAACTTTTTTTCTTGGTTTTCAAATTTCTCAAAAACTAGAAGGAACCTACATATCTCAACATAAGTATATTAAATATCTTCTTAAAAAGTATGGTTATGACAACACTAAGAGTATAAGTACTCCCATTGGTACCTCAAACTCTTTAGATCTTGATAAAGCTGGGAAACCAGTAGATCAAACATCTTTTAGAGGTATGATAGGAAGTCTACTTTACTTAACATCTAGTCGACCAGACTTAATGTTTTCAGTATTCTTATGTGCAAGATATCAAACCAATCCTAAGGAATCTCACTTAAAGGCAGTAAAAAGAATTTTTCAATACCTTAAGGGAACCATGGATCTAGGATTATTTTATACTTCTGGAAATAATTTTGTTCTAAAAATCTTTTCTGATGCTGACTTTGGTGGATGTAGAATGGATAGAAAAAGTACATCCGGAACTTGTCATTTCTTAGGAGATTCATTAGTTTCTTGGTCCTGCAAGAAGCAACATTCTGTAGCACTCTACACTGCTAAAGCTGAATATGTAGCAGCTGGAAGTTGTTGTGCACAAGTGTTGTAGATGCAACACACATTCACAGACTATGTATTGAGTTTTACTAAAACTCAAATTTTGTGTGATAACACAAGTGCCATTGCCCTAAGTAAAAACCTTTCACATCACTCTCGTGCAAAACACATAGATATTAGACATCACTTTCTTAGGGATCACACACTTAAAGGAGATATTATTCTTCAGTTTATCGGAACGCAAGATCAACTTGCTGATATTTTCACAAAATCTTTGCCTTCTGATAGATTTGAATATATTAAACAGAAGTTAGGAATGATAACCATAAAGTAATCTTTCTTAATTAACTTTCTGTTGAAAAAGTCTCCTTATAGCAATAAACTCCTTTTCATAGGGGGAGTACATTTGTTTGTTAGTTTAACAAAGTTTTTTTTCAAAATTTGTTTTCAAACTTTTCGGAAAGAAAATTTCCGGAATGGAATTTCCGAAACTACAATTTTTCAGATTGGAAATTTTCGTACTGAACACTTCTGGAATGGAAGTATTCATGTTGAAAATTTCTGGAATGAAAATGTTCGTACTAGTATTTTCATAACGAGATTTTCGTACCGAATCTTCCATAATAAGTTTTTTTCTTTTCGTTTCGTTTTCAAAATTTTTTAATATTTTTTACTAAGTTTTTCTATACTAAGTTTTCTTTTCGTACTGAGTTTTCCGTAATGAATGTTCCGTAATGAGTTTTTCATACTAAGTTTATTTTTCATAGTAATATTTTTGCGAAATATGTCTTCTCATAATAAAGTTTTTTTTATAGTCTTTGTTATATTACCCATTACGAATAATCCTCCTAATCCAATCTGAAAGGTATGATTACCTTACTCAAGTTTTCGTAGTCATATTTTACTTGCTGGAATTTTCTTGTATTAAGATTTTGGATTATAGTTTTCTTAATTCCTTGTTTTAATAAAAACCTCAAAAAGATCGGATTCAAGTTTTCAACCGTCAGATCTGATCTCAGCTTATTCCAACAGTTATATCAACTGTGGAAGGTGAACCGTCATCTCGTTTCCTATATAAAGGGGACCCAAATACTCTTCCCACATCGTTCTCAAGCTCTCACGTCCCGAATCTCTGCCTCTCTGATTTAAGGCCGTTCCGAACTTCAGTTTTCTCCGTGCTGAACTTCCCAGAGGACTTCAGATCTGAATGTCTGCGGAGTTAGCGTCTCAAGAAATGTCATCCACTAAGCCTATTTCGCAATGGTTAGTTTACAGAGAAAGGTTAGTCCATCCGGATTTCTTCAACAACT
Organism: Viscum album; assembly: GCA_963277665.1. Classification (NCBI taxonomy): domain Eukaryota; kingdom Viridiplantae; phylum Streptophyta; class Magnoliopsida; order Santalales; family Viscaceae; genus Viscum; species Viscum album. The sequence goes on from OY728139.1 coordinate 920,243,635, forward strand.
ATGATTCCCTTATTTCAAATAACATTAAGTTGAATGTCTGGGAAGATGTTGCGGTGTCAGAAACTGGGAACCAAGATGAAGTGTATTTAGACTTACTTGTTGAGTTCTATGAATCAGTTTCCTTCTTTAAGGAAGATAATAGGGAGAAGTTCTCTTTTAAGTCTTATGGCAAGACTTACAAGCTTTCTCACACCAAGGCTGCAAGCTTGGTAGGGCTGTCTTATGAAGGAGAAGCCGAATTTATTTTGCATGTGTTTCGGGACTCTAAGGGTAGCTTCGACAAGGAAAAAGCCTTAGAAACTCTCGGACTGGCTGATGACAAGGCTCCAAGGATTGCCAGTTTATCTACAAATTTCCGGATTCTGGAGTTATGGGTACAAGGGCTTATCATACCGAGGAAAGGTGATAAAGATAGCTTGAAGAAAAGTGAGATATATATCTTAGATTTCCTGATAAATCTAAGGAATTTTAACTTGATGAATCACATTCTTATTACTATTGAAAATTTGAAGAAAGGGAATCTGAGAGCTCAGATTATTATGTATCCAGCAATCCTCTCCAAGTTGATTGTTCGGTGCCTCGAGTCTTTCAAGGAGGCTTGCAAATCTAATCCAAGAGTTTGCAAGATCATGCTGGTCAGCGATGGTACTCTTAAGAGGATGGATGTGGCTTTTAACAAGGAAACTGGTGAGTTCTTCGATTTGCCAAATCAAGAAGAAGCGGCTCCAAAGGCTACTGAACCAGAATCGTCTAAGACAGTAAGGAAGAGAAAGCTGAAAGAAGTGGAAATAGAAGCAGAGAATCCTAAGTCTAAGGAATTCCATTCTGCACCTCCAAAACCAAAGAAGAAGAAAGCCTATCCTAATGAGGTTGTTACGAAGTGGAGAGCAGATAAAGAAAAAAGGAAAGAAGGGGATCCGCAGTTCGGATTAGACCATGCGGAGGCTAAGGCCTTAAAGGAGAAAACTGCTGATGAGCTTGAAAAACAAGCAAAGAAAAAGAAGCTCAAGAAGAAGATGTCTGAGGCTGAGGTAGCTCAGGCTTTGTTGAAATTAAATGAGATGGTTTCAGCAACTATTCCAGTTCTGAGATCTTTCTCCTTGGAATCTCTACCTGAGACTCCAGGAAGAAATTTTGTTGCTCCGGAAGAAGCTGTTGCTAAGAATACTGAGGAAGTAGAGCAAGTTGAGCAAGTGGAACAAGTAGAAGATGGTCCTGAAGGAAGTGGTGAAACCGGAGATGTGCTGAAACAAGTAGATGATTACAAGGGGACACCTTCAGAACACTTATCACTCCGAACTTCATAAGCTGAATCTTCGAAGATAGTTACTCCAGAAATGGAAGAAGAGAAAGGAGAAGAAGTATTTACTTATCATGGAGAAGAAGAACATATTTTATTTGATGTTTCTTAGGAGGAAATCGTAGGGGTTCATTTTCAGGAAGTCGCTGGTGAAGAAGATAATGTTGTTCAAGTCTTTGATAGTGAGAAGAGAACTCCGGAATAGGATTCAATTCTGGAAAAATAAAAGGGAAAGAAAATTCTTGCTGATACTCCGAGCTCAGAAGTGAGGAAGAGGAAGGAAGTTGGTAGATCTTCAAAGAGAAAGCTTGAACTTGTTGAAGAAGAAATTTCTCCAAGTAAAGTTTCAGATTCGGAGTCATCTTCGGTGGGGCATGACTTTGTTGTTCAGTCTTTGAAGAAGTTGGTGGGAACCATTCCGACCTTCTCATGTATTGATTCAAGATGCTAGATGCTCCAACATGCTTTGAATCAGAAAAAAGACTCCATGTATATGGTCATGGAAAAGTGTGTTCAAATAGAGGCTCAGTTCAAAATGTTTTTCGTTGGCTACAAAGCTCATAGAAAATCTTGCAAGAGGATGACAAACTGGTCGAAGAAGACCGTGGAAGAGATGAGGTTGTTCGATGAGTTTCAAGAAAATGTTAAAGATGCCTTTGAGACCGAGGACAAGAAGATAAACGAGTTAACTTCATCTTTTGAAGACAAGATGACAGAAGAAAAGAACATCCGGATTCAAGAATTAAGAGATCTGAATGGGAAGCTGAATTCCGTTTCTCAAAACTGGAAGTTTGAAAGGGATCATCGGATTGATTTTGAAGAAAGGATGAAGGCTCAGGAAGAAAAGATCAAAGCTCAGGAAGAAAATTTGAAAGCCCAGGAAGAAAAAATTGCAGCTCAGTCCACAAGAATAGTTGTCTTAGAGAAGCAAGCTGAAGAAGATCATAAAGACCTGAAGAATATCAAGACTATTCTAAAGGGGATCATGTCGAAGGAAAAAGATCCTAAATAACCAAATACGATCTTTTTGTTGTATTCTTTTTGTTGCTGAGATTTCAAATTTAATGAATGTCGTGCTTGTCATTTCTATTGTTGTCATTACTAATTTTCCAGGTACTTTGTTATTTTTCCATTCCCTTTAATTCTTTTTGAAAATCACTAAGGGGGAGAAGAAAAGATCCTTAAGAAAAAGAAGAACTCTAATAAGAGTTTATCAAAGGGGGAGAAGAAATATATCCTTAAGAAAAAGAAAAACTCTAATAAGAGTTTGTTTAAGGGGGATCTTTTTCATTAAAGAAGACCTTCTTATTTATCACTCCGGAAATCTGAATACGATCCTTAGAGTTTAAAAGACTAAGGGGAGTTAGTTGTATTCATCAATATTCTTAAAGCAAAGGGAGATAAGCCTTAATGTTTTTCTTTCTTCTTAGAATTTCTTTTTCGTAATAATGTTTGTGCTTTCCAAAAAGGGGGAGATTGTTGAGTCAATAAGGTTTTCCTTATGACTTTTCCATTCCTTCTTGTTTTGAAAATCACAAACACCTTATCTTAAGGAAAATTGCTTTTATAAGAAAAATTGATTTCTTAAGGAAAATTGCTTTTATAAGGAAAATTGCTTTCTTAAGGAAAATCGCTTTTATAAGAAAAATTATCCTTATCATATTTTCATCCATATTTTTCTTAAGTATGAGATTAGGATTCATTTATATTTTCTCGGAATCGTTGAAACTTTGATATAAAGCATTCTATTTTAGGATTCAGATTCTGGATAAGAACTATAAGGAAGTTTCATTCCGAATTCCGGATATGAACTCTGACTAAGTTCTATTCCAGATTCAGGATATGAATTCTGAAGAAGAATTCTCATTACGAATTCCAATGAAGAATTCTCATTACGAATTCTAATGAAGAAATCTCATTCTGAATTCCCATTAAGAATTCTCATGAAGAATTCTCCTTATGAATTCTAATGACGAATTCTCATTACGAATTCTGATGAAGAATTCTCATTATGAATTCTGATGACGAATTCTCATTAGGAATCCTGATGATGAATTCTCATTACGATTTCTGATGATGAATTCCTATTCCGAATTCTCATTCTGAATTCACCTATTAAACAGAATTTGAGTATCTTTGTTTTATACACTCTGAATTAATTCAGACTCCAAAAAATATCTTTGTTAGACTCTGAACTTCTATATTACTTACATTTCTATAATTTGTCTACTCTTTATTATTGTTACTTACACTCCGAACCTTCACTCCAATGTTTTCATTCCGAACTTTTATGTTAGAGTTTAAAACGATGTCGTACATTCTGTTACACTTGTTTTGTTATAAAACGATGTCGTCTATTCTGTTTCTTATTAACCGTTGTCTAAGTGACACGTGTACAGGTCCCTCCGATCTTTAAGGAAAATATGACCGTTGGAGAAGGAGCCAACCTTACCTATAAATAGGAGCTCATTTGAAAGAGCTGAAAGGAGTTGCAAGTACTGAAAGGCTGACTAATCTGCTTGAAGTGATTTCTAGAGAGGGAGTCTCTTATTAACTCTCAAAGCTTCGTGTGACTCCGAATGTTGGTGATTACATTCGAGGGCTTCCGGGAATAGGAAGACAGAGGTTTCGACTACCTTGAAGTTCGAGGGCTTCCTTGCTGAGGAAGACAGAGGTTTCCAACTACCATGAAGTTGAGGGCTTGCGGGGATAGCAAGACAGAGACTCTAGTCTTCGTATCGAGGGCTTACCCTGGTGTGGGTAAGACAGACTTGCTTGAAAGTATAAATCAAGGGACCTTTATCCAAGGTTGTTGGATACCCTTCTCTTTGGGTTAAAAGACTTATATCTTGTTACTTTTTGTTTAACTACTTGTTTATATTCCACTGCATTTTGTATTATAAGGAAAGTATAACTTTCTTATACTTTCTTATTTGTACTCTGTTTCATTTAGATTCTATACACTTTAAGGTAGAATCTCATATTGCAATATTTTGTTAAGTTTCATCTTCCGGAACCATATTTCTGGAACCCTCATTCGGAATCTCTTTCCTAGTTTGCATTCGATGTTAAGAGGTGTTGTGAATTTGTTTAGTCTAACTTTGTTAAACTTAGCCTTTTCTTTTGCCTAAGGAAAACATAGTTATTCTTAACTATCTTTAAAGGTTCAAAAGGAATTTTTAAAGTATAAAATTCACCCCCCTCTTGTATATTGAGCATCTACAACACTATTTAGATCCTACATGTCATCCATGTTCAAAAGTATGATTATAAATTCTTTTATGATAAAAATATTTTGATAAAAACGTAATTCAAAATTACACCATAGAAAATATATTTCTTCTAAAATAGAATCCAGAATCTGGTTCAAACACCATAGTGCTTGTTTTAAATAATAAATTCTACTTATTAGTTTTAAAACTATGCTATGATTTTGATAGTTCATAAGAAAAATTGGTTTCTTCATATATATATCTTCCAGAAAATATTTCTTAACATCAATTGGTTCAAGGTATGAATTTATTTTAGTAACAAAATATAACACATATTTGATGGTAGTATGTTTTACTACTTTAGAGAATATCGAAGATAATATTATTCCTTATTTCTAATAAAAACATTTAAAACTATCTTATCTTGACTTCTTTTTCTTACATAATATTTTTTATTGAAATTATACACCCACTAATTATCATGTTATTTTGTCCATTGTCGTAATTATAATAACTCCTTGATGTAAATCCTATTAAGGGATCAAAAATCCTCCTAAATTTCTTACTCCAATGTTCCAAAACCAACTAAATTATACAATTATTAGAAACACACTTTTCTGATATATGAATTAGTAGTAATACACTTATATCAACTTTATAAATGTGATTTGTTCATATGATCATAAAATATCTTCATACAATAAAATATAAATGAACTTTTTCTTGAACTCAAATTTCAAAAACTTCACCTTTCATAAATCGTCCTTAGAAAACCTATCCTTCTAGAATTTGTTTTAGGATTACCCATTTCATGGATTTTCTAATATATATTTTACTATAAATCCTTCAAAAAAATTCTGCAACTTCCTATTAATATTTTTCTAAATTATCCTTCCTTTTATTATACTAAGATAAATATAATCATTTTGAAGAATGTTATCCAATGAATCCATTGTTCTGATAAATAATAATTGATGTTTATTTCTCATTCACCATATTTATTCCCTTAATGTTATAATATTTCTACAAGATTTAATGACTAAATTGAACAACATAACTTTTGAAAATGATCATATTTTCATAATTTCAATTCCAAAAATAAATTTATTCATTTTTATTACAAATGAAGAATCATGATAGATATATAGCTTCTATATTTTTACCATCTTTTCCAACAAGATGTATGAAGGATAAACATTTTGAAACTATGAGGTAACCTCCTTTGATGAAATTTGATGACCAATGTTTATTCAGAAATTAATTTCCACCTATTAATGATTGACTTATATTGATTATGTATGTTTTTTTTCCACTACATCTACCCAATAATACCAATGAATTCTAGAATATAAATGTATTTTTATTTTCCTGGAAATTATTATATGATGCATCCCCTTGACTACAATATTTTTTTCAATTGTGCCTATAACAGTTTTCTCATACTAGATTCCTCCGCTGTCATAATAGTTCAAAAATCCCTTTTTGATATACTCACAACCATTATATGAACTTGTTCATATCGCTTCATTCTAGTTTCCTTTCCACCATTCCCTTCCATTCAAAAATATTGTAAAAACTTCACTTTTAATTCATAGACTGAAGTCCCATAAAACATTTTTTAGAATCATTAATGAATATAATAAGTAACAAATATTTTCCATAATAATGTATTGAGGTAGTTCCCCAAGAATTAATATGAACTAATACTAGAATCTATCATTTTGGTTTCCTTCCTAAAATCAAAAAGGTTACCTTTTATTGTTTTATAGGTATAAAAATTTCACAGTATAAAAAGTCTAATTAATCCATCTTCGGTATGCATCTATCTTCTATAATCATTAAACAATTCTCAATGAGGTTTAAAAAAACGTTATAAAAAAGTTCCAAACATTTGAATGATGTTTTTCTCATGACTTTATCTCACAAATACATTCTATTTATATTCAAATATCCATATTTTACACCTCGTTCTATGATAAGAGAACCAAAATATATCTTCTAATATTCTTCCCCAAATGTCTTCCTATAACATAATTAATCGACCTAACCCACTAAAATCATATACATCTGAATTCCTTGTAAAAAAATATAAATTATTTCAATATAATATGACTTTTAATTGGAAAATGGACTTTAACATATCTATTTACCAAAATATCAAGGGCTTCATCATCAATAAAATAAACATTACTAAATCCTTCAAAAAATTAATTTGATAAAAATAGTTTTCTTTTTATGTAATAGTATTATGATCCTAAGTCAATAATATAAGTTTTTATCTATTTAGATAAATTATAATTTGGATTTATATAACCTTCCGTTTTTACACATTACTCTCTATAATAATTCCTTCTAGTGGTTTTATTTCTATCATGAGAAGCATTCTCAATGTGGAATATCTTTCAATAATACTAACATACCGGATGCAATATAGATGGATTTCTTAATATTATCTCCCTTTATTTCCATTATCAATGCATCCAATAATTTTTATTAGGTGATTGTACCATTACTTATATATATAATAATTCACCAAATGATTTTGTACTCCCATTCCTTCAGAAAAAACTAATTGATAATCAGGTTTTGGACATCAATTCACTCCAAGAAATATTTATTTAGTGTTTCACTTTTCAATTACTAATCTATCATGGATTCCATAAACACTATTTATATTTCATTTCCTATGTATTTAAATCCACATTCTAGAATAAAAAATTATTATCAATAATATTTCCTTTTGATCAATATTTTAATATTCACCTTTTTAAATTGATACTTTTTTAAGACCCTTTAATAGATGATATAGTTATTTTTGGATGATATATTATTTGGAATAAATTTTCAAGAAACTAAAATGTACTCCATTGTACATTTTAATCTAAAAAATTCGTTCTTTGAATTCTATTGTTCCAAAAACTGACTCCAATTAAAATTAAAAATCTTTATGTGAAATATAATTTTAACTTATCTAAGAATAATAATGATAATAATTATTATTCAACCCTTTAAAAACACATATAGTGAATTACATAAACATAACCCAACACCCAAATGAGAACTATAAATAGTTTTTCTAGAATTTTCATGTGAAAAAAAATTCAAGATGGAATATTTCTTTCTATAATGATCTAGCATTTGGTAGAAATGATGTTCAACCAAGTCATTGAACTTTATTCAACCTCACTACAACCCTTTTCACACAAATATTTATACCATTTAAATAATTTAATGTAAATATTATCATGTAAAAAACAAATTTATTTATCATGGTTCATAATCAGGTCTCTATAACTAGTGGAGAAATATTTTAGTAATTCATCTTTATGGTTGAAATATTTCAAATTAAAAATTACTAAAATATATGAAATAAAATTGTTTTCAAAAAATATCAAAGATTATTTTTCAACCACCTATTATAATGAGTTTCATCCAATAATAAAGTTCCAACAACTTCTAATAAGTTACATTTTCTCTGTATTACAATTTTTCAACTATCTAATTCAGGTAGACATTATAGAAGTGATTGAGCATAATGTAAACCTTAAATTTCATTGTAATACAGATACACCTTCCATAATGTCATATTGTTATCTGAAATATATTTATTCATTCCACCTAAACCGAATAAAATTCAAACACCCCACTTATGAAACATATCTATACAAAAATATCATATTAAAACATTAAGAGAACAAACAATATTGTTTCCTTAACATCAAAAAAATCTAGTACATCCGAAACAACTACTTATATTTTTCTACTTTCAATCAAATAATGTAAGCTTAATATTCACATTATAAATTTCTCTTATTTAAAATAAATATATTCATATGGTAAACATTAAAACCAAAATTTCTCTTATATTTATCATAAAAAGTATAATAATACCTCATTAAGAAAATAATAAGAATATTACATTAAAAAGAATTATAGCAATTCATACATGGGTAAAAAAGAATTTAAAACATATTAATATATTATAAAAATTCTTTATAATATATAAGTAATGTACGTACATGGAATAAAATATTATCTACCAAAGGGAGAAGTGAAGTTGATTTTCAATAAAAACGTTCTTTCATGATTTTGAGTACTTAAAGAAGAAAGATTAAAGAAAAAAAATGTAATATAATGAAATGAAGATATGATAAGAATGAAATTATATTTTTGTAGATATATATCATATAATTCAATCAGTGGAATATTTGATCATAAAACATCTCGGTAAAAATGATATTTTAACCTAAAACTCATTCCACCGTGATAACTTTTTAATCATAATTACCAAGAAAAGAATAAAACAAAATGAAACATTATTAAACCTGAAGATAATTATATTCATGACAAGAAAATAGCAACTGGGGAGTATATACACATCTTAAAATAATATATTTCTATAACATAACTTATGTCTTGAAGAATAATATTTGATATGGTAATCCATTTCTACTTTGGTAAATTTCGAATCAATGCCCCTTAAAGAAAATAATTTGACTTTAAACATCATATAGCATGGATTCAGAAGTATACAAGGTATAAAAAGTAATATTATACAAATATAAACCATATAAATAAAATTATTTTCATAATATAATACATTTCTCACCAAAATAATATTGAGATGAAGAACCCTTATGGCTTTAGTAATTTTTTAATCAAAATTCATTAAAAAAATTGAAAATTCATATTATTTTTAAATTCAATTAAATTAAATAATGGAGAATTCTAAAATTTAATTCATGGGAATGATATAAACCATATAAATAATCAATTTGTGTATAACATTAAAACATGTCTCAATGAAGAGAAACTGTGATAAAACCATTACCTTATATCTAACTTGATTCATAAGTTCTCCAATGAACTATATAATAAATTTATATTTTTTATTATTCAATAATAAAATTATATTCATGAATAATTTACCATATATTATATAATTATATCATTTCAACTGTTATTTAATAATAATTCTCTTATAAATTCATCATTTTGTGTGTTAACTACTTTTTTATGTTTTCTTTAGTTCGATAGTTTTGGTAATGATATTGTGATCATGTTTCATCCATATACTTAATGTTAATAATTATATAAATAGAATATATAATATTTCTCTATATTTATTTATAATCATTCATATTAAGTGGTTGTGAAACATTATTTATATCTCTTCTTGGATATGGTAATCCATGTATACACACAATTAATGATTCCATTATTTTGTGAATGGAATGAAAGAATAGAGAATTATAATTTAACTATATATAAAAATAAATATATCATAAATATCATACAACTTCATTAAATATATAATTTTTACCCACAAATTAAATATTAAGTGATAAAAATTTCACACAGCTTCATGGATGATATAGTTTACACGAATACACGAGAGACATTTTCATTTTCCAATGGTTCAGAATGTAAGAAGGTAGATAATATATTATAGTTATTAAAGAATAATTATGTTATAAATTACATATAAAAACATTAGATGTGTAATTATAACCCCCCTTTAATTATCATTATGGAAAATTAAATATACCTCCAGATAGAGGTGATAGTCCATATATATGCACGAGCAATACTTTTAATTGGCATTTACTAGTGATGGTGTAGAAAAGGGTCATTATATAATCATAATAAAATCAATTTATAATTATGATACTATTATTATAATTTATTCATGTATACAATATTATTAGATAATGTATAAGATAATGTAAATTTGAAAAAGGTATATTAATATTTATACATCATCTAAGAGAGAAACCCTTTAGCTTACACCTTAGTACACAATTGATTGGCCATAAGTGAGTATAATAAGAACTAGGAAGAAGGAAAGGAAAATAATATTGTTTTTTGGGTATTGGATGATACAGAAGCCTCAAAATGTGTGAATGAAGGATGAATAGATGTTGCCTTTAATAGTGAGAGGAGGGATAAAAATTGAATTTCATAAAATATATCAATCTTATAATATCACTTTCTTATTAAGGTGGATTCAAATGGCCAGGTATTATGAGGTACTATAATATGAGGTTGAAATATATTAAAAAAGAATTATTTTGGTTCTAATGCAATATTATAATTATCTATTGGTTTCACCCCCAAGTAAACCTGTTTTTAACCTTAACCATAATAACAAAATATTATTTGATTTACAATTTACAGTGAAAAAAATTTTTAATTTGAACTTAACAGATTGTGGTAAAAATATTTATTTCAAATGATGAATCAAATTTAATTGATTAAATTTATATAATTGGATGAATTAAATTTTGAATATGAAGGGAACCTGCAACAAAAACACATTTCAGAAAAATGAATCTTTATACATATAATTGAATTTAAACAAATATTTTTTATTTAAAAAAATTAATTGAATATTTAAATATATTTTTGAATATATAATCTATAAATTTTTTCAAAACATTAATTTATTAAATTTATAGATATAAAAATATAGTATGTTCATAAACCAATTTAGATAAATGTCTCTTTAAGCACAATAATTATCATATTCCAAAATATAGTATAATGATTATTTGTATGTAATTAAATGTATTTTTTAGAATTGAAGTACAATTTAGTAAATTTAAAATAAAATTGATAAAATATAGATAATTTTAATTGAAAATTTAAATTTTTTACAAAAATATGTACTTTTCCCAACTCACTAAAAATAAACCTTTTTAGAAAAATACAAAAAATACAAAATAAGATAATATTTATATGATGATTTTCAAAAAATTATATTAATTAACTAATATAAATTTTATTAAATTTTTTTATTAATTATAATTTCCATTTTGATACTAGTTTTTATGAAAACAATTTATAAAATCATAAAATCATTTTTCATATAAATGGGTACTTTCACATTCATTAACAAATAAATTTCGTTTAATTAAAAAAATAATAATTTTTTTATCATTTTTCTATTCATTTTAGAACCTAAAAATTAATTGATAATTTATAATGGATTACATTATCATTGTTTAAATAGAATCCGGGTATAATTTTTTGAATGCTACTGAACACAAATATATTATTTTTCACAATCTACACATCTTAAAAAAAATAATAAATTTTTGAAGGATTCGAAATATTAACCAAATACATTATTTGTTGATATTGTGAATTACTGAAACATGAACCATTTAGAATGACTTTGGTCAGTCCCACTGTACTAAACTCTAGGATAAAATTATTCTTTTACTGAGGGACTTAGGTTCGTCCACTCTTTACTCCTTAATCATTATTGATAAAAACTAACAACTAGCCATAGGATATCTATCTATCTATGCCTTTTCATATGGTGTTTGAAACTAACTTCTTAAACACAAAATCTTATGATCAAATCAGTATAATGACTAAATAATAATAAATAATATAAAATCAATCCTTATTAGAAACATGCATCCCTTTAAACCTATTTTATATAATCACTCCTCATATAATTTAATGATGTAATCATTAATTTTACTAGTTAATAAATTTCAATATATAAATAAATTTATCTATGAATATATCCACAAACCCTTATTAATATCTATATCATTTAAGCAAATTTCTCGAATGGTGAAACCAATAATTTTCAGATTTAAATGTATTATTATTTTTTTGTTTTTTTTTGTCAATCCACACTAGTATGATAACAGATATTTCAATACTAGTGATACTATAGTCTTGGTGGAATTATATTAGAATTTGGTGTTTTTTTTGGAAGTGTATTCTATATTTTTGGGGTCTAAAATTTTGTGGAAGGGACATGTTTTATGAAACATAGATTTATATTAATTCCATTAAAATAATAGAAAAGGAAAGGATTTCATGAAGATTTGGATTTTTAGGAATGAATATAATTTCAAAAATATTGAAAAATTCATGAAGTAGGTTTCATAAATTATGGATGAGGTGTGAATAAAATATGGGATATTATACGATTATTATAAGTTTCATAGGAAAAAAATTTCACTAAGTGTTTCAGAAATTAAAGGAGTTCTATGAACATGAATGAAGAGTTTCATGAAAATGACATGGAGAATTTTTAATTTTCATGATGGAAGTAATTTATATATATATATAGTAGTCCACACATAATTTAAATATTCATATAGTTTTTAAAATGGGATAATCACTATGATTTCAGTATGGTCTAACATGAAAAAAATCCATATGATAATTAAGAACTTCACACGGGCTTAAGATTCATGGTAATATGTTTGAAATTTTTTTGAATCTATGGAATTTTAAAAAATGGGAGTTCCATAAAAAGTGAGAGTTTGGAAATTGGTTTGAGTTTTTTAAAAGTTAGGTGTTTTATGAATGTTTTTAGTTTCACAAAAAATTAAAGTTATTTGAAACAAGAGATAGGTTATGTGAAAGTGGAAGTTTCGAGAAAGGTACTTACATGAGTATACATAAACTTGAGAAATGTTTTTTAATTTATAAAAGAATCATATGTGGACCTACATAATTCAAATCATAAAATTAAAATTCTTTGTATTGGAATAAATATTTAAGTCAATAAACATGTTAAGACTTCTCCCAATGTAGTGAGAAATGGGGAGATGATGGAACTAATCTGACAGAGGTAGTATCCTGTCACTAAAATTTTTATAAAGGTATTTCTTATGGAATTGAGTGACAATGTCTAGTCTAATTAATTCTAAAATATCTTGTGATGATTAGCGGATTTATTCAAGACCGACACACAATCAGCTTATTATTCTTATTCTAACCCTTAGTGGTTAACCCGGAAAAATAATTCGTTCATGTTTTTATTTTTGAATATGAATATTTTATAATTTCATTATTCTATAAAATATTTTTGTCATGTTCCTACTGATGTGGGGACATGATCTATCACATTCAAATAAAATATTTTGACCTGATTCACCCCTCCCCTCTCAGGTTGTTAGAGGGTTTTACATAAATCCCTAGAGATGCATTAGAAATATATCATAAACCAACATGATGGAATCTCATGAACATTGTGAAACATATATTATTTAATTTCTTCAACCAACCTATCCCAAAAAAATAAAATGGACAATGGATTTTCATCTATAAATGTAAAGTGAACAAATATAAATATTAGCTAACACCATCACCATCAAACAAATTGGTTTACCTTCTATGTGGTATTCTTCCGTTATAAAATTCATCAAATCGCTGTGGTAGATAAACCATGGATCAGAATCATCTTTTAATATATCCTCATCAAGGTGAAACAAATGAGATTTAGTTGGTGGTGTATATTAGGGATACCACACAAACACTATATCACATAATTAATTTCCTATTAATTTTTAAGTAATTTCTTGAGTCCCATATAAAATACATTAAGGTTTATCCAAGGGGTACTTTAGTTTATGGACCCACATCATGCAATACAAATAATATCATCATCAATGTATCAAACCTAAAATCATTTCGTAAAGAACATATCCCAAGTATCCCAGAGTTGGTGGTTACATTGTTATACTTGAACAAGATAAAAGTAATCATATCCCAAAAGAACGAATAGTTTAGTATTGTTGAAAAAATACATACATGAATGAAAATTAAAAACTTTTATCAAAACATAATGTAAAATAAGTGTTTTCATTTATAATTCCATTACTTTTCCTTAACATCTCCCTTTATATAAATCATAAAACACTTCCTAGTATCCTGGGAAAAATAAAACATAATAAAGTGGGGATCTCAGATACTCAGTAATTTTATTCATATAGACGAAACTATGAATATATAAGGCCTGGACAATATGTAAATTTATGTGACTAAAACTAATTCAATTTAGTCAACAACTTGACCGTATTATGGTAGGAATAAATAACGATCAAATAATTCCATATAAATAATCACATAAACTTTATACATGTCCATAAATTTTATGATTAATCAAATAATAAAATGTAATATCAATAAAAAACTTTATAATCATTTAATGCATAATTTTGTACGACTAAAAAAATATTATTGAGGCCATCCATGTTATTTATATAAATGGGTTAGCCCTCATCTAAACTCCAATCTTTCTTGTCTCATAAGGCTATTGATTCATCAAGGGGATTTCTATAACTGGTAATGGGCCATAAAATGCCAATTCCAATTAATTAATCATATGAAATTGGTGAAACTTAATAAAAATATACATTCATATTAAAAACTCTCATATTAACTAATAATACTTACCCCAATCTATTAAATATATCCATAAAACATACTGAGTAACATGGTGAATGGTAATAAAATTTACATCATTGGTAAAACCAATAATAATACATTCAAAATAATAATAATGGTGATATAAATATAATATCTTCCTATTGGATAAAAAGGAATAATAAACATTGGATTTCATTGATGAAAATAAATATAAGAAAAAAGTAATTCAAATATTCTTGAGGAAAATTACATTCTCACATTGAAAATATTTTTAAATTAAAAATTTCATAAAATATTTTGAAATTAAGTTTCCTAATAAATAACCTTTTACAAATTCAAAGATATTCTTTAAAATATTGAGTAGTTATGATATTGAATTTTTTTCACTTCATACACATTATAATAAATATTCCATTCACATTTTTGGTATAATCCAGATAGGCGTTCTCTTGTGAAAGACTTAATGATTCATTTGAATAAACTTCTTAAAAAGAAAAAATGGTTAAAATCTATTTAATAAATTATTTTTAAAATGTTGAAAAATTTGAAGACAATTTTAGAAATCATGGATTTTTATGAAAATGGATTTTTGGCCAAAGTGAGAAATAATGATGAATTTTCTTGAAAAACATTTCCCAATATTTTTAAGTAATAAAGAGATAAAAATTGGTAAAATTAAATAAAATATATAATGACTAACCATATAATAAGAAAACATACTAACTTTAATATAGAAATATAATATAATTTTCACAATGGAAACATAAATAAAAACAATCCCGAATATTAATGCGATTGTGAATTACACACTAACCACATTGGTAACATCTGAATTGTAAGCCACATAAAATATATAATCATCCAATGAAACTTTTAATAAATTTTTTTATAAATAGTTTAATTATAAGAAATATAAAATTGTATAATATATACACTATATAAAGGACTAGATGATGAATATGGAGTATGTATCATTGAAGAAAAAGTGAGACACGAAACACATATCTTAGGTCCAACTTCATTACTCTGTGTTTATACCTCATCATTAACAAATATAGGGTTGTTATAAATCAATTTTAGAACCATGAATATATATATCACAGAATATTTTATTGACTTATAGTCTTTTATCACCTAGTTATTATTAATTCTTTTTTAAAATCACTGTTTCATTTGATAATTTCTTTGTTCTTCATGTATGTTTTTATTCATTAAATCTAGGCCTTTTAATTTGATCATGGAAAATTATTTAAAATTATTTTAAAAATGATATAAATATCAAATATATTAAATATTTATTTATTTAGAGAAATTTATAAATGTTATACATAGAAAAATGATTTCACCATTAATAGAGATTGAATTCCAAAAATATGCATGAACGTTGCTTCCATTTTTATTGATGGATAGAATAAAAGAAAATAATTATTAATTAACCATTCTAGAATCATAATTTGGATATATATATATATATATATATTAAATTAATAAAATCCAATTTTATTTCCAACCATTTGAATAAATAAATTAAAAAACAATTTTCACCTCTATTTAGAGGTGGGGGTCAAAATATACAAACGAGTAATAAAATTGTTTTCCAATGTATTTTAGGTAAGAAGTTATATTAATTTTTATATTTATAAAATTATTTTTATATCATAAATATCTCATATATTCCTTATATTTAACTTTATTACCTTTCATTTAAATCGCAAATGAAAAATGAATCATATCACTTCGTGAGGAGGTTGTATGTCATACATATAAGAATCAATATCATACCTATCATGAAAAGGGATGTAAGAAGGAATATGTGATACGATACTTACAGAAAAATTATAATATAATTATTATAATGTAAATTTATTAAATCCAAAATTATATCAAACCTCTTATGTTGGTGATGGAAAATGAACTAAATCAGTTTGTGAGGAGGTAGTCCACCGTACACAAGATTAGAGGATTCATCTTACAATAGATTGAAGTTGAGAGTGATATATGACATTAAATTAAAATAATATAAATTAATTTTATTTTTGATATGTTTTTATTATTTCTTAATAGATTAAAAAAATATTATAAGGGGTTAGATAAAGAAATAACATGGAACCGCATAATTAATAACATGAAATATTCTTCGGAAAACCAAATTAGGTATATCCTAATTTATTTATAGATATAATTTCTAATATATCTATGGCCTATATGATATGGTATGGTATTTTTGGAATATATCATGTCAGGTATTTTCAAAAAAAATGTATTTTCTTGTTTGAACGTGGGAAGAAACTCTGTGGCCTTTTATAATTAGGGGAGAGACTCACACATTATTTTTTAAATGAATCAATTACACACACGTTTTAATCATGGAAAACATAGAAAATGGGAAATAGTATAACCATATAGGTTATAAGGTCACAATATGTCCATAAATTGGGGTTTTGACAAGTTTAGAGGTCATTTTATTACATATAATTTTAGTTTAACCCCTAAGTAAACCAGTTTTTAGCTTAACTAGGGAAATTAATTTTTTCAGTTATCGCTATTAATTATGGTAAAACATTAACATAAAATTGTTAAAAAATTATAAATCTAAACATATAATCCATATTCATAAATTAATATCACAGAATTCATATTATTCAATTTATAATTAATCCTGAAGGTACGATGCATAGGCAGGTTTTTCGAAGGAAAACATTCAAAAGATTAAAAATAATTATATCATAATTCAATATTAAATTGATTCCAACAAACTAAATTAGTTAAATTTTAATATAATTTAAATAATGTTATATTAAATCCAGTTTAAAATATAATTTTACTTTATAAATAATTTAAATCAAAATGAATCATTAAATTAAAAAATTATATTTCAAAATTTGTAAATAAATTATTTTCTAAGATAGATTTTCAAAAATTGGTAAAAATGTATTTTCAATTATGATCTCATAATGATACTAAATAGTCATTTAAAGTGTTTTATAAAAATATCTTTTCATTAAAATGATTCTTATTTTATTTTCAGTCAATCCATAACCATTTATTGAATCTTATACATGTGTGAACCATATAATTTTCTTAATTTCAATAGTGTTGTCCATAGATACTAACTTAACAAGTAGTTTTTTATATACATGTTTAAGTAATAATATTTTAATATAATATTGAATTTATTTTAAACCTAGTTTCACATACATCACAAACTATTGGTGATATTGAATATATTTAAAAATAAATATATTTTCATGACTTTGGGTGTTGCATTCTCTTCCACGCTTCGTGTTTTGTGTCATATACAATATTGAACCTGATGTTCCTCTTTTAAAATCTAGTGGTCACATTCTACAACCCGCCTCTCCCTAAATAAATTTCATCCTATTAATTTTATTTTTACTTAATAATCAAGGGCCTGGCATTTTAAAATACCATTCTTGAAACCCCAAATCGTAAAAAGGGTAAATAAAACATCATAATGAAAATAGAGAATTATGAAAATAAAGGTCATCTAGGATAACACAAATTAGGTTTCCAAATATGCGTACGTTGGTTGTTATTATAGATATGGAAATAGTAGTAAATACTAATACCCATGGATTAATAGAGAGTGATAGATATAAATGATCTCAACAAATTGAGTGATCTAGAGAAAGCAGAAAACTGTAAATCCATAAATCTGTGATGTAAATGAAGGAAATATAATACCATTTTTTGTTTCAATATCCTTTTCCTAATGTCGAGGAATTGTTCTATAATAATTATTTGTAACGACCCATTGTTTTATCAATGGAAATTCCTTTCTTATAATTATTTTTTATAATCTTATGAAATCACGACACAATGAACTACTAAGTACTACGTGACCTTTAAACATAATTTTGACACTTCTATGAATTTAATTTCACAAATATGACATACAGAGTTTCAATCAGTATGATTTTGGAGTCTGATAAGACAAAAATAATTTTTTGTGAATAGTAACTGACCCTTATGAATAGTAATTTTTAGCTTATGAATAGTAATTCGACCAAAATAATAGTAACCACCATCTTAAATTTATAAAAAAAATAGGAATCTTATAATTGATAATATGATCGTAGTAAAGGTATTTTTATTTTTATCATTCATAAATAATTAATTACAATTAATAATTTAATTTAAAAGAAAATTTATGTTCATAAAATGTGTTCATAAATTTATATTTTTATTTCTTCTAGTTTTAAGATAATTTTATAATACCTTATTTAATTTTTTAAAACATTATTAAATCGGTTATTTTTATTGAAATCATTATTTTTCATGTAAATAGAGATTTTAAATAAAATGTAAATTAATTATAATTTGAAAAATCCTTTTGAAAAATCGAGTTCATTTTTTTATTATATACATTCAAAAATGATTATGGTGATGTTTTTGGAATTTTTGGAAATAATTGAATTTTGTGAATAGTAAAATACATTAATTTACTTTATAAAACATAATAATATATATCCACTATCACTGACATCATGAGTTATTTAAGAACCCAAATGAAGAACAATCATGCAATTATTACTATTATTGGTCATGTAATCATCACTATTTATTGTCAAATAGAGATATAATAAACTAATGACTAAATAATTAAGAGAACTCCCCCCCCCCCCCTCCACTATAAAAACCACCCACCCGAACCTCTTCTCTTTACTCCTCTAAAACCTTGGGCATTCCCTAAATTCTACCCAAATCACTCCCTAATAAAATCCCTCACATCTCACGACCCATGGTCTCTTCGAAATACCAAATCCAATCTATATAAAAATCTCTAATGGAATATTGATTAAATAGGTAAGTTCCACTTTTCAATTCATTTACTTTCTTTTCAAGTTCATTAGTTTAATTTTCCATCCTTACCTCACCTCATCAAAATGTTATGAAAAATATAGTTCCATACATGTACTTGAAGGTTTTTATGATAATGAAAAAAATTTTATCATCTCTCTTTTACCCTTTTTATTTTACTGGCAAAGACACCACCTGAGATTTGTTAATTAATCACATTCAAGGACAATGTGTTTTCAATTTCCATTATTGTCTTCAATTACATTCATGAAACCATTTTCAGAGTTGAAACTAACTGTAATATATATATTGTGTCTCATATATGGTTTTGATATAATGTTTTACACAAGGTTAGGAATTATAAAACAAAACATGTTCATTGTGGAAAAAACCACAAATTAACCCAAAAGGTTATAACTAAAGATTTGCATAATGATTAATCTTAACACCAAGTTACCAACATAAATTTAAAACCATGTAACTTTTTGGATGTTCAATAATTGAATATAAATCCAATTATAGAAAACCATCCCCATTTTAAATGATTCTCCCTTTAAAAAAACAAGTTAAATGAGCGTAAAAACACATGAAAACAAACAGACCCAAATAATGAAATTGAACCACATAACCCATCAAAAAGGTCATGAAATCACATTAAAAGGTTATAATAAATATTTTACATATAGTAAATATTTTTTAATTATTAATAAATGATCCTAAAATTAGTATTCATGTCAATAATTTCAATTGGAAAACACTATCGGACTTAAGGTAAGGGATCCTCTCTATTTCGCTTTAATTCATGAATAGCCTCTATGTTATGCCATTTTATGTTTAATCCCTAATAACGTAGTATGATTTTTCACCTATAGAAAACATCACTAATGATGTTTAAGTGATGAGAACCCCATTTCTCTCTCATTAATCCCTCTTAATTACACCTAATACATTTTCGATAATTTGTAAAGGATTCCACCTGAACCTCCTTTGTAAATTAAGGTTGCCTAAAAATTATTTTCCAAAAATTATGTTATCTTATCTTTTTAGGTTTGCATTCTAAATTCTGGGTATATGTACTAAACACATTTACCCAGACCCTTTCTTCATCATCATTCGGGGATATACATGTTTTGAAGTGATTTCCTCTTCAATACTTCTAAATATGAAAACCTATTTTGAGGGAACTTCCAGAATTTTTACCTGATTTTAGGGGCCCTCTTTCTTTTGTTCTAAGACACAATTGTCTTTATAAAATCTGTCTTTTTATTATTCAAACCTTATTGGTTCACTTATGGTTTTATAAGAAGGATTTTTCTTTTTTATTTTATAAAATTCTATAATGTATTTTATTTAAAACCGCATAAAATGATTTAATGTGAAATTTTATTATATAATATTCATACATGTTTTCACTTATACATGACATAATTTAACATGATACTATACAATTTTACCTTATAAATTTCCATGTTTAATTTAGTTCCTTTCTTTCATTGACACTTTTATGATACACCCATTTGTTTTTCTTTATGACATGATTATAGTACCCTATTATTTCTATGGGTGACCCATATGTTTATATATGATTGATCATGTATGACTGATTTTTTGGAAAAAATATTCATAAAAATATAAGATTTTTTCTCCTAGATAGTGTTCCATTTTTTTGGTAATGTTGAGTCTCGTGAGATGTTATGTTTGATGGTCTTACTGGTTATCCTTGGCTTGTGCTACGATGTGAAATTGTGTTTGTGGTTAGCATTGACTCTTGCTAAAGTCATGTTTCATGTTTTTTAAAAATTATATTGACTCCATGTTTATATGATTTCATGTTTATATTTTATGGTTCTATATGTTATAGGACATTTTATTTCATCATGTCATGCCTTCTATCCCATCTTTTAATGATTTGTTCTTATGATTATTCCCTAATTGGGCTATTTATCTCATTTATTTGTCTAGATTTTCCCTAGGTAACCCTATACATATGTATGAGCATAATGAAAATTATGAGTTGAGTTTTAATATTAAATTATGGAAATTTTTATTTAGTTCCATGTTTTTAGTTGTATTTACCTAGTCCTCCAAGATAATAGTTTCTACGAACCTCGGGATGTACTTTGATGTATAATTATGATTAAAATAATGTAATGTTATATGTAAAAGGATATGGTCTGTACAGTTCATATCAGAGGGTGGTTTAGTTATTTTTGGACATTAGTATTTGATCACATTAAAAACCATTAAGGATGATATTGTATATAAGAAAACACCTCTAAATTTGGGTAAGTATAAATTTAGTGGTTTTTCAAGAAAATACATCAATGTGTGGATACAAACAGGTTGAGGATTCTCTATGATAGATGTATCTAGGGGAAAACCCCAAAAACTGTATTGATCAAGACTCAAATGGTAACTGACGCATGACAACGTCCCTTGATGCACTCTCTGTTTGATTCTCCATGGGGATATGATTTGGTAATTTCTTGAGCATAGTAAGAACCATTACTAAGGGAATAAAAAATAGCCCATAAGATTATAAGATAATAATTTTTTCAAGGATAACATATATTTAAACATATGTAATCACAAGTTATGATATACTTATTATTAACAAGTTTATCCTTTTTTGTTACAAGTTTCCTTTTTATGCTCAATAAATACATACTAAAGTCCTCTAATTGCAAATTATTTTTAGAAGTTAATGGTATGAAATAAGGGAACACGTGCCAAATATCAATGTTATAGGTAATGTGAATACTTACCTAATGATTTTCCTGATATAATGGTAATGGTTGGTCAAAACCTCATGACAGTACTTTCTCAGTTGGCTCAAGTTATGAATAATAACCTGAATCTTGTGAAACACCCTCCTCCTTTAGGGAAATAAAATGTTGTCATTGAATCATTCAATAGGAAACGGCCTCCCATTTTCAGTTGATAATCTGATCTCCTCATCATAGAATAGAAGATTAACACCATTGAAAAGATATTCTTTGTCCTCTAGTGCTTAGAGGAAGAGAAATTTGTACTATTGTCAAATAATTTTGATCGGGAAGCTAATCAATGGTGTAAAGTGATAAATAATAAGAAATCACGTGAGGAAATTGATTCTATGTATAGGGAAGAATTAAAGAGAATTTTTTTCATCAAAATTTTTCACTGAACCCTCAATATGGAAAGAGAGTTCCTCAGACTCATGTAGATGGAATATGAGTCAATCGGGGTGTATGAAGCAAACATTACAAGGCATCCAAAGTAC
Source organism: Viscum album (assembly GCA_963277665.1). Taxonomy (NCBI): domain Eukaryota; kingdom Viridiplantae; phylum Streptophyta; class Magnoliopsida; order Santalales; family Viscaceae; genus Viscum; species Viscum album. The sequence goes on from OY728139.1 coordinate 920,266,412, forward strand.
ACCTCCAGATTGTTCATGAACACAGAAGGAAAGGTATATCCCTTATTGAGAGGGATAAATTTTAATATATGAAAAGTTTTCATGAATCATGACTTCCACAACTATGGGGAGATTTATCATCGTTACCTCATGGTTGAAATGGAGATCATATACTAACAGTGGTATCATGGTCCCGGTGAAAAGAAGAAGAAAATGTAACATAATCTGGTTGGTCCCAAAAATAAATTCCATGATAGAAATAAGCTTGATCATCCCACATGTAAAAATTATGGGAAGAAGAATCTTCAGAACTGTCAAAAGCGAACAACAAATTGCTTTAAATATTGAAATTTGGGGCATCTGGCTAAAAATTGGTGAAGAGATATGAAAAATCCTACTCGGGTGGAAGAATAAATGATGTTTTTTATATAATCTATGCTAGTGGAGAATTGTAACAACTAAATGGACTATGGGAATTATTAAAACAATTTCCCTAATCCAATGTTTGTCGGAGGAAATCATCAACAACCTCTGAGCTAACATGGAAGGGTGTATGCTATCACTGCTACTAAGGAGGATCTGGACAATGATGTGGTGATAGGTACTCTTGTTATTCATTCAATAATAGCGAACATACTATTTGATTCTGGTTATTCACATTATTTTATATCTTTCAAGTTAAGTAGAAATATTCAAACACCTCCAAAAAATTTTGATGATAATTTATCTGTGAGAACAATATATGGGTAAATTATTTCATCCAAGGATTATTACTCATCCCTGGTAAATGTTTTTGGGATAAACCTCCCAGGAAATCTTTCCAAACATCCTTCTATAGAGATTGAATTTATCTTTGGCCTGGATTGTCTATCATTATACAAAACCAACATAAACTATTGGGAAAATAAGATCACTCATCACGTCCTGAAGCATCCTCCAATTATATATAATTTTATGGAGGAAAATGAATCTCTTTTAAAATCAATGTCTACTGTGTGGATATTGTTTCCTTATGTGGAAGAATATCTATCTAAAAAGATTGAGACAAAAGAAAGGATCATTTTCTAAGACATGAACATATTAAGGGATTAGGGAAATGTATTTTCCAAAGAGTTTCATGGTCTTCCTGTTGACTGAGAGGTTGATTTCTCCATTTTACATATTCCTAGATCTCTACCTATATCAATAAAAATTAAAAGAATGGCCACTATAGACCTATAAGAGCTTAAGAAGAATTTATAGGGGAATTTGGAGAAGGTTTTTATACACCCTAGTTCTTCACAAAGGGGTGCTCTAGTCCTCTTCACCAAAAAGAAGGATAGATCTATGAACCTATACATTGATTATCATGAGATCAATAAAATCACGATAATGAAAAGTTATCCCCATCCATGAATAGATGACTTTTTTTATCAGATTCAAGGGGATAGTTATTTATCAAAGAAGAACCTTTAGTAATGATATTACCAATTAAAGGTGAGGAAGTAAGATATTCCCAATAATAATTTTCGAACAAGGTATGCACACTATGATATCATAGTGATTCCCTTAGGACTCACTACTTCTAAAAAATCAATTATTTAATTAATAGAGTCTTTAGGTTTTACCTAGGAAAATTTTTGGAAGACATTATCGATGATATCTTGAAATAATCCAAGAGAAATGAGGAACATGATGAGATCTTTAATACAGTGTCAACGACATTAAAAAGGGAGAATCTATAAGAAAATTATAATAAATGTGAGTTATAGATAGAAGAAGTATCATTAATGGGTCGTGTTATCACCAGAAAAGGGATATCTATGGACCCATCCAAGATAAATGAAATTTAAGATTGTAACATGCCAACTTCATTAATAGATATTCATAGCTTTCAAGGTATAGCTGGGTATTATCAACAACTTGTGAAAACTTATAATTAATTTAAAACCTAATTAAAAAGATTACACGGAAGGGGGTGATGTTTTTCTGGACTATTTATGTGAAGATTGATTTATGGAATTGAAAAAGAATCTAATCATTGCGCTAGTACTCACACTGCCAAAAAGTGGAGAACTATCTGTGGTGTAAAATGATGTTTCATATAATGGAGTAGTTATTGTGCCAATGAAATTGATAATGTGATATCCTAAACCTCAATGTAGCTAAAAAATCATAAGAAAAACTATCCTACGCATGATCTGGAGTTCGCAACTATGATCTTTTTTTAAAAAACCAGGTGTCTTTATCTCTATGGGGAGAAGTGTGAGATATATACTGATCACAATGGTCTAAAATATATATTCACACAAAAGGAGAATAATATGCACCTATGAAGATAGATAGATCTCATCAAGGATTATTACATCCCAATACACTACCATCTCAGTAAGGAAATTAAGGTGGTGGATTCTCTATGTATAAATGATCCAACATCATTATCAGTGATTATAATTGAACAGAATCCAACATTATTATATTTTAAGAAGATGGACATGAGAATAATTAATGGATGATCATCATCAATACTTCATTAAATTATTTCTCAACCATACCTCATGTAGAAAATAAAGGAAGCTTAATGAAAATATGTCGACACTCGGAAAAGGGTGGAATCCATTACAAATGAGAGATCGTCTGAGTTCATGATTGATGAAGAAGGAGTTGTAAGATTTGGGTCATGATTATGTTTACCATCAAATCCAGAGATAAATAATGATTGTTTGAGTGAAGCACATAGCTCAAACTTCTATATTAACCTAGGGAGCACAAAGATGTATCAATATCTCTGAGATAACTTTTGTGGGACAATATGAAGAATGTGATTGTTGAATATACATCAAATTTCCTAGAATGTAAACTAGTGAAGGTTAAAAGATAGAAATATAAAGTGATGATGCAACCACTACCCATACCAACATGAAAGTTAGAGAACATAACTGCATACATTGTTTCTAGACGTCCATGTAAACCATAGTAAACAATGGTAAATTGGTCATTGAAGATCTTCCTAGAAAGAAAGCACACTTTATCACAATTCCAGAGGACTTCTCATTAGATAAACTTCCAAATATATATATCAAAGTTGTAACAACTCAATGTTTTATAAATTTTAATCTATTCATATAATGATTCCTTAAAGTATAATCACATTATGAAACACAATGACATATAATGATAATAAATACTATGTTACTATTAAACATAAATTAACCACTTCTACATTTTGAATTTTTCAAATATGACATACACGGTTCTGTCTAGAATGATATTTGGGGTATGATGGAACAAACATATTTTTTGGTGAATAATAACCTACACTTATTAATTGTAATCAAACATATGATAGTATTTATATATGATTTATGTGAAAGTATGATATACCAATATTATGGAGGAAGTAAATAAATTATTTTAAATTGTTATTTTTTTAATAAACTGTTTACTTTTTTTAAATATAATTTAACATATTTAAAAAATTATTTTTAAAAAATTGAGTTCATTTTTTGACTCTTCACATCGAAAAATGGTCATGGTGATGTTTTTGGATATTTCTGAAATAGATGAATTTTTCGCAAAAATAAAAATACATTAATTTTCATTAAATTGTACATTATAATTTAAATCCACTATTCCTAACATCATAATTGAAGTAAGCACAAAAATCTCTAAATCATATACACTTATTAATAGTATTGGATATGTAATCATAAATATTTCTTGTCTTGTGGATTATTAAAAAATTAATGAATATATTATTGTGAAAACCTCTCTCCCGTTCAGTATAAATTCCACTCTTCACACACTCATTTCCTCACACCTCTCATGTTTAAAGCCTTGTATAAACACTACCCACACAGCTTCCCTAGAGTCTCCCCCACCACCAAGATATTTTTGCCACACCAAAAGACCATTCTTAGGTACCTTAATGAGGATCTCAAGAGGAGGATTCAAGAGGTAATTCCACTCTCTCTTTTCCTTTAATTTTCATTTCAATTTAAAGTTCTTTTCTTAATCTCTCGTAAACTATGCCCATCCAAATAGTATTGTTACTCTATAACATTACATATAATATAATTCTATGAAACTAATATGATATTATACCATCAAACCCCGTTCTTCTCTTCTTTTTATCTTGGAATGGAAAAAATTTCTCATGAGGTGTTAATTTATCACCTTCATGAACGACATGTTTTAATTTTGTTTTATTGCTTGCAGATCTGGTCATGAAACCATTTTTATTGTTGAACCAGATTATTTTATATGTATTATATCTTATTTAATTTTTTATTACTAACTTCTGTACATATTACTAAATTATAAAACAAAACAAGTTCATTGTTTGTTGAAAATTTTGCCAGAATTAACCAAAACAATCATCATTAAACTCTTATCTAATGATTCATTCTCAAGGTATATAAACAAGTTACTTATAAGATAATTTATAGTTACGTAACATCATCAATAATATATAATTACAATTTTTAATTTTTATCCATGTTTCAAATGAAATTCCATTCATGAATACAAGTGAACCGTTAAAGAAAATTAAAAAATTGAACATTCCCGAATAATAAATTTAAGCCCTATAAGCCATAAAAAATCCCATAATTGAACATAATAAAACCTTAATAAATATTATAAATTTATAAAAGTTTTTTTATTTTTTAATTAATAAATATAATGTGGTTATATAGGAAATTAATGTGTATAATTATTTTGGATACTAGGTAAGTGGAAATTCATAATCCCAACACTCTTTAGTCGGGTTTTCCATCTAGAGCCCTTTTTTAGTATGGATATGCCATAAAAATTATTTTTTAATCATTATATTATTTTTTTTATAGTTTAAACATGTTCTATAATTAATTTAACTAAAAAACCATTGTTTTCCAAAATAACTCTTCTTTCAAATAAAAACAGCCTTTTTTCATCTCAAAGATTGTTCCACTATTCACATAAGGTTAATAGTCGAATTTCAAGAATGATATTCCCTCCTAATATTTGGGACGAAATTTTTATGAATTTATGACTTATAATTTGAATCCTATTTCCTTACATGTGTTATTTAATGATCATGTTGTACATATTTTCAATGTGGCATGTATGATAATGTAAATGTTGTGATGTGACGGGTACGCCCATAATTATATTGCGCAATATGAATGTTTGAATGTGATGGGTGTGCCTGGAATTATATAGTTCTCCAATGTATTGGGAAAAGTGATGAATCTATTGATTTAAATTGAAATTATGCATGAACATGATGCAATATATGTTCATAAATATTTGTTGTTGTTAACCACATAGACATGATGTTTCATGTTTTATGTATTTCCTCATTTCAAGTCATTTATTAATGCTTCCTCTAATTTTCATGATCGGTTACCTATGTTATGATTGTGCTCATCCATTGTTTTATTGTTCATATATATCCTCTTATTAGGACTTTATCACAACCATTTTTAATGTATATCCTCAAGTGATTATGTGAACTAAGGAGTTTTCAAGGGATAATAAAAAGCTGGAGAAGAATGGATAAATTTTTGCGTTTTATGTGGTAAATGTTATGTATAGTCCAAATTTTCCAAAGATATTTAACCATTGGATACTCAGTTTGTAATTAAATTATGTTTTTTATATTCTATATGATGAAATAATATTGTAATAAAAGTCAAGGTATCTATAGTTGGTATCAGAGGAAAGGTTTTGTAAATTTGGGAATTATAATTAGTGAACCCTAGAGAAAACCTCTAGTCTGAGACTAAGAAAAATATTTCACAGAACACTCTTTTATAAACATAGGGATCCCATAATATATTCTTTTAGTATAAGTATCACAAATGAATAGGTTATTTATAAATAACATGTTGACTTATTTTTTGTTATAACCTTTTCAATTTTATAAATTTTGGGAACTAGGAGAAACTAGACCAACAACCCTTGTGAGGGTTAATTAAACTATTCAATGAACAAAATCCCTAATTATTTAGGAGGTAAAGTAAAAAAAATCCAGGAAATGATTTCCTAACTATCTTAGGTTATGAAAAATAACCTAAATAATGGGTAACATCCTCTTTCACCAAAAAGGGAGAAATTGGTTGTTGAGTGTTTTATCTGGTAACGACCACCAATATTTAGTGGTTCTTCTGATCCAATAGTTATGTAATAGTGGGTCTACTCCACGATGAAGATATTTTATGTGCTTCACTATTCTATGATGGAGAAGGTGACTCAGTCTATTTATCCTTTAGATGGAGAGATCGATAAATGGTATGATTTAGTTAAGAACACCATGCTGACTGAAAAAATTGAAGATATGATATGGGAAAACATTTAGATAGTGTTCATTAAAAAGTATTTGCAAATAAATCTTTGTAAAAATAGGGGGATATAATTCGTAAATCTTAATAATAATGAATTAGAATATGTCTCAACCTACATATAGAGTTAAAAAAGGCATACAAGTTACGTGTTAGGTTTGGTTATCAATAATGATAACAAAATTGATAGATTCTTTTGTGTATTAAAATCACACATTTGAAAATATCATTCAATTCAATACTTTGGGAGTTAAGAAGAATTTTTTCAGTGTTCCCTCAAAGTGGATACGGATTTTGGAGAATTTTCCCATGTATATGGTGATAAGAAATGAATGATGGAGTCAGGATAGAGGATCTAATGATAAAGGTTGAAAGAAAACTCAACCATTCACATGACAAAAATGTGGGAAGCTTCATCCAAGGAGCTTCCTAAAATTTACTACGAAATCCTTTATGTGTAGAAATGAAGGCCACCGAACTCTCAAATGCTGAAATTACATGAGAAGTTAGGAGAATATGGTCGATGAAAGGAGAGAAACACACATGGTATGATGCTACAACTATAGGGAGCAAGGGAACTATGCATTCAATTGCACAAAACCTCAAGTAACTGAGGGTAATTAGCATCAACAAACACCAAATCCAAATGAGAATGGGAGGATTATGGAATCACTACAACAAAAGTGACACATGAAAATGAATCCGTACAAGGTACACTTCTTATTAACTTAATAATTGAAATAGTCTAATTTGATTTTGGTTTTATGGATTCTATTAAATATTTCATGTTTGATAGAACTATAGAATCAAATCCCTGAAACCATGGTATATATATCTGTAAAAACAGGAATGGTGCAATCATTTCAACCCAAGTGTTTGGATCTTCTCATGTTGGCATATCCTGGAACATTCTTCCAGCGACACTCATAATACATCCCTTGGTGGAATTATATGCTATAATGGGAATGGATTGGCTCTTGTTATATATATCACATAATAAATATTGGGAGGAAAATATATTTTCATATCCCTAACCATCCCATGATCCTATACAAATGAAATTATGATCATGAATCTCTTTTGGAAAATCCTTCATCGATGCGGGTGTTGATTCTATATGAAGAGGCATACATCACTAAAATGGTTAAGTCAAAGAAAAGTGTCAAACTCGTCGAAATTCCCATCATGAGGGAATATGGTGATGTATTTCCTAAAGATTTACCCATACTAACCCCATATTGTGATGTATATTTCTCCGTATAACTCATACCCAGAGCTACTCCTATGTCAAATGTGTCCCTATAAGACGGCTACTATCGAACAGGAGGAGTCATAGAAGTCACTGTAAGAGAATTTGGTCAAATGGTTCTTATTCCCTAGTGCATCACCTTGGGGTTCCCCAGTGATCTTTACAAAGAAGAATAATGGATTAATGTCATTGTGTATTGATTATTGGGAACAAAACATGATCACCATGAAGAACAAGTATCTTCTTCTAAGAAAATATGACTTGTTCGATATGTTATGAGGAGATCAATACTTTTCAAATGTGGATATTATTTCAGTATTTTTTCCACTACAGGTGAAGAAGGAAATTATTCAGAATAATTCCTTCTGTACAAGGTATGGGGACTATGAGTTTCTATATATGCCAACTGGACTTACTAATCCCCCTATAATTTTCATGGATTTGATGAATATATTCTTTATACATTACCTTGTCAAATTTTAGGTAGTGTTTATTGATGATATTCTCATCTACTCAAATAGTAAAAAGGAACATGATGAACATCTAACACTTGTGTTGGAGAAATTGATAAAGGAGAAGTTGTACACCATGTTTACAAGTGTGCCTTTTGGATGAATCAAGTCATGTTCTTGGGTCATGTGATCACATGTAAAGGAATTTTTTTAGACCCTTCTAAAACAAAGGCAATTGAGGATTGGCTAAAACCCTCTAGTGTCACATAAATCCATAGTTTTCCTTGATTCGCTGGGTACAACAAATGTTTTGTTAGTAATTTCTCACAATTTTCAAGCCTTCTAACTATGTTAACAAGGAACATGGTAAATTATGTGTGGAAGAAAGAATGTGTGGAAATATTCAAGGAGATAAAGAGAAGGTTGATCACTACACCTGTACTCATATTACCAAAAAGTGGATAATGTTTTGTGATATATAGTGATGCTTCAAATAAAGTATTGGATTGTGTACTAATGAAAAATAATAATGTGGTCACATAATCCTCAAGTAAGCTTAAGATCCATGATCTGAACTACCCACTGCATGATCTAGAGCTAGAAGCCATGATTGTTTCCTTGAAAATATGTCGGTACTACCTTTATGGTGACATGTGTAATAGAGAAACTGACCACAAGTGCCTAAAGTATATATTCACATAAAATGAGCTCAACATGTGTCAAATGATATAGTTAGAGATAATCAAGGACTATCATTTCTCTATTCACTATCATCTTAAAATGGAGAACAAGATAGCTAATTCTTTAAACAGACTAGAACTTGAAATTTTATCCATGTTATTGATTGAGAATGACCCTATATTCCTGGATATACAAAGGATGGATAAGAAAATCATAAGGGAAGGGGATACATACTTCTTTTCCCAAATTATTGTGAAACCATCAATCTAAAAGAAGATTATGGAGGCACAAATGGATGATACAAAGTTTCAAAAAAAATGTTGAATGTAGTAAATGAAGGGAATATACAAGAGTTCCATATCAATTATGATGGTGTGATTCATTTTGGAATGTGTCTTTATGTGCATTAATCACAAAATATAAAGAAGAAGCTATTGGAAAATGCACATACCTCAAAATTCTCAATCCATCATGGGATTACTAAGATATAGTGTTATCTATATGAACAAATTTGGTGGGACAACATGAGGAAGGATATTGCGGATTATATCTCAGGGTTCTTAACATGTCGTCATGTTAAATAGGAGAGGAAAAATTTCAATGGGATGATGCAACCATTACCTATACCCATGTTGAAGTTTGAGAATGTCATTATGGTTTTGTCACAGGTCTCTCGATGACATCGAAGGAAAATATTGTGACATGGGTTATGGTTGACCAACTCATCATGACTTCTCATTTTATCACTATTCGGGGTGATCTCTCACTTGAACAACTTGCAAATATATATGTGAAGGAATTGGTGAGACTGCATGTTGTTCCACTCTTGATTGTCTCTTATCATATTCCCATGATAACATATAAATAATGGAGGAGTATTCATTATTCTTTGAGTACTGGATTATATTTCAGCATGGCCTATCACCACCAAACCGATGGCCAATGTATAAGAACTATTCATAAGTTTGAAGATATTCTAGGATAATGATCTCTATAATTAAAAGGCTGATGGGATCAGCATCTCCCATTGTTTGAGTTAAATACAACAATAGCTTCAACATGAGTATTCAGAATGCCACATATGAAGGTCTATATGGAAAGCGATGTAGAACTCCAACCTGTTGGGATGAAGTTGGAAAAAGAAAGATACTTTGACCTGATATTATGAAAGAGAGGATAGAGAAGGTTCAGGTCATCCAAAATCATTCTAGAGCTTCTCAGAGTAAGCAAAATAGTTATGCTAACAACCGTCAAAGGGACTTGGAGGTCGATGTTGGAGATTAAGACATTCTTCAAATATAACAATGGAAGAGAGTCATGCAGATTGGAATGAAATAGAAGCTAAACCCAAGGTACATTGGCCCCTTTGAGATCATTGACCAAATAAAATCCATGGTCGATTAGCTCTCAATTCCATTTAATATGGCTTAAGTTCATGATTTTTTCACAAATCAATCCTGGGGAAGTACATACTAGATCCCTCGCATGTAGTAAACTTATAGGTGGTATAACTGGAAGATAAAATCTCCTATGAGGAGCAGCTAGTAAATATTTTAGTCTAGAGAGATAAGGTAATATGCAACAACACAACCAACTTTATCAAAGTATTTTAGATGAACCCCAATTATTAATATGTAACTTGGAAACTATATGTGTTGATAATGGAGAAGTACCGTCACCTTTTTTGGTAAAATGAAATTTTGAGTTTACGATTTTATAAGGGGGAAGAATAAAACAACACAGTGGTTTATCATTTTAAATCACTTCTTATAATCATGACTTAATGTATCATCATACTAGGAAACACAATGAAATATAATGATACTAAATTTTATGTTACCATTGATCATAAATTTACCACTTCTTCATTTTTAATTTTGAAAATTTGACATACACGGAAGCATCCTTTATGATATTTTGGGTCTGAGGGAACAAACATAATTTTTGGTGAATAGTATCCTACCCTTATGAATAGTGACATAAACTATTAATAGAAACATATCTATATGAATAGAAACCTTACATATGATAGTATGTATATATTATTTATGTTCATGTACGATATACATATATCTTGCAGTAGGTAAAAAAATGATATTAAATTGTTATTTTTTGAATAAACTATTACATAATTTAGAATTTTTATATTACTTATTTAGAAAAATATTTTTGAAAACTAGAGTTCTTTTTTAGATTCTACATATCCCAAAAATTTATAGGGTGAATGTTTTGGATTTTTCTAAAATACTTGATTTTTGTTAATAGTAAAATATATTAATTTACCATATAAATACATTATAATTCAAATACACTATTCTTAACATCAACATTTATGTAATAACTCAAATATCAAACTGAAATTCACTTATTCCTATTATTTTTTGGGGAATCATCACTATTTATTATCTTGTGGAGAAATAATAAATTAGTGAATATAATTTTGTTAAACCCTCTTTCCCCTCCATAATAAATACCACGCTTCACACTCTCATTTCCTCACACAACTCAAGATTCAATACATACCCAAACTCTTACCAAACATCTTCCATAGAATCTCCCCCATGATTAAGAGCATTTGTTCACATCTAAAGGCCAAGCCCATGTTTTATAAGGATGATCTCAAGATGAGGATTCAAAATGTAATCTCCTCTCTCTTTTCCTTTAATTTCCTTTCAATTTCATTTTCTTTTCTAAATCTATCCCCACCTATCCACATCCACATGGTATGGTAACTCTGTTATCATATATATATAATGGAATTCAATGATACAAATGGGATATTATATCATCCAACCCCCTTTGTCTCTTATTTTTATTTGAGAAAGGAGAACGTTGTTCGTGAGGTGTTTACTTATCACCATCAAGAACGACATGTTTTCATTTTCCCTTACTGTCTTCGTATCTGATAATAAAAACATTTTTATTATTTGTAATCATAATTGGATATGTTTTATATCGTATTTAATGTTCTAGAACTATCTTATGTACATTATAGTAATATATTAATCAAAACAAGTTAGTTATGGTCAAAAAACTGCCTAAATTGACCCAAATAATCAACATTAAATTATTATCTAAGGATTCATTATCATGGTATATAAAAAATATTTATAAGATCATTTATATTTATTTAACATCATTAATAACATATAATTACAATTTTGTATGATTATCCACTTTTTATATTAACTTCCTTTCATGAAAATAAGTGAACCATTCAAGAAAATCATAACAACAAACATTCCCGAATAGTGATTTAAGCTTAATAACTCATCCAAAGGCCCATAAATGAACTTAATTAGACATAAATGAATAAAATTAATGCATAAAAGTTTATAGAATTGTTAATTAATGAATATGATCTAGTTATACCATAAATTAATGTTATGAAAGAATTCTGGTACCAGGTAAGGGGAAATTCTCAAACCAAACTCTCTTTCTATGGATTTTCCCCCTACAACCTAGTTTTAGTTTGGATAAGCCATAAATATAAATTATTAATTATTATCTTACATTTTCTAGGATAAACTTTTTCAGTGTATTTGGCTTGTAAACTACAAGAAATATTCATGTACTAGAATTTCTTGCTTGATTCCTCCCATTTTCTAGGGGTTTATCTCTTCCTTCGTGGGGTTTTATTTCTAAAGAGGATAGGGTGACGTTCTTAGGGTTGAATCTTGTTTATTAGGTTTTAATATTGTTTCCATTAGTTTTATCTTTCCTTTTTAGGGTATTGGGATGGTGAAGTTATGGCTTTAGAGCATTTTTTAAACGTTTTTCCATTCAAGGTAGGTGGTTCCATTCCCTAAAATTGTTAGATGATTTTAATATAATATCTTGAGTTTATAAATGTGTACTATTATTTATTTTTGTGGCTCGAGAATTTATTTTAGAGTGGTTTCACAATATTATGTGTTAGAAATGGGTTTTTATAATAAAAATGGTATTTATTTGTGTGTGGTGAAATGTTATATTTCTTAAAAGGAGTTTTATAACATCTCTAGATGGTAAATAATTTGTTTTTAAAGGAACATGATTTGAAAATGTGTTGAAAAGAGTTTTCTATGGAAAATAGATTATTTGTGGCATGTTGGTTTTTGTGGTGCACCTTTAAATGTGAATTTTAATTAATGGAAATGATGTGAAGAATAATATAAATAGAACATGGTTTTTTATGGTTTTGAAAGGGTCTTGGCCCATGAGAAATGGGTAAAGTGAATATGTGACATTTTGGGGATAATTTTAAAGGGGGGGTTTTTAGTTGTAAAAGTGGTGAAAATTGGGTTCTTAAATGGTTTCGGTGTGTGTGGAAGAGAATGAGTTTTGATTATGAAAAAATGTTAAATGAGAAAAATGCTTAGCGAATTTGGTGATTTATGAAATTTGTGAAATTTTATTGACCAAAAATGGAATCCTTGGTATCTAGGCGGACTGACTAGATATAGTGTTCTAGTGATTCAAAATACGCATTTCCTTATTTTACGTATCATATTTGATGCTTAAAATAGTAACATAACTATGATGATTATTATAGGATATTCGGCCCATGGGGTACCCCCTCCTAGTGGACCATGAACGATAATGTTTTTATTGTGGTTACTATACCTACCTTCACCATGGTACATGTTTCTAGTGTCCCATTCGAGCTAGATTATCCCTAGGGTTCCACCCATATTGTTCTCATGTGACATAAATCTTATATGATGTGGTTACATATGTCATTATATGGTGGACCTTGAGTGTGTTTCATTCTATGGAAATTTTATTATAGTAAAAGTTACCTTTCTGAAATGCTACCTTTAGAAGTGTTCATTGAGAATAGTTTTTCAGAAAAAAATTCTTTCTTGAAAATATATCGATGGTTTTTGTATAAATGTGCATGTTTATTTGTCTAAAAAATATATGGCATTTAACCATATCTTTTATGGTGGAATATTATTGAGAATTGGATCACACCATGCATACCCCTTTGGGGGTATGAAGATATTGATTTTTATCTCGGGTAATGGCAAGATATTTGCTGATGATGGTGCATCTGGGATAATTTTGTTCCTCTTATTAATGGTTTATGTGGAAATGGATTTTGGGTGGAGCCCTCATGTTTCACAAGTTTTCTAGTAAGAATTTTTGTTTCCTTTTTTTGTAATATTTTTGGTTCTTGGTTAATGTTTTAAAACATTAGATATTGAATTTTTTTTACCTTTTTTTGTTGTGGTTATGCAGGTATGTTTTGTTTGTATTAGCGGGTCATTTATGCTCATATAAAAGGGGTGAAATCATTCCCCAAGAATAATATTGATACCCATACACTATTTTCTATCACGTGGGGTTGGTAATGCCCATATGTCCATGCCACGGTCTTGGTCGGATGTTAGGGTAAATGTCATTCTATCTTGGATCATGACAAAAAATACATTACTAAAAAAAATTCCATATTAACAAATAATTAATTAATACATTAATAATGTAATTTATAAATATATATTTCATAATGTGGATAATACTACTAATTCCTGCCAATTTAACATCTAGTTTATAATTTTCATTTTAAAAAAAAATATTATAGAGTTCATTTAAACTTAGTGTTTTTTCCAATGTATAAAGTTTAAGAGATTAAATTTTTTTTAAAAGACATGTATAATATAATATTGGGGAGTTCAAATTTCACACTCCATTAAATTTTTTTGGGTCAGTTTACATCCACCTAAGGGTTACTCTCTTTTTCTTATCACTTTAAATGCTAATCCAAGAGGGAAATATATTTAGAATATAGGAAACTACTACACTTATTTGTCATTATACTATTGCACTGATAGGATATTATTGATCTTCCCACACCTCATTCACATACTAGATATGAATTCTTCCATAATAGTGGCTTCACATTCCCTGGTGATCTTAAATCATCAAAGAATAACTCATTCCTTTTTCAAAGACTATTGAGAGTGATAATAATTTTCTATACAATTAAATTATTTTCAATTTACAAAACACACATTCATGAAAATCTTTAGCAGCGGTGGGTACTTTGTGGTAATGCAGCAGGTAGGTACTATAGTTTTACTATTCACAGAATGGGCTTTCCAAAAGAAAAATGAGCCTACATGCCTTGTAATGGGCTGCATGCCCACTAAAACTTCAGGATATGTAATGGGTCTCCCTCTACCTAGTTAAAAGATCAATTTGATTTTATTTAATACTAAATGAGGCTTCGGATCCAAACATTAAAAAAGCCTATTTTTTAAATAAATTTTAATGAAATATTTCTTTTTCATAAAACAAAGCACCACACAACTAGTTTATTCATGGAACTCCCTGATTCTTGAGAGATTATCGTGGAAAATAGTGGTTCTCCTAACATCATTAACATAACATTAATTTTGTGAATTTAGATAATTTTTATCTAAATAATATTCCTCTTAAAATTACTCTTTTCTTTTTCTTCTAAGGACCAGGTATTTATAAGAAAATATTAAACCTTTTTACAATTATGAACAACTCATTATCACAACTCCATCATTACACAATTCACTACCACATACTATATTCATGTGACTCTGTTGTTCACAACTCTTCCATTTGGTGGAAACATCATTGATGCTTCACAAATAGAACACCATATTTTCATATAATTATGTTTTACTAAAATATGATGTGTCTTCATGTATTGAATTTTCATAAATCTTCTTTTTGTAATTCTACCCATATTTAATGAAAATACATTGCAATATTTTCTTATAGTAACTCAAAGTCACTATGTTAGCATTAATTCAGTTCTAGGGTTAAAATACATCCCTTCCTCTAATTGTTTTACTAATTTCATTAAAATAATTATTCACATATAGGTCCATTACTTAATGAAAATATCATGGTCTTTATAGTCTAGGAACTCCATCACATATACTTAATATTGTGTCTCGGTCTCAATCATCATTATTCTTGTGAATGTGATTTCATGCTCTTTGAAACTGGATTCTCATGAATTGGAATTTTATGGTACAGTCCAACACTTAATATTGGATACTCCCCAAAGCTCATTTAAATAGTTTTATCCCACTTCTAGATACGATTGTCATGATTGAAAATTTTATCTTGCATTGGTCTCTACATAATCTCTCAATTCAATAAATTCATGTATTGGATGTTATCTTCCCATTTTAGGGAACACCACCACCTCATGAAACTATTGATATGGTGAATAAAAAAATCCAACAAACTCCATCATTCCATGTCTAGGTTGTCATTGATTCTAACAATGTGGAACCAATACTCATCGTATTCCAATAATATATATCTATTAGTAATTATTAATAAATAAATAAATATGTATATATATAGACATATATTATAAATTTGTATAATAAAATAAAAAAAGCACAAATGATTATATATATATTATATATATATATATATGATTATTATCTTTATATAAATCATATTTATGAATATATAAATAATAATATAAATATAATATATTCTATAAGGTACCCATTACGAGTTGTTTTTTATCACTGATAAATGGAATATTTTCATCAGAGTGAAATATACACATATAATTAATATTATTTATTCATTTATTCTAATATTTTGGAAATTTATTTATTTTTATTAAATTTAAAAAAAATTAATATTTCTGGAAATTAACCATTTTAAATATTTAATCATTCAATATTTTTTTAATTTAATCATTTATTAATATTTAATGATACATTTTTATTTATTATATTTTTTAAAAAATCTATATGTTTTTAATTTATGATATAAATAATTTTTCATTTTGATTTTAATAAAAAAAATTTAAATCTATATAAAATTTTAAAATATTCATTTTAAATTTCTAATATATTCTGAATATATTTCATTTTATTTTTATTTTTATATTTAATCATATTTATTATAATATTCATTCATTAAGAATATTTTTTAAATTCTTATAACTAAAATTATTTATTTGTTTATTTTGATATATTTTCTGAATATCCTTAATTCTTTAATTCACTTTTATATTTTTTTCATTTTAAAATTATTATTTGTTCGTTTTTTAAATTTCATACATGTTGATTTTTTATTAATGGAAAAAAGTTATGTATCATGGAAAAAACTAATGTTTTTATTAAATTTCTTTTTTATTTTGATTTTATAAATTTTATCATTAATGTTGATAAATGTTTACCTTTATTAGTGTAATGAAAAACACTAACAAAGGGTTCCATTTCATCACCTCATTTTTAGATTACATGAAAATGTATCATTAATCTATATTTTTTTAGCACTAATTAATTCCAGTAATTTTTTCCACATGATCTTTAATGATGCACTAAGTTTATTTTTTGTTTTATTTTCCTAAAAAATATTTTAACAATCCAACAATGTTCCCAAGTGGTCACCATCCATGAAAAATCATCAAAAAGTAATCGTGAGGGAATAAAAAAGGAAATATAATATTCCCAAAACTCATGTACGCGGGGAAATCTAACCCATTGAAAAACCCAATGAACACATCCCTTACATAGAGGATTTGCGAAATTATAATCCAATACCAATAAATGGTGGGATATTATCTGATCTCTGTGTTCCATTCACCATTTTGTATCACATCCCTTTGTTATGGATTCCCAATAGAGTTGTGTTTCATGCTTCCTTTTTTACCAAATAATTTTAATTATGATGTTTTTATATATTTTCATATTATTCTTACATATATTATTTTATCTCTAATTCTTCCTTGTTATCTCATTTTTTCACTATGAAGTTATATAACTACATTTACAAGGATAACTAACTAATTGGTCTTATCCATGGGGAAGTTTTGATAGTCATAATTCTTGTTCATTCAATTCTCTAATTTTTTATTCATTTCATAGTGGGAAGTAAGAATAGATCTAATTTGTGTTAAAAATTTTCAACATTAACTCCTTTTTCAATCACCTTAACAATATTCATTTAGCTATCTCTTCTCATACCCGTATCATACAAAATTCCTTATTTGATGTAATTGGATTTGATAAAGGAAGAACGGAATACGATTCATCTAGATTATTAGAATTTTTTATGCTCTGGATAATGGTGTGTGTCTACCTTACCTTATGGTGTATTTAGAGATTTATATGAATGGGAGATATTTTTTATGTTTTTATTACAAGAACAAACATAAAATTGGTGTATTGAGTTATATATTGAAGTAAAATTAATAAAATAAATTTTAATGTGATGGAATCCATAAACACTATGATTCTTCCACTTTCCAAATAAATTTTTTAGTTTTCTTTCTTTCATTTTATTTTCAAGTATTATCAACGAAAAAAACCACACATCAATTCTATTTCATTAAAATACCAAAAATATGCCATTTAGTGAATAAAAAAGTTAGTTATTAGTGAAATATCATTGGTAGATGACAATGGCATGACCTTTGTCTACACATGGGGTTTTACAAATTTCTCTTTTATTAAGCCCTACGTTAGGCCTTTAGTCAAGGGATCCATTTTTGGGGGTCCTAGTTTATCCTTATATTTTTTCCCTATAAATGTTTAGTTTATTTCATTAAATTAAAAAACAATAATATATATATATATATAATATGGACATGTTTACTTATAGACACTTTTCAGTGAAATTGTCTTATTCATAGCTAAACAATTTATAATAGTCATTATATAAAACTAATTAGAGGAGGTGTTTACAAAATCATCATAGATCTCAAAGAAGACATTAAACAACAATTTATGTTATCCTTGTCTTGGGAGATAAACATTTTACCCCACTACACCATAAAATTATTTTAATAAAAATCTTGGAACAGGAATATAACCACTAAACCCTCCCAAATTTAATGAAAAAATATTACAGGTTGATGCTATTTTGAAAAATTATTTTTATCCATAATTGTTTAGATTCCACCCTGTTTACATCATGAATAACCAAATCTTGTAGAAAATCATCTTATTGGAGTGAAACTAATTTTGGACACTCAATGTTTTTATTTTACATTGGTAAACTAGATCATTAACTAAAAATGATTTTACATAATCAAATTGAAAAAAAAAATTGATTGTCCTAGTGAGTGATGAATTAGAATAATAATAAAGTATTAATGGGAGGGTATTTGTAGAGTATGAAGAGTAAACCACCACGGTTGGGGTTTTTGAGGAATATGAATATGAAATGACACATGAAGTGAATAATATACCTTTTCATGACTTATAATAGTGTCTTACTATAAGTGGATTCAACTAGTAGGGATCCCCTTTTTCATCTCTCTCTCCTTTTACATTAATTGTATTCTTATCTCATTATGTATGATGATACTCTTTTGTTTTTATTTGGGTTTATAAACTACCAATGCCTGCTTCATGAAAAAATAAAACAAATGTGTTGTGGTTATAATTGTTAAGAAAATTAAAGAACAAAAAACAAATACGTAATGAAAAATGAACATATTGATTTATGGTGTTTATGAAGAATACCTAATATCCATAGAGTGGAGAAAAATTCTCTATTTTAAAGGATGTATGAAATGATTTCATATAAAAATGTATGACACACAATATTATAGTGGTCAACTAAATTTTAATGATCATAAAGTAGCATATAATAAGTTTTTTAGTAGAAACAACCTTTCACATGAAAGATAATTCTATATTTACTATGATTGAATAAATATGAAAAACGTTATCACTAATTTTCTAAATAAATCTATAATGGAACTTTTATTTCTACGACCCTAAATGAATTATACATAATAAATCCATTTTTAAATCCACATTCTATGTTAACACTATTTGAAACTATCATTTCGAGGTCCATGTTCCATGATAAGACCATAATAAATTAATAATAGAAAATCCATGTATACTTCATGTTTATTTTCTAAAAATAATCACAAAAGCCACCTTACACTATACAAAAAACTACAAAGTGTGGTGATACCCCTCACAACACCCACATCCTTAGTGTCAACTTTGAAAAACAAAATTAGTGTCCTTGGGGTACTATAATATCAACTTTAAATCAGGTTTCACAAGTATAAACATTCTCCAACTTTGAGATAGAATCTGGAAATAAACACCACTACAAATATTCACCTTTAATAGTTTATGTTACGTATATCCCCTTGCTACATGAATTCTATTCCTATTAAAGTTATTATGATAAAAGTGTTAATGAGTTAAATATTAAAATATTTTTAGAATTTTTAATAAAGGATATTATTGTGTAACATATGGTTCATAGGATGTCGATCATATGAGATAATATTGACATGGAGATAGTTTTTAGTTGGTTCAATGTGATTGAGGAAATATAGTTTATATTCCTCTTTGGAATCACTTGGTGTTTTCAAAAGATTAATCACTAAAGTCCTATGATTATCATGGAAATATGTTGAAAATACCTTATATAACAATAATATAGAGATTTATGTATTCCACAGTTTTTAGTTAAACATCTACAAAACATTTAATGGTATTTTTCAATAGGTAAATGGAAAATCTCGGAAGAATACATTGGATGGATATAAAGTGGTAACTAATATACATAAATGGGGTAAATGATACTTCTATATATATTTTTGTATGGATTCATTTAGTGTGATATGTTGATACATAATTTAATGGGGATATTCGAATTATATTGAGTACAACAATATATTTTTATACCTATAGTGAAATAGTTTTTGGTTGAGTGTCACTATTTTAGAATATCATGGAATTTTCTTCTATAGAGGCATAATATGTTACTCTGACTAAAACAATAAAATATATGATGTGATTGATATAGTTTCCAAAAGTTTTTGATTGGGAGAAAGGATAAAATAAGTTTTATTTTGAAAACTAGAGTTTAATACATCTTGGGAAGAATCTGGTATTTCATTCCAATACAAATTATATTTACCATAAACATCATTTAATTATAATATTGTTAGTGAATGGATATTTAGACTTCAATAAGATGCATGGAATCCTGAATTAAACTAATATGATGATATAGATGATGGACATTGAGGAATTTTGGAATTATTACAACTCATTTGGGGTTCATAATTGATTAAGGATAAAGGGAATCAAAAACAGTGTAACTATTAGATGATAATAATGTTGTATGAGAGTATATTTATCTAAATTTGGTGGAATTTTGAAACATATGGATCCTAATTTTAAGTGGAACATATAATATATGGAGGCCCCAAATTCATATATTCAACTTCCACACTGAGGAGACAATTGGTTGTATAGGAGAACTATAATAAGCCATACTTCTATAAACGAAATTGTTTCCTTCATGAATATAATCCTTATATAGTAATGTGGTTATTGAAAACAAAGGCACTATATTTAATTTTTTATTTTTTTACTCTTATATAATATTGGTACAACTTTATATTAATGAATAAAGGCCATTAACATCATAAAAAATGTTGATATATATATTTTATTGTTATAGTTAGGGTTATTAAATTTTAAGGGTAAAAAAATTTAATTTACATAGAAAGAAGAAGTGATGACCTATTACCGAATGATCGGGCCCTATGAATCCCATTTTCAGAACATTCAAAGGAGATAACATCACTAATATTTTTTCCTAAAAAATACCTATTAAAATTAAATAACAAACATTGAAGTGAAACTATATATGGGATATGTTCAATATTTTATATGTCACTTCTCAAACATTGTTCATGAAAACAACCCATGAAAATTTTATAGTCATACACATTACCCATAGGGTGACTATTGGTGTAATAAGGGGTTAAGTATACAAAATATAGTAGTATTAATTTATGTATTCTATTTTTATTGATTAAATAATGGTTAAATTAATTTAACTATCATTAATATATTATTATAGAATGATTCTGATAAAAATTATATTTTGATAAATAACAAAAATTTCATTTTTGGGAAATATATAGTTTCAATATAAAATATTGTTGATTAATAATTTTTTTTGAATTAAATGTTATTTTCATGGAGTTGTACTATTATATAATATTTATTTAGATATAATTATAGTATAATTTAATGAAGTCCCTTGTAATTTTTTAAAGGGTTGAAAAGTTTTTAGTGTAAAAGAAAGTAGCATATTTTAGTAAATATATACTTTTATTCAAAATTTAATATTATCAAATTTATAAAATTACATTGATTTAATAAATTTCTTTTTCTAAAACAACACTTTGATACTATCCAATAGATAATTTCTCATTATTTTCAGAGGAAATCAAAGGTTTTTGGAAAAAATTAATTATTTGATATATTCAATATTGTAGAGGTCACTTCACAAACCTTTCTTTTAAAGATTCCCATGTTATATTGTGTGATATTAAAATATCATTATAAGTTAAGGGAATTTTAGAGAGTTTTTAAAAAAGGAGTTTATATACATAATTCAATTTATTCATCTATGTATCTAATTTCTAATATACTGTTGGCCTCACAAATTTTTGGTATTTTTTTATGTGTATCATTATGGATTAAATTATTAAATCAATTTTATAAAAGATATTTTTTTCATACAAAAACCACCTTTATCACAAGGTGTTGGGTGCCAAAGGCCCCCAAATTTATTTTCTAGAAACTAATGTGCAATGCATGTAGAGTTTTTGCTATGAATTTCACATGTTATTGACACTGATCATATATTAGATAATTTCAATTTCATTTGAGGTTTAAAAAAAATACCATGTCAATATTTCTAGTTTCTCATTATATTCATGCGGGTTTGAAAAAATAAATTTCTCATCTATGATGCACTTAAAAATATGGATTTAAAATTACATTATTAATAAAAATATGGAGGTCTTGAAAATTTATTACATGAAGGGGACTGTTACAACCCCAGAAATGTATTTCACATTTTCTCCATCATTAAAATTTACTTGTCTACTGAAACTAGGTGTGTGGATCTATTTGAAATAATTTTTTATATTTATCCACTAAAATTATGAATTATTATGCCCCTCCCTATATATAAGTTTTTCATTACAAACCATATAAATTTACGTGTTTAATTTTCATTCCATTTTCCTTTTCTGGCATTTAATTTTCCCATGACCTATCATAAAAACATAATCCACCCTTTTATTGTGTTTAAAAATAAAAAAAAATTGGATGTATGAAGTATAACGACATCACCCATATTGGGTGTGACCAAATAAATCTCTTTATCTCTCTCTGATTATACTTTATTTAACTAACAATTCTAATTTTTTTATTTTATATGATAAAATAAAGGATTACCTAAGATCATAACTCATGTTGCACATATAAATTTCAAGGTTGTATCTATCAATATATATATATATATATATTTGTTATTTACTATATGGGTTTTTAAAGTATGGTAATGAATTTCAAGTGTGTGGGATTATTAACCTACCTTTTTTTGTGTCTGATTTTCATTCCTTCTTTTTTTCATTCCCTGAAAAAAATAGTTCTGGTGTTTTTCCAACTTGAATGAAACATGTAATTTACTGATATATGAGACATAGGTTATTTAATAAAATATAAAGTATGTTCTTTTAAATTTAATATTTAATCTTAATTTTAAAATAATAAATTGTATCATGATTTAATTTACAAAAAATGGATCAAGGTAGTTGAATTTTAGTTTATTACTTACTGTAAAAAAAGAAAAAATCCGTAAAATCATTACTAATAAAAAAATTAAATAATTTCATCTGAATTGGATTTTTTATCTATTTTATAACTAAACGAAAGACTCTAGAAATGTACAATGTCATGTTATGTTTTATTTTGTGATATAAAAATAAAAAAAAATTAATAAGAGAAAATAAAAAAATGATAGTTAATAGTCTATTTTTTTCCTTTCCTCAGATATCAAAAATAAAATTATGGGATTCTTGGTATATTAAATAACTTAGTTTGGGATATATTATTCTCATTCATAAAAAAAGTGATATATACATCACTGAATATAATAAATCTGTGACTAAGTATCTAGATTTTTAGAGATATAGAAGTCTTGGTAAATACTAAACATTATTGAACATGAAGAAAATAAATTTATCTAATAAATTACATACTGATGAATATATGTTTCTGAAATTGGGAAGTAAGAAATGAAACATGAATCAAAGTTAATCTAATGGTTATTCCATTATAATATTTAGATATTATAAAATCAAATAAAACATTAATTTATTTAAGTGTACTTAATAGTAGAATACCGATATTTTAAGTGAATAATCATATTAAGCGGCATCCCTTGGGAACAAGGAATAATTAATGTTTGGTGGTATTATTTATCAATATTTATATATATATATATATATTACTATATTTTTTAAAGTATATAATACATGATTTATGTTATAATATAGTAAAACATATCATTTTATTTTTATTGATTAAATAATGAGCTTAATTTATATAGTCTATATGCATGATATTAAGAAATTAAAAAAGATTTTTTGTTTGATTGGATTAGTGGGGAAACTTAAAATAATATCAATTTGTTTTCGTATAAGTGTTACCCTATTAATTTCTTTGAAAAAAACACAACACTAGAAATTAAAAACCCAATCCCACGAACTAACTTATGAAGGGAGGTTGGCAGAGGCCAAGGGACTAACCTAGCAAAGCATGTTTGTGGATCATGATTATGGTCTATCCAAAATATAGTTCTGTTTTTAGTTTAATTAATAGACCTAAGGCACTTATTCCTCTTATTTATGCAACATTGGATATCAAAATGAATATAACACATCCTGGATTATCAAAAATAGGCTTAGCTGTTTGAAAAACTGATATGGGATTCAATTTAAATCATATTAATGAAAACCATGGAGTAGCCAAACTATTTATTTTCTACCCTCATGAGAATCCACCTTTATGATGTGACTCATATAATCCTAATGTTTTTAATTCTCCCATGTTGTGTTTGAAGTCTCGCCTATGGATACACACCATCATATCAAAATTATAGTCAATCCCAACACACCCTCATCCATGAATGCTGTTTTTTTCCTCCCCCTAATTTTTCCTCATGATGAAACACATGATTGTTTCAACCCTTGTTGGAACTCTAACACCCCAGAAAAATGAACCTCGTGTTTTTATAGGTCCATGTTCAATTTTGGTTTAAATTTCCAAACATCAAAACAAAACTTGGTTTTCATGAGAAAGTAATAATATGGTTTTAATTTATATTAGAATGTAACTAAGTAAAACACATAAATGGACAGACAGTTTTTTATAATTAGAAGAACATGGTAGTGTTTACAATGTGTCATGAAAACAAGGAACCGTCCTACTCAAAAACTCCTAATAAAAACCCTATCAGAACTATGGTAAGTCCCCTACAAAGACAATAAAACACAGTACATAAAAGAGATACTTAGGGTCAGTGAAAAAAAATAACAACACTACTATGATCATGTAATCTGTGCTAAGCATCAATGGTATGACAAGCACCATCCTCTCCTTCTCCTCCTTCCTCGTTTTCATATTTTTCATGATTTTATGACACCCTAAGACAAGTTTTTATATGACATCAACTCGAACGTTACCTTGGGTGACCATTGGAAATCCAATTGTTATTACTATAGGCGTTGTCCTTGTGCTTTTAAAACTAAAGAACAATTAAGTACAACATAGTTTTCCAAAATTTACAAATTGGGAATTATAAGATAACATTTAACTATGATATAATTCATTGAATTGCAGTTATGTTTTGAAATATAATAAGGATTTCAAACAATTTGAAAATATTTCAATTATATTGTGAATATTTTCAGTTCTTAAATAGTGATATAAGTTATGTTTAATTTCATCAAATTAAATTATGTTTTTGATTAAACTAAGATTTCTATAATAATAGTATAGGAACTATCATGTTATTATATTAAATCTAAATTTAATAACTCTTATGTTTAAAATCTTAGTGTTTATTAACAATTTTAAAAATACTTTTAATTATTACAAATTTTAATTTGTATTCTTTCACCTTCAAATGTTTTAATAAAAAACCAATTTTAAAAGAGATAATATTTATATGGTTTTTCTAATACCCCCAGTTTGAGGTATGTGGCCTTTGGTTATGCATTTTTATGTGTTTAAAGTGTATTGGATGAGTTGGGAAGAGGTTTAGAGAGTTAGGAATGGTTTTGAATGAGTTTGGAGGCTTCTCATAGGGTGCACGGTTTTAGCACATTTAGGGGAAACCATGCAGATGATCTAGGAAACCAAGCAGGGGGAGACAGTAGGCTTCGTACGGCATGTGCAGGGTTTTCCAAACTATGTGAGGAAACCGTGAAGACCCTTTCTCTCGATGTAGTAGTGTGTGCACGGTTAGCGCACGAATTTCCAAACCATGCAGGCTAACCTTGCAGCCACTTAAAAATGGGTTTTAAAACCCGAGTTCACTCAGGATTTCCTCATTCCTCTCCAAATCCTATCCCACTCGAGCCTCACTCGGGATTTTGGGTCCTCATGGGTTGAAGGTGATCTTCCACTGATTCTTGAAGCGATTCAAAGTGGATTCATGGTGGTTTGAAGGTGGTTTCCCCGGGTAAGTATCTCCTCTAAGTTTTCTTCTGGCTTCCTCTAGATCCATATCTTTATCTTTCTAGTTTTTCTAGATCTAAACTTGTTATATGTAGATATAGGGTTGTGGATTCCTTGGATGATGATTTTATGGCTTCTGATGGTTTGGGAAGGGGATCTAGAGAGGTTTCGGTGGTCTGTTCTCTGGATTTGAGGTGCGGGTGCTTGTGCGTCAATTTCTCAGGCACGCTAAAGGTAGTTGGATTCTCTCTCGACTCCACTTGGTTATAACTAGTGGTTCTTTGTAATAATTAATTTTTTGTGCTGAAAACATATTTTTGATTTGTTTTACGAAAGTGGTTGGAAATCCCTTCGGTGATGTTTTGGGAATTTTTTGGAAAATGGGTTTTATTGTGATAGTCACTTATTGTGGATTTTAAAATATAGATTTTAAAATGGGTTTTTGAGATTGATTTGGGAAATGGTTGATGAAAAATGTGTTTAAATAAAGATGTTGTTTATATTGAAATGTGGTTTTTCCTAGAAAAGAGTTCTCAATAAATTGGTGATTTATTGAAGTGTATTGGTATGAAATGGAATTCCTTGATTCCATGTTTTTGTTACATAGGATGGTTATATGCCTAGTTGTGATTGGATGAACTATTATGTGTAAGTGGCTGGGAAGTACCACTATAAAAGGTGATGGATAGTTTTCGGAAGAACCACCATATGGGTAGTGGTCGTGAAGTACTGCTTGTTGTGGTTAGTGGTCGGAAAGTACCACTAGGTGTGAATGACTGAACGGGTTGGATGGAATCTCCATTGTTTGGTTGTTTTAGTTGCTTGTTTTTCATTTCGTTGCCAGTTGGAAATTGTTCTGCTAGTTTGTGAATGATGAAATGGTTTGTGGCATGTTTGGTCGTCTTTCCCTTGGTTTCATGGTTTTGGGTGTGATGGATTGGTAAGAGTGTGTTTGGATTATGGAAATGGTTGCACTTTTTTTTACTTTATATAAACTATTATATATAAATGTGCTAACAGTTTTATCCTAGTGGATTTTTTAGGGAAGTCATTTGGGGAAAACCTACTGAGTTTTAGTACTAATCCCCTTGCTTTTGCACGTTGGTGTGATTGCATATGTTTTGTATGGTGACATGGGAAAGGGTAAGGCATCACTCTACATTAGTGGTGCATTTTGATGTCTAGGTAGAGCTTGGTGCATATAACTTAGTGTAGAGATGTGGTGGTATCATGGAACATGGTGCTTTGTTGTTTGGTCTTCCACGTAGTAATCTGATATTATGTTGTTTTTTTTGGATTTCGGTTTTATGGTGGAACAATTTGGTTGTCCTTTGAGAATTCATGTTGGAATGTTTTATTGACAAGCATCATATTGTGGTGGTTAATGAATAGTTTGGTTGGTCTTTTCTTAAGGTAAAATAGTTCCCTAATTTGATCTTGAAGCCTTTGGCATTTATTGACAGCCATTAGCGTCATAGGAATGTAGCTTAAGGAAAATTATCCCTCACCGCCTCCTCAATCCAATGTGGAAGGGGCGAGGGGCCATATAAGTGGTATCAGTTTTCTCGGTCGTTAACTTTCAAGTGAGAGTAGTTGTTCGGTCACTTCGGTGCCTTGGTTTTGGATTTCACATTCATTGTGGTATATTCCTTGATTTGGGATGGTAGTAAGGTGTAGGAATGTTTAAACATAGAATGTATCACGTAAAAGGATGTATCTAACAATCTTATACTGAAATTCAAGTTACCAGGGGGTTGGGTACATAATTTTTTTGGAGACACTTATATGCATTGGAAATCTCATTGACTTGTCTGTAGCCAATGAGATGTGCATGGAATATAAGGTAGAAATGACTTCCCTATAGGATGCATATTTTATTGGGGTATAATGATTTATTGTGTGATATGAATGTGTGAAATTGTAATATGAAAAAATTGGTATTTTGAAAATGGTTTGGTTTTATGAATGGTTAAACATGGAAAATGTGAACATGTGGAAAGCCTTATGTGATAGTTCTGTGTAATGTGATGAGAAAGGGGAATTTTTGATGTCTACATAAGTGAGACTCATGGTTTTTTGTTTAATTGATAGAAATGTCACCAGGTTGGTGTTGTAGAGACCAAGTGGAAGTTTCCGATGAGAATTTGGTTGCACCTAAGCCCTAGAAGAACTGGCAGCTAGAGAAAAGAATATTGTAAGGTTTCCAAGCTGTGGAATGTGGAAATAAAATGGATTAACCAAGGAATGTGGATCATGTGGATTAGTTTCAAAAGTTGAATCCACCCATATTTTGGGGTTATTTAGAGCTAGAGAGGACAGAAGCATGGTTGAATAGAATAAACAATATTTTTGAGTTCTTGATAACATTGGTAGATTTCAAAGTGATTTTGGCCACATATATGTTGTACTATCTTTCCCTTCAGTGGTGGAAGTTGGTATTCCATGTGGGGACAGACCAGGGTGTGACTTTAGAAGGCTTTGAGGAATTTTTTAATAAACAATTATACCCATAAACATTTAGAATTCAGCGTATGAATGAATTCTTTAGTCTGAAGGAAGAGCATATACTTGTGAGAAAATATGAAACTATTTTTATGAACTTACTGAGATTTTCACCTGAGGTGGTGGGTAGTACATTGTTGAATGCATGTATCTTTGAAGATGGTTCGAGGAAATAAATTTGTTCCAAGATAGCGGTGTTTTGTATAGATAATTACATAAAAATGGGGAATATAGACTCAGTGGATGAGCGGGATCTGTTGGGTGCTCCGGGCGGAGGAAGCATGGTGGAAACCATGGGGAATAGTGGGAACTCTAATGCTGGGTTCAAGC
The DNA here is from genome assembly GCA_963277665.1 of Viscum album. NCBI lineage: Eukaryota > Viridiplantae > Streptophyta > Magnoliopsida > Santalales > Viscaceae > Viscum > Viscum album. The sequence goes on from OY728139.1 coordinate 920,295,432, forward strand.
AAAGGGGTGAACTTATTCCTAGGGTGGGAATATGGCATATAATCTGACAGCAGAAACAATGAATCTTCCTCTGAAACCCTAAACAAAACTAGGATGTTTTAGTGTGATTTGATGAGCCACATCAAGTGAGATTTTACGGCACAACCTCGAGCATTTCATAATTTTCAGTAGATGGGGAATCTACATCGTTATTGTTGGAATGCTCCGAGGTTGGGTGCGCGTGATACTTCTCAGGGGTTGCATACATATTATGGTTTAATGGGATAGGGACAACACCACACCCCTCGTCAGTAGAGTAAAGTTGGTTATGAGGATTCTTAGAATACCACGACACCTTAACAGGGCAATAAAGAGCACAACGTGGCAAGAAAACATGTGTTTGAAGCTGAGCAGGTTGTGGTCGATGATCAGTCGGGACCATCCATGGTGTGAGGTACTGTTATTTTAAATTCTACATTGATTCAAGTGTTGTTTGATACATGTGCTTCACACTCTTTTATTGTTTCACATGTGGTTTATATGATGGGTTTAAGTGTAGAAATAATTCCCTTGGTTTTGAAACTTCATACTTGGAAGAAGAGAGTGTTGAGCCCTCTTGTGTAGATCATGTTGTATCATTGAGGGTGAGAGTGAGCTAATGTGGAATTTCTCAATGCGTGATATGGATGGGTATGATGTAATCCTGGGAATGGATTGTCTTGTGGCTTTTAAGGACCACATCAACTACGATGGGGTAAAAGTGGAGTTTTCGACACACGATGGCGTTAGACATCTCTTTAGAGAAGAGAGTCATGAAAGGAAAGGTGCAACAGGTTTGTTGGTACCAGCACTAGGCACGTTATCGTGTTGTTTCCGGTGTTGTCATTGGACTTGGTAACAGGTGTTGAAAAGATTGTTCATCCAAAGCATGAGTAGAACTTGGAGAAAGTGCTAGGGATATTGATGGATCATTGGTTGTATTCCATATTATCATAGTGTGATTTTTGGATATAGGAATTTAGTTTTCTTGGCCATGTGATTTCTAAAAGTGGTGTTTCAGTGGATCCATAAAAGATAGAGGTTGTTATCTTGTGGTAACCACCAAATAATGTGTTTGAGATACAGAGTTTCCTTGGTCTAGCTAGGTATTATCTGCATTTTTTTTGTGATTTATCACGTTTGGCTTTGCCGATGACAGCTTTGAAAAGAAATAATGTCCCATTCTAGTGGAATGAACAGTGTCATCAGTGTTTCGAAGTGCTAAAGGGTCTCCTTAAATCAGCACCAATCATGGTTTTTCCAGAACAAGGAAAATGGTACGTGGTGTATTGTGAGGCATCAGGATTAGGGTTGGGGTGTGTTATCATGAAAGGGAGTCATTTGGTTGCATATGAATCACAGTAGTTGAGAGTGCATGAGAAAAACTACCCAACTCAAGATTAGGAATTGGTTGTACAGTTGCATGCTTTGAAAGTGTGGAGTCATTATCTCTTTGGTGAGAAAATCACGATATATATAGATCATAACAGCTTGAAGAGCATTTTCTCACAAATATATTTGAACATGACATAAAGGATATGGATGGAATATCTCCATATGTTTGATTTTGACTTTATGTACACGCCATGTAAAGTAAATTTGGTGGCAGATGCATTAAGTAGAAAATCATACGCTCAGATGGTGAAACAGGCATCAGACCAGTGGTAGTTGATGTCAGTTATAGCCGACATGTGGTTGGAATGCGAGGAACGGGGTGATAGAGCAGTCTTTTATCCGGTTTTGTTGATTACTAATTTGGTTGTCTTGGTTAAAGAGGTACATATATCTGATTCTGAGTGTGTGACCCTGGGGTCAAGACACAATGGTGGGGAGACCATTGAGGGCTGGTAACTAAATTGAGATTCAATTTTGTGATTTCGGAATCAGATGGTTGTACCAGTTTCTTTTCTAGAGGATCTTCTCAGGGCGTATCATCATTCTAGGTGGGATGTTCATCCTAGGATTTAAAAAATGTATAAAGAATTGAAAGGGCAGTTCTGGGGGGCCGGTATGAAAAAAAGTGGTGTTAAGTTTGTTTCAAGATGCTTGACTTGTCAGAAGGTCAAGGAAAATCATTAGAGGCTAGAGGTAATGTTTCTATCTTTACCAATCCCTACTTGGAAGTGGGAGAAAATAGAAATGGATTTTGTCACAGGTCTCCCAAGAATGGTCAGAAAGAACGATGCCTTTTGGGTGATAGTGGATCTGCTAACGAAGTAGGCCAATTTCATCCCGATTTGTGAATCTCATACGGTGGAGGATCTATCGAAAATCTATATACAAGAGGTGGTAAAGATTCATGTTGTTCCAGTTTCAATTGTATCTGATAGAGATCTGAGGTTTACATCTCGATTCTACAAATACTTACAGAAATCCCTTCGAACTAAGTAGACCATGAGCTCGGAATGTCACCCACAGATGAATGGTCAATTTGAGAGGATGATACAAACTTTGGAGGATATGTTGCAGGCTTGTGTTATATATTTTGGTGGCTTGTGGGAGGATCACCTGTCGTTGGTTAAGTTTTCATACAATAACAGTTATTAGGAATCCATACCTATGGCTCTGTTTGAAACATTGTATGGGTTGTCGTGTCGTTCTCCACCTTGTTGGGTGGAAACAGGTGAGTCCTCGATGGTTGGACCGAGCCTTGTCCAGGAGACTATGGAGAAGATCATCTTTATTAGGAAGAGAACGAAGACAGCTTAAACTCATCATAAATTGTATGTGGATCATTGTCGATGACCGTTTTCATTCGAGGTGAGTGATCATGTATTCTTGAAGATCTCTCCTATGTTGGGACATCGTCTGTTTCGGAAGTAGAGAAAGATATATCCAATGTATATTGGACCTTTTGAGATTCTTGAGTGAGATGGTGAGGTGGCTTATCATTTGGATTTGCCACCTAGGTTCAGTGCATTTCATAATTTATTTCATGTGTCGCATTTGAAAAAGTATCAGTCGGATCATGACCAAGTGATTCGATGGGATCATGTTGAATTAGAACCAGTTTCTTCATTGGGGAACGTGCCAGTGTGGGTTGTGGATAGGAAAGAGAAAGTCATGCATGGTAAAAGAATCAGTTTAGTTCATGTTTGTGGAAGCATGGTCAGTTTCAAGAGAAGACTTGGGAGCGGGAGAAAGTGATGGTCGAGGAGTGGCCCGAGCTCTTTCAGCAAAGGGCGGGTCACTACTTTTCGAGGACAGAAAGTGCAATGGTGGGGAAAATTTAGTACACCTTGTTTTAGGTCTGTGGCCTTTAGTTATGCATTTTTATGTGTTTAAAGTGAATGGGATAAGTTGGGAGGAGTTTTGTAGACATTGGAGTGGTTTTGAATGAGTTTGGAGGATTTGCATAGGGAGTACGGTTTGAGCACGGTTAGGTGAAACCGTCCGGATGCTCCAGGAAACTGTGTAGGGGGAGAAAGTTGGCTTCGCATGGACTACTCATGGTTTTACAAACCATGTGAGGAAACCATGAAGACCCTTGATCTCAAGGCATTTTCGTGGGCACGATTAGTGCGCGCTTTTCCAAACATTGTGAGATAAACGTGCGGCCACTTAAAATAGGGTTTTAAACCATAGTTCACTCGGGATTGCCTCATTCCTCTACAAATCCTCTCCCCCCAAAGCCTCACTCAGGATTTGGGGTCCTCATGGTTTGAAGGTGATCTTCCATTGATTCTTGATGCCATTCAAAGGGGTTTCGTGGTGGTTTGAAGGTGCTTTCTCCCAGGTAAGTATCTCCTCTTGGTTTTCTTGGGGGTTCCTCTATATCCACATCTCCCTCATTATTGTTTTTCTAGATATACATTTTTTATATGTAGATCTCGGGTTTTGGTTGCCTTGGATGATTATTTTAAAGCTTCTTATGGTTAGGGAAGGTGATCTAGAGAGGTTTTTGTGGTCTGTTGGCCAGATTTCAGGTGCAGGTGCTTGTGGTTTGATTTCTCAGGAACCCTAAAGGTAGGTGGCTTCTCTCTCGACTCCACATGGTTAGAACTAGTTGTTATGTGTTACAATTAATTTGTTGTGCTGAAAAATTAATTGTGATTTGTTGTGCAAAATTGGATAGAAATTCCTTCAGTGATGTTTAGGGAATTTTTGAGAAAAAATGGGTTTTGTTGTGAAACGCACTTGTTGTGGATTTTAAAATATAGATTTTAAAATGGGTTGTTGAGATTTATTTTGGAAAATGGTTGATGAAAAAAAAATTCAATAATTATTTTGTTTTTATTGAAATGTGGTTTGGCATGGAAAATGGTTCTGAATAAATGGATTATTTATTGAAGTGGATTGGTATGCAATGTAATTGGTTGATTGCATGTTGTTACATTGGTGGGTTATATTCTTGGTTGTGATTTGTTGAACTGTTGTGTGGAAGTGGGTGGGAAGTCCCACTATAAAAGGTGATGTATAGTGGTCTGAAGAACTGCCATATGGGTAGTGGTCGAGAAGTGCCGCTAGTTTTTGGTAGTGGTCGGAAATTACCACTAGGTGTGAATGTTTGAACGGGTTGTACATGTGCTCCACCATTTTGTTTTTTGGTTGTTTTTTCTGCATTTCTTTTCAAGTTGGAAATTTTTGTGCTAATGTGTGAATGATGAAATGGCTTGTGGCATGATTGGTCAGATTTCCCTTGGTTGCTTGGTTTGGGGTGTAATGGCTTGGTAATAGCATGTTTGGGTTATGGAAATGGTTTCAATTGTGTTTTACTTTATATAAACTATTTTATATAAATGTACTAATGATTTTATCCATGTGGAATTTGTAGGGAATTAATTAGGAGAAAACCTACTGAGTATTAGTACTCACCCTCTTCTTTGTCACGTTGGTGTATTGGAAGATGTTGTGTACCATGACGTGGGAAAAGGTAAGGAATCACCCTCCTTTAGTGGTTAATTTTGATGTCTTTGTCGAGCTTGGAGCTTGGAGCTTGGTGTAGATTTCTGTTTTTATCATGCCACATGGTGCTCTTTTTTGGTCTTCTATGTAGTACTCTGATATTGTGTTGTTTGTTTTGGTTTTGGGTTGTATGGTGGAACAATTTGGTTGTCTTTTGGGAATTCATGTTCGAATGTTTTATTGACATGCATCTTATAGTGGGGGTTAATGGATGGTTTGTTTGGTCTTCTCTTAAGGGAAAATTGTTCCCCAATTTTTCCTTGAAGCCCTCGACATTCATTTCCAGCCTTTGGTGTCTTGTGAACGTCACTTAAGGCCACATACCCACACTGCCTCCTCAAGACAATGATGTTGGGGAAGTGTGTTTTAGTTTAAATGAATGTATTTTTCATTTCTTAAGACCATATAAATATTATAAGTTAGTTTTTATAAAAAATGTGCTAGCTAGGGCCAACTCTTTCGGACTAGGCCGAGGGAGGCAGCTCACATGATGTGGTTGAGCCTAGCCCTCCGCCCAAGCCAAGTCTGACCTAAGCTTTGGCTTAGGTTCCTAGAGGGTGCAAGCAGTGGAGTAGGATCCCTTTGGCACGCCAATGTGGGTGTAGGGTCACATCGAGGATTGGGTAGGCCAAAATCTTGTGGGGGAAGGCGGGAGCCCATGTGTAAGGCTCCCTAGAGTGTGTTGTGTTATTGGTGATGTTGTGGGCAGCTTAGGCTTATAAAGTGATGTCGAAACCCTCGCTGAATTGATGTGGGATAAGGATTTTTGGGTGAAATGAGATCCGGGCTGTTGGATCGCGTCGTGCATGTTCTTTTCCTTCAATATCGACCCCGTTATCTACCCTTAGCAACTGAGTTTCGCTCTGTGATTTACATGGACCGATCGATCTGGCGCGATCTAATCGTGACCGACCATTGTTTTTAAATTTCTGTGAGGATCTTGAGCCGCCCGATCATGCCATATATCAATTTGATCCATCCATCAATTTTATAAACCACAGAAATATCCTGATAGTTGGATTAACCCCGGATTAAATCCTAACCATCCATTTTTCTCATGGTTTCTCCCCATTGCATCGTTTTCTTTCTCCCCACTGTCTGTGACACACCGAACCATATACACATTTTTAATATATATTTTTTCTTCTTTGGTCAACCTAGACAGCTGGGTGGACCCTCCTTTTCCCCCTTTTCCATAAGCCTTCCACTGTCAATTAATGAACCAGTTGGACTCGGTTCTTCTAAACGGTTTCATTAAAAGCATTGTTTTTTTTATAGTTTATAAATTGGTTGCACCTAGGAACCTAGAAGGTATTCTTCTCTCAATCCTCTAGAAAGATTTAGTAAAGACGTCCTTGAGTTCTCATCCTCCTTGGAATAATGTAAGGGTTTAATCTCTTCTCTTCTTGTTTCTTTGAGATTATATGTATATACACATATACTCGTATGTATATATACATATAATCCTACGATTTAGTTAACAAACCATTCCTTAAACCAGATCAAAATAATTTGGTTGAGTTCAAGAGGTTGTACAAACATAAGGGAGTATTTTTAATACAAGAAAAACATAATTTAGGTACTATATATATACACACTTGATTTTTTTGTAATATTTAGTTTATAAATGTTTGAATTCATGTATGGTCTTATAGATTGGGTGGAAATCCCCAAATAGCTGATTCTAGGTCCTTCGGATCTTTGGGTTATGAAAACTTAAAGAAATTACTCCTTTCCTCATGAAATATATATATATGAATACCATTTATGATTATATATGTATATATTGTCACATATGTTATAACCTAACATGGTTTGGTTTTTTTAATAATTGCATAATAAATATGTTTTAAGTAGCTATTACTAATGAAAAATTATTAAACATAGTTCTATATTGGGAAATCATATATATAAATACTTAGTATATATAAGGTTATTGTTTCCAATAACCTAATTTTATGAATGGATTATTGAATTTTAATAAATTAAGTGATGTAATTTATACATTTAATACTTGAATTAATTTCAGTCTCTATACAAGCCAAACCAATTGGTAGTGATGTAAAAGTGTATGTTCTAATCCATAAAGTATGTCAAAGTTGTTTAAGTTAAATAATTATTAATGATATGTGCCTTATTTTGATTCTATGTTTCAAAGACATTGTATGATTAATCTTGTTGTGTTTTATTATTATAGTGAAGACAAAAACATGACCAAAATATATTTAAAGGGCCAAAAGTTGTGTTAAACTATGTGATCATGTTAATCTCACCTACTATTTTGTCAATTGTGGTGATTGTTGTTAGTTCAGTCACTATGTAATTTAATTGTTTGGTCATTGTCACTTCTTAGCTACATATGAAGTAACATGTATTTCCATTCATGGAAAAAGTTTTTTTAAATAGTTATCACTTTAACATCTCATACGAAAAAACCCCTTCTCAACCACTTTTTGATGTGCTTTGGTAAGTTTCTCTTGTGACGAGAATGTGCAATGAACCATGTATGCTTTCAACAAACTCTTACTATCGTATTTTCAATTTCATCAGTCATCTTATGTATTTATGGATTAAATGGTTTTATTTTCCATTCTAAAGTTTCACTAAATGATGCATGTATGTATCACAACCTGATAATAAATTAATAAATTAAATTTTTCAAAGTGGTATGAGACACCTTGAATACACGACCCCATCAGAAATATGAGGGATGTATTGGACAAATATGTTTTGTGTTGGAGACCGGTAAAAGTAAGCTCTCCGTGTTGGAGACTGGTAAAAGTAGGCTCTCCAGGTTGGGAACCGGTAAAATTAAGCTCTCTGGGTTGGGGTATGGTCATAGTTAGCCCCTAGGTCTAGGAACATGGCCTTAGAACAAATTTATAGAATTATAAATTTCCCTCATTATGTGTATGATAATAAATTAACCAAGTAGATATTCGATTAGAATAATATTTGTGGTCAAGAGCCAGTACATATGAGTATCAGGAATGTAAAAGCTTATGAAATGACGTATGTTTAGCACTCAGTGATTTACTTATAGTGAATGAAAATAAAGTTATTACCATTATGTAAAACTCTGATTATTTATTTTAATTGTTAAAAACACATTCATATGTCATAGATGCTTATAATGTCATTTAATTGTTACTCTAATTGAGAATTCCTATATTTGAATCTTGTATCATTGTAATCCTGTTAGAATGTTCTTCTAATTGAGTTTCTTCAATATTATGTTACATGTGTTACAAATCTTATTTAAGAAAAATGTTTTATGGAATGTTTTAAATAATTTTTTCAAAATTTATGTTGGTTTATTTTAAATCCCCTTACTGGGAATTCGTATGCTCACCCTACGTTTTTTTATTAAAACGTTTCAGGTTGAGTTAAAAGAGTATGACAGTGGGGGATGGTTTCCCATATCCTGGACCGAATTCGTTCCTCTAGACGGGACATGATGTGTAATATTTTAGTGTGTGTTTTATGTTAAAATGTACACATCATGTTTTGAAGGCACCGGCTCCGGGTGTTCTGGGGTCGGGTCTTCTGAGTTGGTATTAGAGGGATATGTTTAGATAACTCTGGAAAACCAAAACATAAACAAAGAGAAATTTACATAGGTATTACTAAATATGAAAATTTTCCTAATTTTTAGATGAAATTACTGACTCATAGCTTATCACTACCTACCTATATACTAAAGGCTATAATGTTCAAAGCATGTGAGAGAGAGTACCGACCTCTCGCAAACTTACGAGAAATGTGCAAGCAACTTTACGAAGTGTCAAACAGTTCAAACATTCTCTGTTCCTGTCAAAAGAATTCCTATATTTACCATGGAATATTTAATGCTCAACTTGATATGTATAGAATAAAGTGAAATTACCATGAAGGTGTTTTCCAACGTCTCACCCAATCCCGAGACTTCATGGCCAGGATGAGGTTTCATGATGCTACCTTGGAAGGGGACCTAGGTGCAGCTTACATGTACCAGATCCTGATCAACTGTATGTATGACCATGTCGAGGTCATTAACATTTTCATAAAGGATTTCAATTGATGAGTTCTCCCAGAAAATGTCCATTTAGACATTTCTGAACTCTCCACCTTTCGAGCCTATCTTTAGAAGTCTGACTGCACACATCATGAGTTTAACCCGCACTGTCTGAAGTGTGTTTAGGCCAGAGAAATAGAGAAAATAAACACAAACTAGGGTATTTATCTATCCCTACATATGAATCCTCCACTATTTATGTTTTGATGATGTTTTAATGGAGTCTTTAATAAAGTTTGTGTGAAAGGAATTGCGAGGACAAAATTATTTAAAGGGGGAGATAATGTAGCACCCTTGAAACTCAAACCTCATGTTTTGATAGGTTCATGTTTACTTTTTGTTTAAATTTCATAACAAATAAACAAAACTTGTTTTTAATAAGAATGTAATAATATGGTTTTAATTTATATTATAATGTAACCGATTAAAACACACAAATGGTCATAAGGTTTTTTATAATAAAAAGTACACAGTAGTGTTTACAATGCGTCAAGTATATAAATAACCATCCAAACCAAAAACTCCTAATCAAAACCCAATCATAACTATGGAATGGAACCCTAAAAAGACAATAACCCATAGTAAATAAAGTAGATCCTTTTGGTTAATGAAAACAAAGAACAACATGAACTGGATCATATAAATCGTGTTGAGCATCAACGGTATGGCAAGAACCATCCTCTCCTACTTCTTCTTCTTTTTATTTTTCTTCTTCTTATTTTTCATCAGTTTAGGACACCCTAAGACATGTTTTTATAATACATCAACTTGACTATTACCATGGGTGACCATTGGAAATCCAACGGCAATAACTATAATCGTTGGCCTTGTGGTGTTAAAACTAAAGAACAATTAAGTACAACTTAGTTTTCTAAAATTTATGAATTGGGAATTATAAGATATCCATAAACAATGATATAATTCTTTGAATTACACTTATGTTTGGAAATGTAATAACGATTTCAAAACACTTTTCAAATATTTCAATTATATTGTGAAGATTTCCAGTTCTTAAACATCATTATAAGTTATGTTTAATTTCTTCAAATTAAGTTATGTTTTGGATTAAACTATGAATTAAATAATACTAGTATTGGAAATATAATGTACGTTTATTAAATCACAATTTAATAACTCTTATGTTAAAAATTATAGTGTTTATTAATAATTTTAAAAATAAATTTAATTAAGACAAAGTATAATTTGTATTTATTTAACTTCTAATGTTTAAATAAAAACCATGTTTAAAAGAGATAATATCTATATGGTTTTAATGAGATTATTTTTCATTCCATAGGACCTTATATATTTTATAATTTTTTTTATAAAAAATAGGCCAGTTATGGCTAGCTCTTTATGACTTGGCCAAGGGAGGCAACTTACATAAAGTGGATGAGCCTAACCCTCAAAACAAGTAATGCTTGGCCCAAGCATTGGCATAGTTTCCCTTGAAGAGAGAACGAATGGGAGAGGGAGCGCATTGGGGTTCCACTGTGGGTGCAGGGTCAGGGAGAGGATTGGGTAGGCCGAAGCCTTTGGTGAAGGCGAGACCCCATGTGTAAGGCTCCCTGGTGTGTGTTGTGTTATTGGTGAAGTTGTTGGAGGCTTAGGCTTATAAAGTTCCACTGAAACCCCTGCCGATTTGATGTGGGATGAGGATTTTCCGGTGAAACGAGATCTCGAACTTTGGATTGAGTCACACGCGATCTAGGAATTCAATCTCAACCCCACGATCGACCCTCAGCAACTGAGATTCACTCGCGAATTACATGGATAGTTCGATCCGGCACAATCTATTAGCGCCAATTCAAGGTTTTTAAAACGTCGTGATGATCGTGAGCTGCCCGATCAATCCTCAGATCAATCTAAGCCATCCAAAACTTTTAAAACCCATGGATATATCATGACAGTTGGATCAACCCTAGAACAAACCTTGACTGTCCATTTTTTCCATGGTTTCACCCCGCTGCGTCGTTTTCTACCTCCCCGCAGCGTACACGTCACCAAACCCAATACAGATTTGCCCCATTTAATTTTTCATATTTCTTCAACCTAGACAGTCGGGTGGACCCTAATTTTACACCCTTTCCATAAGTCTTCCAAGGCTAATTAATGAACCAGTTGGACTCATTTCGTCTCAACTGTTGCATTAAAATATTTTTTTTTATAGTTTATAAACATGTTTAAACTCGGAACATCACGGGTCTTCTACTCTCGAACCTCTAGCAAAGCTTCAACCAAGACTTCCTCATGTACTCCTCCTCCTGAGACCAATGTACGGGTTTAAGCTCTTCTTATCTCATTTATTTGAGAGTATATATATATACACATATATACTAGTAAGTATACATACATATAATCCTACGGTTTATTTCACAAACCTTTCCTTTCATCAAATCTAAATCTCTAGGTTGAGTTCAAGGGGTTGTACAAACATAGGTGAGTATTTTTAATACAATAATAACATAATATATGTAAAATAAATATACACACATGCGTTTTTTGTAAATTTTAGTTTATAAATGTATGAGTGAATGTATATACTTATAGATTGGGTGGAAATCCTCAAATACCCAATTCTAGGTTCTTCGGATCTTTGGTTTATGAAAACATGAATAAATTACACATTTCCTCATGAAATACATATATATATGAATACCATTTAAGATTATATATGTATAAATGGTAACATGTGTTATAACCTAACATGGTTTTGTTTTTTTAATAATGGTGTAATAAATTTGTTTTAAGTATCTATTACGAATGAAAAATTATTAAACTTTGTTCAATATTGGGAACTCATATATATACATAGTATGTATATGGTTATACTTTACAATACCCTAATTTTATGAATGAGTTATGGGAATTTAATTAATTAAATGATGTAATTAATACATGTAAGACTTGAATTAATGTCAGCAACTATACAAGCCAAACCAAGAGGTAGTTACGTAAAAGCATATGTTATAATCCAAAAAGTAGGTCAAACTTGTTTAAGTTCAAGAATTATTAATGATATGAGACTTTTTATGATTCTATGTTTCAAATACATTGTATGATTGACATTTTTGTGTTTTATGATTAAAGAGAAGATAAAATCTTGACCAAAATATATTTAATGGAAGATAATTTGTGTTAAACAATGTGATCATGTTAATCTCACCTAATGTTTTGTTATCTATGGTGATTGATGTTAGTTGAGTCATGATGTAATTTAATTTTTTGATCACTGACACTTCTTATCATCATATTAAGTATCTTGTATTTCCTTTTGTGGAATATGTTTTTTTAAATAGTTATCATTTTAACATCTCATATGGAAAAATCCCTTCTCACCCACTTTTTGATGTGCTTTGGTAAGTGTATCTTGTGCAAAGAATGTGTAATTAACCATGTATGCCTTCCATAAACTCTTACTATCGTATTTTCAATATTATCCGTCATATTATGTGTTTATGAATTAAATGGTTACATTTTCCATTCTAAAGTTTCACTCAATGATACATGCATGTAGCATAACATGATTCTAAGATAAGAAATTAAACTATTCAAAGTGGTATATGACACCTTAAATACACGACCCGATCTAACATATGAGGAATGTATTGGACTTGTATGTTCTGTGTTAGAGACCAGTACATATATGCTCTTTGGGTCAGAGACTGGTAATAGTATGCTCTCCGAGTTAGGGTCCAGTCAAAGTTAGCAACTAGGTCATGGCACAAGGACATGACATAGATATCTGTCATTATACATTTCCCTCATTATGTGTATGATAATAAATTATCCAAATGGATATTTGACTAGTAGATTATCCATGGTTAAGAGCCAATACTTATGAGTATCAGGAAAGTAAACACTTATGGAATGACTTATGTATAGCACTCAGTGATTTAGTAATATTGTATGAAAATGTAGTTATTACCTTTATGAGAAACTCAGATTATATATTTTAAATTGGTGAATACACATTCATATTTCATACAGAATTAGAATGTCGTTTAATTGTTACTCTAATTTAGAATGCATATATTTGAATCTTGTATCTTTTTAATCCTGTTAGCATGTTCTTTTAATTGAGCTTTTTTTTATATTTGGTTACATGTGTTATAGCTCTTATTTAGAAAAATGTTTAATGGAATGTTTTAATTAATGTTTTCAAAAGTGATATTGGTTTATTTTAAAACCACTTATTTGGAATTCATATGCTCACACTACATTTTTTATTATAATTTATTACGTTGATTTATATGAGTATGACAGTGGAGGCTGGTTTCTGAGAACCTGAACCGAATTCTATCCTCTAGACAGGACATGATGTGTCATTTTATTAGTGTGTTTTGTCTGTTAAAATGTACACATCATGTTCTGAAGGCATCGGCTCTAGGTTTTCTGGTGTTGGGGCTTCATAGGAACCTCATAACCAGAAATAGGATCATTTCACTAGCAAAACAATTATATAAATTATTCCTTACAAAGTAAAATTAATCATTCAAAAATTTCTAGAACACTTTTATATGTTGATCTTACAAAATTTTTCCAGGATACATGCATGTAAGAACATAAAAGAAGAATATTTTCTATTTTATGTTCATGGAAAAATTAAGTAACAAACCATTGTAGTTCCCATTTGGAGACCATAAATTAAAAGTAATATAAACATTATAGTGGGGTATTTTTAAACCATTTTGAAAATCACAAAGCTCACATATGTAGAAAAATATCACCCTTCATTCAACACATGGATGTTATCCCATTAATGAATTATTCTCAAAGGAAGATAAAACACTATAGATAGAGGGTGAAGATACCATTTCCATGTTCCAATAACAATTAAATATCAGGACCATTTTTCATGTATACATAATAGAATATGATTTCAATATTTATTTCTCTCTGTAATTTCATTAATGATTTTTATATAAAGTATCTTCTTCTTTTTATATATAGTAGTTTCTATCTTCTTCTTACCCATTTTGATCATGTATTACTTGAAATTTTATCTTATATTACTCCATTTACAATGATTACTAACTAATGGAATGGATCATTATAAAATTTATTGTATTACTACATCTTTCACATTCATTTATTTAATAATATTTTTCATATATGTATAGGGATGTGAGAAATAAATGGTTTGGGTTGGCCACTGTCAACATTAAGTTCTTACCAGATCAAAACTCTTTTATTTTTACCATTTATTATTTGTCCCATATATATAATAACTCCTCATATTATGGAGTGAATTACATATGGTTTAATCAAATTCATTGGCGATGTTACACTCTTGATTGAGTTTTTCACTTCATTTGAATTAATAGAATATGGGGATTGATATGAATGGTAGATATTACATGGTTTAATAGAATAGTTTAAGAGTTATATTAATAAGATGAAGGTTAGTGAAACCTATAAACCATGATCATAAATAATATGAACCTAAAATATTAAAACTATACAATAGAAGCTTGTTTTCTCCTTAAAATATATCCTGATTATTGTGATCTTTTATTATATGGTTTTGATAAAGATCACTAAAGGAAATCCATCAAACAACCCTCTTTATAATTTATCCAGGGGATATTCTGACTTTCTAGATGCATGATTTAGATTCACCTATCTCATATAGTATTCTTGTTCCACATGATGGAAAAGAGATGAATATTATAAGATCGGAGTATGGGGGTATATACAATAAGGAATTAAGGATAAAATTAATTTCACCCCATGGTCATCATATCCTTCTATATCCATTGAGATATACATGATCATCATATACATTAACTCATACAGTTTTAACATACTAATAAATTATATTTCCAACCAATTCACTCATCACAACAATACATCACTTACCTACTAGGTTTCATAAGAGAAAATAATATATGTTAATGATAACCTTCATTGAAGATCATTTGAGCTAGACTCCTATGAAAGTATGGTCATTATGATATCATAATATCATAGAAAATTATAATTTATAATTATACAATACAATTTATTTTGGATACTGTCATGTATCTTATTTCACCCCTCATTACGTACCCATTTTGATAAAAATATTTCCTAAATATTTTTGGGTTCTATTTTTTTGACAAGGATTTAAAAGTATGAATGGTGGGAAGTTTTTTTAAAGGTTGGGGCTGAAGCCTCAATTTATTATTTAAAGTAAATACCTCTTTAGACTAGGTAGAGAGAGACCAATTACATAGCCCAAAGGCCCAAGGCCAAGTGGGCTGAATACAAGGCTTGAAAGCCCATTTTTTGCAAAAAGGACCACTCGGTGAATAGTACTGCTTTAGTACCTGTGCTGCTATAGTACCTACTATAGTGCATCTACCACTACAATACCTGGTCCAATCCCTCCGCCGCTATAGTGCTGCTGCTACTACAGGTCCTCGCTGCTACAGTTCCCAGCTACAGTACCCGAAAATTCTCCCATGCCCGTATTTGTAGATGAATAATAATTCTAGGAGTATCACACCCACATTCTTGTAAATGTTTTAAAGGGAGTTTCCAAAAATTGGTAAGGAATGAGGGAACATTCATGTCATCATCATGGTGGTGGCATCGTAGTGTTCCTATAAAAACAAACGATACTAGGGATGATGCCCATTTTGGAGGTGTTAATGTTTTAAAGGAAACATAAAGTGAAAATATCCAACAAATACGAACCACACCATGGAGAGGAAGCCTTGGTCAAGGACTATATGTGAAGTAGGTGAGCAAAGGTGAGACCACATTGTTTCACTTCTCTTGGCGGAGATTGGTTCATCTTGTGAGCCATGGGGAGCCACACTATTGTCATTTTAGAGCCTTTGGAGGAGATAATTTCTACCAATGAAAATTTCCATTTATTGGAGGTTATTCCTATGGTGTAGGGAGTGTTAAATAAAAACATCCATATATTGTGCACAATGGATTTTTTAATTGTATATTACAATCCAAATTTTTAGATCCAAGAACTTGTGGAATTTAATCATTGGTTTAATGGAATTTTATACACCACTTATTAGATAGTATCAAGTTGATTTTTAAGTACATTAATAAATGTGTTCAATAGTGGATGACAACACACAGATCAAAATAGTGATTATGAAAATGTAAATGAAGATCCTAGGGTATGAAGATAGATATGTTACACATTTTTTTAAGATCATAAATGGATGAAAAAAGGAGGATCAATATATCTTCATATATTTCCACCCCCTTTCTATAAATTAACATTGATTTTTCATAATATCAACTCAAATTTTTTGTATATATTCATCATCCTCGTATTAAGATTAAAGTGTTAAAAAATAGATCAGTATGTTCCTTGTTCAAGGAGATCAGTGATTTTTTATTTTTTTGAGGTAATGAACTAGGATGGTTAGTGAGGTTACTCCAAATTTTACTTCTAAAGTAGTTGGATTTTAGAAAATTTGGTTCATATGGAATGATTTTTGTATAATCCATGGGCATAGCCCAGTATGGGTGACCCACATTAAATCCCTCATGTTATTTATTTCCATCATCTATCATTGAGAGGGTTGATAGTGAAAAATCGATGTTTTTTTCAAGGTTTAAAGAAAATATCATTATTTAAAGAGGAATTTATTTTAATCATTTTTATCTTCATTCCATAACCTATTACATTTTAATTATGTAGATAGATCAAAGATGTAGTATCAAAGGGGTGTTTATTTTTTTATCTCATGGATGAATGATGTTTTTTTCAATAAAAAGGTATATCTATCATTGTGGGAAGAGATTTACGGTAATGGAAAATCTACAACCAACATTTTTTAAAATTTTGGGACATATAAATTTGAACAATGTCTATTTATGGAAACACCATTAATATTTATAGTGGATCTAAGACAAAGATATTTTATAGAGAATTGGATTCAAATTTCAATCCCTAAATGAATTGTAAAGTTCCCTTTCCAATCCTATTTTAAAAAATTTAATTACGTTAAAAAAACTCATATTATGTAGGAAAATATTTTTAAAATGTATGAAGGATATTTTAATGGTTTTGAGGAAACAATGTAGGTTATGTGGATAAAATATGATTATTTAAGAATAAATTCAAATTATGGGGTTGATAACTTTTTCAATATTCCCAATTTTCCTGTTTAAGGTATGTCATCCCTTATAGAAGATCTAGAATATGATTAAATCATGAAGAAGATAAGGTGAATACATCTTCCATGCATCAATTAAAAAATTCTGGTTCTATAATAAAATATCAAAAAATGATTTAATTTGATAGTATTCATAGTACCCTTGTGTATGATGAGATGAAAATCTATGATAATGTTCCAATGATGATTGAATATACCCATGTGGTGGAAATTAAATCCATGAATACTCTACCAATCATAGAGAATAAATTTTTTGATGATGTTTATGAGGTTATGTTATTCATTTCCTCTTATCCATTGAGAGGAAGAGTAAAGATTTAAGGGAAACGTATTCTTTCTTTCCTAAAATGTGCAAATACAGTACATATTTTATCTAATTTGCCTAGAAACTATAATGAAGATAATGATGATAAAAACCAAAATAAAGGGAAATATTAGTTACAAATACATTTCATTATAAATCCTTCAAAGGGAAAACATTTCCTATCTAAAGAATAATATTGTTATCAAGAAATTAAATTAGAAGAAGTTAAAAATTTTAAGGACTAAGTTGTGTTGATGGATATTTCAAACAATCCAAGAGATGATAACGGATATTATGAGAATTAAGAAGTCAAATGCAGTGGTGCATGATTTAAAGATCTAAATGAAACAATACAAATAATAAAATTAAAAAATGAAGTCTGAAATTAATAAACACAAATATATAGTTTTGAAAAAAATTTGAAGGTAAGTTGAACTAAAACATACATATTAATAAATAAACATGACTCAATAATGTCTTGGAAAAAAATAACAATGATATAGTTAATATAATTGAGTTTCATGAAGATGTTGTTATGAATTGGCATGGGAGGTGTGAAGCTCAATATTGAATATTGATACTTCATATTATGATAGTGAATATAAAGAAATCAACATCAATCCAATCCGAAATAATTTCCAAGCATGAACACATCCTATTCCTCAACATCATCTTTTTAATCATAAATAAAAATCTATGGTGAAGAATGTTGAAGATAAGAATATATATATGGTTGGTTCAAAACCAAAAGAAACAAATCCACAAAATAAGTTAGATCTTTATGATTCTAGACAAATCATGTGGTCATGAATAATTAAAATTAGTCAATATTTAGATGTTCTCACTATAGAAAATTTGAATACCATAACTATTTTTGTTCTATTACTTGGAGTTCCTTTTAGAAAGAGTTATAATAAAAATAGTCATGTTGAAATTATAATAATTATTTTACTTTTAATGGATAATATTTTTTATGAAGGAATTGAGAATAAGGAAATAAATTTCACATCCACAATTCAGTAAAACACATCAATAATTCCTCAAATAGAAGATATAAAAAGTTGGAACCTTTATCAAAATTCATTGAAACGCAAACAATATTAGCTATTTTGTATGAATAATATGAGAATAATGATCTATCTATTGAGAAGAAACATTTATCATCAAAATTGGAGATTAAAGGGATATTTTAGAGGGATAATGTTGTTGAAATTTCTTGGAGGAAAATGGAAAAGTCAAGATCTTTGATATCAGATAACATATACATTCACACATGATCATAAATAAATACCTAGTTTTCAAATTCAATTATATAAAATATGCTACCATTCACTTTAGAAATGATAAGGGTCTTAATATTTTGGTTTCATTAAATTCCAAGACTAGAGGAAAAGGACATAAGTGAACTAATGATCTCTTAATTGATTGAATAATTTAAAATATTCTCAGTTTTATCCAATTGTGAGACTATAGAAATGTGGTTTATATCTATGAGAAGGTATGTACTATCAAATAAAAATACTATTTTCTTATTATATAGTGAATAAGGTCTAATAATAGTCTATACCATTTTAGGGAGACAATTTTTTAAATATATTACAAATACTATGAGAATAGGCTATAGAATAAAGGTTTTGTCCATTTGATCCAAGAATTTCTTGATATTTTTTCAAAGATTAATGGAGTATATAATATTTCATATCTCATGTATGATCACACTCACATATTTTATTGATTTAAAAAGGAAAAAAATCATCTGGAAGTCATACTTACCAATGAAGATGAATGCATCAAGGATGCTTGAGCTTTTACACATGGATTTTTTGGGCCAATCTTACCCAAAGATATTTATGAAAAAAAAATTATGTATTGTTTGTTGATGGTTTTAAAAATATGATAATTTTTATTCCAATAACACAAAAATTTGAGGTTTAAAAATAAATCACTCTATATTATAGGGGAGTTGAGAATATTCATTGTGTAAATATTCAAAAATTCTGAACTAATAATGAGATTGAATTTACAAATAATAAATTTGATGAAAATTAAGAGAATCATCAAATTTAGTTTCTTTTTTCTGATTAGATCTAACTAGAAGAATGATGTATTGGATAGAAGAGATTTTATGATCAATAACATATCCTATAAAATTATATTAGAAATGTATTTTCTAAAAACATATTGTAAATAAGTCATTCTTTTTGTTATGTGCATCTCTAATATAGTATTTATTTTTGGAAATTAAGGAAGAAACTAATATGATTTTTTTTGTGTAAATTAACCTACACTCAATTACATTCTTCAATTTGGATTTAAAGGTTTTATTCTTAATAGGAAAAATAATATAAAGTTTCTAAATTAGGGAGATGATTGAATATTTCTTGGATACTCATCTAAGTGTAGATAATACCAATTTTATAATAAGGGACATGACAAAATGATTGATAGAAATGATGTTCTATTGGTTAAAAGTATGAAAATGATATCAATACATGAGCATATTTCACCTAAATGCCAAGAATTTATTGAAATTAAATGTTATGAAGTTAAAAAAAAGGTTTATGGGTGTTATAGGGGATAATGAAAACTCTAAATAAGAATATTTTTTTAAATGATGGGAAAAAATCTAGTAGGATCAAGAAGAATAATGACCATGGATGAAATCACCTAAGGAAACAATGTTAAATATAGGAAAACCCTAGTTTAAACTAGATTAATGATTTCTTGGTATCATATAACTTTATTATTATTTTCAGAGCCTAAATATTTTATTGAAGAATAATTTTATGATATTTGGGTCAAGGTTATGAAAAAAGATATTGATTGACTAGAGAAAAACAAGGCATGGGATGTTATTCCAATGATGAGTGAAAATAATTTCATCAAAACCCATTATATATTAAAAAAGTAACTTAATGAATATATAAAGTTGATTCAAAAAAAGAACATCTTTTGTTCAAAGGGTATTCTCAAATTAGAGTAATTTACATTGGTGAGACATTTTAACACATATCCCAATATGAAATTGTATGTTGATTATTAGAAAAAATGATTCAACAAGGATTAAAATTAAATCAAATGTGCATTAAATCATCCATCTTGTATGGTTTCCTTGAATCAGAATTTTATATTTAGCAACCAGGTGGGTTTCTCAAAGATTATGATAAAGGAAAAGTGTGTTTATTGAAGAAGTATTTATATTTCCTAAAAAAAGTTTGAAGAGTGTAAATTCTTGGTTAAATAAGTGTCTAAAGAAGCATAGGTTTGTATAAGTTGAGAGGTATTGATGGTAATTTTTTCTATTGAGGAAATATTTTTTGGTGGTGAAAATGATAATCAATGAAATATATTTTAAGATCTCATGAGATTATAATTCAAGATGTCTATAATTGGTGTACAGATATTTTTCATTAAATTTTTTGTTTTTTAAATATTGGATGGGATATATATCCCAAAAACTAAATATAACAAGGATGTTAAAATAATATTTCAAATAATGGATTCAAGGCTCATAAGAACTATGGTATAGACAATACTTAAAATATAAATATATGAGTAGAGTAACAAGGTCTATTTCACTTTTTATAAATAAATAATTGTGGTTCAATTCAACTTTATTACACTAAATTGGATATGTTATTTAATATGTGTCATGACACTAAAGAAATATTATATTGGTTTTGTAGATGACTAAAAAAACATTAGGTTGTGATTTTTATATTATAATCTCCAAGATATCAAGTAAATTCAAGAAGGAGGATTCAATATCTTTGAGAAATGTAAATTATGATTATATTTTTTTCTATACAATAATACACCCAATTACAATTGGTGAAAGAAATATGTTGATAATGTGGGTGTTTAAGTGGTTTATCTTATTCCAATCATGTCTAACAATTATGTGTAGATCAGTCATTTAACAAATCCTATACATAATTTGAGGATAAATAACATTGAGATAAAGTTCTATTTTATAATGGAGAAGGTGGTGTAATGAATTGTTTTCCCCGATTACGTGTCAAATTAAGATCAAGGGATAGATAACTTGATAAGGACACTACCGAAGTGTAGTTTGAGAAGCATCAGTTGGATCATTGAGTCTAATTATATCCATACACCTAATTTAAACAAGAATGGTACCCCCACTCCCCATACATTCTCCAATGAGAATGGAAAGATTTCTCACCTCAATTTGTTATATTTCTAGTCCCGTCATATAAAATTTTCAAATAATTAATATCTTTAAGTTCATTAATGAAAGTAAATAAACATCTATTTTTGTGTGAAATGTGGATAAGAGAAGTGATAAATGATGAGATATATTTATGAAAAATCAATGTGAAAAATGTGGTAATGGTTATTGAAAGAGACAATTGAATGATATATGTAGTGGTTGTTGAAACTATAAAAGGAATCTATTTGTGAAAAACTTTTCATTAAATTCTAATTTATCACACTAAGTTGGGATTATATGGGATTATATTTTTTGTTTAGTAGATCATTGATTCTAAAATTGAATGTAATGTCTTCAATAGTGGATGAATCAACTCTTGGTGTTTTTAATGAATTTTTAATAAACATAAATGGGTATATTTTTAGATAAAACATATCCTCATGATTTATTGGTTGTGTTTATTGAAAATAATGTTGAAGGATTCATTATGGGATGTACATTGAAGAAGGTTCCAATGTTTTTTGAAGTAAATATTTACCATGGACAGGGACACACCCAAGTTATAAGGTGTATTGGAGAGAGAAAATATGACTAGGAGGTTCATGCCCATAGTCTTATGCATTTTATGAATGGAATTTTTTAAATGGAAAATGTATTAGAGTCTACACACAAGGTTTTGTCTCAGTGTTCCTATACAAAATGTGTTATTCATTTTATTATTCCCATTTTGGAGGTGGTTAGGGTCGATAAGAAGACTAATGTGGAAACTTGGCCAACAAATATATCCCATTTTATAGATAAGAAATTTAATTTATGTCCGTTAGTTCAAGTAGGTGTCCTTAGGTGAGAACAAACCATTTCACTTAGAATAGTGGATTTTTTTTCTTCCTATGATCCATGAAAATCCAAACTATGGTCGTTTAGGAGGACATGGCTCAGAGCATGGATACATATATGAAACAAATTTAGCAGGCAGCTACACCCATGGTTTTCGGAATGTTAAGAAAATATTACTATATGTTTTACAGCATGTATTGATACAATATATTTTTTAATTTTAGTTTCCATATCTAAAAAACATGTTATATTAACTCTTGTATTTTATAATACTTCTAACAGCCACTTATTGGATGGTTTCAAGTCTATTATTGAAAGACATTAATCCACATATTCATAAGCTATTGGAAACATAACGTTCATTTGAGTGAATTTTAAAAAGGAAAATAATATTAATGTGTAAGAAGATTTATTTGTTGCACATTTTTTAATAACATAAACATAAAAAGAAGACTAGATAACATTCTATTATAGGATATTCATACTATTTTGGGAATTTTATATTGAATGTGATTAATAGAAACCCCATTATTGATATATGTTTTCATCATCCCTATATAGAAGAAAATATTTTAAAAAATTGATTATTAAACACATTTTTTAGGGGGAGTAGTGATTTTTCTAATTGTTCATGGTATAGAACCACTATGGTTAGTGAGACCTCTCCAAATTGTAATTATAAAGCAGTGATAATTTAGTGGTTTTTGTGAAAAGAAATAATGTCATACATGCTCCATGGATTTATCCCAGTCTGGGTGAATAAATTAAAATCCATCATTTCATTTACTTCTTTCATATCTCATTGAGCATATAGATAATGAAAAATACATTTTTTACTCAATGTGATAGAATAAGATCCTCATTCACGGAAGAATTGATTTTAATCTTCTCCTCCATAATTCACCCCCACACATAATGTAATACTATATAAGATCTTATAACCATATCATCTAATATGATATATCACAGGATCACCACAATCATATAGGCTTTATAGAATGTATCCTTTAATATCCCCCTTACAAAAAATCATCAGAGACATAGTTTCATTAAACCTTGTATTGTATCTTATAAAATAACTAATTAAATATATCCAAAAATACATTTAGATATCATCTTAAAACATTTGGAAAGATATCATCACCCTCACATAACATAAAAACATATGTAACACCATTTATATTCCTACCAAAAAATAATTTTTCTTAAACTCTAAATAAATTTTTTATTAACTCTCTAAATAAAATTCAATTACCATTCATTAAAATACAATATTTGACCCCATGGGACTCTATAGAATTGATATATAATATAACCATATCATTAAATGTTTGAAAAATAATGTCTTATAGTAAATTATTAGTGCTATTTGAGCTATAGAGGAATCATGCATGATCACTACCAAATGACTATCTCTTAATATATGTGTCCACTATCTAAATCATATAAATTAGTAGATTATCATATGATCCCTTTTTGGAAGATATTGTCTGAATGTGAGACATTGAGTATGTCAATATAATATTGAAAATTTATACAAACATAATTTTATGAGTATATAAAAACCATGTTAATGAATACATCACTTGTTTGACACCTTATAGTTGAAAACATCATATTCCCCTCACCCAAATAGATAAGAACTCCATATACACTATCTAGGTAAGGCCCTATACATCCTAAGTTTCTTAAAATGAAGGGAATATATTTCATTATAATAAAGGATAGGAAAAATATAGTCTGGATTGAACTAAAACTAAGAGCATGATTTGAAGCATACCCATCCACCGACTAAATAATTCTTGATTAAGGATTTACTAATAAAGGTATAAAAGTATTAATGTTTTAATACATGGTATCTCACTGACCTCAGGCAATGTTGAACTGAAATTTGATACATTAACGTAGAGTATACTAAATATATAGTGTTTGATACTCAATGTGGTAAAATTTTCGGTCCATCTAGTGCAAGAATATAAATTTTTGACTCACAAGTATATTTCATATATTGTTATGAGAATTGTACTCATGCTAATCATAAAAGTTTAAAAAACATTTTATTCCCCATATTAAAAATAATTTAGTAATAACTCAAATTAATACTTTTAGTTGTCAATTATTGTTTCGCTTCATAACATTTCTGTCAATATATACACAAATGTTCCAAATTTAAAAAATGATAATGTGGGGATTTATGTTTATTTTACAAGGTATATTTTAAATTTTTAAACTTTTATAATAATGCAATATAAAAAAATATGTAATCACATGTATGAAATATCATATATTATAGACTGCTAGATCATCCATATTCATGTGAAAAATTCAAGGGACTTCTTAAACTAATTATATCCTTGTGTAATTTAAGAAATATATATATCTGAGCATTTATACACTAGTAAATGTCTTATAGAAAATTTGTCCCAAAATTTCCTCAACCGGGATCGAAAAGATCGCGGTGTGACTCTGCAATTTTCATGTGGGTCAGGGATGGTATCGAATGGACCAGCCCAATGGGCCAGGACCACAGTCGAGCATTGATCCCAAGAAGGGGTTTGGGGGCGAAACCCCAACGGAATGAAGAAATAAATTTTCCTAAGGCCCCAAAGATGAGCCCAAGGTAGTTGCATGTAAATACCTACATGTCACCTTGTTAGAGATGAATAAAGAATTTCTTTTTCCTAAGCCCTCAAAGAAGAGACCTTGTTAGGCCAAATCACCAGTGGCGCGCAAGTATACATAGGCACTAACCATCCAGCGCGCAGCCACTTGCGCGCCACAATGTTGGTGCGCAACCCACAAGCATGACAAAACATCTTTCATCCAGGGTTATATTGTTTCCTATAAATGGACCGTTGGGGCCTTTATTTGTATGGAAAAATTTACCTAAAGCCCAATTGTATCTCTGGTCACCCTAGTGCTTCACCCAAGTCCTCTAAAAAAATCATGGAAGTTATTTAACTCCTAAAGTGGAGAAATTGAAGAAAGATATTAGGACATAAGTCCTTATAGTGTTAGAAATCCATAAAACATTCTCACCTAAAGTGCCCAACCTCCCAAAAGCCGAAACACTTGAGCGCTACCTATTCATTTTTTAGTTACATGAGAACCCCACTTCTGGGATCACCTATGAATACTCCTAACGGATAGATATAGGTTTTTCCAATGTATTAACATATGAGTTGTTCGTTGCTTAAGTGAAGATAAGGTCACCCAATCCTACTTTCATGCCCATACTTTTGAACCATTACCTACTTTGGCTCCCCTATTTGATTCAATTACTCTTTTCAGTCTACAAGCCATCAAGCCCTCATCAAATCCATCCATGGAATGGCTTCTTCTTCATTGGCTCCTCGGTTTTAAATTGACTTTTTTGAGACCTCCATCAAGACTTCATGAATTATCAAACCTTTGGGAAAGGCACATCAACTTGCCTCTTATTTTGGGTTTGTATATCTACAGTCATAGGTTTCATATATTTGATTCACAATGGGGTTAGTATTAATGAAATGTCTATGGGTTTGTATATCCGTAGTCACATGGAACTTTTACCTAGGAATAATGTTGGGATGTACCAAGTTTAGAAGAGGGTTTTGGTCCTGTCTCACCCTTCTCAAATAGACCCAGAACCTCAGGTCTTATGGTTGGGAAGGTATGGTTCACACTTTCTTTTCCATTTAAAGGAATGAAAAGTCCCCCTCCCCTACCAAGATCAATTATAGGGAAGCCATCCTGGAGTAATCCCCTAAACCTTCATCCCTTCTTCCTTTCAATAAACCCTTGTCCAATATAAAATGAATATAGTGAAACATCTTTACCTCTCCCTCTTCAACCCTCGTCGCCATAGGCATTACCTCTTCCACCAGGAGTGGAGAAGAAGTGTATTTTTCATTATTGAATCTTTTGCATCCTCTAGTTTCTCACACCGAGCATGACTCACATGCGCTTAGTTATTCATGATGATTAGAACATGTGCACAAATACTCATGGTGAATGAAATACAAGAACCTTAATGACCACTATAATCGGGATACATAAGAAGCCATCTGAGGGACCGAGATCACTGGATAACCTGTTCAAGAATCCAACCCTAATTCCTTTAATCTAGGCATCCTCTTTATGAATAAGCCCCAAATTAAACCCCAAAAACCCTCAAGGAGTATTTTTCAATGATGTAAGACCAAACTCATTTCTCTCATAGGACTATACTCTCTGATGAGATTCATCAAACTAAAAGGAATTTGAATCCCATCCAAATGGGATTCATAGGAATCCTCATTGAGGTTCAAACCCAACACATCAACTCAATCATGTTCTCCTTGGGCCATATTCCCAAAAGGGGATATTATTACTTGTAAACCCATATTATTTCCATTTCCTTAGGCTTCTTAGGTATAAATCCAACATTAAAAATAGACTAAGCATCCTCCGCTTAGATTTACTTACAAAATGAAATTAAACTGTACGGTTAGGTCCTTATTACCTGACCTTAAAAGGTATGATGTGTCCCATTAAGCAGCACCGAACTACGATGGTCTTGATTCCTCTCACAATGATACGTAGGTATCCCATTTGATTAGAACATTCCCAATATCAAAACAAGCCTTTTCCTCCTAGGATGACAATAAATTCCAGAGTGCCCCACTATGAGGATTAAAAACTAGTATCATCATAATGATGATTAAAAGAATCTAAAACTAGTATATGAGAGGGTATCGATGATGGATAACCTCAAATACATATAGAGATATCAATTAATGAATAACCTTGAATACATACTGATGATTCTAAATTTTACACATATTATTAAGTTTTTGAAAATTTCCTATGAAACATATTTTATTATTTGTTAATCAATAAGTATTCATGAAAATATCTTAAATTTATAAATAGATTCCTAGAGTATACAATAATTTCCCCCAAAAAGGTGTGATGAGTCTAACCTCCCATCCTCTCGACCAATGCACGTTTCTAAGTATCGTAAAGTTCAAACATAACAAATGACTTCCTTTGGAGATCATGTCCCTTTTGGATAAATAACTCTTGGAAGATTTTGATTCAATTATTAAATCCAATGGAAACCACCTGGAATAAGTTATTATTAAAACTAGAACATGCGTTTCATGGAACTACGAGAGAAAAATGGTGAACCTGATTTGAAATATTTAACAACGTTAAAAATTCTACCCACCTATCAGGGCCCTATCAATTGATAAAGGAAGGCCATAAAAAGGATTCCATCATGCATGTATACATCAAAAAAATCACTTTAATGGAGATTATTGTTATTTTTTTCATGTTTTCTTCTCTTAACTCCCTTTAGTCCATAATGGATTTCTTCAAGATGACATCTTCAAACATCCTGACCACTGATCATGCTATATCTTTTTCCATGATATGGATGTTATCACCCACCCAACGTCTTAAATGATGGGTCTTTATTATGCTGGTAAATGAGTACTATCAGCATAGTACAATACCATATTTTGAGGCTTCCCAACAGGCCCTCCAAGTCAATAACAATACACAATCATCCAGCTAATGATGATCGATGATCAAGAAGCAGATGGTGCCAACCAGTGTCTTCAACCGTTTTAGGTCCTTATCCCCAAAACGCAAAAACTAGTCCCTCATGTACTATAGAGAGGTGAATAAATAGGTCACTTAGGACCTCAATTAAAATATAAATGTATCCTCCCTATGTATTACCACCAACAATCTTCGCCAGCATAATTGTGTGGTAGTGGACCCCCAACATGATCGGTGTGTTTCCTTTGGAAGTCCATCCTAGTTATCTCAGTCTCGGGATGAAATATGAACCTATCGGGACTAAATATGGTCAACAGGGAGTAGGTTCTTACCTCTACCCCCTCCGGAGAAGTCCATAAACCTAACTTTATGGTGAACAATGAGCAGACACATACACTTGAATGTCCTAATTTTGTTGTCCAGCAGAATTGTCTGGCAGCTACCCATCTATCCCAGTAGATAAATATGATGGAGTACCATGAATAGGCACATACCCCATCTTACAAGTTATCATCCCGTCATTAGGATCATCTAATTGTATTTAAAGAAGCCATCCAATATAATGTGGTAGAAACTAGTAAGAAGGAACATACATATACTAACAATCACCAATTCTTCCAACAGTTTCGTCTTCCATCATTGAAGGAAGTCCATCAACCATACTTGATGGGAAATATCCTACAGGTAGATACACCTACCAGAGATCATCAAGCCTCCCAATAGTTTCATTTGGAAGAACCCAGATAAGTCAGTTAGAAAGATCCGACGACAAATCTAGGGCAGACCCAACCTTCTTCCCCCATACATGAGTATTTTTAATACCCATTAACAATAAACGGAGGACAGGAGCAGGCACAATCACCTACTCCATATACGAAATTGATGTTTATTCCCATTCTATCCAATGATGTCACCAGACACATCTTATCAATGGTTTAATGGAAAACACAAATTCTTACCCACATTTAGGAAGCATTCCAGGATATTATACCAACTACTTCAGCTGTTCCAAGAGAACATGCACATAATGTTGTCCCCACACATTGGATGACCCATCGGTGTGCCATCCTGGAGTAGATACACACCCATGTTTACGTCCAAGAGGTTCATGGATCATAATCTACCTTATCATATAGAAATATGGTCAGGAATATACATCCTTTTAAATTGTAAGTAATTGGTCGGTTCTGGTAACCACTCCATGGAAGGCACATACACATGCCCACGATAACCACTTCTCCCTGCAATTGGACCCAACTAAGTGTAAGAGAACATCCAATAAAAAGTCTCACCAAACATGGTTGGAAAATAAAGAGTCAAGTAGTAATTTTTCACTTCCTAATGCTGGAATTCGTGAAGCCCTTAGAGACTTATCTAATGCATCTCAAGATCCTACCCTCTCATTACCTAATTATGGGAGTAATATTAGAAATTCTTATTTTCCCCATTAGACACTTAATCATAAATTATTGCATCATGAAACTTTAGTCAATCTAGAGAGCCTATCTCCGTATGAGAGCCATAAGAACCTTCTATGTGACCAGAAGACCAAGGAACAAGAGGATTTTTCCCTTAATGTAATACACTATGGTGGTCCTCCTCGTGATTTCATTCACTGCTAAAGTTCTATCTGTAGTATTATTTCACATTGTCAAGATAATTCTATAATTCATAATTTATTGATGATAAATCCCTCCTATCTCGAGGCACTTGAAAACAAAAGTCTAGTAATTTCTGATGCCTTGTCATTGATGGGTGAAACACTTTCTCAACCAAAAGACTTCTTAGGGAAACTGCAATTCTCACAACCTCTCTTGGGTCATTCATCTTCTAGTGCAGAGAATCCACTTTGGTCAAACCATGTGGAGAAACCTCTAGTGAAAGACAATAAAGATATTTTAAACATGATAAAACAATTGGAAAAAGGAGAAACACCAGTCATGTTTTGGCCTTTGGAAAATTATCAATATAACATTCCAGTATTGATGGAAGAAGAATTCATTCATGATATCTGCCTTATCTTATAGAAGACTCTTCTACATTTGAAAACCAAATTATTATTGTATGATTAATATAAAAAAATGTAAAGGTAATATAGGGGTAGAAAAACCAAATTGACCTGGCATATATCTCGGTTTCTCAACATCAAAAGGATGGAAAGCAGAAGAGAACCCTTCAGCAATCATGCCTCAATGCTCTAAAGAGGCTATGCCAATTAATTTTAGATTCCCCGTCTAGTGTTCATATCAGATGATGGGGTGCACATGAAGCATTGTATTTCACTAAACTCCATAATTAACAAATATTTTCAAAAGTGGTTTCATGCAATGCTATTTCCCACGGCTGGCTACAATCAAACAATTTTGTATGTAATCAAATGTATGCTCAATAACAGGCCTCAACTAGATCACATAAGAGTTCGGCCCAAAGAAAACACATTTTTGAGTTATTTTTACATCACACATCTAAGAATCATGAGCAAGCCTCCCGCTTAGAGGATGTCATCCATCAGAT
This sequence comes from Viscum album, assembly GCA_963277665.1. Taxonomy (NCBI): domain Eukaryota; kingdom Viridiplantae; phylum Streptophyta; class Magnoliopsida; order Santalales; family Viscaceae; genus Viscum; species Viscum album. The sequence continues at coordinate 920,325,902 of OY728139.1, forward strand.
AAAACAAATGTATGAAATTGAATAGAGATCTTCCAAAACATGTGATTTGAGTGGTTGTTGGATAATACACCTAGCTAATGTTCGAAAAAAAAATTTGTTCAATAATAAGAAATGCTACGTAAATATCAACCATAGTAGTTTAAGAGCAACCCCAGCTTGCAGGGCTAGGGGATCATTTAAATAAACCTTCAAATTCATTATAAAAAGTTCAATGTTTTGAAGAAGAATAATATGATCAACCCTATCCTACACAGTTGTGCGGGGGTCAAATCTCTAATCCCCTCCTCAATAGAGGTCAGTTTTCTCTGAATTATGGAAGAATCCAAAAAGAGAGTGCACAACTAAACTATTTAAAGATTCCCTTTGGGTTACTATCTATCAAACATATTATGAGAATCCATCACATAATATATCAGAGTTTCATGGATGATACAGAGGGAGAGGTTCTTACAAAGATAATGACTAAATTCCATAAATGCATTATTCATCACTAAATGTCACTAACACCATTATAGAAGATCCTTCAAAAAATGAGTCTGGTTCATGGAAATCATAAGAATGAGTTCTTATCCATAATATGGTACACACTGAATATAATGATGAATGTGTACGTACGTGAAATCAGTGGCTTGCCCAGATTCTTAGTATGCCTTCAAATAACGAACTCCCACCCCTCTAAAAGGTGTCTAACATGGGGAAAGGTAAAAGTCAGATTGCATCTCACTTTTCCAATGGAGAAGGTCAATTTTTTTCTCTTAATGATATATTTTCATAGTAATCATAGGAGATGAAAGAGTTGGAAGGACTCAATACAGAGTTACATCGAAGCAGAATTTCTACTAGACATACTCCCTATGACGATCCTCAACATGCACATCCTGTAAGAGCTCCTCAGAAAAGAGGTTTTGTGGTAGCTAAATGTGAGAATAACGAATTCCCTCTATTTTCCACACATCCATGGATGTATTACACACATCCTTAGTGTCTTGTTCTTATGGATTATCCAATGAAAATACTAGCAACACCACTAGTGGTTTTCTGGTCATTGTACTAGTTCATACTTTAGCTGTTGAACCTATACAGGTCCCATCTAATCCGAATATTCCCCAATTTTTTTTTGAACACAATTAAGGAATTAACAAATAAATTGGAAGACTTGGAGGAATGGCGTTCAGCAGTTCAGCCGAAAAAGAATTCTTACCACAAGTGGGTGGACCAGATTTCTCCCCCACCAAATTTTGTGAATACCACATTTCCAATCATTAATGGTTCAGGAGATCCATGAAAACACCTAATTCATATTATTTCTCATTGTGATCCCATGAAGGGAACTACTAAACAACAAGAATTTTTAATGCTTAGGTGTTTTGTAGAGTAATTACAAGGATCATCTTCTGTATGGTATATAATTTTTCAGTCTCTATCAATTACTGAATGGGAAGATCTCCATTAGAAAATTCTTCTTCAATTCATCTCATCATTACCGAAGTCATCATTTTTTATCTTAAAATTTTCAAACAAAGGAAGAGTAAAAGAGTTTTATATTTCATTGCTTTATGGAAAGGATAAATGTATTCATTAAGTCTAGAACTCCCTTAAGAAGAGTTACTTCCAATTTTTTGGGAAAATGTTTTGTGATGAGTTACGCACACCATTGATCCCTGATAAATACACAAGAGGATTTCAAGACCTTACATCAATTTCTAAATAGTTAGAAGATTCTATTATATAAACTAAAGATAAAACTCATGAAATTTCATCAGATTTGGGAAGGAGAATAGGGAAAGCATAGTCTTCTACCATTACACTCAAGCAATCACTTGTACCTGCTTCCACTCCAAAACCATCATCTTATAAAAAGGATATTCCTCCAGAGCATTAGCAACAATGACCTCATCGTCAAGATAATCAAAATGATCAAAGGTAGAAATAGTTTGAGGAATTAAAGAGCCCATTTAATTTCTTCTAGAACAAACAAGATGCAGGTTAATTAATCTCATCTCTGGAAAATAATTTTGTTAAGTTTCCAAGGATTAAAAAACCAAACAACAAAGGAGATAAAATATTTCAAATTGTTTTCCATTTCACTAAATTTTGAGGAAACTCACTAAGGAGTGTATTGTTTTAAAGGACCTTATACAAAAAAGGGTAGACTTTGGACAAGTGAAACTGAAAATTTCAAAAGCTCAAGTAGCATGTGTTACTTCTACTGATCCAGAGGAAGAAGGTGAATGGGAAGAAGTCTAAAGTAACAATATGTAGGAATATGATTATTGGATGATCAAGTAAATGATCTACTGAACTCATGTCGTTATACAGACACAGTTGAAACAACTGATTGTGTCTTTTTCCACTTCTGCAATAGAAAAACCACCTTCATCATAAAGTAAATCCTCAAAGAAGAAAAATGATCAAAAGGTCAAAGAGAAGTTAGAAGAAGATGATCTCGTGTTAAGGAAAAATTTCTCTTTGACCCTATAAGATTTCATGTCATCTATTTCAAAAACACACGAACATCCCCGCCAAATGGAACAAACAGTACTAACCTATCAAGTAAGATCTTCATCATATGAAGAATTGATCTTTGGTTCCATAAACGTTATCCACTTAATGGATACTTCTTCCAATTGAGACTCTGATTATAATGAGCCAGAGTTCCTTGTACCTAACTGGGTAACTAGAGAAATAGGCCAAGGACGAGGTTATAGGAGAAGATGTTTATATTCTAGAAGCCACTATTTTAATTCTACCCCTTCTCAAAAAATATATGTCATAGAAACTCATGGAAGATCCCTTCAATAGGCTCAACAAGAGAAAGGATATTCATCCACTCAAGACAGTTTTGGTCCTAACATGATTATTTTTTAGGACTAATTAGAGGTCACACCATATTCCTATCAGTATGTAAATAGAACTTGTTAGTCTAATATACTAAATCCATGAGTATTTATAGCCTCTTCCATGACACAGGGTATATATATATCAAGAGAGTCAACATCCAAGGTACCTTCAAAACCGCATTTTTATACTGGGAAGCGGAGACCTATGGACCAAAAGTATAATGTTTTGAAATAGTTTTCCCAATTACCGTCCATGTTATAAATTTTGGATTCCTTAAGTCTGTTAAAATATCTTCAAAAGGCACATATTGAGGCTTTTCTAAGTCCTTAAGAGTTTGAAATGGATGTTTCTACTATTGAGGTTTACTATATAGAGAATGATTCTCCAAAATGTCATTTTGTCATATATATTACAGATGAAGAAGAAGATGATGTGGTACATGGAAATATTAGACCCTTTTATTTATCTGGAAAGGTCACCGACATAGATATTCGACAAACCATCATTGATAATGGCTACGGAGTCATCCTCATTCATTTTCGTACACTTTGGCGATTGGACCTAACTAAATTTGAATTTATATCCCTCCAATTTAGTGTTCCAAGGATATGAAAAGAATGATCATGATCCTCTGGACGAGATTACACTCATACCTTAGTTTGGAGATCTTTTGTCTAATTTATATTTCATGGGTGATCTTCTGGACAAATCCTTCTACATTCTTCTTGGAAGGCCTTGTCTACAACAACATGCGTCCATACATTCTTCATACCCCCAATTTCATAAGTACAATTTCAATAGTAAAATTGTAACATTGTATGGTGACAATGTTCCATTAAAAAAATTGTGAATCTCAATACATTGAGGTAGAGTTTAATCACACAAGGGAATGAGGTCCTTGACATATGAGGTTAATAGAATTAATGCTCTGAATGGTTTGGAAAAGATCCCGACAAACCCATTCATGCATTTGAGTATAGATTATGTGTTACCAATAAAAAAATTGAATATGTCAACCCAAATCCATGAATTCATCATGTAATTTCTATACTATCAATTACAGAAATTGAGCCAGTCAGAATGGTAGAAATTGTTGATTTACCAATAAGTTATGGAAGCTTAAGTGAAGATGTCTTCGGTTCATCTACTAAACTTCAGCAAGCCTCTAATTTTTCAATGAGAATAGAATAAGTTGTATCAATTCTAGAGGAAGGAAAAGATTTTTTTTCCAATACATCATCTCCTCATTATTACCCCAAGAAGACCCTTCATCATCAGTGGGGTTAAAAAAATTTGCCACTTCTTTAGGATGTTGAAATATTGACACCTCTGTCAGCTTAAGATTTTTTTCTACGTCATCTACTATGAAAGTGGAAACGGAAGAAGTGATACATAAGAAATATGAAGAATATTATTAGGATCTTAGGTATGCTCCTCCATCATTTGAGGAAGGTGTCTCTACTACTGTTGATGATCACAGAGAAATAAATCTAGGTACAAAAGAAGATACATGCCCCACTTTAATATGTGCGGCCTAGTATTTTGAAGAGAAAGAGGTGTATACATCATTTTTAAAGCAATGTCGAGATATATTTTCTTGTAATTATATTGAAATTTTAGGTCTTAATCCTGATATATCCACTCATCATTTGGGTTTTCCAGAAGAACATCATGGATTCAAGTAAGCAGTAAGTAAAACACACACATCTCATGCTTCTAAAATTGAAGATAATATTGATAAGCATATAAAGGATAACTTTTTCAGGTATGTTAGATATACCAAATGGCTTGAAAAAATTGTCCCAGATTAAAAGAAGAATAAAAAAATAATAGTTCTCATTGATTTCAAAGATCTTAAACAGCATTGTCCTAAAGATGACTTTCCAGTTCTGATCATAGAGAGTTTAATTTATGAAACAACTAGCTATGAAGCTCTTTCTTTCTTGGATCTCTACTCTGGATATAATCAAATTTTTATAGCCCTAGAGGATGCGGAATCTATAACCTTCATATCCCCTTGAGGTGTGTTTTTCTATCAGGTAATTCCCTTTTGGCTTAAAGAATGCCGGTGTAGCATATCAACATGCTAGGCACAATATCTTCAAACCCTTCTTAGGTAAAATTGTTGAATGTTTTGGGGATGATTTTGTGGTCAATTCCAGACAATGTTTCAATCACTTGGATGCTCTAGAGACCATATTCAATAAACATCGGCAAAAAGATTTGAAGATTAACCACTTGAAATATCCTTTTGGGGAAACCTTAGAAAAGTTCTTATGCATTTTTGTATGCCATTTTGATATCAATGATGATCCTGAGAAAACAAAATCAATCCATGCTATGCCACAACCTCAAAATTTGAAATAATTTATAGGTCTCCAAGGACACTTTTCCTATATTTAGTACTTTATTACCAATTTGGCAGGCAATCATTTACCCATCTCTAGATTAATGAAGAAGGGAGTCACCTATCAATGGAATGAAGACTAACAAGATGCTTTGTATACCCTCCATAAATATATATTGAGTCCACCGGTATTAATGCCACCTATTGATTGAATACCACTTATAATTTATGTGAAAACTTTAGAGTGATAATTAGGTACCTTCCTTTCCCAAAAGAATGATGTTGGGTATGAAAAATTCTTTTACTATCTCATTCGAACTATGATTGATACAGAATATCAGTATTCATGTATTGTAAAATGTTTACAGGCCTTAAAAATTATAGTTCAGATGTTTAGGTACTACCTACAACATCATGATGACCAATTTATGTCTCACAGTAACCCACTCAAATTTATCCTCACTTTTCCTATACATAAAAGGCATCTGGAATGGTGGGAAGTTATTTTTCAATAGTTTCATATCATGTTTGTGCCTCAAAAGTCAATAAATGGCCATGCTTTAGCTGAATTCCTTGCTGAACATCCATTTGAGGAAGAAATATCACTGAATATTGAACTTCCAGATGAAGAGGACTTATCAATTAAAGATAATCCCCAAACATGGGATATGTACTTTGAAGGTTCTTCTATAATTCCAATAGGAAATAAAATGGAAAACCCTAAACTCAACAATTTTGGGTTAGTCATGGTACTTATCTCCCAAAAAATGCAGTATTGCCATATAATTTCTTATTATCAGAAGGCAGTACCTACAATGAAGAGGAATATCAAGTTCTCATCACAGGCTTGGAATGGGCACTTTATTTTCAACTGAATCACATGAAAGTGAAAGGTGATTCTGAATTAGTAATAAAACAGATCAATATCGAATATTCTATCAGAAAATAAAACTTAATCGCTTTTTGTGATTATGTCAGAGGGTTAATGGATGAATTTCCCTCAGAGACAACGTTCTCTTATGTCCCGTGATCACAAAATTCTCAAGATGATGCATTGGTTATTGTAGCTAAAACATTGGAAGATCCAAATCAGAATAAGATAGTAATCAACAAAACTCATCATCATGTTGTATCAACTTTTTCTCAACCAAGAATGAAAAAAATTATTCAAATTAGTACTATTTATATGACCAATGGTCATACCACAGAATACAGAACACCCATCATGTAAAACCTTCTAGAAAAAGTACTTCCACCAGATAGGGCTGAAAAATAATAGTTCTGGAGATGAGTGGCCAATTTTACTCATTATGATATTCCAAATCACCACATGACCCTCTATAAATGAGGCTTTGATGAAATCCTCTTCAGAAGTATTTATGGAAGAAGAAACTACATTTTTCATGAAATATGTACATTCAGGAGCTTGTGGTGCTCGCCATTCTAGGTATAGGCTTTCTGATAAAATCAAAAGGCTTCGATACTTTTGGTGTTCATTGACGCAAGATTTCACAGATTTCACTAAGAAATTTTCTACCTGCCAAGTGCTTTCCAAATCCATTCATCAACCCTCGGTGTTTTTACCTATAGATAAATACTCCAAGCCATTTTCCGCAGGGGGAATGGATATAGTAGGACCTTATCCTTTAAATACAGTGAAGTAGTTCATGTATATCCTAAATACTACTAAATTCTTCTTCAAATGGTCTAAGGTAATACCTCTCATATAAATAGGAGGCTGAAGCATTGTTAGTTTTGTCAGAACTAACATAATCACTAGATTTGGTGTCCATCATACTATATTGATGAACTATGAAACCAATTATTGTTCTGTTGAAGTAATGAAATTATATCAGGAGCACAATATCAAACCCAACCATTCGTCTCATTATTATGTGGAGACCAATGGAAAAATAGAGTCTATCAATAAGACCCAATCAAATATACTCTATAAGATGGTGGATAAAGATAATATATCTTATCCTGATAAGCTTTTGCATGATTTAGGGGCTTATTGGACAACTATCCATACTTCCAACCAAGAAACTCTTTATTAGTTGGTATACATAACAAAAAAAATCCAATTGAAATGAAATTTCCTTCACATAGAGTAGCAATCTGTGATCAGTTGTCTACATATGAGAGGTCTTAAAAATGGATTAATGATATGGAATGATTAGTCAAGAAAAAGTTTCATTCTTTGTATCATTTGAATGTATATCAGAACAGAATAGTTTGAGCCTTTAATTATAAAGTTATCATCTGTTCATTTCTTCATGGAGAATTTGTATTGGTCCTTAGGACTCCAATGATATCAGGAATGAATCCTTCAATGCTTGAGCCATTGTGGGAAGGAACTTATTCCAAACATAAGGTCTACTCAAATAGAGATAATTCCTTAATCTCAATGGATATAGAGCTTATTACAACTCCAACCAATGTGAGATTCTTGGAGAAATACTTTGGGTAGTTACACAAATCATCCTCGCTGCTAGACTGAAAACTGCACAACTCCCACATCCTTACTGCAAGACATAAAACTGAACAGTACAATGTCCTATTTTCAAGACATTAAACTTCATAACAACTATAAGTGTCCATCCTACATGGTGTTAAAATGCGTAGAATATTTCTCCTTGTCACACGACGCTAAACTGCATGACACCATTTTTCCTCATTACACAACATTAAACTGTACAATTAACATCATATCTACATGATTTTAGGTGCTTCCAAAAGCAAGCATCATGGACATCATTTCTACACGTTAGTGTCACATGAGTCCCTCTCTTCCCTATGTATGAGTTAGATTTTCATAGGGACCTTATTTCAAGAACTAGGTGTGGATTGATTCTTATCTATTTGAGATATGCAGAGACACCTGGATCTCGAATCTTGGGCCCATCTACAACCACAATTTTTTCCATTTCCTTATCTTGTATATGAACTAGATCTATATAGAGTTATCTTTTAAGATGTAATATTTGATTTTCATACCATCTTTTGCCTTAAATTTTACCAATCATCTAAATTTTGTAAAATCCCCCCATCTCCCATATCAAACTCGATTGGTGAGGGAAATGATTATTTAAGGAACTCCATATGGCTTGATCCACATCAATATGAGATACATACAGACACTTATATCTCTAATAATGGGCCCAACCACAATAAAAAACCTCTTTATTCATTATATAAGAATCAAGCTTATATAGGGAATGCTGAAAGAACTTCGTATGGCTTGATTCTTACCCCCAAAAAGACACATAGTGACACATGGGTTTTAACCCTTATTCCAGTTATAATATATATTTATTTTCACGTTGGCTCATCTTCCTCCTTACAGCATGACATTAAAATGAATGGAAATTTAAGACCCATATTCTTCACTTGTTTCACTTTTGTGTTATAGAAGAAACCCTTACTGATCCTTGTTTCTCACATTGATCATAGACTACGTGGGATTAGGAATTGGTTAAAATGATTTTTTATATAAATAATGTGTCCCAAATTCTTATGGGGCTATCAATGCGTCACTTCATGACTTAAAAATGTATAGTATAATGTCCTCGATGCATGAAATTAAATTGCACATCACAATTTCAATGCAATGAGAAACAAAGAAAGTATCTATTTTACATATAAGTTAGATCTATGTAAAAGATGTCAAACTCAAAGCCAATATTGATTAAAATATTTCTTATTTGCATTTAGAATTACCCCCTTCAATATTTCACATTCTTAATCTTGAATATTTCCAGATCTTCATAATCATTCTTACGGTTTCTGGTGACAATGTTTCTAATACCTGAGAACTCTTTTTTATTGACTCTGTAGTACATTCCCTTAGGTGTCCTTACATAATTTCCCTACATAACAGGCATGTCAGTCAAAATATTCCACTATTTGGATATGTAGTATATTCAACAGTTGGACTTGCATAATACAGCCCCCATAAAGGGTTTTGTCAAATGATGGTAATTTCATTCATGGTAATAGTGTCTTTTCCCCATTATATCCTTGATGACAATATATAAGAATCTATATTTCAAAACAGTCATTCAGGTATATTTGTCCCATTATCTTTCTCTTGATCTGAAAGTCTTCAAGAACATTGTTTACACATTTCTCTCTTCATGTGTTCAAATAAATATGAAATAACCTTGGAATCACATTTTCACATATCATATATTGTTTCCATTTCTGGTCCTAGTTCTCTGACCTAAAACTACTGACACCATACCTCCTATGTTTGGTTCATACCTTCATAAAAGTTATATTCCTCTGATTCTTTTGAAATTTTGGTTGGAATTACTTCTTCCATATGTATGTACCTTTATCCATAAACAAAACTATGTGCTTCAAGAAATCTCAATCTCTAAAAAAATTTATTCATCATTTGACAAGAGAATGTTATATATCTGAGATCTCTTTTACCTAACTATACAGCAAATTCCCTTTGGTGGCCTTGCATAATTTTCCTACATAATGGGCTTGTCAGTCAAAAGATGTCACTATTTGGATATGTATCATATTCCCCAGTTTTCCCTACATAACACAACCCCCATAACATGTTTGTCAAATAACGGTAACTTCGTTATCAAAAAACATCCTCTAATGCCTTTATCATTTTTTCCATATCATTCTTCAGATTTAGAAATTCCGAAATCACAGTTTACAAATTTCACTTCCATACCTGAATATGATAGTATGTTTCCAAACAAATTATCTAGAAATTGAGAGAGTCTCATACCTTTGGTTAGATCTAAATCCCTTAAATTAAAGCCACAAAATGTCCTCACTAGATAACATAAAATAGCACAGTACAATATTCTCACTACATGACATAAAACTTCAAAGTACAATGTCCTCGCTGCCTAACATAAAACTGCACAATATGATATAAAAAATTATACTTTCTGGAAAATTTTAACCATTCCTCATACACCAAATTTGTATAAAAATGGTTTCCCTATTCATGTTATAGGTCGGTATAAAACAACCATTTTATTCTTAAAATTCCTTTCCTTGGAAAAACCACACACTGTGGTCTTGAGTCACCCAAATCTTATTTTCCCATTTCTATCAACTATAAAATGTTAAATTCCTAAGTCAAAATTTTCTTAAATATGTAGTGTGTCCCCTTAGGAGACCTTGCATAAAATTTAACAACATAATGGGAATTTCAATAAAAACACTCCACTATTTGGCTATGCATTTTATTCCCCAGTTGGCCCTGCATAACAAAAATCCCATAAAAGTTTTTTCAACTAATGGTTTCTTTGTTCTTGGAAGCGACTCCCTTTATGTTTATACAAGTTTTATATTTGGTGGCCATAAAAATCATAACTCAAGATTCCCCTTGAATGTATTTAAGGAATATTTGAGAAATTATTAGCCACTGAGTTTTGTTTGGGATCTAATTTCAAAATTTATGGTCAATGATATTCAACCATAAACATTATCCCTTTATAGTCCAACATGAATGAATCTAAATAGTCAAAAACAAGATACATGGTACTCACCTGATGGACAACTCAAAATGGAAACTATGAACAAAATTAGAGTCCCAGCTCATGAAACATTCATTTTGAATTATTTATGTAGTATTGAGTAATAAAAAGTCAAAAGATACAAATATTTTGGGGTTTTTAATATATCCCTATAAAAATCAAACTATGCTCACTAGGCCCAGTGGATTAGAAAAAAAAGTAGCATCCTTCCAACTTGATGTAGCACGAAATCATACCAAATGATGTTGGAATGCATCAATGTGCCCTACATTTACATTATATCAAGATTCCTTTTGTTTTTAATGAATAGAATTATATGGGGGAGATTTTGTGGACACCATGAAATGTCTTCTAGGCCATTTTTTTGAAAAAATTCCTAAACTGGGATAGAAAACTTCGTGGGGTTACTCAACATTTTTCATGGGGGTTAGTGACGGTACTGAGGGGACCTAACTGAAGGGATGAGACCACAGTCCAACAGTGATTCCAAGTAGGGGTGTAAGAGCACAACTCCCATGGCATAGAGAAATAAATTTCCATGTCCCGAAAGTGGATCCCAAAGTAGCTTCATGTGAATACCTGTGTGCCACCATGCTAGAGAAGAATAAATAATTTAGTTTGGCTATGTCCTTAAAGAATCACCCTAGTTAGGACAAATCACCAGCGGTGTGCAAGTATAATTGGGCACCACCCATCAAGCATGCAGCCACTTACACGCCACAAAGTTGGCACACAACCCACTTGCGAGACAAAAATTCTTTCACCCAGGGTCTGATTATTTCCTATAAATAGACCCTTGGGGCATTCATTTGTACGATTGAATTTCCCTAAAGCCTAAGTTCTACTCTGATCTCTCTATTGATTTTATCATGTCCTCCAAAACATTCAAGGTAGTTCTTTAAAACCTAAATTTGGGGAATTTAAGTGTCGTTATAGGAATTATGTCATTTTAGTGTTTGAAATACATAAAACTTGCACGCATAAACTGTCCAACCTCCCATAATTAGAAACATTTGTACACCACCGATTTCATTCATATGAATTTTAGCACCCCACATCTGGGATAAGCTGTAAATAATCTAGAATACATGATCTAGGTCTCGCCAAAGTTTTAGAATACATTTTATTCAGCTCTTAAGTGAAGATCAGGTCTCCCAATCCTACTTACGCGCCCTTACTTGTGTGCCCTTAACTACTTGGGTGCCCCTCTTTGATTCACTTACACTACTCAGTCTACAAGTCATGAATCCCTATTCCAATCCATCCATGTCAAGGCTTCTTGTTCATTGGTTCTTCTATTTGACAGGGATTCTATTGAGACATCCACCAAAACTTCCAGACTTATCAAAGCTTTGGGAAAGTCACATCAGTGTGCCTTCTATTTTTAATGTGTATATCCACAGTTTAAGGTTTCCCATATTTTTTTACAATGGGAATAGGATTCATGGTGTGTTTTTGGGTTTTTATATCTTCACTCACATAGACCTTTCTCCTAGGAATAGTGTTGGGATGTTCCTAGTTTGGAGGAGGGTTTTGGTCATAACCTCTCCATTCTCAAATAGACCTGGAACCCTTGGTCTTCCATTAGGGAAGGTAAGGTTCACAATTGATTTTCTATTTTAGTGACTGAAAATTCCCCCTCCCCTACCAGGATCACATATAGAGAATTCGTCCTAGTGTAATCCCCAAAAACATCATTCCTTCTTCCATTCATTAGACTCTTGTAAAATGTAATCTGAATAGAGGTAAGGCTCATTGCCTCACCCTCATCCACCCTCACCGCTATAGGTGCTCTATATTCTTCCAGTGGGGGAGGAAAAGTGTATGTTTCATTGTTAAATCCTTCACATCCTCTTGTTTCTCACATAGAGCATGACTCATGTCGGCGTAGAGATTTGGGATGATTACAACATATTCACAAACGCACACTGTGAATGAATTACAAGAACTCTGATTCCCACCATAATTATCATACGTAGGAAGCCTTCTTAGGGCCTAAGATCATAGGATATCCTCTTCAAAAATCCAACCCTAATTCCCTTAATCTAGGCCTCCTCTATAAGAATGACCCAAAATTATACCCCCAAAGTTGTCATGGTATCCTTTTCATTAAGTAATCCCAAAATCATTTCTCTCAAAGGACAATACTCTCCTATGAGATTAATCGAACTATGTGGGATTTGTTTCCTATCCATATGGGATATGTAGGAAGACTCCTTGATTTTCAAACCCAAATCTTCAAATTTACCCTTTTCTCCTTGGTCCATATTCCCAATAGGGTCTAATATTACAAGGAATCCTATATTTTTACCAAGTTCCTTGGGCTGATTAAGTATAACTCAAACATTAATATTTGAATAATAACCCTCTGTATAGATTCCCTTACCACATGAAATTATACTTTATGGTTAGGTCCTTATTACATGACCTTAAAAAGGTATGATGAGTCCCATTAAGCAGCACCAAACTACGAGGGTTTTGATTCTTGCTACAATGATACGTAGGTATCCCATTTCATGGGTACGATCCCAATATCAAAACAAGCCTTCGTCTCCTTAGATGACAATAAATTCCATAGTGCCCCATTGAGTGTCTTAAAAACTATTATCATTATAACGATGATTAAAAGAATCTATAAGTAGTATATGAGAGGATACCATTGATGGAGAACCTTGAATACATGCAAATATCTCCATTAATGAAGATCCATGATTACATAATGATGATTCTAAATTTTACACATGTAAATATGTGATTGAAAATTCCAAAGGAAACATATGTTATAATTGGTGAATTAATAAGGATTCATGAAAATATCTTAAATTTATAAATAAAGTCTTGGAGTAGACAATAATTTCCCCCCAAAAGGTGTGATGATTCTTCCCTCCCATCCTTTCGATCTATGCACATTTCTAAAATCATAAAGTTCAAACATAACTAACACCTACCTTTGGAAAGATGGTCCCTTTTGGATAATGAAATATTGGAATTTTCCAATTCCATGACTAAATCCAGTGGAAACCACTTAGAATCGTTGATTCTTAAAACTAGAACACACGTTTCAAGGAACTATGAAACAGACCTGCTAAGAAAAACCTCCCAATAAATTATTTATTGGGTAACATATATGAAGTAATATTTTTATAATAATAGTGATACTTATTAATAATAATCCAAATGTTTAATTACTTGAACATATTAAAAGTATTTAACTTTACAATATCAAATGTTATAGTTCTAATAACGTTTTTTTCTTTTTAGAACGCTTTTTTAGCTTGTCATCATCTTCCACGAAACTATTTAAATAAATATTTTCCTTGAACTTTGTTAGAAACTATTCTATTTATTTATATTAATGGTAATCATAACATTTTAATATGCATTAAGACACCCATTAATATAAACTTTTTTATTGTAACTGAATATAACTCTTTACTATAATATCATAATATATTTAGGATATTGATTAAAATTCACTTTTAATAATGACTTGAATAATATTTTATTTTTTGAACTCTGAACATATGAAGCTAAAATATACTCTCATTAGCCTATTATAAACTCTATTGATTTTTTAATGACATAAAATGATTCGAAAACATATTTGTGTTTAATAAATAACTTGTGATTTCATTTACTGTGAATATTTAACATGTAAACTATTTTTTCCAAATAATATACAATATTATCTCTATTTTGAGAAATTTTCATGAAAAGAATATGATTATATAAAATATTCCCCAGATTGTGGAAAAAAATAAATTCTTAATATTTTAATAAAAATCTCAAATAAAAAACATTAACATTGATTGAACATTATTTAACCTTATCTTTTAAACAAAACAAGTTATAGAATCTTATGATTCATAAATAATTTGTAAAAATACCACAATTTTTAGAAAAAATCCCCATTATTAAGAAACTTACCTTATCACATAAGATAAATGAGAAAACTACACAAATCCTTTTTAAATACCCCTATGAGATAGAATAATGTTTTTAAAATAAAATATTTTATGCAGAAACTATATTCTTTATCACTTGAATCAAATATAAATCATCTACCAATTAGTCAATTGATTTGGAACACCAATATATACAGAGTAATTGTAAGAAATACATTTCATATCATATACCATTTAAAATCACTAAATTAAATTCTATAACACTAATACCTAACATGAAAATTCCATGTACTTACATAAGAATATTCATGTTTCTTTGGTAATTCAATCATATAGAATCATATCCATCATTCAAGGACATCACCTTTATCATATGATCTTCACTGTTCTCATAATGAAACATTTTTAGGCTTTCCAAATTACTTTTCTTATTATTTTTTAAACTATTACCCACATTTATTTTCAACAAAACATTGAAACCATTCCATAACATGCCCATATCATCTTTTCTCAACTATTTGAGAAAATATAGTAAAAATTTCTTGTACTCATTCACATTTTTTGATCATTTCAATCAATGAAAATATAATGTATTACTCAAATTGAAAAATCCATAAAGGATATATTATTATCACATAGTCATTGGAATACTCCATATATTGAGTATATTATAAGAGAAAATATTTACATAAGTAATTTCATGTCTATATACCTTAATTATATATGTTAATCATATTAGTATTATCATAATTATTTAGATTAACCTATTGGACATCATTAATAGAAGATAACTGAAGAAGGTGTTTCTCAAACACATTGAATTTATCTTAAATAATAAATTTTCATAATTTACTACTTTTAGGAGGTTCTTAAAATATTCTATTTCTTTTCAATGTTTGATATCTATGTTAGGTTTGATGTTCATGATTAAATTAATTGATATTATGACCTTTTATCATATTTTTAAGATGTTTCTACAATAGTTACTAAATACTTTTGTCAAATGTACACTCACTAGAATGATGACCTATTCTGAATTTATAATATCCATTAGTGGGACAAGATTCATATTTCATTGACAAATGAGTATTTTATTGAATTTATCTCAACAAATCTTAAATTTAGGTAGTCATATATTTCATATCAGTTATTAATCATTCAATTTTGATATGTAAACCCTTTTCTCAAATTGGTCACTTGTATATAATCTCAACTATATGTCACCAATATCATTCTTATGGGTTTAAAAAGTAAGTGTAATCCAATATTAAAATTGGTATTTATTTACATTACTATTTGGTATAACCATTACCACCTTTCCTTACACTAGGTAACTAATGGTCACCCTACTATAGAAAAACATTCAAGGTTAAATGATCTAGATCTGGACATGCATTTTTTATCGATGTATTCTAAAACTCAGTATTTTGAACAAAATTTATTCTAACTATGTTATATCATGTTATTCACTTTTACATATATTTATTATTTTAATTATTTAATTTGGTATTATATTCGTTTCACTTAATCAATATTAGAAAATCATACTAATGTGTAACTCTTTAGGAAACTCATATCTTGTGTTACTACCCAATTCAAAATCCATATATATTCATACCTATCCAAATGCATCCTATGAATAAGATACATGAAACCATTTCTTATAAAGGATTATAATTTATTAAAATAAATAATATCAACTTGGGTAAGCCTTAATCAATATATAATCAACCACCGCATTTCTGAACATGGAATAAGTCTCTAGAATAATGTGATGTTTGAACAATAGTTTATCTACCAATGGATACATTGTGTATTAGAGACATCAATTTAATCGTAACTTTTACAACTAATATGTATAAACTAAAACTAACTAATTAATTAAAGTTTATAACTCAATAAAATCTAATGTTGAGGTAGAATAAAACTATATCCCTTATCATTACAACTATATAACTCCTAACATGCAGTACTATTATATATATAAGTAGTTTAAAATACTTTTACCAATATTATACACATATATTTTCATAATATAATAATTATAACCATAAAAAATGAATGAAATTACTTTTCAATAAATGAATAATTAAAGTATTAAAACCTGAGAGAAATATTTACAATCCTTCCACAAATGAGGATAAAAATACGCAGTTTTTTGTTTTCCAAAATACTATGTGAAATTTATTATTTTTATATAAATAATTTAAATATATTTTTCTAAAATGTGAAATTTTTTAATGGTCATTTTTTTAATATTCTTTCAATATTTTTTTTTTATGGATTAAAAAATTTTATGACCCAATTTCTATAACATAATCTAAATATCAGATATTTAATATTATTTAATCCATTAAAAATCAATCATAAAAACTTATATTGGTGGTTTAAATTATTTATGAAAATAACAGTTTAATTTGAATGATTCTATTTAATAATTAGGAAATTTTATAATTTTTATTATAAACCCTTTATATTTTTAGATTATTATATAAATTATAAATAAATTAATAAATCACACATTTAATTTAAATATAAATAATTAATGTCTATACTATATTTCAATCCATATTACATTTAAAAAGAAATTTCTCAATATTAATAATTAATTTTATTGGATAATTAATAAATGTATGAAAAAAATTAAAATAACAAAATATAAATAATTTATAATTAAATAATTTATAATTAAATAAATATATTATCTTTCATTATTAAATAATTTATTAAAAAATTATACATTATATAATTAAATTTAAGAGATAATTTTTTAGAAACATTTTGTTTTCCATTTTTAGTATTATATAATATTTAAAATTATACAATATATAAGATTAATCTAGTAACTCACATAAATATAAAATTAATGCACTAAATAAGGTGTGATGGGTGTTGGGTGGCTCAAGTAATAGTAATAAAATCACTATATATGAATAAAATGTTATGGGGTAGCCTCATGTGATGTTAACACAGGGGATAGAAACTATTATCCCTTATCACCGTATAAAATATTTATTGATCACATTGAATTATTGTATGATATTATCCTAAAAATATTAAAACATATGAAATAACATAGTATTAAATATTATGCTACAACATATTAGTCAAATGGATATAGTCATACTAAATATGACACAGAAAAACATCCATAAGGTTAGTCATTGACTGACATATTATTAGGTTCATAAGTGTATACCTTGAATAAAATTAACCCTCAATTATTCTTAAATCTAATATATCTCTTTTAAGAATTATTTAATTCCTATCATAAATTTTAATACCCCCTTTATTGTTTCTATTCATATTTAATGAATCAAACTGAATCTTAAAATAGAATTTGATGCCCTATTTTCAATGAAACTTGAAATATTCATATTTCCTATTCATTATCAGCATGTGTTCGTGAAATAAAATACAATTTTTATGATCTAATACAACTGAAAGGTTTCTTATAATATTTTAATGAATTGAAAAGGAAATTAAATCATAAGGAAAAACTATAATCAAGGGAAATCATTAAAATTAAATTGCAAGAATAGAAGTTTTAAATTTAAAAAAAACTATGTACATTATATCCTTGCACATTTGATGAGATCATTCACAATATAGTTTTGATAAATATCATTAAACGGAGGTCAAAAACTCCCCTATCTATGATGTATCCATGAGATGAGTTGAATCACTGAATGCTTGAATGGGATATTACTATCTCCTAAAATATGCTATTACCTCATGATGTAAATAGAGGAAAATGATAAGTGATATAGGTATGGTAATGTCAGTAGTATGAAAAAAAAATTAAATTATCAACATGTAATGGTGATCACCTCTATATATATCCATTGAGATATATCTGATCATTACATGCGTTATCTCATATTTTGGAAAAGTATACATTAATTTGACCAACATATTATACACTCATCACATGAATACATCACTTCCCTCCAGTGTTTCCTAAAAATATGAACTTTATATTGATGATAGCTGATGTGTGAGATTAGTTTAACTTGACCGAAAACCAAATAGGTTGGTTTTGATTTCATAATATCATATCCAACAATATTAATTAATCATACCATATGATTGGTTGTATGTAGTGGCATTTTATATTTTGAAAAGACTTGTGCATCATGGATCTTGGACTCCACTACATTAGACCCCAATGACTTCTAAAGCCCCTTATTCCCCTTTATTGTTCTCCAATACTTTCTTAATTATTAAAAATTTATATTTCGGCTCATCAAAAACCCATATCATCACTAATAAAATATTGTATAATCATCACATTCATACAGGATTTAAGAAATATGTCATTAAGATCTTCCATGTCAGTTTGGTCCCATAAAACATTCGGATAAAGTAGTAATTGATGAATATTGTTGACTTTTTTTATAAAATGAATATAGAAAAATAATGTGTACATTTAATAAATCCATCAAAACCACAATATCTTTCTCTTTTCCATTTAATATTTTATGTATTATTAATTTCATTATATTTCCATGAATTCTCAAAAAAACCCTCCCTTAAATTAATATTTTTAAATCTAAAAAAATATTAATATGTGAATAAATTAGTAATTTGTCTAATAAATCTCCTTAGAATATGACCCTAGTCAGACAGTATGATTCACAATGAGTTGTATAAATTTTTATTTGATTAGTCCTTATCATATACTTCAATCATTCACCCCTAAACAATCCCACTTCACTCAAGAATAAACATGATCCCCAAGAAATTAATTATTTTCTTTTTTTTTAAATTCTTGTGGACCTTAGAATCATGTATTGCATTTATAACATTAATCTATTATCTTATAAGATATCTCCCTTATGTTATTCTCCCTACCTATTTATTTTCGAAGTACTTCAGTCATGTACTCCTTTCAAAATGAACATAAATCATCTTGATGAAATTTGAGGTATATCTATAATCCATGTATTCCTATATTAGTTTCCCTATATTAGAATACATATAAATGTGTACATTTAATGATTTGGAGGAATAAATAGGTTATAATTATGGAGTAAATCCATTCATGTGTTCACATGAATCATTTATCTGGATAAATAAAAAATGTGAGTCTCATGTTTAAGTCCCACACTAAACCATTAATATATACACGTTAACTAGTAGTCCTAGTTGTATTACCATAAACTATTAAAAATAGTGGACCTAGATGTAAAACTATATGAAGAACACCATTGGTCCTTATCACATAATATTAAAAGGAATAGAATTTCATGTTATATGTCACCAAATGATATGGTTTTTGATTCCCTTTAATGGGATATGTAGGAATATCATATTATAACACCAATCCCTTTACCATAATATCTTCCACCTCATTGTATTGAAAAAATTCCAGATTTACCTCAATAAAAATTTATAATATATATAAATTAAATATTTGGATCATAAGTTAGGAAATATGAATACCATGTGTAGTGATATTTTAAATCCATGATGTCGTTCGATGACTTACACAAAAAGGGTAACTGGTATTTTTCCATGGAAAGATTTTAAAAACATTCCTAAATTAATATGTGAGCCTCACTATAATATCCCAAGTAAATGAAGAATAATATATTTTTATACTTGTTAATATTTTTGAATTAAATATTAATTTCACATTAAAAGGGTTTCTATGTTTGATAGGGTACCCGATACGCAAGAACGGTTTTCTTTGGAATCTTATGTTGCACACTAATAATATAATATTATTATTTTAAATGGTAGTTACCTCCTAGTTGTTGTATTTGAGGTAATTAATGAAACTAACTACAATATGATTATACATGTTTGTTAAATGTATTTACTTTATCCAATAAAAAGTTAGAGGCTTAAAATGTGAATGAATCTAATTTTAAGCATAATTTACATTAAAAGGCAGATTTATCGCCTTTTAATGGAGAACCCTCATTAGATATAGTTTTGGTCACTATAATATATTCTAATTGACCAAATAAAATCTTTACTTAGAATGGGGACATCAAATTTTACATTGGGTAATTTTTTGGTATTTTTCTAATAAAATTCAATTTTTAATGAATAGTGAAAAATATTGCATTTTATTTCAAAAGTGCCTTTTAATCTAGTTTATTTATATGGTTAGATTATCTTTTTAGATGGTTTTGAAGTTAAATTAAAATATATTTTTACCATTTTATCCAATTTTGGTCATTTTAAGAAATTTAACTTTGAAATTATACTTAAGGAACAGTCCATATTTTGATAGTTATTAATTATTAAAAACACATTTTTTGTTTTGATAGCGGGAATTAATTATAAATTAATTTCCTCCACTTCTGTGTTTTGAATTTTGAAAAATGGATTCCATATTTGGAATCAGGAGGTCCAAATTGTGTATATAGGTAACTTTCATTTTTATACATTTTAAATATTTACTTCAGTAAATATTTTATTCATCGTGGTTAAAGGGTAAATCTGGTAAATAAGGGTAAACAATAATATTATAATAATTTAAAATTACCCTTAAATATTTATTAATACTATTTTATTATTCATTAACGACCATGGGAATCTTTTTTTCTATTTTGGGACCCCTTTGAGCCACTTGGTTGTGATAATTGCAATTTGGATTAATTAATTTAACGTAAAGAAAACATTGACATTAACAAATATCTTTTAGTAATTAATTTTTATATGGATTTATAGAGGACCAATTTTAGACTATAAATGTTAATTTTAAATCCAAAAATATATTCTACTTGATAGTATTTTTTTCATAATTTTTAGACATTGAATAAATTAACTTCTTTATGATAGAATAATGATATAGTATTTACCTCATTAATAAATGATTTAAATAAATAAGAATATAAGGATTAAAATATTATCCCAAACATTTTAAATTCTTATTGGATGATTTTATTTCGACCATGAGTCATCTTATCTTCATCTGTAATGATTTTTAGACCATTAGAA
Organism: Viscum album; assembly: GCA_963277665.1. NCBI lineage: Eukaryota > Viridiplantae > Streptophyta > Magnoliopsida > Santalales > Viscaceae > Viscum > Viscum album. The sequence goes on from OY728139.1 coordinate 920,347,462, forward strand.
ACTGAATATAATTATATAATAACATAATATTTTCACACATTCCTAAAGATCCCCTCCTCTCCCTTATAAAAGGAGACCATTTCTATCCAATTACTCACACCTATAAAGCCATTTTGATCATCCAACTTCTACCCAATTAATATCCCAACATCCCTCTCCTCCCCCTAGAAGCCTTTCCTTAGGCAAAAGGCACTTCAAGAAGTCCTTTTGGTTCTAACCAAAATAAGTTACCCAAATTAAAGGTTACAGTTTCTCTTAATTTGTTTTCTTTTATTTTACTTCTCTAACCCCTAAACTCTTTTTATTCCTTTATTTTTAAACAACACCAGTATCTTATATATACTAGTATGTTTTTATGATAAGGATTAGAACTACACCTACAGACACCTCCATCTAATGGATGAAGAATATAATGTTTCTGTGGATGGAAAACTAATGCCTCGCGAAACGATGATTGTTCAATTACATCTTACGGCCTCTAATTGTGGAAATTATGATGGAAATATATTTATAAATGATATATATTATGTTTATGATTTTCTTATTCTTCTGTACTTCCCAATTATATCAAGCCTTTATGGTTTCCATAGTGGGTAAATATGATAATATCATTTGAGGAAGTGAGGACTACTGCCCCCTCAAAGTGATGTGACTCATTAATGCCTTATGTGGGATGTATAAAGGATGGATTTAATGATATTATATATGATATTATACTGTAATTATAATATACCTATTTATAATTATTCTTTAATTCCATTAAAATATGAAATATAAATTAAAGTAGTGTTCATGTGTACGTACGGCTTACCATCTCAATGAATGGTGAATTTTTTTTCTAACCTCCAAATGTTATATACTATTATAAATACATGTATATATAGGATATAAATGATATATATGATATCTAAATATTGAATATAATTCTGTATATAATGGACTATTGACCAGATGGACAACATGTTAATATAAGGTGTTCATTATTGACTCAGGTACCAAATATCGAGAAAACAAACATTGTTAACTTAAATGGTTAAATAATGTTTATAACAGAGTAATAAGTGATATAAAAGGAATAATAAACCTGAAAAAGGTTCTTAAGAAAGTATAAATTGACTTTAGTTTATTATTCAAGAGATTAAAGAACAATCGAGTCCAGTCCGACATGAGGTAAGGGACTTCATCCCAATCTCCTTTCATTGAAGAATTTTTAGTTTTATACACAACATTATTTTAAAAGGATTATAAACCCATTTTAAAATTCACTTTATTCAAAGGTAATCTTATTATATGAATAGTTTTACTAAATGAAAAAAAGGAATGTTTTTTAGGTAAGTGGTGACAACGACCTTCTGCCACTGCAAGTTTTATTTGATCTTTGTCTTCCTTAACAAGCCGGAATGTTTTAAAATGAAAAATAAATACCACAAACTCTTTTTAGGTATTTGGGTATTGAAATGATATTGAGAATGGATTTATTATTTAAATATCTTGAAATTATAGTTTTTTTTTAATTGCTTTGTGGAAATGTTATCTTTCTTTTATGCTTATGTTATGTGTTATGATCATGTTGTGGTTCTTGGGCATTATTTAGGTATATGGGTGGTTTCATGATAAACTGACGGCGTGTGAGACCGAGAAAGATCTCCAATGAATTAGGTAATATTAAAGAGGTAAACATTAATTTTTCTCCTAAGAGACTTAGGGAATATATTGTGATGGGTATTCCAATGTAACTCCCTATGTAGTTGTGATAGCTACAATGTAAGTATGATATGGATGCCACAAGTTAAGTTTATGATTACTAATTTCTATGTGTCTTTCATAAATATTATGATTTCATGAGGTATGTAAATGATTTCATGTTTTTTTATGTATTTATGAACAAATGATTTCATTCTTTGTTTTATAACCCTCACTGAGCCTTTTATGCTCATCCCAAGTTTTGAAATGTTTTCAAAGGACTTAATGACGAATAGGGTCAAGGATGTGATCAAGGAAAAGTCATGCTGTCTAAATCATAGAACTATACATGACTCTATTTTTTCAATAGTTTATATTTTATGAAAAAATTGGATGTTGTGTAGAAGTTTCTACCTTGTAATCTTTTTAGATGTAATAGTTATGTCCTAATTCTATAAATCTCTAAACCTAAAAAGATTCTCAATGTAAATTATTCATTTAATTCAATATTATGTCAATATTTAAGGTCAAGTCCTTATATTTTGTATCATAGGTCGGTTTAGATAACTTTAGGTGATAGGGTATTGTTAAATTAATATCAATAATTTAATTTATGTTAATATTGAAATCATATAGCATTTACAGATTACTATGTTGCTTTGACTAAGATATTTCTATGTTCAGAATGGTTTTCCGCAGACGAAACATGGCCTCTATGTTGGGACGAGATCAAGAGGAAGATAACTTTCCAAATCTGCAACCTGAGATGGTTGGAATCGGAACTGAATAGTTTTTTACTGTGATGGCACAATTGACTCAGGCTATAAATGGTGGTGGTATCCATGCACTAGATTAGCCATACCAACCAGAGAGGAACATGAAAGCAGTGGAGAATTTCATGAGGTAACATTCCCCACCATTTAGAGGATCATCTAACCCTGTGAAAGCTGAAGGGTGGATAAAATCACTGGAGATGATTTTCGAAGTCATGGGTTGTTCATAACATCAAAAGGTTAGTCTTTCTGTTTACCGTTTTGAAGGTGAAGCTGATCAGTGGTGGTCGATGGTGAAACATTTTAGGGATAGTGAGGAGATTGATTCTCTCGATTGGATTGAATTCAAAGGTATTTTTCTTGAGAAATATTTTCCTAAGGTGGTTCATCTTAGGATTGAAAATAAATTCCTGGAATTGAGGCAGGAGGATGAATTAGTGGCTTCTTATGAAGAAAAATTCACACGACTAGCAAGGTATGCTCCAAATTTCATACGAGATCTTGATAGTAAAATTAACCATTTTTACTCAGTATTAAATACAAATAATTGAAGGGCTTTATCTTATCGTGAATTCAATAGTTAAGAAAAACTTTTTCGTTGTGAGGATAATGTGGAAATGGAATTTTCTGATGATCAGGTATTCTTTGACAAACAATAGAATAAAAGGTCTAGGTGGTAGGCTAAAGGGAAAAACTCTTCAAAAAAGTCTGATGGTAAGAAAATTAAGTTTTTAGTTTGAGAAAATTGTGGGGAATGTCTTTTTAATTCTGTTAAGTGCAACTGATGTGGTAAAATGGGACATAAGGCTCAGAATTGCACTGAAAAAGATCAGGGTAATGGTGAGACAAAATCTAATTTATAATCAGTAAAATGTTCTAAGTGAAATGAAATGGGTCATTATGAAAATGAGTGCCCAAAAAATAACTCAACTGAGGGAAAGCAGCCAGACTACAAGCAGAAAAGGGTGGTGAAAAATTTTGCAATTATTTCAGCAGATTTTGGGCCATTAAATGAAGTTTTATCAGGTACACTATTTTTTTTCAGATTATGAAAATGTGTTGTTTGATTTAGGGTCTACACACTCTTTTATTTCATATAAGTTTTCTAGTAAATTGGAAATTCCATCTCATGATATTAATACAGAACTTATGGTAAAAACCCCTAGAGGAAATGTTGAGACAAAAACAAAACATAAGAACATTCCTATCCTTGTGTGTGGAAAAAATCTACCTACAAACATTATTGTTTTTTCTCTTGTAGAGTTTGATGTTATATTGGGCATGGATTGGATTTCTATTTATCATGATAAGATTGACTGTAGAGATAAAGAGGTTTCTTTTCAGAATGATTTTCAGTTTGTATACAAAAATGAACCGTTACTGTTGATAACATATCAGAAAGTTTTGAAACTAGTAAAATATGGAAATGAATTTTACCTTGCACATATTGTTGAAAACAAAGGAACTATTCAGATTAATGATGTTCCAGTAGTAAATTAGTACCATGATGATTTTCCTGATGATTTTCCTGGTAGTATACCTGATTGAGAAGTTGAATTTACTGTTGACTTAGTTACTGACCCTAAGATAATTTCAAAACCTTCTTATAGAATGGCTCAAATTGAACTTTTATAGTTAAATAATCAATTGAAAGAGTTATTAGATAAAGGTTTCATTGAACCTAGCACATCACCATGGGTTTCCTTTGTCTTGTTTGTTAAAAAGAAATATGGTTCAATGAGACATTGCATTGATTATAGAGAATTGAATACCATTAATGATAAGAACAAGTATTGTTTGCCTCATATCGATGATTTTTTTGATCATCTCTAGGGAGCTAAGTATTTTTCGAATATTGACTTGAGGTCGGGGTACCATCAGTTGAAAGTAAAAGAAGCAGACATTTCAAAGACTGTGTTTCGTACTAGATATGGCGATTATGAATTTGTAGTTATGACTTTTGGTTATCCAATGCACCTGTTGAATTCATGGATCTTATGAATAGAATTTTCCATGATTTTTTGGATAAGATTGTGTTTGTGATCATTGATGATATTTTGGATTATTCAAAAAATAAGGAGGAACATGAAAGACATTTACGAGTTTTCATGCTAACCTTAAAAAAAGAAACTATTTGGAAAATTTAGTAAGTGTGAGTTTTGGTTACAAAAAATTTCTTTCCTTGGTTACATTATTTCAGAATATGGCATAATTTTTTATCCTGCTAAAACAAAAGTTGTTAAAAAATTGGCAAGACCCAAAAATATAACCAAGATTCGTAGTTTTCTTTATTTGGCAGGTTATTACTGGAGGTTTGTTGAAAACTTTACACGATTATCTAGTCTAATGACTAAGTTAACTTGAAAAGGTGTTAAGTTCATTTGGAAAAAAGAATGTGATGCTTGTTTTTAGGAATTGAATGGAAGATTGGTGAATGCTCTAGTTTTGGCACTGCCTTCCAGAAATGGTGAGTTTTATTATCTACATTGATTCTTCATTGAAAGGACAGGGTTTTGTCCAAATGAAAAATGATCAGGTAATTGCTTATGCTTCACGTCAGTTGAAACAACATGAGTTTAATTACCCTACACAAGATTTTTAATTAGCTGATGCTGTTTTTTCTTAAAAAAATTTGGAGGCATCATTTGTATGGGGTAAAATGTGAAATATATACTAATCAAAAAAAAATAAAGTATATATTCACTCAGAAAGAATTTAACATGAGGAAGAGGAGACGGTAGGAATTAATCAAGGATTATGATTGCACAATCCATTACCATCTGGGAAAAAAATAAAGTGGATGATGCTTTGAGTCGAAAAAGTAATGCTTCATTAAACACGATACGTTTGGAACAATATCTGTTGGTTGTAGTTGGGGTTTGGCTTAGTGGTAAGCACCCCGTAATACTACATGGAAAATGGGGGTTCAAAACCCATGGGGCGCAGGGTACTGTAGCAGCACTGTAGCAGTACTGTAGCAGCGGTGGCACTGTTCATCAGTGGTTACTGTAGCGGCGGCAGGTCCCTATAGCGGTGGCAGGGCACTGTAGCGGCGGCGATACTGTGCGGTACTGTAGAAACAGGTTACTATTCACAAAATGTGAATTGGCCTTAGAATTTGGGCCTACGGGCTATGTAATGGGTTACAAGCCCACTGGGCCTTCGAGCTATGTAATGGGTTTCCCTCTACCCAGTTAAAAGAGGACTTTTCTTTGATTTAATAATAAAAATGAGGTTTTGGCCCCAGCCTTTTAAAAAAAGATCCGTTGGTTTTTGATTATATGAACTTTGGCATAGAAGTTGTTGGTGCAGGAAATTATTCTTTTTTGTATCAAGTGTCAGTGAGATCATCTCTATCAGACAGAATAAAGAAAGAACTGAAATAAGACAGTGAGTTACATAAAAAGGTAGAGTTGGTTTAGAAGGGTATGTTGCCTGAAATTAACATTGATAAAGATTTTGTTTTTTGATTTGGAAATAGATTATGTGTACCTTGTGATTCACAGTTGAAGAATGAGTTGTTATGTGAAGCTCATAGTTCTCCATTTTCAGTTCATCCTGGTAGTACTAAGATGTATAGAGATCATCGGGAGTATTACTGGTGGGATGGAATGAAAAAATATATTTCTGATTTTACTATGATGTGTTTGAATTGTCAGTAGGTTAAAGCAGAGTGACAGTTACCGAAAGGAATTATTCAGCCATTATCGGTTCCAGAGTGGAAATTGGAAAATATATCCATGTACTTTGTTGTGGGATTACCAAAGAAATCTCGAGTTAATAATTTAATCTGGGTTATAGTTGACTAATTGACTAAATATACTCATTTACATCCTATAAGAGATATTTTGTCTCTAGATCAACTTGCTTGGTTGTATGTTAAAGAGATAGTTAGGTTGCATGGAGTTCCACTCTCCCTTGTATCTGATCATGATCCAAGGTTTACTTCTATCTTTTGGAAAGGCCTTCATAATTCATTGGGTACTGAATTAAATTTTATTACAGTTTTTCATCCTCAATCCGATGGGCAGTCAGAATGAATAATTCAAACCATGGAGGATATGTTATGTTCTTTCTTGATGGATTTCCAGGGAAGTTGGGACCAACATATTTCTTTGGTTGAATTTTATTATAATAACAGCTTTCATTCTAGTATACAGATGGCTCCATTTGAATAATTATATGGAAAATGGTGTCGAACTCCAGATTTTTTGGATGAAGTAGGTGCAAAGAAGCTGATGGGACCAGAATTGGTAGAAGAGATGGCAGAGAAAGTTCAGTTGATTCCGAAGCACATTAGAATAGCTTAGAGTAGACCGAAAAGTTATGATGATAACCAGAGGAAGGATCTTTATTTTGAGGTAGGTGATCATGTCTTTCTCAAAGTTTATCCATGGAAAAGTGTCATTCATTATGGTAAGAAGGGAAATTTGAGTCCAAGGTTCATTAGAACTTATGAAATTTCAGAGAAAGTTGGATCAGTTGTGTATAGAATGTCTTTACCTCCATGTTTGTCTCGGGTATAAAATGTTTTTCATGTTTCGATGTTGAGAAAGTATATGCCAGATCCATCTCATGTTTTGAGCCCAGAGGTAGTTCAGTTGTAAGATAATCTCTCTTATGAGGAACAAATAGTTCAGATTCTTGACCATAGAGATCAAGTGTTGTGGAATAAGGTGATTCACCTGGTAAATATTTAGTGTAAAAACCATATGGTTGAAGAGGCATCGTGGGAATCTGAAAATGCTATGAGGGATAAATACCCCCCACATATTTTGATAAGTGAATAAAAATTGTGAGAATGAAATTTCCAAAAAGGGGGGAAGGATGTAACATCCCATGTAAATGAAGAATAAGATATTTTTTTACTTATTAAAATTTTTGAATTAAATATTAATTTTACTTTAAAAGGGTTTATATGTTCGATATCGTACCTGATACGCAAAAACGGGTTTCTTTGGAATCTTACGTTGCACACTAATAATATAGTATTATTATTTTAAATGGTAGTTAACTCCTAGCCATTATATTGGCATGAATGAAAAAAAACTAACTCCAATATTATTATACATGTTTTTTAAATTTATTTACTTTATCCAATAAAAAGTTAGAGGCTTAAAATGTGAATGAATCTAATTTAAAGCATAATTTACATTAAAATGTAAATTTATTGCCTTTTAATGGTGTACCCTCTTTAAATATAGTTTTGGTCACTTTAATACATTTTAATATACCTAATATAATCATTATTGTGAATGTGGACATCAAATTTTACTTTGGGTAATTTTTTTGTATCTTTCTGATAAAGTTCAATTTTTAATGAATGGTGAAAAATATTGTATTTTAATTCAAAGGTGCATTTTAATCTTTTATTTATATGGTAACATTACCTTTTTTGTTGGTTTTAAAGTGAAATTAAAATATATTTTTATCATTTTATCCAATTTTGGTAATCAGATGAAATTTCACTTTGAAATTGTACTTAAGCTACAGTCCATCTTTTGATAGTTATTAATTCTTAAAAACACGCTTCTTGTATTAACAACTGGAATTGATTTTAAATTAATTTCTTCCACTTATGTATTTTAAATTTGGAAAAATGGATTCCATATTTGGAATCAGGAGGTCTATATTGTGTAAATAGGTAACTTTTATTTTTAGACATTTTAAATATTTACTTTAGTAAATATTTTTTTACAGTGGTTAAAGGTTAAATCAGGTAAATAAGGGTAAAAATAATAGTATAGTAATTTAAAATTACCCTTAAACGTGTCCTAATACTATTTTTTGACTCATTTACGACCATGGTCATCTTTGGTAAGATTTTGGGACCCCTTTGAGCCACTTGGTAGTGATAATGATAATTTGGATTAATTAATTTAATGTAAAGACAAAATTGACATTAACAAATATCTTATAGAGATTAATTTTTATATGGTGTTATATAAGTCATATTTTAGACTATAAATATTCAATAGAAAGATAAAAATATTTCCTACATGATATTATTTTTTTCATAATTGTTAGACATAGAATAAATTAAATTACTTATGATACAATAATGATGCAGTATTAACCCCATTAATAAACAATTTAAATAAATAAAATATAATGATTAACATATTATCCAAAACCTTTCCAATTCATATTAGATGATTTTATTTCGACCATGAGTCATCATATCATAATATTTAATTATTTTTGGACCATTAGATACCAAATATCAAAATATAATAAAATAATATTTTCACACATTCCATAAGAGCCCCTCCTCTCCCTTATAAATGGAGACCATTTCTATCCAATTCCTCACACCTCTCAAGCCATTTGGATTGTCCAAAATCTACCCAAATTAATCTCCCTATATCCCTCTCCTCCCCCAATAAACCTTACCTTAGGTATAAGGCACTTCAAGAAGAAATTTTGGTTCAAACCAAAAGAAGTTAACCAAATTAAAGGTAACAGTGTCTCTTAATTTGTTTTCTTCTATTTTACTTCTCTAACCTCTAAAATCATTTTATTCCATTATTTTGTAACAACACCAGTATCCTAAATATACTAGGATGTTGTTATAAGAAGGATTAAAACTACACTTACACACACCTCCATCTAATGGACGAATAACATAATGTTTCTGTGGATAACAAACTAACGTCTCCCGAAACGATGTTTGTTCAATTACATATTACCACCTCTCATGGTGGCCATTATGATGGAAATATATTTATATATGATATATATTATGTTTATTATTTCCTTATTCTTATGTAATTCCTAAATATATCAAGCCTTTATGGTTTCCATAGTGGGTAAATATGATAATCTCATTTGAGGAAGTGCGGACTACAGCCCCCTCAAAGTGATGTCACTTGTTAATGCATTATGTGGGATATATACATGATGGAGTTAATGATATTATAAATGATATTATACTGTAATTATAATATAAATATGTATCATTATTCTTTAATTCCATAAAAATAAGAAATATAAATGAAAGTAGTGTTCATGCGTACGTACGGCTTACCGTCTCCATGAACGGTGCATTTCATTTCATACCTCCAAATGTTATGTACTATTATAAATACATGTATATACTGGATATATATGATATATATGATATCTACATAATTAATATCATTCTGGATATAATGTAAAATTTAGCACATGGACAACTTTTAAATATAAGGTTTTCATTATTGACTCAAGTACCAAATATCGACAAACGATCATTGTTAACTTAAATGGTTACATAATGATTATAAAATTGTAATAAGTGATATAAAAGGAATAATAAACGTGAAAAAGGTTCTTAATAAAGTAGATATTAACATTAGTTTATTATTCAGGAGATTAAAGAACGATCGAGTCAATTCTGACACAAGGTAAGGGACATCGTCTCAATCTTCTTTCATTGAGGAATTTTCAGTTTTATACACGACTTTATTTTATACGGAGTATAAAACCCTTTGAATTTTCATTTTATTCAAAGGGAATATTTTTATACGAAGCGTTTTACTAAATGAAAAAAAGTAATGTTTATTTCTGTAAGTGGTGACAATGACCTTTTCGCCGCTGTGAGTATTATCTGATCTTTGTCTTCCTTAACAAGCCGGAATTTTATTAAAATCAAAAATAAATTCCACATACTCTTTTTAAGTATTTTGGTATCGAAAATGATTTTTTGAATGGATTTATTATTTCAATATATTGAAATTATATTTTTTTATTCCATTATGGAAATGTTATCATTACTTTATGCTTATGTTATGTGTTATGATCATGTTTTGGTTCTTGGGAATTATTTACATATACGGGTGGTTCCGTGATAAACTAGCGCGGGTGAGCCTGAGATATCTCTCCAATGCATTGGGTAATGTCATATAGGTAAACATGAATGTTTCTCCTAATAGATTTAGGGAATATATTGTGATGGGTATTCCAAAATAACTCCCTATGTAGATGTGATAGCTACAATGTAAGTATGATATGGTTGCCACAAGTTGCCTTTATGATTAATGATTTCTATGTGTCTTTCATAAATCTTATGATTTCAGTAGGTAAGTAGATGATTTCATGTTTTTTATGTATTTATGAACAAAATTTTTCATTCATTTTTTTATAACCCTTAATAAGACTTTTATTCTCATCCCACATTTTAAAATGTTTTCACAGGACTATATGATGAATAGGGTCAGGGATGGGATCAATGAAAATTCATGCTGTCTAAAACATGGAACTAGACATTACTCTTTTTTTTCAAGATTTTATATTTTATGAAAAAAATGGAAGATGTGTAGATGTTTCTACCTTATAATCATTTGAGATATAATAATTATGTCCTAATTCTCTAAAAATCTAAACCTGAAAATATACTCAATGATAATAATTCGTTTAATTCAATATTATGTAAAATTTTTTGGTTGGGTCCTTATACTCCCACTAGGAAACATAGTTCATCAATGGTGTGATTCAAAATCCCATTGATTTTTTACATTTATTTCACCTTAAAAACAAAAAAAAATGTTTATGAATAAAAGAATTTTTTTTAAACAACACCACCAAACCTTACTAATTGAAACATATGAATACTGTTATAATATATCTTCCTCCTACTCCTAAAAGTAATATTATATATACCTCTGTTTCAACTACACATATATCAAGATTATTATCGTCCCTTAAAGGATCTTCTTTCTTTGTTCTGCTATTAATATGGGTCACTCCCCAAATAACATGTTAGCCACCAGTTTGATATCATCTATGCTAATAACATGTTAATGGAATCAATGTTATTTAGAATATTTTGGTATATATATGATATAATACATCAGAATGTATTTCTATTGTATCAAAACAATGTATTCCACAATTCCAATCATCCCAAAACCACCAAAAACCCATTAATATAGGTAATATTCAACACTATCTTTATAAAATACTATATTCCAATATTAGAGATACTATCAAGAACACTTAATTTTATTCCTAAAACACTATAGGTCATCATTGTTAGTATTCATGTGATCTATAATCCCTCATAGAAATATAAAATCACTTATTGATTATCTAAATATTCTTATAGGTCTCTTATATGCCACTTAGTTCAATAATAAAAGAATCCACCAAAAATTACATATGATATCATCACAATATACCATTCCATATAAATAGATACTGAATAACACTTTTTATCAGAAAAATACATTTATTAAAAATTATACTCCCATAAGCATCTATAATGTAAAATATTTTCTCAAATCATTTCCTTAAACACTTGAATAATATATATAGACTACCCATTAGTCAAAGTATTATACATCATGTTTTAATTTATGTGAGTTCCCCAAGATAACTATAATTCCTATAAGAAATTATTAGGGAATCAACAGTACTGATCAAATATAGTTCTCATCAAAACATCATATAATCCCAAAATCTCTTATAAAAACATCCATCTAATATCATTATATAACCAATTATCCAAAATTCATAGCAAATGAGAATCTTTAATTAATTAATAAATATCTACCCAGGATGACCCCAAAATCCCCATCATATAGATCATAGTGATCTCATCCCACATCCAAATAAGAATGGGTAGTGGATACATCATTGTTCATGCATATTTTTATTCATTTTTTCAAATATTTTTAATGAATGTTAATGAATAATCCCATATATTTCAATTTTTTACTAAAATGTGTGAATTTTTAAATGAATAATTAATGTTGGTTTAAATGGAAAAATTTATTATTTTTATATGTTCTATGTTTACTCTTTAATTTATAGTAGAAATTTAGTCAGTGTGTTTTATTTGTAGGTACCAAAAATGGTCCAAATCACTATCCCTCAACCATAACGGTCTTCAAACCACTTAGGAAACCCAACGCAGGACCAGCCAACCATGTTTCCCAAATGGGATGGGTTATGAGTGGAAAGGAAATATTATTCCATATTCTAGGAGGATTCTATATATCTTATGGTCCAAGGCCCATGGTGGGAATGTTCATGTTAGACTGAGACTACATTCACCTATTTTAGTTTATGTGGCCACATTTCGCCAATTTAAATGGTGTTATATGTCAGTTTTTACATTGGTTTTTTTTATATTTGATCAAACACTCACAAAAAATTTGGATGTGGGATTTGTGTTCTGCTACAACTATTCATTACTTCTCTAAATGGAGTTTCCAGGCCTCATATCTTTCCCCTACCCCCTAAAAAACCCTTTATGTTTAATGTCACAAATTGATTTCACCTACCACCACCTAGAACACTCTAGAGACACCATGAACACCTCTTGGGAAACTGATGTTTTATTGAAATAGCTTATTTGAGTCATAATATCTCAATGGAATATCTCTCGATCCATCGATGAAAACCATGGAGTAAAATTTAATTTGAAAAAACTATTCTTGCAATATGAGCCTCTTGTAGCCACTATGAAGTATATATAGATTTTGGTGGAAACCTACTCCATTGTACCTATTCTACAACATGGTTTTGAATGATTGATTAAAGACACTCGAGTTGATACTGAACTAAAATGTTGGAGTTGTGTCATGGGTTTTTCTTAGAAGGAGGTTTATGTGAAGTGGTGTAATACCTACACCATGGTGATATGGATAGAAGTTGTATTCCTCAAGGATTTTACATCATAAAAAAGTAATTATGATTTAAATTTGAATATCATATAGATGTAAAATTAAACCATTAAAACTTCATTTCCATTGATTCCTAAAATAGTTTACATTGTAAAAAAAACTTTTACAATGTATAAGTGTTGTCTCTGACTAAAAAAAACTACCTTTTATATATTTAGTACTCTGAATCCCTATTATGACTTAAAGTTGAACCAAGACCCATTAATGGAACAATTATTATGCATGATTATATGATTGATACCTATATATATATATATATGGTAATTTGATTAAAAAATAGAAATATATTACAAGTATTAGTCATTTATCTCTGGGATAAGCATGAAGCATTATGTTTTCTTTTCAATTTTAGTTGTATATTCTTTATTTCCCATGTAATTAAATTCATATTTTAATAAAAGTGTTTCCACTTTCCACTCTAACCCCATTAATTAAATTTCATTATATCTTCCCATCTTCCACCATTATCTCTTACACTTTTTATGGAATGAAAATGGAATTAGTGTTAGACTTGTGGAGGATTCATAGAGTTCCAAAAAAATTCACTTTAATTTATTTTCTGTTGTGAGGGTTGTAAGTGTATGAGTGAGTTGATCGTCTACTACTATAAATCTCTAAAACTCATTCATTTTTCTAAATTTATATGGATTACCTCCTTTATCCTAGATAAAAATTTCATATGGCGGAGTTTAGGATACCTAAAGGTATGAAATGACGTACGGTAGCGCCTGGTCTTTTTTGGAATTTCACTCTCGGACGTGGTGTTTGTCATACATTATAATAATAGGATGATGGATTCTATGTGAGAAATATATTTATAAGAAATATTAAAATAAAACACTCAATAAATATAATGAAATTAGTTCATGAATGAGGTCTCATAATTTAACTATCAAAAAGAATAAAAAATGAGGGAATTCATATGACCAAACACTAAGGACATATAACATTATTCTTAAATAGAATTCTATATACATTTTATTATTTATGTTTGTTTTTTTTAACTAAATTATTTTTCTAAAAAAAATATTTGTTTTTATAAATAAATAAAATAAAAAATATAGTTATAATGAATTAAGAATAGTGTTGGATTAACTACAAATCTTCTCAAGTGATAATACTATGGTAAACCATTATGATGCACTATGAAAGTGAATTTTATTATGTACCACCCTATGATAGCTGTGTCAAAAATTTCACCATTTCTATGTATTATTTTAATATTTATTTCATTATTCCTTTACGCCTTATTTATAATTAACTATACTCAATTATTCGATAAAAAATATAAAAAATTCTTTTTCTATGATCTATCAACACTATTATTATTCTAGATGTGATAAATAATCACAAGTGAAAAATAATGAATAATAAATTATTAATAATTATTTAATTAATTAATATAAAATAATGAGAAATTATTTTCAATAAATAGATAGTAAAATGGAATCGAGAAATGTATATTCCCATTAATCCCAAGAATAGAAACATGAGCTAAAACCTAATAAAGTAGTGAAATAAGTTTCACCACTCATCATTGGAGTTGAAGAACCTAATGAGTTAAAAGTGAAGGTTCCTAAATAACCATTCCACCTCCCTCAACCATTTCAAGTTGATATTCATGAGTAAAAATATCTACTAACATTCAGAAGTTTGACTAAACATATTTTGATAAATTTTGAAGTGAATAGAAAAGAATAAAAATGAATCATGCCCTCTATGACTACAAAGAAGAAGCATCAGTTCCTCTTCATCTCACCCTAGTTTTGTAAGAAGAGGAAACCACACCAATTGTGGAACATGGAGATTGGATATAGTTTTGAGACTACATTCCACCACCAATTAAAATCCAAGAGGTACTTTCAATTAAATAGGATATTGAAGTCATACCGTCTCAGGGATTTTTTCAATTCCGGAATAGAACACTTAATTTTTTTAAATCTAAATTTAGTAACGCCTCTTTTTTCATTTTACAAAAACCAACCTACTTATTTATTCCCTTTGAGGAAGATTATGAATTCTAAATTGTGCCTATTGAGGAACCCTTGGATCTCCTTGAATATATTGAACATTTATTATAGGAATCATATAAAGAGATCTAAGTGTCTCTTCTTGAAATTCTGGTGACACATTCTACCTATATAATAGGGTAATATTTTTATTTTAATTATTCATTATTTCTTTTTTTAAATTAAATTTAATTATATATATCTTTTTTTCATTCAATTAATACATCACATCTAATAAAACCATTAGAGAGTCAAAGAGATGCTTCACAAGTAGAAACTAAGTAGGAATAGGTCATATGATTTATCATACCCCTCCATGGAAGTTGTATCTAATTTTAAAGTTAATGAATTTGATTTACTCCACCCCTATATTACTCATTAATAAATAATATTTTAATGTTTAATGTGGGGAGAACAACATGTGTTGGATCAATTTTACGAAACACCACTCACCGATGGCCTATGGATTATATTTCGTACTACCTTTTAGAGATATTCAATCCCTAAGGACCACTTTGGGAGATTAAAACCATATTTAACTTTTTTTTATTTACATTATTGTTATTTATATTTCAATTTTTTCCAATTTTTAGTTTTAGTAATACATTATAATGCATCAATATCTGCCTCATTATTTTTAGCTTACTTTTACATTTTTCATATTCCTTAATGAGTAATTTACTTTTGTAGGTCAATGATGTTGATGAAACAAAGAGTTTCCTCAAAAATGAGGAATAAATATTCCTTAAAAATTGGTTCATTCTTACATTCTTTTTCTATTAACTCAGTTTATTTTTCTAAAATATCTATTTTGTGATTTACAATAGAGATTTCATGCCTCAGTGAATTTATAGTTGACTTGAATTATCTATGAGAAACGGTTCTTATAAGAACATTAGGATTCCATGTTTTAGTTATCATTGATAATGATTTTTATTGAGTATAATAGAGAATTAAATTATTATTGTAAATAATTGATATTTAATTAATGAATCATGATTTGAGGGAATAGTTTTTTTCATTTAAATTAAATTTAAATACATTTTTTTACAAATTGATTTTTTTAATCCATTTAAATTGAGTTATTATTATTAATTTCTAAATGATTCGTTTTCCTAATTGTTATGTAAATTTAGTGAGATGATTTTTATTCCCAATAATTCCTATTTCATCTTGAGCATATTTCTTCAGTGATAATGGGGAATTCCACTTACTATATTTTGAATTAGATCTTTTCAAATCTATGATTGTAAAAACCCACCTTTAATATGATTGATGAAATTTTATTGATAATACCTTATCCCTAAGACCACATTTTATATCAATCCTTATTTATCCCATAGATACCATGAATGAAATTATTAGTAATGGGCCACATGACATTCCATTTATATCCATTCCAACCCTCCTTTTAGTATTTAAATGATATTGTAAATTTGGAGTGTGGGGGTGAATTATTTCATGGTGAAAGGGACACACTAAAAAATAAAAAATAAAAAAAATGGGTTGTGAATTGAGAAAATAATAAGTCACCACCACCAGACTTATGAATTTTATCATATGTGGTTAGGTGGAGTATGTGAGGGTTGTTCCAAACATAAATTTGAAAAAGTAAACAATTATGTAAAAATAGTTTGAAAAAGGAAAAAATTCAAAGAAGTGTAGAAAATTCCATAAGGTGGATGTATTTCATTATGAATTAGTTAAGCATGACATAATTTTTAGTTTGGATATTCAGAGTTTTCACAATTTAATGGGTATCCTTGCATTTATATTTTACATTTTATATCATGAAATCTACTATAAAAAACCTCTTATTTTGATAAATGATGTTATTTTTCAAATTATTCCCTACCAACCATAAAATTCATATTCATTATATACTTATTAAAAAATTCATCCTGATTTAATGATGATTTTTTATTTATAATGTTGAGAAATTAGTTTCCTTTCTAAAATTGGAAAAGGATAATGTACTCATGATCTAATCATAACTCTACTTGAATTTGTACCATAGGCGATGAGAGTAAATAATTCAAAAGTAAGTCATATCATGGATTTTAATATTTAATAATAATAAATTGAGAATATTTAATGAATTAATAGATAAGTTCAACCATTTTCATAAAAGGGAAAATGTAATAAGCATGGATTGATTATTTTTTTTGAAAAAAATGAAGTTGAATTGAAGTTTTATGTAAAAAATGAAAATTATAATTAATATTAATAATAACTTTATTTAATATAATTGAGATTTAAATATTAGAAACATGGTGTTTCTCTTTGAATAAATGTTGGTATTAAATTCTTGAGGATAATCATAGTTCACGTGAGGGGTTATTTTTTACAGACTTTTCTCATGTATATTTTTAGTCATATTTTCATGATTTTTAATGAATATTAATTAATAATCCCATATAATTAATTTATTTACTAAAACATTTCAATTTACAATAAAATAAATAATTTTGTTTGAAATTGATAAAAATGTTATATTTTATGTTTAATGGTTAGTTTAAAATTTATGGTTGACATTTAATAAGTGTTCTTTATTTATAGATTCAAAAAGTGGTCCATATCACTATATCATGACCATTAGGTGACTCAATCACCTTAAATAACCTAATATGGGCTAGATGGAGAATTATAGTTATGGGGAAGGCCCACGAGTGGTATGGGAAGATTGTACCACAAGCATGGAAGAGCTTATGATGTGTGTGTACGAAGGCCGACAGAAAGACCATACCTGTCAGTGAAAGGATATATTCATGTTTGTGAGTGTATATGAGTATTGATTCGCTACTACCATGACATTATTATATGGTGTTACCATGTGTTCTTATTATGAGAATATCTTAATTCAAACATAGGATGTGGGAAAAGCGCTATGAATTAACTGTTCATTGATAAAAAAATGTGTCATCGCACCACAACTCTACTCACTTGTGCATGGACACCCCCTCATCAAAACATTTCAGCACTCCAAAAAACCTATCACCATCAGAAACATGATCGAGAGACCATGGTCATCACTTTGGAAACTCAAATTTGAGTAAAACACCTTAACCAAATATAGGATCATAACACACCATATCTAGATCCTTAAGATACTACCATGGAGTCTGTTTGAATATGAAAAACGTTTTATATAGTGAGAGCCCCATCCACCCTCTATAATGGACAAATATAATTAATAGAAACCATATCCAAAAACACATTTGACGTACTACAAGTTCAGATGAAATATGAAAGACACTCACATTGATCCTTCACTAAAGGGATGGAGTTGTGTCAGGGGTTTGGAGATATAGAGGGAGTTGTGAATTGGGGTTGGATGTACGTCATGGAGATGCCAATACGAGTTGTATGTGTCAATAATTTTACGTCATAAAAAAATATTTTCCGATGTAAAATTGGAGAAGAAAAAGACTAATATATAATGAAAAGACTTCTATTCAATTTATTCATAGAATATTGTACTTTTTAAAACCACCTTTTATAAAATAAATGTTTACTTCATAAATCAAAATTGGCTTCTATTAACATATCAAATTCCCATACACCCTATCATGAACTGATTTTAACTTAAACCCATTAATGGTAAAATTTTGGTTCCCAATCATGCGATTGTTCCCTAAAAATAGAGGGGAATGAGATTCAAAAAGAGAATGTGATCCCAATGATTATTCATTACACTAAGGAATAGGGATTTTATTTTTGGTTTTCCCCTTTATTTCTATAGTAATTTATATAATTCTCTTATAATTCCTATTCAAATATTAAAAAAAGTGTGTACACATTACATTCTGATATCTTCCATTTTATTTCATTCTCTTATCCTATCCTGTACTTTGGTATCTTATTATTATAATGGAAAGAGACTAAAATGATTTGTTTCCTTGGGTATGGTTTCATGGTGTTCCCAAGTACTTTAACTTTAATTTATTTTATATTTTATTTTTATTTATGGTGAGAGATATGGAAGTGTGTGAGTGCAATGATTCTCCACCAAAACTCAAATATATAACTCATTCTTATCCTAAAATTTACATTATTTTCCACTTTATCTTTGGTAAAATATTCATTTGATAGATTTGAGGATACCCGATGGTATGAAATGTAATATAGTGGAATTGTGTATTTTTGGAATTTCAGTCTTGATTGAGGTATTTATCCATCTTTACTATTGGAGGAGGTGGGACTTGGGGTGATGAATAGATTTCCATGGCATATTAAAATACCACGCTCTATTAATTGAAAGATATTAGTTAATGAATGATATCTAATAATTGAAAAATCAAAATAAACATATATAATAATAACTAAATAATATATAAACTTGTATAACCATGCACTAAGGACCTATAACATTCTACATAACCTCTAATATTTCTGCATTTCAATTTTAATTTAGCTTTTATTTTTTCATTACATTGGTTTTATAAAAACCCAAATCCATTTTCTTCATAAACAAATATAAACACCAAAAGAATTGGTAATATTTTAATTATGAATAGTGGTTTATTGACTAAAAATCTCCTCAAGTTTGACAACTTAGGTTATCCAATATGTTTTACTAGGAAAAATAATTCTCTTTTGTACCACCCTATAACATGCATGTCAATAGTAGATAAAAGAGTCAAGTGTGTCTCTTGTCCTATTCATTCAACTTCTAATATTTTATTCTATAAGAAACTAACCCCATTATATTATTCTTAAATATGATCTATAAATAATGTTATTGGATATCAAAATACCTCTTTGTTGAGCCTGGGTGAACGTCCCATCTCGAGGTATGGGAATATAGTATAATCTTGTTTCACATAGTCACCAGGATGAAAACACAACCTTATGCATATAGTATCCCAAGGTCTCATTGGATATAATCAAGGGATGGATTTCCACTATATATGTTATCCCTGGTCACAAATAAATCTATGTATGAAATATTACTCTCATTTACCTTATCATGAAATGATGAGCTGATTCTTATATCAATATTGATATTCCATAAAATCAATGTGTAACTCACTGAACTGACATGTAAACTGACATGAACTATCAGCATCCCACAACACATAGGCTATATTCATACTTATTAGAACATAGACTACAACAATCCCCATTTTATTGGTGTACATTTTTGTAAATCTGAATATATTTAGGTACTTGATCCACCTTCTTGGAAAAAGTTCGCTGGATTTATATTAAAATATTTACTATTTAATCTTATGTTTGATATAAACCATAACATTCTCTCTAATAATATAATAGTTACCACATTTTATTACACAGAAGTCTATCATTGGATCTAAAGCATTCATTTTATTATTACACATAGGTTCCTCAGTTGTCTATACCCATTAATGGCCACTTTTTAACCCATCACCAATATTTTCCCAAACACTTGATGCATAAAAATACAATAATAACTACTGACCCTATTCTGGTCAGTTTAGGATTATTGTAGTTCACTTCAAAACCATAAAATCCTATAATTAACTCTAATAAGGATTGTAATACTTTAACTTCTCCCCCTTTCAATTCAAGTCCATCACTGGCGATGAAAATTAGGATATGTCTCAAAATAATCTCTTTTAGAACCCTACCAAACACAAAAATCAATGGATATGAATATGTTACTAGAAAACTCCAAAAAACCACTATATCAATCTTCCAAGGGTCCACTAATATGCTTATCTTAGATATCAAGTGGTATAAAAAGTGAATTTCCTAGATCCAAATATAACACTTTGAGAGATCAACTTAAATAGAATGATCTCTTAGGGATCCCACTTACATATATAGCTATAAACTATTGTAATAATATGTTAGGATGTATATCAAATATTCATTTACTAACATGAATAAAATGCATCTAGATATGGATATAAGAGCCATAAATTAAAACTATAAACAATTATCATGTGTTTGAAAATATTAATGGTTCAACAACATCACACAAATCTTATTTAATCAACATCCACTCTTGAATATAGTATGGGTAATTTTTATTTTTTTCACTCATTTATGATGATACCCAATCCTCATATCTACCTTCGTCATAAAAATATCCCCCCTCAACAATTACAATAGTTAATCAATGTGAAGAAGTGGAAAATATGATTTAAAATTACCTTATTCAGCCTATGGTTATCCCAAAATTAGTTTAAACATCTATTCCTATTTATATGGAAAAAATAAAAACACACTAAGGTGAAGTGCTTGAGAGAATAAAACATTTATCCTCTTGGTCATCTAGTATAAAATTAGTTCACTAATCCTTAGAGGTTTTATTTTAATAAAAAATGGATATATAATCTGTAATCAATTCCAAGACAACCATACCCTGATCATCTGTCTCAAGGGGAAACCTTGATAAGTCGTTAGGAAATGCATATGGATAATTATTCACAATAAGTGTAAGAAACAGTAACTAAATCTCAACTGCCTCCTCGCGTAGAATAATTATCATAAATTACGGGGTGATCACATCTATAAACCTATAGTTATGAACAAAAAAAATATACTTTTTAAAAAGGTGTCGCAACAAACCAGAGTTGATGTGAAACAAACTAAACTCTAATAGTCGTCAATGTGGTCGTAATAATGATTTAACCAATCTATCCAAAGGATCAGTTAAAAGTTGAGAATCTCTAAGATAAATAAATACTAGATATGAATATAAAACTAATCCTAATATATAATCTTTTAAATCTAATTAACGTCAAAAAACTTCCCTAAGATTGTATTAATGATCATCAACTATACCACACATTCAAAAAACAAACCCATGTCATTAACTAACTTAGAAGAAATGATTACTGTATCAATAATATATTAAATAATGCCAAATATTGGTTGGTTATCACTAGAATCATACCATGTATCATTGTTGGCACATCACCACTATCAAGTGTTTCTGGATCCACCAAGAAAAGCTTCCCTATGTCTAAGACCCAAACCTAGCCTCTTATCATGTAACTACCTTGAGGAGTACCACCCTAGTGCATCAACTAATAATTATCGAACTCACCACATCCTCCCTTTCATCCGGATAAATTAAAATAATCCAAAATGACACTCTGGGGTGATATCATTGACCCTTATCTTGATCCATGAACCTTAACATTAGCTTGACCACATCTTGATTGAGGAGAAAACCTATAGAATCATTATAGGTTCACCACATATCATCATGATAAGCACTCCACCAGTGGTTGGTGACACTATAGTTAGATGTTTCTAGTTATAAATAATAGGTAACACTAAATATGATTCATCACATGTTAGGGAATGGATGCACTATGATCATGAATTCCCTATATAGTACTTCCCTAATGAGAGTAATTAAACCCACACTTCTTTCTTCATGAAGACCAACTAAAAATCATTGTATAAGGACTAAACTACTCTGAAACATTAGATTTTACCAGATCTCACTTCATAATAGGGTCTTTTTATATTACCTCTAGAAAATATTTTATGTTAAATATTTCAACTGGTTGCATATAAAATATATCAACCCTTCTTCAAAGTTCCAAATTCTGTAACCACTATCCCTTGCCAATATAAGATAAAAACAAAAAACCTCCATGGGTTTTGTTACATAAACCATCAATCACATGTACCTCTAATTGATATAAATAAAATTTTGAGATTTAACTAACATTAAGGTACAAGGAATGAACTATATAAAAACATGGTATGAAGATTAGTCCATGGAAATCCCTCTGGCTAGCCCACCCATACTTGCACCTCCAAAAAGTTCATGTCTATTCTATAAAGCATATATATCTCAACATTAACAATACTCATAGGTTATGTCTTAATGTAATAAAATATTATCTTCATGAACACTATCTAAGACTCTACACCATATAAAAAACATTCCCTCATAATGAGGTGGATGTGCTATAACTAAAACTCTCCCATGAGATCACATATGGATTCCTTAGTTATGAAAGACCTATAATCTAATAAATGCATATCATTGGGAAATATGTCCTTGAAATTTTTTTCCTTATGATATCTTTTTTATAGGAGATGTTTCTAAAATAGCCAGCGGTAGATGCTCATATTATCCTTCCATGTGCTATTATGGTTCCTGTTAATGAGGTATATGAGAACCATTATTATAACCTATCTAGAATATTTCTAGCAAAATTATTTTATTAGGTTTAAAAAGATTAAACAATAAAAAAATTTACTTTAACTCTTCTAACACCCAATATTATAAGGGTCATATAAAACTAATTCCTAATCTAACCCAATCTACACACTCTTGTGTTCCACACATAATTCATGTATAATCCATATGATCAATAACTAAATATTAGTATTAGATGGAACTGACAACCCAAGGTTCAATAAAGTACATATCTACAAATAACATATGAAGTAAAACACTATAAAACTCATTATTTCAATATTAAATAACTAGTCCCATTTTCTCATAATGAGTTTATTAGACATATATAAAAATAAAATTATCATATAAATATTATATTTCAAATATGATTTATGAAAAAAATCCCTCTATCCACATCATTCCATGTGTAAAATAAATAAGACTAAACAAAAAATCATCCCTTGAGATCTAAAAAACATATCAACTAAAATTAAATAAAATAATAATATACACGAATAACATTGACATCCCCATAGACATGATTTATAGGAATAATATTATGGTTTATCCCAAGTTCCCACTAGCCTTTCATCAAACAAACATATTCCAAATAGTTAAAAAAACAATACAAGTATCTCATTCAAATGCATTGTATCCTAATCTCATTCATCCTGAATAGCATAGTGTTTGGTATGACACGTCGCCCCATGTATAGTTACTCTTATTTTAAAGGCTTCTTGATAGAATAAAGGGTCGATCAATATGATTGGGAGACTATATCCTCCACCAAATATCCATATATAATATTATAATTAAGATAAACTATAACCCATAATCAAATAACATAAAATATACATTATAGTTATAGGCCAACCAAAATAAGTTCATCACATATTATAAAAAAAATGTATTCCCAATGTAATTTGATGAAAATAATAAATTAGGTGATGGGATTTTTGATAGTTCAATCAAATGAAAAATAGAATCAAAATTTTTTAGAAAAAATTGAAAACAAAAAGACCATAGGGTTGAGGCACTGCCCAATCGTATCTCCCAACCTATTAGTCCCATCGGTTCATCCCTCAATCGACCTAACTTTTCTGAATCTGATATCCAATATTATAAAGTGTTTCATCCTATATGTAAAGATTTTTTTATAGGAAATGAAACCCTTATATTTAATAGTGCGGAATCATATATTAAAGTTGTCTAATATATGAAGGGTTGTGGTGTATGTACACTATAAACGATGATGTATTCCTGATTTATCAATATGTTGACATATATTTATAATATATATCAAACTATTAAACATAAATATTATATTTTAATATTATGAATAATTAAAATTTCAATATATAGAGTAACCAATGACCTTAATGTAAAAATGGACAAAAATTGGATTTTTACTGATTATATTTGTTATTTAACAATATAATGTTAATGTTTGTAGCTATAAAATAGTTATTTTAATTAATTGTTAGGAATAAGAGTTATTCATATATTATAAGGTTATACATGATTAAATTGATTTTTGGAATGTTTTTTTTTATGATTAAGATGACATTCCAAGCTATTTTATAGAAATAAGTATTTTCCGACATAGACTATGTAAGGGTAATCGATATGTGAGATATTTTAAATAATAGTTACATAGGTGGGTAGACCACTTTGTAAGAATTGTGCTACACATGGGATACTTCACAATAATATCCAAATTGTTATGCATGAATTACTAAGGAACAGAGATGATATTTACAAATAAAATAGAGTCTATAATATAACAAATCATAATTAAGTAATTCCATGTATGAATAAGTATGCGGAAAAGAATTATTGTCATATTGAATTTTATGGGAAGGAAGTCTATATGTTATCCTCAATGATTTGGGAATCACAAACAACAATATTAAATCAATCTATGTTAAAAGATTCAGTTTCTATAACCCATAAATTGAATTTGATGACTATATAATAGCTTATGACATAAGAATTGTATCACCCATGAATAATTCATTGCTTATAATTCCATTAAAACAATTATTTTGAATCAGACATAGTTATATGTATCCATTTATCTCTGTTGAACCCCAAATTTTCAGAACACACAATATCCTTTGAGAAAATAATTGATATCTATTGATAATATCATTTTTATGCACCACCAACAATTATCTCAACTTATACAATGTCTAATTGAATTGGAAAATAATACATCTATATTTCCATGTGTCCTTCATCTATAAAATAGAATTCCGTCGAATTTGAGGATAATATATAATTGGAAGAACAGTTTAGAAGCCTCATTTTTTGAAGGATCGTGATTTTATTCCATTGTTTCATAGGTTTAATCCCATATATGAAGTGATCCCTTTCATCCCATATAAATGTATCATCTTATCCTTTGTAAGGGGTTTAATACATTGGATTCTTTGACTTAGTTATGAAGTAGATTATTTTGAAAAAAAATTAAATTTATGTATGTATTTTAATATATTTACTTCTTCTTCCTTAATTTTATTCCATATTTTTTTTCTTCCCTCGTAGTCGTCACTCTTATTCTTATAAGAGGATAAACATTTTTTTTGTGGACTGAAGGGAATAACTCCTGATGTAATCTCGAGTAATGAATTTAATTATTCAATTTTAGTTTTATATACAAGCATATAATTGAGGTAATGGGTGGGATGAGTGTTAATTAACAATAATCAATCTTACTTCTCATTTATACCTCTGTTACTACACTTATCGAGCATTACCTCATGTACCTATCAATCAAATGAAGGATTTGGGTGGGGGATTGTTTACATAGTGTTGATGTTGCACCCATTAGAGGATGATAAGATCATGTTTAGTAAAAGTGATATTCACACTGAGTTTTTATTTTTTATAGGTTTTTACGTATTGATTTGTTCTACAGTACCCACCAATTTGTGTGATGGGATCATCCAACTCACAAAAAACGAAATTTACATGGTATTAGTTGAATTAGGTGATTATTTTGATCAAAAACTTCAACCAAATGGTGGTGTGATTGATGAATGGTATTGATTCCACACAATATATAATAATTAAATTTAATATTATAAAATAAAATAATTGAGTGAATTAATTGATATTATCCTCGGAGTCCATTAAATTATCTAACTAACACTTTTTTAGTTTTACTTGATTTGTTTCAATGAATTTTGTAGTCAAAAAAAATCACCCACTTATTTCCATTAATTTCAAAGTATTAAATAAAAATCTAAATTTTTAAATATGTGATAATTAATGATGGTTGATTGTTGAATATATTAATTATATGGTTATATTTGGCTCCCTAAGAAAATTCTAGGAGTTTTAAAATTTTATAATTGGTACTAAATCCCTTTGAAATTATTTTTATATATTGGGTATCTTCAAGGATACTATGATTTAATTGAGGGGAAAATATCTTATAATAATATATAACATAATCAATAATGAAGATATTTCAAATACAATAAGTAGTCCACATTCCTTTTTTTGGTTGAATATTTTTTCCTGAAAGAAATCATTGAATGTTAAATGGGGATTCATTGGACACAATGTGGGAGGTCTAGCACTAATAGGAGGACGTTTAGGATATAAAATATATTGATAACAGTTATTATGTTTCATTTATTTAATATTGATGTTGTCAGTGTGAATATTTATGAACATTGAAATAAGTAAGGCTATCCAAACTTGTGAAAATTTATATCACCAAAGGTGAAATTATCATATACAAAGTAGTGACGAATTGAACATGTATATAACAAATTTGATACCATAAAATTGATATAGGTGAATTGTATTGAGTGTTTAAGAATTAACATTTAACTATAGAAATTTGAAAAATCATTATCTTCAATTCAATAATTTCATATTATTGAACATTTTTCAGAATTATAAATGAATTTTTTGATGAAATATATTCTCATGTATATTTATTTTGATAATATATTAAAATTTATTCTATAAATATAAAATTTTATGGATTCATATTGATATATGCTTGCGTGGATAGATGTAGTAGGACACATGGTTAACATTTGTTTCACAACATATTTTATATGAAAATTTTCAAACTAAAAAGGAAATGATATAGTAGAATGTAAAATTTTTACATAATCAATGAGAGAGGTTAATTTGTGATTGTGGGTTTCCTTGAATAATATTATTAGAGATTGATATTTATTTGAAAAATTATATTATATCAAAGTTTCATTGTACATAGGAAAAACTCATAGTAAATTGATGTATTATAACCACCCAAGATTTTACAATATTTTTTCCCTCTAAAATATAATTTGTTGAATAACTTGTTTTCATGAAATATTAAACTAAAATGAAATAATGATGATTTAATGTAAAATTATTATGTTGAGACTTTATTATATAACTGTTAAATTGTGGGGTATAAAAGAAGTAACCATATAATGAAATCAATGAAGAAAAGAATGAAAATTAAATTGGGAAGAGGAAATCTCCCTTATGAATATAATTTATCCAATCTTGGAAAAAAGGTAGCTTCACATGGGAATTCCATAGACCAATCCCAATCCATAATTCAAAAAATATATTATGAATGAATTTTTATGCAAGATAAGTTCTAACTTGTGGAAATTTCTATGAGATCCATGCTAATGGAATCACCACATTTAGTAACGATAAGAGATTACCATATACTTAGATCTTACATGGAAATATTTATGGGATATATAACATGAAATTAGGATTTATAATAATGTATTAATTAATATAATAATTTATTTTTAAAATTTATTTTACTTATTTCAATATTTTTAATTTTAAATAAAATAATCATTATTTAATAATGCATTGATAAAATTAATGAGATTATCTTATTCGTAAAAAATATATTATTTTTAAAATTGGATTTTATGTGATTTATTTAAATAAACTAAAGATTTTATATATTTTTTTATATGAATAAAAAATCACTAATTAAAGTAATAAATGCATGAAAATAAGAATAAAACATTTAAAATTTTATTTTCTGATGATAATAGTTATCTATATATTTTTCATTTTTTAGTTAAAATATTAATTCTAAAAAATTTAAAATTGAATTTGATAATATTAAATTAATTTTTGGACTTAGAATAAAAATCTTATCTTGGGATAATTGTTTTGGTATTTATTAGAAACATTGAATTTAGGTTAATAGTCAAAGTGAGTTCTTTTTACCAAAACTGTGAAATTTATGACTTTCAATTATATTAGAAAGACATAAAATTTTATAAAACCATTTAATTTATCAAATATATTTTTGAAGAAAAATTATAAATTTTAATAATATTATTTTGAATTTATAAAACTCATGTTCAAAATTTAGGAAACTTATGTGATGTTTTACTCTAAAAACTATTTTTATTCACTTACATTAAAAATTAATTTTCCACACATATAAAAATTAAATCTATAGAAATTGATTTCATATTTTAGATCATCATTTTAATATTTTTAAAAAATTTAAATTTTATTTTTATGAAAAAAAATTATTACTAAGATTAAATTTAATGACCATTTTAACAGTGAGTGTGTTATTTTCAAATAGCTTTTTTATTAATATTGTATCATTTTTATCAAATAAATTAAAATTATCAATATTTTATAAAAACTATGAAATGTAATTTCAACATATATTTATATATATTAACACAAATTCAATTAGTAATTAATAATAATATGATAAAGAACACTAAGTGGCTAAAAAGTAACTTTTCTACAAAAACAGATTTTCTATATATTTTATGTTTAAATTTAAATAATATTTTTAACATATTTAGAAATTGAGTTAGGTCAATTAGATTAAAAAAATTATTCATAAGATAAAAAATATGACAAGACTGGTTATCTTGTATATCTTGTACAAATTTAGTTACTTAGGTAAAAACTAGTGTCCCAGGTGAAACCCAAACTGGTAAAAGTTAAACCCTAATGGTAAAATGAATAAAACATGCTTAATACATGGAACCAAATGAATGTTTGAGGGATTAATAATCGTAACTCACCCCAAATCTAATATTTTCCATTTTGGATCCATTTACCCTTAAATAGTGTCATTCCATATTTGAAAAAGTAATAGGTATTTATAAAAATTTTATTTTATTCAGTTACAAAAGGATTTCATGACCACTTTATTTTAATACTCTTTCAATCACACCCAAAAATAATAAAATTGTTATTATTATTTTATTTATTTAAATTTTATATTATGTTTTTAAAAAATTATTTTTTCCAATATAATTTAATTCTATTTTAACAATCGAATGTTTACCCATCATGGTTTGGAAAACCATATAGTGACTATGTGTCTGAGTTAGTTACTTTCATAATTCCATTTTCACAGTTAGTTCTTAGTTAGAAAACCACATGTGGTGTAAGGGAAAACTGGGCATACAACATTTGGGTGTCTAGTGATTTTTTTTCTATTACTATACGCTTTAGTAAACTATATAGTTAAACCCTCTGGGTTGCACAATATTTTATTTTTATTTTTATTTTTTTTATTTATATTTTTATTTTATTTTTATTTTTTCAACCCCCTTCCCCTTATCTACATTTCATGAAACCCCCTACATTTCTCATTGGACTCCATCATGAAATCCCCCTCTATGTTCGCCTTTTGTATGACTAGATAGTCATAGGAACACCAAAATAGCCTTCGACCCTCTCCCTCACATGATAGCATGATCCCTAGGTTAGAGGAATCACTCAATTGTGCCCCCTATACTCCCCTTTTCCATCGATCCCAAGCTTCCTCCCCTCACGTATTCATGGGGGCACCATATGTGATCCCTTATTCTCCATTATTTATCTCTTCTCCTTCCCTAAATACATGATTCCTCTTGGGTTATTCCCTCTTTTATGAACCCTATGACTAATATAGCCGAAATTAGGTTTTTTGATGGTTCTAAATATGATAATTGGGGGTTTGTGCCTTACTCATGTCCTCTTATTTGAGGATTGAGCATCCTCTATTACATGATACATATTTTAGAATACCTCAGTTGATTTCTTTATCATTTATGGTAGGTCATCCCATTCCTTAATCATTTAATTTCTAAATTGATGATTTATTTGGGTTTTTAATTGTGTATTTATTTTATAATAATTATATTAGTTAATTTTAACAAATATTTTAGGGACAAATTAGGTTTAGAATAATTTTTTCTTTGATTTCAAAACTTTTGGAAAATAGGATTTTAATTAATTGCCCTAGCCAATTATTTGTTAAATAGATTGAATAATTTTTAGAAAATTTATTTTTTGTTATGTTAAATGTTTTGGGATTTTCAAGTTGATTTTTAAAATTATTTACCTGAAATTTAAAATATTACTTGAATTGAAAATACATGTTTATTTTTCTAAAAAGTTAATTTAGGTAAATAGTGTGGATTAAAAATATTTTGACTCCTTATTATTCACGTTAAAAATTAAAGATAAATAATTTAACCCTTTAATAATTTTTGTAAAATTAAGAATTTATTACTATGTGTATTTATAAATTTGGTTCTAATTTTTATTTCATGTTCAAGGTTTTAATAATTAATTTATAAATGGTTTTGAATTATTATAAAAAATCATCCTTTTGATTGCATTTAGGTAAAGACTTGTTTGGCACATTCAATGATTTTAAAAATGAAATATAGGAGTGAAACCTACTAAATCATTATTTAATTTTGATTGATGTGAATTTTCTATTATGTCAAATTCATTATTTTTGGCATGTTAGGATAAATTTGTGCATGTGACAATTTCTTAAGAAGGTTTTAGCAGCCGGAGTGTGATAATTGTTTATTATTTTTATTGGGTTTGATGATTTTTTATTTTCTCACCCCCCCCCCACTTTTAGAAGTTCATGGGAACCTAGGGATAGGTGGAGAGTCTATATTTTTGTTTCACCAAGTATTAAACAACTATAAGTTTCCTACCCCTAATGAGTTTGGGATCAATATAGTCAAATGGATTGTTTGGAGACACTATAGGCTGGTAGGTTAGTCCATTTCTTATTAATGTATAGAATTGTCTCAATTTAGGACCAATGGTAGATCCCATGAGAGCTACCCTTTAGTTGGTGTTATGGATTAGGGGGTTCCCTTATCTTCTTTCGATATCCTCTGATTACATGATATGGGTGGAACCTATGTTTATCTTGTTTTATTTCTCTATTTAATATATGAATTTGTGTATTTAATGTATTATTTAGTCCATTATTAATGTATCACAAGTTTATTATAAAATGGATTTGGGGAAATTTTTATTAATGATGTTTTAAATTAAAAAGTGGTTACATTTTATGGCATGCATGATTTTAAATAAAATGTTTTAAAGTGGTTTTTTTATTTAAGAAAACAAAGGAAGAAGTTTATAAAACTAGATCACTGTGTTATTTTATTATAATTTAACTAATATTGAAAATATATATTTCTTATTAAATTTAAAACTAGCTTGAAAATGGTTTTATAATTAGAAATTTTGGAATGTGGAAAAGTGGTTAGTGGCCAAATTAGTATTTTTTATAGACGCCTACATTATCACACTTTATTTTAAGGCCCTTATCTAGTTATTTTTTTCTATAAGGGAATGATTGAGTTTAGAATATGTTATATACCAATGTGGATTTTAGGGTATTTTATATTCTATTTGTTTTATTAATCATTTATTCCTTATTAATGATAAGGTATGAATTAATTTTCCTAGAATACCCATACACAAGTCCCCTTTAGATGAGTTCTTTAATACATTATTTTATGTTTATTAGTGTATTTTCTTCTTTATGTGGATTTTGGTTGATTTGTGAGATCCATCGTGTTGAGGAAGTTTACAGGTGAATAGATGATGTTTTCTAGATTATGGAGTTTATAGGTTGAGTTGGGATATTTATTTTTTATGTTGTCTTTGTTATTTACTATTTATTTTTTTTAATTTTTTAATTTTTTTAAAGGACTTCCAATTTATAGGTAGTTCATCCTTTGTTTTATAGAACTCAACTATCAATTTAAATCTAAATCAAGGGTATAATCATCCAGAAATATTATATTTGATACATATGATGTTTTTCATTATCCTGAGGGGATCGAGGATGCCCCTCATGTATATTGAGGGTTAGATCGAGCATCATATGGATCGATATCATAGGTATGTTAAAAAGAAAATGATATCATAGATTGGGTTCTTTAGTGGATCCTAGGTTCTAGAAAATACATTATTCTATTTTGGTATTCATGGTAGAATGGAAATTTGCATCATGTCGTGACTAAAGATATTGATCATGGGGTTCTTGATCACAACCATTAATGATGAAACATTAATTTCCATGGGTAGTTTGGCTTTTTATTTTTGATTTAGATTCTATTTGGGATCATTTAATGAATTTTTTCCCTTTTTTGGTATGTTTTGAGATTATCATTAGATTTGGGGTTGAAATTAATAGAGAACCAAATATGATTATATAGCCCACAGAGTATAGAAACCCATGTGAAACCCCTAGGCACATGGTTTTGAAATTTTTATAAGGGCCAACACATAGTGGGAACATGGTGAGCCAAGCCATGTAGCCACCAAGTTCAAGACTCTCCACTCATTTGGACTTTTTTTCCCCCTTTGATCTCGCATGTGTTTTGATGTTGTTTGTTACTAAATTTAGGTGAATATATGGTAGTTTTAATATATTTTGAGGATGTTGTGTTTATTTTGGAATGCCTTCACTTGTGTACATTTTTTGAAACTTGTTTTGGGAAAAAGGGAATTTGAGAAATATTTTGAAAAGTATTTGGGGATTTTATGATATATTATGAAATTTTTTTAAAATGGTTGAATTCATTTCAAAACATGAAAGGATTTCGTATTTTGGAAAGGTGTTTATAAATGGTTTATGAGGCTATAGTGTTTTTGTAGAGTATGTGAAATAACTTTAATTTTTTCCGAAACACTTTTTATTAACTAATTAAACATTAAATTTGAAAAAAAAGTTGTTAAGTTATTTTCCCCAATTTGACAGAGTGGAAATAGAGTGTTTTCTATGATTTGTTTACTAAATTATGATTTTGGAAATTGGTTTTTAAATCCTAATCAGAGATTGTTAATTTTTTGTGAAAATGGAAATATTTAGTTTTAGGGATGAGACAGGAACTATTTCTATTCATAACTCATATTATTTAACACTATACCTCTATGAAATATGTTGTAAGGATGGGTCGTCCATTTAAACATATAAACCATAGGGTGATTATCTTCTTCTCCTATGTGTAGTTACCCTCGTTATTATCCCTACCCAGGATTATAATTTAGTGTTAATGTTGTATTCTTATTTTCTTTTTCATTTAGTAAAAGGTTTCTTGGATTGTCGTCCATTCATTTTCATGGTGATCAAGGTTTCATATAGGATTTAGTGGATCTTTTTTATATGTAATGGTTATCTATTTTGGTCATCTCTTTTAGTTAGATTCATATTTAATGAGATATTTTAATTTTTATGTGATCTTGTTGTGCCTTGGGTGATTATATATGACTACTTATTTAAATTTGGTAATTATGGTGGTTCTTCTACCATGGTATTGATCATGTTCGATGGGGTTTTGAGTTGGGATCAATGAATGGGTGTATTTGTTTTGTTGGGTTCTTCATGGGAAACCTTATGTTCAATGCTTGGTTAACAAGGGTGAGAGTTTCCTTCAGGATGTTGGGAATCCAAAGGTGCTAATTTATTTATTATTTATTCTCCCTCATATGGTTTCATGGCTTGTGGTTATAGTTTACCCATTAAATATGGTTACCTGAGGTAAAATCCTAGGTGTTCTTTCAGTTTGATTGTGATCTTCGTAGCCTTGGTGACATTGAATTGTGGGTGAATATATGATCCTTTATTTTTTAATAACTTGTATATTGATGAGTTTATATTTGGACAGTTAGTATGGTTCATAGAGAAATAGTGATTTCTTTTGGTGTTTAGTTGATGTTATTCTTTCATCATATAGTTTTTATTAGAGAGTATTGGAACCATTAACCCAACATTTAGAAAAATTATAAATGGTGGGTAGTCCATAATTGAACTCGGTGTTTCTTAGGCATTTTTTAGTTCACTGGATTCCACTTGGTGATGTTGGATGTTGTATAATGATGTGTTCTATTGGACATGAGGAGTATTTTTTTCTTGGTAGTCTCTCCACATAGAATGTGATTCTGGCCTTATTTTTCACTATCTGTTAGAAATGGATTTCTTGGGATATAAATCTTTATTGTGAGGATTTTAGTAATTCCCCATTATTATAAATATTTTATTATTTTATTAGTTTATGTAGTATATTATGTTATTTTTTGTATTGATAATTATTTTCCTAGAAATTTTAAAATTTAAAATTTGTTAAGGGTTCCCCATTTTGGAAAACTATACGTTGACCTAGAATATAATTATGTTACTTGGTCTTTGTCATTTTCATGATCAAGTCACATTTTGAAATCCAAGTTAGATCTAAAGGAAGCTCATACATAATCATTTTCATTTTCTCAGTGAGTACCACATGGTTACCATATTGTTTGATAAAAAATAAAATTTTGGAAGTATTAATTTTTTTACACCACCACTCCCCTTACATGTCATAGGACACACCCTCCATCCCCTAATTGGTCCCATCACATTACCTTACATCTCCCTTATCCCTCATGCACGACCCCCTCCCAGGTTAGTGGATCTTATTACAGTCCTCCTCCATTATACCTCTCTTGATCCCCCTAAGGTAGAAGAATCACTCAGATGGTCCTCCCCTCCTCCTTTAATTCATTGATCCCAAGTCTCTACCCTCTCTTTTCTGGTAGACACCATAGGTAATACCCTATTCTAATTCATTTCTCTATACACATTTCCACTATAATTGATTTCTCTTTGGTTTTTCTTTTTAGGGAAAACTATAGTGTGTATATTTGAGAAATTTGGCTTCACTACGGTTCTAAACATATTTTTTAGTTTTCTAATGATTTCTCATATCCCCCTAGTCCCTCGTGGATCATCCCCCATATAATGTGTCACATTATTTCTAACCACAACAGATTTATCCTCATTTGAGGTAGTTTTTCCCATTCTATAAGATTATAATTTATGAATCATTGATTACACAGGCTTTTGTAATATATAGTTCTTTTCTAGTGAGGATATTAATTATAGTTAATCATGTTCTGAGAAGACATAACAATGTTTAACTTAATTTTTCCTTTGATTCAGATGGTTTCCAAATTTTTAAAAATGTATAAATTTTAATTTTAACAAGTTATTCCATCTATTTTTTTATTAAATGGAACTGATGTATTTTAAAAAATAAAATTATATTTATAAATTTTTTTGGGATCTAAAAGTACATTGATTAAATTTTTTACCTGACATTTAAAGTGGAACTAGAAATTATTTAAATTTATTAACTATTAAGAAATTAAAATTAATAAATTTTCTGTTTTAAAATTTTATAATTATTTTTGTGTCAAATGAGAAATTAAATAGGAAATATTTAAGCCTTTGAGAAATTTTATTGAAGGGGGAATTTATTTCTATATAAATTTCATAAATTGTTTATAATGGTTATTTTAGATGAAATTTTGTGTGAATTTATTTATAAATGGTTTTTAATTATAATAAAAGGACATAGAATTATGAGTGAATATTAGTGAAGGACCATTTGGAAAATTCAATGGTTTCAAAAATTTTGTTTTTGTATGAGACTCTTTAAAGCCCTATTTAAATTCGATTGTAAATAATTTTAACTAAATATTAATTCCTTATTTTTTGTGTTATAATTGATTTGTACAAGGGGATATTTCATGATGGGGAATTGGAGGAGAGGGTGATATTATTTTTTATCCTTTTTATTGGTTGTTTTGGTTTCTTGTTTTCTAACACTCAATTTATATTGGTTATGAGAACCACGGGTAGGTTAAAATACTTTATTTATACAACACTAGGGTTCACATGCTATTATTTCCCTCCCCTATTTGTGTAATTTTATTGGGATTGTCGGGTTGTGTATCCCAATTAGGATTGGTGAAAACTTATAATACGGTATGTAATGAAAATTTGTATTTTGAAAGATCAGTATTGTATCTTGGTAAAGACTTTAATTGTCTCAGTTTAGAACCAATGGTAAAAACCTTGACACCAACCCTTTGGAAAACGATTTGAATTAGGTAATTCCCTTGGATTATTTTTATTTCCCTTGACTGCTTGTAATATGTGGAAAATATGATTAGAATCATTCAATTCTTTGTTTCATATATGACATGGCCCCTTTCATTTATTTTTTGATCCTATATTTTTATTGTGTAATTTAGTTTTAAAAATGATTTTAGAAGAGTATTTATGAAATTATTTTTCGATGAAAAAATGTTGACTTTACAAGGAATGTGTTTATTAAAAAAAATATTCTATGTAATTTATTTCATTAAAAAAATAATGAATAATGTTTAAAACCCAGCTCAATGTTTAATTTTTTAATATCCTTTTTTTGATATTTTTCTAATAATATTTTTTTTATTAAAAACTAAATTATTTGTTAAATTGTTTTTATGTAAAATTGGAAAATATGATTTTGTTGAAGTTGTGTTAAGAATGTTTACAAATTTTGGATTTATATAGTGTAAACAATTTATGTACAAAAGAAGTATGAAAATCAGTCAGTTTGAAAATTAAAAGTATCTAACTCCCTAAATAAGATACTGTAAAAATTGTTCTTCAATGATACTAAACATAAGAATATTTTTTAATTTTCCCAGACTTATGGATAAAGGAGAGTTGTAGTTTTTTAGAAACTAATGTTTCGGACATGGTTTACTAGATAGTGTAGTACCAAACTGAGAAATGTAAAGAGATGAAGCCTTTGGATTGAGAGTTACATCAAAAAACATCCAGACAGTGAAATTCAAATAAAGATATAATTTATATGTTATTGATGTTTATTGAAGTACAACCTTGTTATTGATTAGAAAAATATTCTTGATAGAAGTTTAGAAAATGTTTTTTTAGAAATTATGAGTTTGTTAAAATAATTGTGTTTTTGAAAAATGTTAGAAGATATAGATTCCAGTTTTCATTCAAGATGATAAGGAAGAGTTTTTTGTATGATACTATAACATTGTAACATTTTGTATTAGACATACCTAATCAAACAGACATAGCAGAATGACCGTATCGGATGATGCAAAGGAGATGTTTGTGAAAAGCGAAAATATTTATTTTAATGGTATGTTTATTATAGAAAAATTTGAGATAAATATAATAAGAACTTTTATTCAAATATAATATTGGTGAAGATTATATAGGAGGGAACATCATAGTTTCAAATAAAAGTTTCTAGAAAATGATATTGATAATGTTTTGAGGTGGTGGAATAGAGTTTAGCAGATAAAAAATTTTATGAAAAAAGTGAACATTTAAAATTTATTATCATACAAAGGATTCTATATAGATTAGCACAGATGAAGAATAGTGGAAAGAGTTTTTGGATAGAGAATGTTTCAGATCTTTTGAAGTTTCTACCGGATAGATCTGATGTAGGAAACAAATTTCTTTAAACGTTACAATAATGTAGTAAACCATATTCAGATAGATTAGATAAATTGATAGATAAACGTTTCATTTTTTTATTTCGAGAGTTTTTTTACTTTAGTGGGTCATGAACATATGAAAAAGGAATACTAAATTTCAAAGTTTTATATTTTAAGCTCTATTTAAGCAATTTCATCAGATGATCATTTCATAAGAAATTACATTTAACTAATGTTTCATAAGGATTTCTATGGTAAAAATTTGGTTTCCAAAGTTTTATGTAAAAATTATAGACCTTATTAAATTATTTTGTTGTATTTAATGTTAGTCAAGAAAACTATATTGATTAAGATAGTTCCAAATAAATAAGTTTCGAACAATCAATTTTTTTAACCTCCTTGTTTTATTGATCACCAAATCTTGTTTAGTATGATATTAATAGGATTAATTTTTATGATATCATATTATATTATAAGAAAAATTGGTTATATTTTGGTTAAGTCTAGAAAAGACTCACTGTTAAGTATGACTCACCGTTAAAGAATTCTCACCACTAGGATGACTTTAATCCCAAATTTTCAGCAAGACTCACAATTAGAAATGATTAACTACATAGGTGAATATTTTAATAAGTTTTAAACATTGTTAGAATATGTATCACCATCAGCCCCAAAATTTGGCTAAGATTTGTAGTATCCTACTGAAAAGAAGAGTCTTCACCAACCTAACATACCACTAGAGCCTAAATCTCCACCAGAAGTTCTCATAATTCCAATGAATCGCCACCAGACTCTATGTAACTGTGAGAGTATCTCACATCCAGATCAAGATAGTGTCAGTGTGTTACACTACCAAACTCTATGTCACCTCTTGAGTATCTCACCTCCAGATCAAGATACCACTAATGTGTTACACCACCACACTCAGACAGCGACAGAGAGTCACTGTTCCAAACACTCACAGCCACTATTCTTCTACTTAAAATTTTGAATTAAATATATATAATCATTATTTATTATAATTTTATTCCCAAATGAATTTTAATGATAATTCCATAATTACTTGATAAGAATGCATTAAAGAATGTTTTATCCCTGAGTATGAGTATGCAGGACATATGGATTGCATCTCATATGGATATTTTTACTACTTCTACTAATAAAAGAGGAATCACATGCCTTCATGTGAGAAGTAGATATAAACGTAGTGATGAAAAACTGAGAAATTAACAAATTTGCACACATGAAGTGAGATGAACCTCATTGTAGAACTAGAAGATATTTCATGTTTCATTTTCCTTATACATGACTGTGAGAGTGGATATTAACGAGCACTTAAATCCTACAGTCTAAACAGAATAAGATCAATAAAAAATTACATACAAATATTCTGAGAAAAATGGTAATGGAGAAGATGAAGATGATAAATAAGATGGAGATGAAGAGTAATATGACAATGATGGTTGTTATGGTGGTCATGTATGATCTAGTGGCAGAACTAGAGAATAGGTGGTTGAGATGCCTCTAGCACTTTTTGTTTCTCCACAAGCATATGGTTCTAAATTTTAATAAATTTTAAATTTTATTGGTGATGTGGAATGCTCTGGTAGAGGAGAAATAAGACAAATTAGTTGAGTGGGGGAAATAAATACGTTTATAGAGTCACATTGTTGTTTCTTATGATTAGAAAGTTTTAGATTCAGTTTTTATTTAGTATATGAATGTTATTACTAATGTTGATGAGTTTGTGGCTGAGAAGATGTTGAATGATCCAGAAAGTTTGGAATACACTATTTCTTAATAGAGTTTATATGCTCAATGATATTTTGATACCCCTCTTGATATTGATCCTAAAATATTTATATCTACATCTTCCCAACCTTCAGTGGTTGAGTTTCTTAGTAAACCTTTTGAAAGGTGGATTGGTCCTATGAATGAACAATGGGACAAGTTCTCTGGTAAATTATGGAGTCTATCAAATAGTGGTGGACATGATCTTTGAGACCCATGGTATCCTGAAGGATCTTTGGTGAATCAAATTGATGTTCTTGGAAAGTTACAATGTTTTGAATCTGTTGTTCCAACCACGTATTCACTTGTACTTTTTCCCACTATCCCTCCAGTTGTTGTTGTTGTGGTCACCAAGATGAATTTGATTTTTTTCTTTGAAAGGTATTTATCTGAGTATGAAGTGAGGTTGAGGAATTACCATATTTGTTTTACTAAATGAAGTGAACAAGATGTTAGATATTTATTTGAATTGATGACTAAATATATTCATATTAAAATAATGCACCATATTCAAGAAGTTGAAATAGAAAATAGAAGCTTGGTCATGATTTGGAATTCTTACAATCATGTTTGGAGGATATGCAATATTCTCTTACCAATTCCTTGGGATACTTTTTTGAAAGGATTGAAAACTACACCTCCATTAATTGAGGTTCATGTGCTCCTCCTCATCCTATTTTCATTTTTGAGATTCTTTGATCTTCTTTTTGAGAAGAACTCAGTGTTCTTTCAAGTTGTTCCTCAGGTGTTGCACCTTCCATAACTGAGTTAAAATTGAGAATGTTTGAGAATGATTGTGATCATGCACACAAGATGATTCGAGAATACATGAAATATATTAAGACTGGTTGAGACACTATAAAAAAGTTGTATAATATTATCTATCAATAATATTCACCAAGCATGACATGTATTCTCAATTAAAGTTCTTCGTATAAAATATAATAATGCCTTAGGTTTCCAAACCCTTTAAGGAGAAAGGCAACTAGTCGATGGTTATGACTCCTCTATTAAATAATTTTATAGAATCGAAGAAATACTAATACAGTTCAATAGAAAGTGGTAGGAATATCATAATGGACTTTTTCAATTTTATGAAACAATTTATTCACATGCATGGGACTACAACAGAATATTATGATCCCATATGTGATACTTCCCATCTAACTCCTCCAATAAATCCAAAATTATTCAGGCCTGATGAAACTAGAGATCATCTATCAACCTTACCATCCATATTTCGTCATTTTTTCCCTCTCCTAGAGAGGTTGTACATCACCTCAAAATAGTCATAATCATAGAAACACTTTCTTTGAGTGGTGTTCTTGCATCTGTCGCTCATTCTCCCTTAAATCCTACCATTTCTTATTCCTAAAACAATGGAAAGAGAAAATCTCATATGTTTCCTTTAACCCAGTCTGATAAGAAGCCTTAATGATTGAAGTTGTTTCTTTTTATGGGATTTTTGTAACTATTTTTTATTTGTACATTTTGGAACTACCTTCAATGAAAATTCTCTGATCACTGTTTTTTTGTTTGTTTTTATGAATTTACTATTTTTTTCATGCACTGTTTTTAGTAATCCCAAAAGGGGGACTATATTCTAGGAAATTTATTTCTATCACAGTATTGTATTCCTTTGATACTATGATCCATATTGATATTCTTTGTCATATATGTGAAAATATCTTCTTTTGATATTTTCTTTTATCCTTTGATATTGTTTCCTATCTAGTTGTTCCCTTCAATACCGTGTACTCATTTTTTATATTTGATACCATATGCATCCAATGTCTTGTTTTACCTTTTATGTTATGTATATAAAATTTATGGATTTGTGATCTTCAAAAAGGGGATATTATTAACCAACTTGTTTTGATTATCACCAAATCATGTTTAGTATGATCTTAATGAGATTTATGTTTTATGATATCATTTTATGTTATAAGATAGATTGGAGAGATTTTTGGTTAATTTTTGAAAGGACTCAATGTTAAGGATGAGTCACCACTAAAGAATTCTCACTACCAGGATGATTTTTTTCACAACATGTCAAAAAAGAATCGCAGTCCATAATCAGTCAGCGTGGAGACAGATATTTAAAAAAGTATGAGACACCTTCATACTATGTCTCAATATCAGTAAAAAAATATTGGCGACGTGTTAAAGTCCCCTATAGATGAGAAGAGTCACCACCAGCCTGACATACCTGTAGTTCCAGACTCACTCATAGAAGTTCTCACCATTCCAAAGACTCGCTGCTAGATTATCTCCACACTACATCATGACACTACCAATGTGTCACACCCCTAAACTATGTGTCACCTCTAGATTAAGAAATTTCAAGTGTGTCACACTGCCAAAATCAGACATCTCCATAGATTCATTATTCCAAAGACTCACCACCATTGTTATTCTACATATCATTTTGAGTAGAATATTTCTAATGGATATTTATAGAATTTAATTCCCAATAATATTTTAAGGATTATTATATAATTTCTCAATATATATGAATTAAAAAATGTGTCATCCATGAGTACGAGGATAAAGGATATCTATATCGCTTATCATGGGGATGTTTTTGCTATTGATGATGATAAAAGAGGAATAAGACTCCATAGTGTCATAAAAAGATATACATGAAGTGCTAAAAACTGATACATGTAGAAATCTGTACACATGAAGTGAGCTTAACCTCATTACATAACTAGAATAGCATACATGCTTCATTTTTCTTACACCCTACTAAGGGAGTAGATACTAATAAACATAGAGATCATAAATTCTAAATATAAAAATTCTATGACAATATATTCCACTAAAAATATTAGAACCTCAACTTGAGCTGAATTTCAAACTATATTCAAGAGTCAGGAGCTACAGATATTATCAGAAAATGAAACACGATTGTCTATACACTCTTATATACAATGTTTTTTCATTTATATTTATATTATGATCAGTGTGTGTATAATCAATTTATTACACATATATTGTATTGAACGTTAAACTAGAAGATACTTAGATATATTCTAAACACCTCCTACACCTATATCCCACATGGTTTCCTAGAGGTCTGGTTGTGGCCTATTTTATTTTCATTCCCACAAATATTATGGAAGAGGTCCCTATGTATCCTAGATAGTTTTCATAATGTTGTATTACCTAATCCATTTTTTGGATAAAATTTTATTTTATATAAACTACTTAATGGTAGGTGATTTACAAGTATATATGACTTAGCCTCATCTTGAGACTGAACCTATTGTATTCATTTTTTCACTATCTATTTTTTTGTTTTATTTCTATGATTTAAAACTGAATCTGTTTTAAATTATAAAAAA
Organism: Viscum album; assembly: GCA_963277665.1. Classification (NCBI taxonomy): domain Eukaryota; kingdom Viridiplantae; phylum Streptophyta; class Magnoliopsida; order Santalales; family Viscaceae; genus Viscum; species Viscum album. The sequence continues at coordinate 920,390,422 of OY728139.1, forward strand.
CATTTACTTTCATAGATTATTTTAATTAGTGTTTATATAATATTTTTATTGAGTAAATCAATTTTAAAAGTTAATGTTTATCAAAAATTATATTAACTGAGACCTAATCTATATTTTCAAAATTCTTTTGCAAGAGTTAAACTTATAGTGATCTGTTCTTTTGATAAATTAATTTTTATTTAAACTAATTAGTGGATTTTATTTAAACTAGTTTTAACATAAACATCTATTGGGTACTAAATTTATCCCCATATAGAGATACTCACTCTAACCAACAAATTTCTTGATAGATCTTTTTTAAGATCATAGAAAATTACTATATTGAGTAATGTTCAGAATTATGAAGTTATTGAGAATTTAAGATGAATCGAGAAGACTTCATAAGAGTTGATAAGGTTTGAGAAAAACTCAAATAATTTTAAATTATAAGATAAATTCATATTTATGAATTTAGGTTAGTAGTAAAACATTTTAGGTTTCCTGTCATTTCTATTTCTATTGAACATATAAATATGCATGTAAATTTACTATGTACACATTTCTATTCGTGTGTGAATGATGTTTAAGTACTATATAATTTTTTTCATGGTGAGTTTCTAAATGAATTTGTGTTTAATTATGATGTTTTCTAGATAGAATTTCGTTTTTATTGGATGATCGGTAATCATAAATTTTTGATTACCGAATCAAGGAGAAACTAGTATTGAAGATCATATAGAGATTCATGTTGAAGTTTCTTAGGTATTTAGTTTTTATAAACCATATATAAAAGTATATTGTTTAAAGAAAATTTTATGAAAAGGTGGAATATACAAGATATTATCATACAACATATTTCTATACACAAAAGATCAGATAGAGGAAGGTCATATAGTGATTTTGGATGGATCTTTATAGTGTATAAATTTTGAAAGTTACATTTTCTATTTTAGATCAAATTTTTTAATATAAAATTTTAAACTAAATATTGTTTGTATAATTATTCATATTGGGTGATAGAAAGTGTCTAATGGTAGTTGGCACACAATTTTTATTCACTTCTTCATTATAGTGAATTTCCATAAACCCACATGAGTAGCTATATAAAGGATTTTATATCTCAAAGTGAAGATAAAACATATAATTATTTTGTTATTTTATTACATCACAACATTTTCATGCTTATGAGTTTACTAAAATTTGATAAGGAAGGGAACTCTAGCATGTTTCATATGTTAATTTTCTAAAATTTAATTTTTTTAAAAAGACTATAACTGATTAACCCTCCATTCTCACTTATTCAATGATCATTATGAACTTCGTGATGTATAATAGGGATGCTCCCTCATTAAATCATTATCATGGATAATATCAATTCCAACTATAGTATATTAATTTATTCGTTTTTAATAAAAAATTATCAAGGATGGAAAAACAGAATGATGCCCTATCTTTTATCTCTTGTCTTGGAGGTTATAGATGTAGTAACTATTGGGTTTATAACCATTGATAAAGAAGCTCCAATAACTTTTTCTGATAATATAAACTTTGACGTTGATGGTAATATTATAAATTATATCCTTATATCTATATCAAAAAAAATTACATGAAGTTTGTGGTATCAAAACATCAAGGATAATGTGGGATGAGCCTGAAATTTGTTTTAAGGAATTACTAAAGGGATGAAAGTGGAGTTACAAATATTATTTAGCAAGTTTGAAGGCATAATAAGGAGATTTAAATAAACTATTGATGATAACTTCACCAGAGTGAATTAAGTTGTTTGGAACATCAATGTTTATAAACATATATTTGAAGATTAAACAGTTGTTTAGAAACTCGTAAGAAACTTTCAGGAAGGGTTTGATTCAAAAATATATTATTTAAAAGATAAAGAAGATTTATCACTTGATGAATTTCATAAATATTTCCTCCTATTAAATAAGAAAATATATGGAATTCAAAATGGAGATCAAATTTGAGATCGATTTTCAATCTGTGAGAAAGATAAAAATTAAAAATGCTAATGAATTTGATCCTTGTGATTCTAATGATAATGAGGATGATGAGCTGAATGAAAAAATTATTTCATGTGTATCCCATAATTATTAAAGAGGAATAAGAATATATGTAGGGAAAATTATTCTAAAATGTTTTTTGTATGATGGAATCAATTGTTTTCTATTAGTTACATAGAAAAAGATTCTGAATTTGAAGATCATTCAAAAGACAAACCTCGATGGAAGAAGTTTGATAAAACTTTTAAGAAAGAAAATAAGTACAATGGTGGAAATAATAAGTTTACTGGAAACAATATAAGTATAATGAGAAAGAAAATATACTCTGACTCTATAGACAAAAATTCATTAGAAGAGGAAAGTTCAGAAAGAGTTTTAACCCTATTTTTTGGAATATCAATAAAAAGGATGGTTCATCAAACAATGAAGACGGAGATGATGAATATTATAGAGAGTATCATCTTAGATAATAACTTGTTTAATGTCTTGAGAAAAACATAATTCTAAAGAAAAAAATCCAATAATGAAGAACGATAGTGTAAAAGTAGTTCAATGATCAAAATATGTTGCAAATCATCATAGGATATATGAAATGATTTTTTAAATAGAAAAAGATTGTTGAAGACCTTAGTAATAATTTGGTAGATAAATAATATTAAGTTAACAAACTCATTAAAAACTCCTTGAGGTTGAGAGTATTTGAGAAATTTGAATTAAAATTTTATCAAGTCTTTGAAAGTAAAATTCCAATCACTTAAAGTTGTATAAAACCCACATTCCATGAATCAGGTGAAATATGACACCCCGAACCTATTTCATGGGTAACAATAATATTATATGGTATTACATAAATTATTTTTTGTGTTATCCAAACAATGGTTTAAAAATAAAAACAAGAAATCTTTTATTCAAATAAACACTGAAATAATTACATTACAACAAGGCCAAAAGACCATAGCTGACCTAAAAAACTAATAGAAAATTTAAGAAGTGCCATTGGTAGACCTCATAGATTCACAATGAGACCAAGCAGGTTTCTATCCTCCCATGGATCGACCATAGTAAAAAATAAAATTCTTAGAAGAATGACACAACAAATAAGCAATAAAGGAATGTAGAAAACCAACATTATAAGCCAACTGATTTAAAGATATTAAATACCCTAAATATGTATTTATAAGGGTCTTCTTGACCATTGTAAATACATGTGACTGTTATATCCCTTTGTATGGCCATTGGAGTTTAAAATAAAGTGAAGTATCTTATTAAACTAAAATAATATAAGTGAACATTTTAATATATAATTTATAACTATTCATTTTTTAAAAAAACCTATATAATTTCTTTAAGCATTTTAATTGTTTTGATATGTTTTAAAAATCTTAAATTTTATCTTTAACATCATGTTTTTTAATTTAAAATCTTATTTAATGATACTTAGTATAATTTCAAAACTTGGTTATGTATTTCAAATATATTTTTTTAAATATTTCAAATTTTTCAAATATCCTAGTGTTATAATGGTATTTTAAACATGTTTTTAATTAATCTTATAGTTAATATAAATATTTGGATTTTATAAATTAAATTTCTAAAAATATATTATAATTATTCCTTTTTAAAACATAACAAATAACAAGTTTACTAAGTATTTTAAGTATAAAATCATCATGAATGTTCTATTTATTTGAGTACATTGATGCTTTATGGGTGAAAATATTTCATTGAACTTATATTTTGGAAGCATAATTTTTTAAAACCCTTAAATGAATTTGAAATCATGACTTTTGGGTTTTAGGAAAAATATAAGGAGAAGTGCATATGTTTACTTCAATTAATTCAAAGTGAAGTATGCATTTTGTTATTGTACAAAAACTATGTATTTGAATTTGATAACATGTTTATTAATAATTTTATTAATTACAAGTTATTATCTTGGTTATGTGATGACAAAGTATAATTTTTATTTTTATTTTTGTAATTTAATTTTCCAAAGTTTAAAATAATGTAAGAATCATATTTTATAAAATTAAAGACATTATTTATTTAATAAAATTGATTATTTGTAAATTTCATATATTTTTTTATATTGTTTTAGATATGGTATATTTTGAATATTAGGTTTATAAAAATATATATACCTCATAGGGATATCCCTCCAGCTGGGCTAAAGGATGTAGCTCACACTATTGTAAGGGTAGGTGTCCGAGCATAGCTCCTCATCCATAGCACTGGCCAATCGATGGGTGAGGGTGTGCGCATCAACAATCACACATAGAGGAACCAAACAGTGTGCCACTGTGCCGGGCATCACAGTAGTAGGGGTGGGTTCAGAGGTGTGCCCACATAGAACTGGTACAGGGCGGTACTAGTGAGGGGGAGAGGGAATTCTAAGTGAAGTTTGGGAGCTCCAGCCATATAATGTCATCCCAGAATCCTTTCTGTTTTGATGTGGGATGAACGTTTTAGCAGAGATTGAATCCCAGCCATCAGATCATGCTACGCGGGATCCATACCATTCAATCAGTCTACCCTTCCAATCTCCACCATAGTGGTATTAAAGACACTTTTCTTTGGATCATATGATTGTGGATGCAAGTAATATCAGCCATCCATCCATTTTTAAATCCCACATATCTCTACAGTTTTCCAGTCAAACCAAGATTTAATCACATCCCTCTATCTCTTTTTAAAACTGCAGAAATTCCCTCATCCATCCGATCAATCCAAGGATTTGATCACATCCATCAAATTTTTTTTAAAATTTTAAACTTACCTCATTCGTTCGATTACCTTCGGATGATCTGGTCCATCTGTTTATTTTCCACATTTATTCTTTGTGTTTCTTCTTCCTACATGCGCCAAACTAGTGGTTTCCCATTACATTCTTCCCTCTTCTTCTTATTTTCATTTCTTCTCCCTCGAGATCCTCCACCATTCTCTTTGTATTATCCATCGATTTCTACCATAAGTCTCACTTGCCCTCTCTTTTATTATTTTCTTTCTCCTCTTTCAGGTTTCCACAAGCTTTTTATATTTATATATTTTTTTTGTATATTTTAAATTCACCATATGTTCAGGGCTTATCTATGTAGGTTGTTGGACATGATAGTTTTTTTCAATCATAGTGAGTCATTGTTGATTTTTTAAGAATCATTATATAAAATATATATATATATTCACACCGCTTATATAAACACAATTTTCTCACTTGTATTAAACTCGGTTAGTTTGTTCACAATGTACAAATGACTACTTCCTGGCCCTTCCTCTCTTTTCAAGTCACATAAGGGGTCATTTTTCTAAATTTTCATTTTGTAAAAATCATATACCTTTTTGTATTTATGGATCTATATATATATATATACATAGTTTTATACTACTTATAAATCCTAACTCATATTAGGTTTTATAAAAGTGTTTTTGAAGTGTATAACACGTGCAAGGGGTTATTATGCATAAATTTTTATAAGAAAAACCTTTTTCTCATTTGTTTCATAGTTATAAATATATTTATATTTATAAAGTTATATATAGATCCAATCATACATGGTTTTGAGTTTTTTAAAAATGATTATCAATGTTATAATGATGTTTATAGTGTGAAACACTTATAAGGGTTAATCTTGTTTTGAGTTTGTATATACTCTATATATATTGATATTTTTTTATACAAAACAAAACCATTTTGGGTTTTTATGATTTTTATTGATGATATTTTTGTTTTTAAATGATTTTATTAAAACATGTATCTCATAAAATGTGTATATTTCCCCTTGTCTTAATATGAAAACCCCTTGTTTACAATGGTTATGTATAAACGTATATATATATATATATTATTATGCATCAAATCCAAATTGGGGTTTTTATAAAACATATTCTTATTGATCAATTATGTTTTTGAAGGGTACACCAATAATAAGGATTTATGAATCCCTTTTCTAGGCAGTGAAAATCCCACATATACACCTTGTGTATATAGGGTTTTATATAATTTTCAAAACCCACATATACACATATATATATTCTATTTTTTTTACATCTCAGGTTTTTAAATAATACTAGTTTTTTTAGTAAGTTATATAATTTTTTTTCATGCTTAAGGAGAAAAATATATATATACATACATGAGCACATGTGATTAATTACTTTTTTTATACATGAATACTTCACATGAAATAATGATTTTTCATTTATTCATTGTATTAATATTTTTTATGAGAAATGCCTTTGATTATTTACATTTATGTTTTAATCTATTATGATATTAAAATTAACATTGCAAGGATTAAATGACTATCTCAAACTCAAAACATGTAAACCATGGCTTTAAAAGGTTCACCTTTATAAGGGTTTAATGCAAGAGTTGTTATTTTATGATAAAACCCGTTATTTTATGTGTACTTGTTCTTAATACTTGTGTAAGACAATGTTGTTTTAGTCTGTTCACATCACTATTATATATGAAACTAACAAATCTAGTCATTTTTTCATTTGTGGCATAATTCATTTCAGCTATGATTTTGTATGGAAAAGGATTTGTGGAATAAGAAAGTAAGAATTCAATTCAGTATGGGGCACTATGAATATAAGACCATACTAACCTTGTAAGGAATGTATTGGACATAAATGATAAGATGGGTGCGCCAAGATAGCACTCCAATATATTGGGTAAATTTGAGTCTCATGAGACATTATGTGCAATGGTCTTGATGGTTAGCCTTGGATTGTCCTACAATGGGAAACAATCATGACGGTTAGCCTGGACTCATACTAAATCATATTTTATGTATGGCCTTGGTGAAAGGCCTTGACAAATATAGAATTATAAATTCCATCATTATGTATTGGTATATGACCAACCAAGGGATTATTCGACTAATAGCATATCCCTTGGCTAATAATATTCTATGATAATGATGATGAATTTATATGGTGTGATTAATTATACCAATGGAATGTTATATAAGGAAAAAGTATCTAAAGTTAATGTTACATCTACTAATTCATGAATTTCAAATTAAGTTCCAATGAATCCTAACTTGTTTACTTATGCAACCCTACTCTTCAACCTTTCCTATCGCGTTTATAGTTGGTCGATCAATATATGAATTATGCATCATTCATGCATTCCTGTACATGTATGTGCACTCTGGTTTATGTTTTACCTGCAGGTTTTTTAAACAAACACATATGATTCTTACGTAAGAGGTTTTTCATAAAATATTATCATTTATCCTTTCAAAATTGATGATAACGTGCCTCAAGAAAAAGTTTTGTGATTAATTAAAAGGTTTTTGTTTTTAAAAATAATTTCTTTAAATTGTCTTAAAACACCTTACTAGGTAATATTATGGTCACCCTATGTTTTCAATTTATTTTACAGGATTTAGTAGATTATTCCCAGATTTGAGTACTATTATATAATGGAATCAATATAAATATTAACATTGTTAGGTTTTTAGAAGAAGTGAATTAGTAGCCTCTGGTTTTCAAGAACCTAAACCGAAGCAATTTTTGTATGTTTGTGTCTGTGAAAAAAATTACACACTATGTTTTAGGGACTAACTCTGGTCTTTTGGGGTTGGGGTCCTTACATGAAATCTCCACCTTCCAAAACTAATGTTTCATCTAATTTTCTCTAACATTTTAGATGATAAAAAAATATTAGGAAACATTGTTTTATAATGGTTGCGAAAAATCAATCACATTCAAAAAAGTTAAAAATTCCCTCTATAAGAAATATACATCACATCCAAAATTTTTTAGAGAAGATGTAATTTATAAAACTAACACGATTTATATTGAGTAAGATTATACTTACACTAAAAACGATGATTTGATGTTTTTTGCTGCTGTTTTGGAATATGAGGTATCTAGGTGAACAACTATTAACATATTTTTTCACTTCCTGACTGAAGGTGTGAATATAAGGAAAGAAATAGAGGAAGAAAATGAGAAACTTTCAAAAGTCACAGATAGTTAGAAAAATTAAATCTTAAGATGTCACTATCTTTCATTGGAAAACAAATTTGAATTACTAGAAGAATTATATAGAATATATGACCACAAAATCAACCATAAAAATTAATAAATGATAAATATTCTAGGGAAAATTTCTTATTCTATAAAATAATAATATGAAATAAATAATAAATGAAATAATATTTATTGTTGGGAAAACCTTGAAATAAACTAAAATGAAAAAACCTCTAATTCTTGAAAATGGTTTTTCTTCATACATGATTGGAGATTTTAAAATCTTCAATTTTGTTGAAAATCTTGATAAAGGATTAGCTAACTTCTAGAATGATAGTTTCTTAAAAATCAAAGGAATCAAAATGACTGAGATTGAATGAGAAAATTTAAAATCTTAGGAATTTTTATTTTTTGATGAGCTAAAACAAAACTTAGAAAGTGTAAGATCAATATATTATTATGGGAGAGAATTTATCTTTAGAAAATATTTTTTTATTATCAAAATTTTGTAATACGGAAAATTTGAATCTAAAAGAGAAATAACATGTGAAAATATTTTCTAAATTAGAGATCATTATAACTCATGTTATCTAACTATTGAAGATGAAAATAAATTTTGGCATCATAAACATGAAAATATTGTGTATATAATACTGAAAAAAACCATTTAAATATTATAATGTAAAAAAATTCATGAATTTAAAAGAAGAGAAGATGATGTTTTCATAACTTCTCAAAAAGTGAAAATAAAGAGAAAAATCCATAAGAAATTTTAGATTCATTCTACTAGTACTCTTGAAATTATTTATTTAGATCTTTGAGGACTGATGAGACATTAATCAACAAAACTAGATATGTATTTTTTTTACTTCTATTGAATATTTCTCTCAGATGAAAATTAATTATATTAATGAAACATTACATTAAAGACCTTGTAAATTTATATATTTCTTAGAAGAGAAGATGATAATGAAATGGTGGTTTGTATTAAGAAGTTAAGAATTAATATTATAAAATAATTTACAAGAAATTAATTTTAAAATTATCTAAAGAATCATGGAATAAAATATCAATATATTGCTCCATACAACCCATAGTAAAATACAATAGTTGAGAGGAAAAAAATAATATTGGTGGTAATAGGAAGAATCATGTTAACAGAATACAAACTTTTAAATTATTACTATAGATAATCCTTGATTGATGTTATACATTTATAAAATAGATGTATTCTGTGAATGGAATCTGACATGGATTCCTATGATATGTGGTATTATAAAAAAACATCATTGAAATACATCAATGTTCTTAAAAGGCCTTGTTTTATAAAAATAAAAAATATACATGTTGGAACATTTGATGAGAATTAAGAATAATTAATTTTCATTGGATACAAATCCAATGGAATGAGATATAAATTTTGTAATAAATGTTTAAAAAAGTTGGTAGATTATTATGATGTAAATGTTTCTAAAAAATCAACTACCTTAAAAGGGATTTTTAAAATTTTATGGAAAATTAACAAATGTTCCTAACAAAAAAATTATGAAAAAGATACATATAATGTATGTCATGATTTAGAAGAATAAATTATTGAGGAGAGTAAATTGGAGAAGAAAACCTTGAAATTAAAATAGGTTCAAACAGAACATAATTTTTGGACTAAGAATGATCTAGTATATACTAGAAGAATTCTTGTATTATAAAAAAATATATCTGACATCTCATAGATAGAAATAAAATTAGTTTCACAAGAAGTTGAACACAAATAGTGGGGTGATCCATTGAATGAACAATTAGATCAAAATCAAAAAAATAAAAATTGGGAAGTTGTTCCATGTCTGAAATATAAAAATTTTATTGGGACAAATTTAGTATAGTGAAACAAATTTAATAAACATGGGTATGTTTTAAGAAATAAATAAATACATGTTTGTAAAGTCTCTGAACAGGTTGAAGTTGTGGAACTTTAAGAAATCATTGCACCCATTACATGATTTCAAACCGTTAGATTGTTTCTTGAAGTGGTTACATATAAAAGGGAAAAAATTTATCAGATTGATGTAAAGTCATATTTCCTTAATGGTGGTATTGAATAAGATGTTTAAATTGAGAAAATATGTGAGTTACTACTTGATGAAGACAGAATAAAGGTTTTTAAATTGAATAAATCCTTGTATGGGTTTAAAAAATCCCCATGCGATTGGTATTACAAACATGATATTTTTTTGATAATGTAAAATTTATATAAAGGAAACCTTGGTATCAACCTGTATGTGAAATAAATTAACTCCAACACCCACATTTTAATTATATATGTAGAATATATTTTTTTATATAGATTATGCAAAATATTTTAAAGAATTTCTGATGAAATGAAGAATTATTTAGAGGTGTCAATGTTATGTGAATGAACGGTATTTCATGAAAATGAGCCTCAGCCCAGTTGGTGAGGAGTTTCTAGGTGCATCCAAGAGACCCGAGATCAAATCCGGTTGGAGGAATATTTCCTGGGTACTGTAGTAATACTATAGCATTATTGTACCAGCTACTATAGAAGGCATTGTTCGGTACTGTAGCAGTCAGAACTATTCATCCATCTGGGTCTTCAGGCCATCGGTTTGGTCCTTAGGTCCTGCAAAGATTTCAGGCCACCCAAGGCCTTTGGGCGAGTTGATTCTCAAAGCCTTCAGGCCACCTTATGGCCTTAGGGCCACCCCAAGGCCTTCATGCCACACGAATACATGCCCCAGACACACTAAAAAAAATGAGCAGCCCCAGATGAGGATTCAAAGCGGGTTCACTCACCATAGTAGGGCCAAAATGGATTGATAGAATGAGATGGTATGTCTATTCCATCCTTACCTACCTGTTCTTGCATGGGAAGCACAACTAGACTATCATGCAAAGGTGGGGAGCTAATATCATGATGTAGATGTCGGGGAGGGTAGTTCCTTGTAGATAGTCTGGTTGAATTCCCTAATACCGTCGGGTCATGTAATCTCTTAAGCATACGGGCCATGTAATATCTGATCCTATGGGACTTGTAAGGGTTCCCCACATCCCTTGAAAGGGGGGTCATCAAAAATCAATAAAGATGATGGCCTTTAGGATATTTAGGCTAATGGTATTCTATGGTTTATTTGTTTAAAAAAAGAAAAATACATTTTTCTATATAAATAAAAGTAAGTTTGATAATTGATACAAATTTTTGGTATGGAATAATTAAAATATTTTTCTAATCTTATTTTAGTTTTTATGGAGATTAGTTAAGATGAAACTGAGAAAAGTGTTAATCATAAATATTTTTGAAATTAATAAGACGGTTGGTTTATTACGCAGCCTCATGTAATTCACTTATTTATGTTTTGACATTGTGTTCCTGATAACAAAGTGATCTGAAAGAACCCAACATGTTGGTAGTGAAAAGAATACAAATATATTTTGAAGGAACAAATTCACTTGGATATTTATACAAAATAAGTTGTGATATATAAAATTAATGGTAATATTGGTGTTGATGGGGATGTAGATTTTGATGATATAAAATCAACTTTAGGAGGAACATTTTTCAGGAGTTCATTTTTGTGAGTTGAAATATTAAGAAAATAAGTTCAATAACATTGAGTACAATAGAATTAGAATGTGTTTTATCTATATAAGCTTGTATTCAATTTTTTTGGATAAAATCTAATTGTATTATTTGATAGTACGGGTTTTTAAACCATCGAAGATACTTTGTGATAATTAAAGTTCCATGGATCGTTCTAGAAATCTTGTACAAATAAAATAGTAAGTTTTTTCTGGTGATGTGTTGTTGGAATAAATATCTACAATATATCATAGTACATATTATTTCACAAAAAAAAATTCAAATGAATGTTTTTTGACTTGAGGCTCCAACTTCACGTTCAGCTTCCACATATTTCGTCCAAAAATCATGAATAAAAGCATCCACCAACATGTATTAGATTATATTGACAAAGGGAGAGATAAAGTAACAACTTTTTAATAATTGTTTCATTTCTAAAAAGAATTTAATGTTATGGATTTCATAAAATATGGGAGTAAACATAAAATAAAGTGCTAAAATCTATTTGAGGATTTGTATAAAAAAATGGAGAAGAAAAAACTTAGGGGGAGTTTATCTTAAATGATAATAAATTTTCTTGTCATTGAGGGGTATAATTATTTAAAAATAATAACATAATTCAGTAGTGCAGTTTCAGCAAACTCTTTTTTAGAAATTACATGTTTTTTTAAAAGTGAAAAAATAGATTTGTTACAAAAAAACTATTTTTTAAAAGTTTGAGTGATGATAAATGAATATTGTTAAAAAAAATTAATTAATATTATCAACAAATAAAAATGTGGAAATTGAAGATCCATTGTGATATTTCAATTACAATTTTTTTTATTGGAAAATAATTTTTTTTAAATTATGTTTTTGGTAAAATAGGAAAATTTGAGTTTCGAGAGATCATGTGCAGAAAGTCAAATATTTTCGATGACGATATAGTAAAACATTTTCTTGATAAAATAAGTAATAAAATTATTAATTATATTGTTGTATATTAGTAACTCTCTAAATTAAAAAATACAAAATATTCTTCTTCAATGTATTAAATATCATGAATTTTTTTATGATTCAAGATTTTTTATGAAAGGATAGATGTATTTTTTTGGAGATAGATGTTTTAGATTAAGTTTATTGGACATAGTGGTACCAAGATGAGAAATATAAAAATATGAATATTTCAGACTAAGAGTTTGGGAAATAAAATATTCAGAAATATATATTAAAAGAATGATGGATGTTTAATGTTGTTGAAGCTCAATTAAAAACAAACTTACTTCTAATTAGAGAAATATTCTGGACAAAATATTTGGAAAATGTTTTTTTAGAAATTATGAGTTGGTGAAAATTGATGATTTTATTAGAAACATGAGAGGACGAAGATGATGGTTTTCATTCATGATAATAAGGAAGAGGATTTCAAATATTCTATGATATTGAAAAGTTGTTTATTGGACAGACCTGATTAGACTGACATAATAGACTGAACAAATCAGACAATATAGAGATGATGTTTATAAAAATTGAAAGGATTTGTTTTGATGAGATTTTAATTGTAGAAAATGTGAGATAAATACAAGAATATATTTGATTAAAATATAATATCAGTTCACAAACCAAGGGAGAGAAAATAATATTTCCAAAAAGTATTTTCCAGACAAAGATCATGAAAAATATTTAATCTATGAGAAGATAGTTTGTTATATGGATAAAGTTTCTAAAAAAATAGAAGAGTTAATATTTTTATCAGACATAGGATTTTGGACTGACTATGATATATTTAGAATAGTTAGAAAAAATTGGATATATAAAGTTTAATATATATTAAGGTTTCTACCAGAAAGAGATGGCATAGGAAACTGAAGTTTTTAGAATTTATAACAATGTATTCAACCATCTTATGTTTTATTATAGAAACAGATAGAGAAGTGTTTTCCCTATTTGTTTTGAGATATTTTTTTTACTTCAGTGGGTCAAGAACATCTAATAGGTTAAGTATGAGGTTTAAATTTGGGATGTTTTTAATATATAGTTATCAAAATTCATTAGATGATTTTTCGTAAGAAATTCCATTGAATAGATGTTTTGTAATGATGACGATCAGAAAAACATTGTTTGAAATGGCTTCACTAAGTAACATATATTGGAAATAATATATTTTTTATTTAAAATGGGTCAAGGAAACTAGATAGAAGAAGGATATTCTAGATAGAGGAGTTCTAGAAAATCAACTTCCAGACATTACTTTTGGAAAAGAAATCAAGTTATATTTTGATTAATGTTGAAAATTATGAAGTTATAGAAAACTCAAGAAGAATTGATAAGAATCTAGAAGAGTTGATAAGGTTTTAAAAGTGATCTTATATTACTCAAGTATCTAATAAATTTAAATTTATGAATTTGGGTGAGCGGGAAATCATTTTAGTTTTCCCATATTTTCTATTTCTGGTAATCTTATAAGTAAATGTGAAAAAGTACTTTGTACTTGTCTCTTTCGACACATTCATGAATTTAAATTACTATTGAATTTAGGCCATGGTGAGTTGCCAACCAAATTTGAGTTTATTCATATGTTTTCTAGATAAGATTTTTTCAGCTAGAAGATCAAATATCACAATATTTAGAAGACCAAAAATAGGAGAAATAAACAGTAAAGATGATACAGTGTTTCAAGAAGAAGTTTTAGAGGAACTAAATTTTGATAAATTATAATGGGAGAAATTTTGTTTCAAGTACAGTTTGATAAAATATGTAAAAATAAATAAATTATCAGAAAGATTATTTTGGTACATAGAAGATCGTATATAGGAAAATCAGAAAGTGATTCTGAATGGACCTTTATAGAGCTTAATATTTTGAAGTTACATTTTTTATTATGGATCAAATTCTCTATAAAAAAATTATTTTTTGAAAGGAGATAGTGTAATCATTCCAATTAGGATATATAAGGTGTCTAATAAGAGGTGATACAAAATTTGTATTCACTTCTTCATTTCAGTAAATTTTCATAGACCCTTGAGAGTGGCTATGAAAAGGATGTAGGTTCTCTTATTTTTTGAAAACCTTATAATTATTGTGTTCTTTTTTTACTTTCTTAATTTTTCATTAATATAATTTTACTAAAATATTTTAAAGAATAAAATATAACAATTTTCCTAGCTTAAATATATTAAAGTTGAAATTTGTAAAAAACAGTCACTAATTCACCCCCTTTAGTGACTCAACGATCCTTAATAACTTCATTTTTGAATGTAATTAAGAATTAAAAATAGATATTTATTATTTTATTTCAAACTAGGTTGAAAATTGGTTTATAATTATTACTTTCTTATGTGGAAAGGATGGGGGTGGGCTAATGAAATCATTAAACTCATGCCTCTATTATCCCATTTTAGTCTCAGGCCCTTATCGAGTTCTTATTTATATATTAGGATAATATATGAATACCAAACCAATTAGTGATTGGTGGGGTTTTTAGAAGAGATTAAATTTTATTCATTTTATTTGTAATATGTTTCCCATTACATGATTTGGTGGGATATACTTTTATTTTCATAGAATGTCCGAGAAATTGTGACCTTTAAATGGGTTTTCATTATTTTTTATTACTATTATTGGTGGAATAAAAACATTTTATGTATACTAGGTGATTTGGGAGATGTAGAATGATGAGGGAGTTTGGGGGTGATCATAGGGTAATATAAAGCTTACGGTGTTTGAAGGGTGGGATGAGGGATTTATTAATGATTTTTTTTTCTCTATTGTTTGTTAAAATATCTTCTCCGAAAATTTGTCTTTCTATGGATGTATAACTTATAGAAATATCATGGAATATTTTCATTTGTAATCATTTTTTTTTCATTAACTTTGGTTCATAGAAAAACTCATCCCCAGTTATTTTATTTTGAAACCTATCATGCTTTTTTTAAGCTTACTGGGATTAAGCATGCCTCCAAAAGACGTCATCGGCCACCACGAGCATCTAAACGATGGTTGGAACATGTTTGTTTTAGAAACATTACAAAGCACTAACTTAACCATAAATCTTTTCTATTTTCACATAAACTCTCTCCAAATGTCATATTATAAGACACAAAGGTTTAATGATATATTTATCTTTAAATATATTTAATTTCGTTTATAGATTTCGATAAATGAAACCCTGAGTCAAAATAAACTATACCATATTATACAATTATAACTAATTAACATTATTGCAGAAAAGAATAGGAATAACCATATTTTAAAAAAATTATAAAGTTTCAATATAAATTAAATGTATTTTTAATTATGTGCTCAAATTTTAGAGAAGTTGTTATTTTAATTACAAATATATTTTCACACAAAAAATGGTTCAGATAATTTTTTAGGAGAAAATAGAAATATAAATTCCTTCCACTTTTATAAAATATATTTTACATAATCAAATTCACTTTTCAATCATTATATCAATATTATCTTAATTTTATTTTTGGAGAATTTTCTAATAAGAGTGTGTTTTCAATAAATAGAAAAAAATTCAGATTTTCATTAAATATCGTACTTTAATTTTAAGCATTTTAACAGTTATTTTAAAAAAACGTTTTAAAAAGTAAAATTATTTAATTTATATTACAACTAATCTAATTAATTTCATTAATATGAATTTTATTTTTTTTATTATAATAATTTTTTTAATACTAGTGAAAACAATTTTTCCATAAACCCATTATTCATCACAATTTAATTGTTTATTTATAAATAAAATTTTGTCACTTCAGTGAATTAAATCATGAAAAATGGATTCCGTATTTCGAATAAATATGATGGAATTTGGTAAATAGTTCAATTTTTCTTTTTTTCATTATGAATATTAATCATTGTTAATATGTGTCACCTTGGTAAAGGTAAAATGTGTAAAACTAGGTTAAAATCATGAGATGAGGTCACGAAATCATCCCTATAATTCCCTTTATTTATTTCTTTTCTAATTCCAACCATATGCTTCCAAAAAATAAATATATCTAATTTTGGCTCCATTTTCCCTTGATAAAGAAATTTATATTATATTAGGTAATGAAAATTACGAAATATTAATTTCATAAATTTAATGTATCTAAATTAATTTATATAATGGTTAAAGTGGAAAATTTCAGTTTTAAAAGATTATTTCAAATATTAGTTAATTTTTTTCAACAGGTAAATTTACTTTTTAAATTTAGTGATGAAATAATTACTTTATGTTATTACACAATGCTGACATGGTTCTTGTGTAAGAAGAATAAAAATAATTTAAATTATTTTAAAAGACAGAAAAGTAATTTATTGGGTGACTTATAGTGCCCCAAGAGTTTTATATATGAATATAACATATTAGGGTTGTTTTAAAGGTCAAAATTATAATTTTATTTCTATCATGATGGCTTTAGCATAAAAAGTAAATTAATAATGTTAAAAAATATATAAACTATTTTTTTATGAAAAATATTATTAAATTATTTAAAAATCATAAAAATATCAGAAGAGGACAAGTATGATGATAAATGGTGTAAAATTTCCTATTTTGGGTATTTTTTATTCATTTTTTACCAAATAAGTAAAATTATAATTCCATAATATTGACAAAGTTGTTATTGTAATTGATGTTAAAATTTATAAATAAAGTCGTTAAATAAAAATATAAGGTTTAAAATGACTCTAAAACATATCTGAATTCCATTTCCTGGTGAAATTTTGAAAATGTCCTCTTTTATAAAATTAATATCTATTTGGAATCATTATACATGAGAAAGTGTTTAATTATATTTATATCTTGTAAGTAACTATAAGTGTGTCCTTTCCGTACCTTATAAAAGGACACTCATTCTATCTTTTCATTAAACCATTTTGAGACTTGTATCTAATACAAACCCTAAAAAATCTTATTCTAAATTTCCATAAACATGATTTATAGTTCCTTTACATTTTTAAATATCATTTCAAAGGTCGTTAATAAGGGATCGAAAGGAAGCCTGCCAAAGAATTTGTGATCTTCTTACCCAAACTATTTCAATTTATTTCTTCCTCTACCTCCTATAAATATGTTTATGTCATCATAAAATTATAAATTATTCATTATCAATATTCATAAATTTTATTATGATTATGTAACCACCTTTATCCACCCATTTTTTGATCAAATCTGAAGTGAAATTATCTCTCAACTTTAGGTGTGGAAAACCACCTCCACATAGTGGTACAATTCATCTTCAATCACCATAATTCATTGATGGTTATTATGATGCGTCTAATGTTTATAAATTATTTTTATGAAATTATAATTCTTTTATAATTATAATATCATGTGCACATTCTTACCTTCCAATCTATTGCAAAATGATAATGTCACTTGTGCGTACTTGTCAACTACAACCTCCAAGAAACAATGTGATTAGTTTTTCATTTTTGCTTTACATGGATAGTAATAAGGATATATTTGAAGAATATGTATGATATATATGATATTATAATTATTTTTAAATATAAATTAATATTAAAATTCCATTCATTCAATCCATAGAAAAGTGAAAACAATGTTTATGCATATGTGCAGCCTGCCGCCTCCATGAACGGTGTAATTTATTTTTCTATCTATAACTTTTAGAAATAAATATAAATATATATTTAATGAATATATATTATTTCTATACCATGATTTAAACATTTTATATTATTTAATCCTTATCAATGTACAAGTACTGACACTTTAGAACTAAAATTCTCAGGAAAA
Organism: Viscum album; assembly: GCA_963277665.1. Classification (NCBI taxonomy): domain Eukaryota; kingdom Viridiplantae; phylum Streptophyta; class Magnoliopsida; order Santalales; family Viscaceae; genus Viscum; species Viscum album. The sequence goes on from OY728139.1 coordinate 920,408,726, forward strand.
AACAAGACAGTTAACACCTGAAAGTGATGATTTTAATAAAGAATTAATAATAAATTGGTGTTTAAATTTTTGAAGTGGATAATATATGGTATTATAATTATTTATATCACTATGTTATATAATTATAATAAATTTAGATATATTATACATGAGGTTAGATAACTTTTATAAAATTCAACCATAAGGTAATGGATTTAGGTTTAAATCACATTGTTTACCAAGATTATTTATGATTATGTTTCTCATTATGAAATTTTTTGAACAATATCTAAATAATATCATGGTTTTTCTTATAATATGGTTATTTATGTAGATTACATCTTTTTATTTTGATTTTATTATCTTTATGTACTCAAGAGACAAACAATAATAGTTTTAATGAAACCCAATTTTATTTATCTATTCTGTCAAAAATACTATTTCTTATATGTTATCAATAATTTTATTAGTATAATTGAATTACTATTTAAATTCAGTTTCACCGACTTTTTTATTTTTTGAAAATAGTTTAAATGGAATATTTTTTTATTTTTCTGAATGAGGTACTTTTCACTTTTTACTAAAAATGTGAAAGGGAACTTTGTTTGAACATTCACGACATGAAGAGAATTTCCATCCACTGTGACCTCTCAATGTTTTGAATATTACATTACATGAATCAATGTTTATTTTCGAATAAATGTTATCCATAATATTTTTTAATATTTATATTTTAAATATGTGATTTTAAAATTATAATCACATTTTCCTCAAGAAATATTCCTAGTGATATTTTAACGGAATTTTCATATCTAAGTAATTCCTTTAATTATCTTTATAATTTACTGGGGATATGATTCAATGAAATCATCATTATATTCCTCAGGAAATGATTTTATATTCTTATGTGTGTACCATAAATTATTAATTATTACAATTTTATTCTCTCATGGATCATGTTCTTTGACTCCTTTATTATTTATATCATATGAAATGTGAGTCTTTATTCTATGAATCATTAATATAATTTATGATTTTATGTGTATAGTTTTCAATGTTTAAGGTCATTATCTATGACCCCTATTTGTATTTGAACATTTATAACTCCATTTTTTTACCATTATTATGTATCTAATCTCATGATTTCTTATGACTCCATATTTTCGCTATAAAGAAAAAATTTAATTAGGCTATTATTACACCCCATGTTATTAAAGGAATAAAATTCTGTTTGATATCATAAATGACCTCAAACGCTAAACATAAATGATAATTTACCTCACCAAGACTTTATGATGTAATTGTTTTTAAATAAATTTAATATTTTGAAATTTTTACTTTACAAGAAACACTAATTTTAGATTTAGTTACACGAAACACTGAGTTTAAATGAAACGTGACATATTATTAAAATATCATTATGATAGTTTTTTCAAATAAATTTAAACAAAGGTTATAAATAAGATTAAATAAATTATAAAATAAGGTTTACACATGTATATAAAATATATTATTTGGTGACTAATTAATTATAAAAGGAAAAAATCCCTTTTGAAAATAGAAGGAAATTTTTCTCTCAACAACTATTTTTATGAATACAATAATTCCGTATATAAATAAATTAACCAAATTAATTTTTGTCAATTATTTATATTAAATTTATATATTATATATTCAGCCAAATCCGTAAAAATTCAAATTTTTTCTTGACAAGAAATGATAATAAATCCAATTTTATGCTTAAATGTAATATTCTTCTAAAAAATTGTTTTTCTTCTACATGTAAACTTAGAAAAGAATTAATTTTTGGGAATTTAATAAAATAAATTTGAAATAATAATTTTTTCTTTCTGAAATCATAAATTCAATATTAGATTTGGGTGAATTTTTGGGATTTTTAATATAAGTTTCGTTTTTTATGAATAATGAAAAATACTGAATTTTAATAAGAAATTGTCTTTTAGTATAATTTATTAATAATGTTAAATTATATTTTCAATTGTATTTATCATTTAATTAATTAAATTATAATTTTATTAAACAAATTTATGTAATTTTAATCAATTTCATATTGAAATTTAATATAAAAGCTTTGTAAACTTTTGATCTTCTTTTCTTTAAAACCATGCTTTCTTATACCATTTGTGGTGTTAATATTAAATTAATTTTTTCCAATTATGTGAATAAAATTTATAAAAATTGATTCTAATTTTTTAAACCGAATAATTTATAATTTCTAATAAGGTAAAAATAATTTTTTATCAAAATTATTAGTTAAAACATTTATATTTCATCACAACATTTATGGTAAAAATATGTTTACCAAGGGTTTAAATTTCAATTTAAGAAGAAAACTGACCTATAAATTTACCAAAAATATTTATTGAAATATTTGTACCTTGAAAATTCTAAGATCAATAATATACCATTATTGGGTCCTTTTAACATTAAAAAACATGAGTAGAAATCACTCTTTCAGAAAATTACAAATCTCCCTCTCACCACACTTATAAAAGATCACCAAATCTCTTCTATTATTAATTACATAATACCTATTATGTCCTAAATTCCCTCATATCATCCTAGAAGACTTATTATGGCATTAATCCAGCCTATAGAGGCCTTTGGTGGAAACCTAAGGATGATACCTGAATAATAGGTGACGCTCTACAACGAGAATTTTAATTTTATTTCTTTCTCCGCCTCCATCTATTATTATTAAAAAAATTATATAATAAAATAAGTATATTAAATTTACATTGATGTTTTAATAATAATTTAATGACCTAAATAAATCTTTACTTTCATCATGTGGGTTATGAAATCATCGTTCTAGTGTATCAAAAAATATCGCCTCACGAACGGATGTCGTTAATTTTTTTATTACAACCTATCACGATTGGGTATGATGATTGATATAAAGTATATATATGATATTTATAAAATAATTATAAATTTTTAATTATTATATCATATATAAATTTTTTTCCTTTACATTCCATATGGGATACGATAACATCCCTCATGTGTGCGATGAAATACCACCTCTTAACGCAATGTGATTCATTTTTCGCTAATATTTTACATGGAAAGTAACAAAGGAAAATATAGTTAATATATATATATAACATATAACCTAATCATGATATTAATTTCATATTTATAATTCTTGAAATTGTATATATGAATTTATTTATTATTTTTTTATTCCATGAGAAATTGATAACATCATTCTTATATATGTGGACTATCGCCTTCATGAAGCGATGTGAGTCTCTTTTATTCATCACATCACAAGAATGATATGTATAAGTATATATAACTAAATGATATGGAATTTATGATATAATTATCATTAAATAAATCTAATATATTACTTACCATAATTCCATAATGATCATTGAAAAATGTAAATGATTATTCTTGCATGTGTATGGCCTACCATCTCTATTATCGTACCATTAGTACATTTTTCATAAAAGCCTTTCATTAGTGGATTTAAAGGTATAATTGGAATTTTAATATGAAAATTATTTAATTATTATTATTATTATGGATATTATATAACAATATAATATTTATAAAAACAAGAACATTCATAACAAATAATGAAAGAGAAAACAAACTAATTTATACCCCAAACAATGAAAATAAGGAATGATTATTAATGAAAATGAGATAAGATGTTATAAAAGGATAATATATGATATTATAAATAATAATATTTTTATATAATAAGTTAATAACTTATTTAATACCAATATACATGAGGTTAAATCATGATCAACCAATAGAAATTTTGAGGTACGAGATTCCTCATCCCACTTTTATTTCTATGAGATGTATTCCATATTCGCCACTTATTTTTCTTATGCTGTGTATATAATACCTATTAATGTGTTTTATGATTATTATCATTCAATTTATATGGATTTACATATCTATCTTAAGATCAATCTTCTTTAGGGGTTAAATATTAAAAGTTACCAAATCGGTAAGGTATTTTAATATCAATTTTCATCCTTTGAGATATATGTATGGTTATACACCTATCTTCTTTTATGAGGTGTGTATATTAACCATTTGACATTTTAAATCATAAAAATTATCATTTTAATGATATTATAAGTTTAATTTAATTATATTCTTCCATAGGTATTATGATTCAATGTTACCAAAGTTGTAAGAGTCTTATCATACAATCTCATCATTGTTTGCCCAATTATATTAAATACCCTAAGAGGGGGATCAATAAGGTTGTGATAGATTTAAACAACTACCCCATTAGATCTTATTTCATCATTAAACATAAAACACATCTCTCTAATACTCATAGAATTTAATGAACATATAAGAACTCATGCAGGAGACATAGTGATTTTACTTGGTTCACCCTCACTGGTCTACATCCAAGGAACATACAGATGCAATGTGCCGATGTACCAAATCCACTAAGGATCACAACCAAATAATGTTCAAGATAGATCACTTATATTCCCAGGATCATTGCCTTTAAAAAAATTTAGGGACATATCACTTCTTCCTAAGTTTCACTCCCTCGATCTCTCATTCACTGGCTCACTAACAATGGAAATGATCACCTTATTCCTTTTACTTTGATAACTTCTCTAAAAAAGATCAATACATTGTTTATGGACTTTTATTTTCATTAATTATCAATAATGAATACATCCTCACCTATATGTACATTCTATATTGAAGTTCATACTTTCATCCACTTGATGAATACCACTTTACCATAGTGTCCCTAGGATACCACTTATAAGTTCACATGACTTTGTCATTCATATAACCTCTGGACATCTTACATGAAAATTTAACACATTGTGTGAAACATTTAATTATATTAATGGAACTCCCAAATTTCACACAACATTTTTGTTGTTGAGGAACATCCACATATGCGTAACACATACACTTTGTACGCAACTCCATTGGCCATTTAAGACACATGTTCTTTTCAGCACACAAAAAAATATTTTAGTTGTTGCCTCATAAAAAACTATATGCAAACAACTCCTAAAATTTTCATGCACATCTTAAAAAATTTAAGGCCTTTATGTTATCTAATGTTTACTCTACTAAAATTAGGGGGTAGCATCTAATTTATCGACATTGTCGACCCTGAATGAAATTTTATTGTGTACCTTCCACTTTGAATTTAAGAAATGCAGTTTTTTGAAGAAAAAATGAATTACATGAAAATTACATTGAGTGATAAACTTTATGATTTGAAATTTTATTTTTTATGTAATCATATTGCACAACTTATGTTTCACATAACTCTGGTGTCACGAAGAAACAAATATTTCAACCAATTTCATATCTTACATGTTCCTTTTTCCTTAAAAATATTTTGACACGGTGATCGTGAAACATCACTTGTGTGAAGCTTTAGGAATCACCTTTATTATTATGTTAAACTTTTATCTATTACATTAAATTACATCCTTTTAAAAAGAAACCTTTTTACATCCTCTATATTTTGGACCCCAGAAATTTGGAAAACACTTGGACACATCGACACCTAATATACACACTTTTTTATGCCACCTCCAGAAAATCCATTCCTTTATTTTGGATCTTTTTCAGCATGAGTTTCCAAAAATATCCTTAAAAATACACAATATAACGTAGAAAAAAACTTTTTCCACATCCAAAATCGACTCAAAATCACGGAAAATTACCTTGATATTTTTACCCGATAATCTTTTATCGAGGCTATTTATGATTTTACATCCAATGAAGATATCTTATGCCACATGAGTCAATAATTCTCATGAAGTTTCTTTTTCTCTTCTTATTAATTATATTTTCATGTAATAATAAAATTTTACCACACTATGGTACTTAGTGTAATTAAGAAAATTTTTTAAAAAATGGAAAATTATTTCTCTCTTAATTCAGAATTTTGTTTCCTCAAAAACCATGTTCTCTAAAAATGTTTTCAAAAATGTTCTCAATTTTAAGAAATGACTTATTAATGAAATTTTTACCCAATTATTATTATTATTAAAAATAATTAAATGAATCTAATTTTTTCATTCAAATAAAGTCACTTTTCTACCTTTTTAAATTGAAAAAGGTATGTTATATTAGAATATATGTCATGTGTGAATTTAACAGTTTTCATGACCATTATTTCATTGAATAATTCTTTCAATGTTTACAAGGATATTTTTTATGAAATTTGTTTCATAATATTATTGAAATTCATGGTTTGTAATGAAAGAAAATGATTTTCTAAATATTTTATGTTTTAAAAATTAATTTTTAAAATGAAAAGGATGTTTTCTTCAATAGTGTTTTCAATGATGTTTTAATGGTATTTCCATTTATCAACGTCAAAAACCTCTATTGAAAATTATCTTATACTAAGGATATTTGAAATTGATAGCATCTGCATTATTTATCTAAATGGAATAATATTTTTTCAATGATATTTTTATAAAACCCTTTTTCCACGTGTTAATCATGTTATACAAGGAATAATGATTGTTTCTATGATTATTTGGATGAAATGAATTCTCTATATACTTTATTCATGTTTTGGTTCTTGGAAATTACTTATAAAATGGGACAAAAAAGAAAGTGCTCGATGAACCTGTTATAAATTATATGATGGGGAGTCCTAGATAGTGTCGTGTAATCCCATTACATCTTATAAAATGCAGTGGACCATATAGAATTGTGGGAGCCTATTATATATTATATGATGGGGTATCCTAGATTGTTCTAGTTGAGCCGTTTATAGCTAATATTATGGGTGTGCTCAAATATCTCTCCAATGCATTGGGTAATGATTATTTTCACAAAATAATTATATTGGATGTCAGTCATGTGGGTATTACAATTGTAAGGGTTTTGTAAGGGATATTTATGTTTTATATAAAGATGATGTCCCAAGATAACAACACACTTTATCAATGCTTTCTGTCAGTTTATAATGTTTCATTTGATCAAGATTGATATCACATGACTCGTGATTATTGATTCGTATGACTCTTTACATTGTTAAAGACTTAGTCCATGTTTCATGATTGATGATTTTGATATTCATGGGTATGAGTTATTTTATGATTCTCTCATGCACTTTGATTATGTCTTTATACCCTTTTACACTTTTCATGTTCATTGATGACATTAAATTTTCAATGCTTATTTTTACCCATACTAAGCATTTGATATCACCCTTCTTATGTTTATTCTTCCAAAATTAATAAATAAGGAGTTTCAAGGAATTATTTTCTAGAAGGGATTTTCTATGGATTATTATGATGAATTAATGTGAAATAGTAAAATATTGGTTTAGTGGGAGAAATTCTCTTCTGATTACATGTGTATTATTTTTATAGTAGTTTATCCTAATTCATTAAAACTCTAAAACTAAATGGTCTTCAATAATGTAAGTGAAACAATTTTTTTATGTTTTATGGTTTGGCTGGAAAAAATGGGTCACAATTATCATCATAAAAGCTGAAAAAGTAAATTTTAGGATTCAGTACCAAATACGGGAGTGCGAGTCTTAAGTTGTAATAGTTGGTATTAGAGGTTGGTTAATATAAAATTGGAGATTAGGATTTTGTCTAGTAATGTTTTCATTAAAATTATGGATACCATCGTAGGTATATATCATTAAGTTTGATCATCAGTTCAAATTCATAGACACCCCATTTGTGGTTCTAATTAATAAACGTTTTGAGGTTATTAATGAAATTTTGGGACCCTTTTTATTATGTTTGGGTATTTCTTAACACATTAGATCAACATGAAGTGTAATTTAGGGAGGAATTATTTTTTTCATGTTTAAAGACAAAATGACAACCCAAAGGCTGGTTGACAACATATCCCATCTGGTAAGTCTTTGGCGGTTGAACCCACAACCAAATGGTGATAAGGGTGTAGCACCTACAACTTGTCTATATGACATCCTGTGTAGTATGGAATTTTTATTTGAAATGATTATGTGTATTTCATATTAAATGAGATTTTATTATTGAATAATGGTAGATTTATATTGGAATAATATGTTATCAAATCCTTCAAATATTTAGGTTTTAATCTTAGTCATGAATTTTTTTAAGAATTTTAAGGATAGTTATTTATAGAATGATTTAGTTTGAACATTGGGTATTACTATTGAATTTTAAATATTAATGTATCATATGATGTTTTACTCATTTTGGGATTTATCATAACATGTACTATCTATTTTGTTTTTAGTTAATGTCTAAAGATAGGTGGAATAGGTTGAATGTCCTTTTTATTCTTATGTAGTATTTAAAAGTTGGTTTCAGTGCTTTAGACATTAAAAATTCATCCTGAATACACATTGTTTAGAGTAAAAGATGATATTTTGGTGGAAATTGATCAAATTATGAAATTATAATAATCATGTTAGTATATTTCTATATTCTCTTAGTCTCGATGGTAATAGAGTTCCACAACTCTACGAAAATAATAATGAAACAAAAAAAATTAACATATAAATATCATGTTTGATAACCAATGGTCGTTTCAATCATCACAAATTTATTGTTTTTAGACCATATCATTCCATTTATCATTCATTTGTCTGTGATCCATGACTGAAATCACCCTCTATAATTATTTATGCTTTCTCTCAAAGTTCATATCTTCACTTTCCACCAATGTTCTCCCACTTAAAAACCCAATTACATATTATTCCAAATGACCCCTGTAATTACCTTTATCTTTTATTCAGAACATGTTTTATGATCCCTATTTAGGATGCGGGTTTACAAAAATAATATTTTCAAATACCCATCCTCCAATTAATGAGATAATGTTCAAATTATGAGGATATAATTTTTCCAAGGGGGATGGATGTGAAACCCCATGTTATTAAAATAATAAAATTATGTTAAATATCATAAATTCCATAAAAACTGAAGATATATTATAATTTAACTTCTAAAGACTTTACAATATACTCATTTTTAAATAAATTTAGACTTTTCAATATTTTAATTTACACGCAATACTAAGTTTAGCATGAGTAACTTGCAACATTTAGTTTAAGTAAAAGAAGACGTATTATTGAAATATTATTATGATATATTTCACCTAGATATTAGAGGGAAGGTTATGAAAAATATTTACTTAGTTATTAAAATATTTTTTCGTATTTATATAAAATGAATTATTTTTTGACCAATTGATTGAAAATGAAAATCAAACCATATTAAAAATAAAAGGATATCTTTCTATGAAAAACCATTTTTATGCACACAAGTGTGTATTATATCAATAAATTTACCAAATAAATTTTGGTTAATGAATTTATTTATATTTATAAATTATATATTCAACCAAATTTTTAACATTCATCATTTTTTTCTAGACAACCAATAATAATAAATCTAATTTTACGCTTAAAACTGTATTTTTCTAAATAACCATTTTATTGTCATTTTGGGAAATGATAATAAAATTAATTATTGACACTTAAAAAATATATATTATAAAATAAAAATTATTTTTAAAATCATAATTTCACAATTAATTTTTGTTGAATTGTTGTGGTTTTTTTGAAAAGATTCCTTTTTTATGAATATTGAAAAATACTGATTTTTAATTGAACACTTATTTTTCATTAAATTTTTTAAAAAGGTAATTATATTTTAAAATGGAAGTAAATTATAATTATATAACATATAAATATTATAACCCATTATAGTTCATTTAAATTAATTTAATACTGATATTGTATATAAAATCATTGTAATATTTTTCCCTTTTTCTCTTTAAAACCCCACTTTCTCTTCAAGTTTGGAAGACTAATATTAAATTAGTTCTTTCCATTTTTGGGAATATAATTTTTAAAAATATATTAAATATTTTTAATGATATTAATTTATAATTTCTAATAATTTCAACATAATTTTTGACCAAAATTATTAATGAAAATAACTAATATTAATCATAGTAATTAAGGTAAAAAAGAGTTTACTGAATGATTAATCTTCAAACTTAAGGGTAAAAATGGCCTATAAACTTTTCCAAAACAAATTTTCTTGTCATATTTAAGACTTATAACATATATTAAATATTTTACTATTATTGGGTCTTGGTGAAATGAACATAATGTTGGTGTAATTTACTCATTCAAAAAAATTACAAGTGTGGCACTCACCCCACTTATAAAAGGTCTTCATTTATCCCCTCTTAATCACACCTTATAACCTCTTGGGTTAGGATAATCCTAACATAATAACATCCCCAATTATCTATTATATTCTTAGAGGCCTTATTCTGGCTATAAATCCAACCTATTATGGACTATGGTTGAAACATAAGGAGGATGCTAGAAGAAGAGGTATGTTCTTCAATAAATGTTTTTATTTTATTTCTTTCTCCAAATCAATAAATTCTTAATAAACCATAATCATAAAATAACTTTTGTATATTCTATATATTTTAATGTTTTTATAATAATCTCATTACCAACAAACATCTCTACTTACATCAAATGGGTTATAAAATCATCGTTCGTGTGTGTGGTGGTCTACCACCTCATGAACTGATGTCCAATGTTTATTCATTAAAACCTCTCATGTATGGGTTTGGTGATAGATATAAATTATATATATATATGATATTTAAAACATAATTAAACCACTAGAGTAATTATAGAATATATACCATTTTACTTACCTTTCTGTAGGGGATACGATTGCATCACTCATGTGTACGACAGACTATCACCTCGCAAAGAGATGTGATTTGTTTTTCACTACTGTTTTACATGGAAAGTAACAAGGATAAATATAATGAATATATTCCCCAAAAATGAAATAAATATGATATTAATAAAATATTTTTCATTCAGGAAAAATTAAATATCATTTTATTTCTTACCTTTTAACTCATAGAAAAAGTGATAACATCATTTGTGTACATGTGCACTACCGCCATCATGAAGTGATTTGACCCTCTTTCTTAACCACATTAGAAGAATTTTATATCTAAGTATATATAGGTAAATAATATTTTTTTAGGAACTAATAATAATTATATAATTATAAAATATTATTTACCTTCTTTTCATAATTATAATTGAAAAATGGAAGTGTTTACTAACGCTTATGTATGACCTACCATGTCTATGATCATAACATTAGTATATTTTTCCTAAAAATATTTATAGATTGGTTTTAAATGTATAATTAACATATAACTATTATAATTATTTCCTGATTAATATTATGTAGACTGTAGAACTATATAATATATACAAGAACTTGAACATCGATAATAAAGGACGAAAGAGAAAACAAGGAAATTAACACCCAAAACAATGAAAATGATGAAAGATTATTAATGAACATGTTATAATATAATCTAAAATAAAACAAATGATATAATAAATATTAATATTTTTCTTTATATGTTAATAACATATTTAAATCCGCTATATATGATATTAAGGAAAGGTCAACCAAATTCAAGCGTGAGGCAAAAGATTTATCATCTCACTTTTATATATATGAGATGCATTCCATATACAAATATTATTTTTTTGTGGTGTATATAATTCCCAAGAATTTTTTTTGATTATTATACTTAAATTTATGTTGATTTAAATATCCATTTTAGTATCTCTACTTCATGGGGTTTGTGGGTTAATGGTTAACAAAGTTGTAAGGTATTTTTGTCTCAATTTTATTTCATTGATACATATGTTATGTTATACAACTATCTTCTTTTATTAGGTTTATATATAACTACATCGAATTGTTAGATAATTAATATCCTTGTTTTCATGATATTATAAGATTCATTTAATGATAATTATTCTTGGGTATTATGATTCAATGTTATCAATTTGGCAAGAGCCTTAGGTTACAATATCATCGTTTATCATGGTTGTTTATGATTATGCATCCAATGAATATATATTATGATCCATATCACAATAATTATCTAGAATTTTATTATAATATGGTTACTCATTATATTTTCATCTGATTGTAACATTTAATTAGTCTTTGGTACGAAGAATAATTTATAAAATATTTTTATTAAAATCCATCTTTATATACCTCGTTGATCGGAAATATCTATTCTACCAAAACCAAATTTTCTAAAATGTTTTAAAAAATGTTTTTATCATTTTTAAAATTATTTTATAAAGAAATTTTCACCCATTTTTTCTTTTCTCTAATATTTCAAATCTAATTTTCTTCTCTTTCATATCAAGGAACTTTTATAAAATATTTATCGTGAAAAAGTAATGTTATTTTAACATGTATAGTATGTAAATATTTAGCGACTTTCATATCCTTAAATTCCATAAATCATAATTTTTAAAGGGTTATTTAGAAAATCATAATATGATAATAATTATTCTTAATTATTTTCAAAGAAAATTATTTTCAAATGTTTTATTTTTTAAATATTTATTATCAAAATCAAAAGGATATTTTCCTCAAGAATGTTTTTAATGATATTTAATGGTATTACCATTAATATAAATAAATTCCCCTTGTTGTTACTTATAATATACTAGGTATATTTTGTAATGATACCATCATAATTCTTTCTCTGGATGGAATAATATTATTTCATATAGATTGTTATAGAACCCATTTCTTTTACATGGGTTGATCACGTTTCAAAGTGATTTTATAGAACCAATTTTTTTCCATAGTTTAATCAAATTATAGAAGAAATAATTATTATTTCCATAAGTTTTATATTTAAATGAATTCTCTATATACATTATTCAGGTTTGGGTTCTTATACATTAACATATGATGGGATGGCCTAGATAGCATCGGGTGATCCCTTTACACCTTATATGATTGGGAACCTCTGTTAGCCTCTGGTGATACCGTTAGATCTTATAAGATGGGGAATCAGAGATAGCATTAGGTGATCCCATTATATATTATATGAATGGGAATGTCATATAGAAACAGGTTATCACATTATATATTATATGATTGGTGCACCAAGATAGTTTTCCATTCCATTGGATAATGAATATGTTTTGTAGATAATTATATTGAAAGTCGGGTGTATGTTTATTCCAATTTTTTAGGGTTATATAAGTGTTTTATATATATGATGTTCTTAGAAACCAACATGTTTTATCTATGTATTCCATGGGTTTATAATGTTTCTTTCTATCAATATTGATATCAAATTTCTCATGGTTGTTTATTCTTATGGTTTTTCCCTTTGTTAAAGGCTTATGCCATGTTTCATGATTGATGATTCATGTATTTATGGGTATGGGTTATTTAATTATTCTCTTATAAAAATTGATTTTATCTTCATACCCTTATTCACTTCTTGTGTTCATTTATGACATTCAATTTTTAATTTATAAGTTACCCTTGTTGAATATTTGAGCTCACCCTTATTATGTTTCCTCTTCAACATGTTATAATGAATGAGATTGTTAAAACTATTTTTTCAATGGATTTAATATAGATGATGATGATAAAATAATGTGAAATAATAAAATATGGGTTAAGTGTGATAAATGATATATTTATGACCTTTGAATTGTTATTTTAGGAGTTTTTTCTAATTATCTAAAACACCAAACCAAAAATGTCATTGAGAATATAAGTGATCCAATTTTTCCTTTTTGATATTTTATGGTTTGGATGGAAAAAAATTGGGTCACATTTATCAACAAAAAATACAAAAATATATATTTTATGATTTTATATCGAACCTGAGATTATGTTTCTTGGGCTGTTATAGGTATGTATTTTTAGTATTCAATGTGATAATACCATTATGGGAGATGTTGGATATCTTCTATGAATAAGATGTTTGTGTATCTAGTCTCCAAATACACTAAACCATTACAGTTCTACTGTATATCTTAATATTATATATTGAATGATCATATATTAAAATGAAATATATATGTATTAAATGTATGGGTTACTATACCTATAATCCTTGGTCTTTTAAAAATACCAAGAAAAATATCCATAAGTTGTTATCCAATATAAAACATCCAAATGGAGAAGTAATTCACTCAAATGAGTTCTCTTAATTCATTCATGCATTTACCCTCTCAAATATTTTATGTTCATGAAATTATGATAACATTAATATTATAAATATACATAAATGTTATTAAACCAATAAAATATCACATTTCTACTACCCTAAAAAACCATTCAAAAAATGAATTTTTTCTTATGCATATGTACAAACTACATCCTCTATGAAGTGAGTGTTCTATTTTTCATATATACCTCGCATGGGTAGTCCAAGAGAAATATTTAAGGAAAAAATATAAAATTTCTATCATTATTAATAATATTAAATGATATAAATTTTAATTTTCAATCCCTTTCCATTCAATGGAAAATAAGAGTGTTGCCCATGTGTATGTGCAGACTTGTGCCTCTATAGAAAGACATATTTTATTTGCAATTACAGTATAATATTAATAAATTTAAAAAAATTAATTAATGTATAAAAATTATATTTATAACCCTTTTAATATTTTATAAATATAATATAATATATAATTTATATAAATATTAAATGGTCATTGTAAACTTAATCACTAAAAAATGAACATATCAAGGCACCTTCCTTATTTTGAGTCTGATTCAAAAAAACCTAATAAACTATAAAAATATTTTCTTATGAAATAATAAAATATAGATGCCACTAAAATTAGGGAGATTATGAAGATATTTATAATCATTTTTTACCATGGTCAATATGAAAAGGAAGTTTCAGAGAAATTGACCTAACCACCATAAGTAACTGGTGGAAGAAAAAACTATTTAATAAATGAGTTATGCATGATAATATATATATACATAATATAATGAAATATAGTTTAAAAATCCTAATAATGTTTTAAATAAAATTAATTATTTTTGTTTTGGAAAATAGGAACATGCAAATAGTGAATAATGTCCTAAGTAAGAGTTTATGGATCTCAATATTACTTCATTGAGATATGAATAGAATTAAAAACTTTTTCATATTTTTGTAGTCCATGTAATAAGAATGTATTAATTTTTATTATAGCCATCATTAAATCTTGGGTTTTTATAAATAATTATCATGTTCTACATTCCATTAATTTGTATTTCGAAAGATTGTGATGCATTAGGGGTTTTCATAGCATAATTTTGATTCATTAAGATATTATTTATATTTTGGACTTGTTCCATTTTTATGACATAAATATGGAACATCGATGTATTATTATCATATGATTATTCAAAATTAATGGTTTTAAAAATCAATTCCATGATTTAATTTTATGGGTTTTTATTAAAAATATAACAATCTCATAAATTGTTTGTTAACTTAATTTTTCATTCCATTTGGGTTTTGTGCTATCTTTTATGACTGTTAATTTCTAAATTACTCTACTATAAAAATTTTATATTCTTCATAGTAATTCCAATTTTACCATTAGGGTATTTACTTTTCTAAAAAACTTCTTCATTATTTTATTTATTCCAAATAGTTTTGGCATTATTAGGATTAATACCAATCCTTTCTAATAGGCATTTATCCATCATGTCCAAATTTTTCCTTCACGTAAATATTTTCCTTTCCTTTTTGGGAAACCAAATATATTTGACCTCATGTGATACTCATGTTTATCCTTTACCATTTTTAATATAAATTTTTATTATTCTTTTTAATGTTGTAAATTTCAAAAAAGTTATTTTAAAACAAATAATGGGATCATCCGAGCCACCCCCTTTACTTTTAGGTTACAAATTATCTTTATTTTTAAGCCATTTATTCTATATTATTCTTTTATAATTCATCCATATTCTATATATATGATCCTTAAATATATACATGCTTTTTCATAGCTCTTTTTACTGGGGATAATACATGTTTTATGTTCCCATCACAATTATCTCTTTTAAGTGAACATAATTTAAGGAAACTTCTCAACTTGTTATTTCATGCCATATACCACCTACATTAAATGTTTTTAATCATGAATAATTCTTTAATATCAAACTTTTTTATGTAAAACAATTTTTTAGCAATTATAGTCTAATGGATAATGATAATCACCATCCTTCGTTAAAATATCACTAACTCTTTTCATAAAGCATTGCCTAAGTGGTTAATTTTTATCATTTATTTTCTTATAATTCTCATCATTTTTTTACATTATAACTCCATTTTTAATTCCATTCCTTATTTATTCAAATATGAACATATAATGATATAATTCATTTTTCACGTTATAATTCTTATGATATAGCCTTAAATTATACTTTGAGAGAGTATAATGAAACCTACAATATTCTCATGGGTTTTTTTATTAGTCTACATTATTTATGGATTCATATTATCTTATAGAACACATATGAATCTTCATATTATGGTATCATTTTGAAATTGGTGGTATTAGATTTGTATATACCTCTAATTGATTGATTGAATCATTACATCTCCTTAGATAAAATGAAACACAATAGAGAATTAATTCAATCCACTCTACGATGTTGTCCACTATGTTTATGGGAATGGAGGGTGAAATAAATCGAAAATGATACTCAATCCACTATAGTATATTTTTAGTGTGTAACAAAATTAAAGTTTAATTAAAAAATAACACCATGTCTGATAGCTTTTTAAACATGCAATGCAGTGCTTGATGATTATTGTTATATACTATTAAAATTTTATTAAATAAATGTGATCATTATTAAAAGAGTCATTATATTAAAGGGTAGAAATAGTGTTAACCACATTAGGAAATATATATAAAAATTAATTCATTAAAAAATGTATTAATTGATGATCATTAAATAATCAATCAATTTTTCATAACTTTATTCTGTTCTTCAAAAATGAATTTTATTAAAAAATAGTTTTTATTACATTTTTTGTGTCAATATTAAAATTAAATCCAATAAATTTTCAAAGGTTTAATTTTAAAAAGTAAGGATAATTTTGGAATTTTTTTCAAGATTATCATAAGGTGAATTGTTTGTATTTTTCTGAAATTATTGATTTTTTAGGTGAATAGTTAAAATACCATTTTTACATATACCGTAAATTTCATGACAAAATTATGAATTTATATTTTATTTAAAAATTATAAAACATTTGGGGTCACGAAATATGGTTTATGGATTAATATAATTATTTAAAATAAATATTATTTTGAATTCGGGAACCTGTTCTAGGCTTTTATAAATGTAAGTTATATTTTATTCAAATAAATGACTATTTTTAGATCTGTTAAATTAATGGTATTGTGGGAAGCATACATTTAGTTTTGTTTTGATCTAAAAGTCCAAAAACCTTCCTTTTTATTATGTAACCAATAAATATATATTGTACCGGGTTTATACCTGATTTTTGTATAAAATGATTTGTACACTCAAATCGATTATTTTTCTAAAAAATTGTGTTTCATTGAACATTGTGCATTTACATAAAAATAAATTTCTTTTAAGATATTAATTTGAATCTTTAAAAGTATAATACTTATTTTGAATCATGAAGATTAAATTTTGGTAAATATTTCCCTTTTATTTTTATTCATTATAAATAGTACCCATTCTTGATATTTTTCACTTCTATAAGGTTAAAACATTGTGAAATGGGATTCAAACTACAGGATAAGGCCCAAACATATCTCTAACACATGCCTTCAGGCTATTAGATGGGATGAATTGGTCTATTATAATACAATTACTTAAAATATAGAAACTTAGTTCCATTTTTATTTGATTTTTTCTTTTATGTTATTTCAAGTAAATATAAAATACAAAAGGTCGTTATCTTTATTTTAATAAGATTCATTTATTTCATAAGGAAAAGTGAATTAATGCTTATTTATAAATGTTTATATAAAAATGAATAATTTTTTCATTTTTTAAATTTATTTATAAATTTTAGTGATGATATAATTACATAGAGAACATATTCAATGTTGACACAATTCTAGTGCAATAAATCTAAAAATTAAGGTAACTGATCAAAAAAGACAAATACGGTTCAGAGTAATTGTGATGTTTAATGAATTTAATAGGTAATTATAGATTATTAGTATATTTAAATTAATTTATATTGGAATTAAATTTATATATTTATGTATTCAAATTACATTTAAATAAATATTCCCAAAATTGAAATTAATGATATTTTATGAAAGATAATATTTTATTAAATGATTCAAAAATCAATTAATTATTAAAATATGGAAATTGGGATGGTAAATGATAGAAAATTTAATCAATGGTTATTATTCCAATTTCACCCTTATATATTAATTTATATTCTTTAAATATTTGAAAATGTGTTACCATAATTATGGTTTAAAAGGGTAAACAAGGTGGTTAAATAAAAAGATAACGATTTAATGGGAACTAAAAATGTCTAAATCTTATTTGTTAAAATTATTTAGAACATATCATGTGTTAAAATCTAACTTTTTTCAATTTGGTGTCACGTTACATTATTATGATATTTATTATATTTTAATGTTATTAACATTACCATGTACACTCCTCTCACTTATAAAAGTGCACCTCATCTCTACTCTTTCCCACACCATTTAAGCTATTTAGGTCAACCACGATATACCCAAATATCTCTTTGACCATCCTACCCATAACCTATATATTTCTTCCTCACCAAAATATTACCATATATTACTTATGGAATAATCCAATGATGTTTTAAAATGAAGGGGAATATAAAGAATGCACGTGATAAGTTGAGTGTAACAACCCTTACCCCAGTAGCCTAGAGTTGGTGGTTATTTTTTTAAAATGGCGTAGATACATGAGATCACATCACCAAGGATCGATCCATTTAGTATTATTGAATAACTATATAAAAACATGTTTCCCTTATTACATTATAAATTAAACATGAAATATAACAAAGGAAAATAATTTACTTCCATGAAACTTATTTAAATATTACATCTTAATAACCCAGGGAAGGAAAAAAATAAAGGGGTGTGCTCAAATGTTTAGTAAGGGTTACATGAATCAATTATAAGTGAAAAAAATTCAATAATTCATAAGAATTATAGAAAGGTAAATAACAAAAAAATTCATGCATTAATTAACTAAGAATGAAAATTCATCCATATATTTTATTCATAATGAAAATCTCTTAGACATTAGTAACTGGATACTAAATGAAGAAAATGATTAATCATTAGATGTCATGTATCTGGAAAATGAACCATTATACCATCAAGTCATTTTAATTATGTTGGTAGAAACCTATCAGATTCTTCTTGGAAACAAACATGAATGGTTTGTCACCAACTATTTTTTCTAATGAGACATGTCGACACATAGAGGATCTATGTATAACCGGTCCCCACCTGTCACTACAAGTCCAAATAATTTGTCATACATATATTACATTCAATAACATAATTACAAGAAAAAACATTTTTAAAAATGTTATATTGATAATACAATAATCATATCCATGATATAACAGATACACATAGGTAATGAAATCTTCAATGAATTATTATCATAAAAGGGAAGTATACATACACCACACACAAGGAAAAAGTGGGGAATAAGGCATATCAAAAGGTAATATAATATTGGATGTAAATCATACATATAGATTCATAGGAATATATCATGATAAATTTTGTCCAACTGAAGTGAAAACATGTAAATATTGTTTTTAAGTAACTTTTGAAATGTCCCACTTTAGTGCGGTTTAAGGGAAAATTTTAAAGATTATTTAAATGAACAAAATCATAATTGATTGTATAAAAACAAAGATAAAAAAATTATTTTTTAAGGATAAAAAAATTATTTTATAAAAATATTGGTGCCTTAAAATAGAATAGGGTGTGTATTTTAAATTTGGTAATAAATTCATAATTTCTCTTCAATCAGACATGCTTATCGGGAGGAATTGAAAAGGAACCCTTAAAAACATGGATTTCACCCATCAAAGAAAGACAAATTGATCTAGGTAAATATTTTTGTAACATAATAACATAATTTATTAGGATTATATAATAATAATTAGGAATTATGTTGGGGTAAAGTGAGAGATAAAACATAACCCGAAGGAGAAATGAGGGTTCATAAAGAATCCCTTTCCTTTATGTAAAAAATTTTACTGCACTTGCACTTAATGTACTATATAATGAAATTTTATTCATTAATAATGTATTTAATAACTTATTAAATATTTATTTAATTTTTTTAATTTTATCAAATTCATTTATGACCTTTTTAATGAGTTATAAGATTCAACTTCGTCGTTCGTGAGTGTTTGTTTCCTTGGTTTTCATGATTGGTTCACTTGTATACATGTTTTAAAGATTATGTAAAATGGTAATATTTATCCATAATTGAAATAATTTTTAATAAAATAACATAAAAAATATTAATTGTTCTTATATATCATTTTTTCTATATATGAGTATGATACATTAGATAAAACATTAATGTTAACAATTTAGAATATTTTGGCATTTTCTCAATCATCACATACTAGTTTTGTTTTATTAATTAATATTATGTATATATACTAGTTAAAAACAATTATATAACATATAATATGTATAATAAAATATTATTTAACCTTAATAATGGTTTTATGACCATCATTAAAGGATGTAATGAAAACGCATCATCCGTGATGACGATGAATCGACACATCAGAGACGATGTTTTCATTTTTAGAATAATAGAGAGAGGAGAAGGGGTTTGATGATGAATATTGCAATAAAATAATTAAATTATAGTATATTTAAGATATTTTATTTATAATGTATATTTGGATATACTATATAATAATAGTATAATAAAATAAAATAAAATAAAATAATTTAGAAGAGACCAAAAGAGGATTTTACCTCTTGAAATCTTCTCTTTGAGAACCTCTTTAAGGGGCCTAGGATTGGTGTTTTGGTGATACCAAATGCTCCCATACATGGTAGAGAGACCTGGGAATATTATTAGGTATAAATTTTGAAAATATTTTATTCTTATAATATGTGAGGAGAAAAGGTGTTTAGGGGTGGTATTTATTGTGGAAGAGAGGGGTGTTTTTTGATTATGTTATTCATCAGTTTATTATTTTGGCTCAAGACTATTAATAGTTTTTATTTTGTGACTAAATATAGTAAATAGAGAAGGATATTTCTACATAATGGTACTCACATAATCCATACATCATCAATTACTCAATTATACATGTATTTAGATAATATTGTAAATAACCATATTTCACTATTCACAAAAAAAAACCACTGTTTTAGAAAAAAACCAAAAAAAATGCTATCCATTTTTTGAAGTGTAGTATTAAAAAAACTCAATTTTTTTAAGATAATTTTCTAAATATGATAGATATGATTTTCATTAAAATCATCATTTATTCAAAAATTATCACTTTTAAAATTATAATTGATTTTATGACACTTTGAAAAATTAATTAGGGTCTCATAAAATTATATTATAATCCTAAGACAACAAAATATTAATCTATGATTCTATTTTATGTAAATAAGCTTTCATTTAAATTAATATATTAATTATAAAATTAAAAAATAAATAATTATGTTTCAAAAAAAATACCCACACTTAATTTATCATTTTTAGTAGATCTATTTCTTATTCTATGATATAAATATATTATATTTTCATTCATAAGATAGTCAAATTTTATTTATACTTTAATAGGTAAGGGTACTATTCTATTGGTGTGATTATTATTCCTAATGGTTATATTACTATTCTAATGGTCAAGTAACTGTTTAATTTTATATCGTGGTTCATTTGTGCTATATAAGATATAAAATGAATTGAATTTATTTAAAAAGTTACTTACCATAAAATATTGGGGTGTTATATTATTCTTTCCTTCATAAATTATTTCCTGAAAATTTTTCATGAATATTTCTGTCTAAACAAGTGTGGCTGGTTCTTCTTTATAACATCCTCAAGTTCCCACATTTGTTCTTCTGTTTTATGGCTTCTCCTAAGAACTTTTAACATCCAAGTCATCTGATTTCTCAAAAAATTCTCTTTATTGTTACGAATATCGATAGGATCATCACAGTAATACAAGTCAGGTTCAAGTTCTACATCGTCATAGATGAATATATGTAATGGTTATGGCATTTACTTCTTTAACAATGATATGTTGAACACGTAATTAACTTTAGAGAGAGGTAGCGCCATTTATAATCTATAATCTATATATCCAATTATTTCTAGAATATTAAATGGTCTAATGTATCTAGGGATTAGTTTCTCTATATTACGGAACCTTATAACACCATATAATGTAGATACTTTTATAAAAACATGATCTCCCACTTGAAATTACAAATCCTTTCTCTGGTTGTTTTTATAACTCTTTTTCCTATGTTGAGATCCTTTAATATGATCCTGAATAGTCTTTACCTTTGTTGGCGTCTCTTCAACAAGTTATAGGCCTATACATTTCCTCTCACCAAATCCATCCCAAAAAGTTCAAGTAGGACATCTCTTTCTATATAATGCTTCATATGCCATCATTTGAATACTATAATGGAAACTATTATTCTAATAAAAGAAAATAAAAATTTAATACTGAAACCTCATACCATGAAATTCAAGTGAGAATGGTCTCAACATGTCTACCAATGATTGAATAGTATTTTCAGACTATCTTTCTATTTGAGGGTGATAAGAAATACTCAAATGAAGCTCAGTATCCAAATCCTTCTAAGGAGTATTCTAGAATATTGATGTGAAATGGGGATCTTGATCAATGAAAATCTATATAGGTGCACTATAAAGTCTTACAATTTCATTAATATTGAGTCTTTTTAGGAAATCAAGAGTCAAATATTCTCTTGTAAAAATAAAATGTTCCAATTTTCTAAGGCACTCAACAATTACCCATATCCTATCATTATTTCTAGGGTTGTTTGGTAATCTAGTGATGAATTCCATAGTTATGTCATCCCACTTGAACATATGAATAGTTAATGGTTTCATTACTCTTCTAGGATATTGTCTCCTAGCCTTCACTTTTTGAAAAACAATACATATTGAAACACATTTGGCAATTTACCACTTTATATTCTCTCACAGAAAATGTTCTTTCAGATATCTATACATCTTGGTACTAGCAGAATTTATAGAGAAAATGGACCAATGAGAATAATCTAATAATTACCTTTTTAGCTCAAGTATTGATGTAATGATTATCTTCTTTACAAATTTCATAATTCCATCCCCATACATGAAGTCATCCAATCTTCTATCCTTAACATACTTTATTTTCTTTGGAAAATTTTCATCATTGGATTGAGAATTTTTTATCCTCTCTAATAAATATGGTTTACCAATCATTTGAAAATGGAGTGATGTTTCTCCTTCATTAAAAATTCTCATATCCATATTTACTAAATCCATGAGTATTAAATCTTTATCAATCATCACTTGGGTTTGAAGCCCATGGTCTTCTTTGCTTAATTCATATACTACCTTATTTTCTTTTCTTGGGTGGTAGTGTATTGAGAAATCATAATCTTTGAGTAAATTTTTCCATCACCTTTTACTCTTGTTGAGTTATTTTTATGAAATGATATATTTCATACTCTTATGATCTATATATATCTCACATATTTCACCATATATATAGTGTCTCTATATATTTATAGTAAATATTATGGTTGTTAAATCAAGATCATGAGTTGGATAATTGTTTCCTGACTCTTCAAGTTTCTTAATACATATTCAATAAATTTATCATTTTTTATAAGGAAAAATACACTTCTTTTCTTCTATATATCACTATATATTACAAACCCATCATTTCTAGATAGTAAATTCAAAATTGGATCGTTGACTAATATTGTCTTCAATTATTCAAAACATTCTGCACATTATTTTTTCCAAATGAACTTGATCCCTTAATGTGTATGTTTTAATGGGTTATCCAATCAGGGAAAATTATGATCATAATTCCAATAGTATCCCACTAAAACAATAAAACTACTTACCTTGGTTATGTTCATTGGTGTAGGCCAGTCATGTATTTCATTTTTCCTCATAGGATCAATATAGATTTCATCCTTGGAGACAATATGGATAAGAAAACAAATTTCCTGAATCCATAATTCACACTTGATAAATTTAACATATAACTATTTCCTTATGAGAGTTTGAAGAATGATCTCAAGTGATTCTCATAGTCTTCATATGTTTTATAATATACTATAATATCATCAATGAATACCACAACAAAATGATCAAGATATTTTATGAATATTTTGTTCATCTGATCCATCAAAACATAGGGAACATTAGTCAATCCAAATGTTATTATTGTAAACTTGTAACGCCCATACCTCATCCAAGAAGCTATATTTAGAATATATTCCCTCTTTACTCATAATTTATGATATCCATAATTAATTTCAATCTTTGAAAAATATTGAACTCAGTGAATTTAATCAAATAAATCATCAATAAGAGGTAAATTAAACTTGTTCTTTATTATAGTATCATAGATTTGTCTATAGTAAACACACAGCCTCAAGGATCTATCTTTCACAATCAAAAAGTGACCAGGGTCTCCCCATGGAATATCAATATGGTAAACAAATCCCTTATTACTCAACTCCTCTTGTTTTTTCTTAAGCTCCACTAATTCTACATTGGTAATTCTTAAGGAGTCGTTGATATTGATAGTTCATTAGGGAGTAAATAAATGGTAAATTTAACATCACACTCAAGGGGTGTCTAAGTAATTCCTTAGAAAATACCTCAATGTATTCCTATAAAATTTTTACATCTTAAATTTTATGATGAACTTACTCATACCTGTATACTTTTTGGACTTCTTCACTAATTATTCATTCATTAGAGCTACTGGTGGTGAATCTAGGTAAGAAACAGATGATGAGTTTTCTACTATAAAGATAATGGATTCTACATCTTCCTCACAATTCATAATTTCCTTCTTCTTGTAATAAACCCTCACATAATATTTTTAAATCCAATACATACAATGGGTTATATCAAATTCTATAATAGGTATGATGATATTTTCTACAAATAAAGTACATTTATATGCCATAATGGGAACTGTATGACACATTATTGTTCTAATGAGAATTCCTTTAGGTTTTTTGACTGAAAATTCCCTTTTTATATAAAAGGGTAAATATTTAATTTTCTTAGTGAATTGGGTAAATATAATAGAGTGTGATTATCCAAAATAAAATAAATCATTGGATAAATTTCTAGTTAGGATTAGCATACCTACCACCACATCATTGGGTACTTATACTACATTTGGGTTGATCATATAATCCTGGCCAGCTCCCCTTGGCCTCTTCTATGGTAGATTACCTTTATGCTTGGGGAATTTATTTAAATAATAAACCATCTCATTACATTTATATCATTTAACATCATTTATTTGTCTCTTCCCTTTTCATTAATTTCCTCTATGACCCTTTTCTATAAACTTATAACAAACTCCCATTCCTTTCAATAATTTTATAGGATGATTACTTAAAATATTTTAACACAATGTAAATTTAATCATTATACTATTCTTCTTTGACACTTCACCCTTTACATTGTTATCATAGGAACAATTATTCTCTTGATTTCCCTTGAACATATAAGATCTAGGAAATTTATTCTCTATTTTTTTGGCACTTAATACTATTTCATCATATGATTAAAATGTTAGAGAATATAGTTTGCTTCGTATACATGGAGTAATACCATAAAATAAATGATCAATGCTCTCTTTTGAATCACATATGTATTATATAGTATACTTGATTAGTCTTGTGAAGGTATCCTCATACTCTACAACACTAACTTCATCCCTTTTCTTTAAGCTAATAAATGTTCTCTTCATTTTAGTTTATTGATCACGAGGGAATTATTTTTTGAAGAATGTTTCTTTAAATATATATTTATTCAATGTATTCTATTTCATCGTCCTATTTAATATTCTGGATAATTGACCACTATTGATCAGCATATCTCTTGAGACAATAATCTCTTATTACTAACTTTTCATTTTCATTGCATCCCAATGCTAAAATATATTTTCAAGGGACTTGATACACTTCTCAGCTACCACTGGATTAGTAGCCCCACTAAAATGTGGGGAATTATACTACATGAAATGATCCAACAAGGGTGTAGTATGGTTTTTCATTATAACCTAAGTATGTCATCCTCATATGGTCATGAACTTCTCGTCTACAATAATAACTATGTTGACTTGGTTAGTAGGGAAATCCCTACATTGTCTACGAGTATTGATTCTTTTCCTTCCATTATTTTCCATCAATAAATAATGGCACACTCTATGTTATCTCATAATCATTAGTGCAGTGTATGGGAAAATATTAAAGATTCTTTAAAATGAAAATAAGATTAATTGTTAGTATAAAACCAAAAATGAAAAAAAAAATTGTTTTTATTAATTAAAAATATTAATTTCAGAAAAATATTGGTGGCTTAATACATATTATGGATCGTACTTAAAAATGGGTACTAAATTGGTATGTTCCCTTAAATAGGTCATGCTTATTAGGAGGAATTGAAAATGAACCCTTAAAAACATGTATTTACACATTAAAGAAAGAATAATTAAGATAGATACATATTCTTGGAAAATAAAAATATACTTTATGAGGAGTACATAAGAGTAATTAAGAATTACTTTTGGGTAAAGGAAGAGAAACGGTAACCCGAAGGAGAAGTGGGGGTTCAAAAAGAATCCCTTACTTTATATTCAAAAGTGTTCTACACTTTCACTTAATGTATAATAAAATGAAAATAGATTCATTAAAAATTAAATTTAAAACATTCTAAATATGTATTTTTTTTATTAAGTTCATTTTTACACTTTTTTATTAGTTATAATATCTAATTTTGTCGTTCAGGGGTGTTTTTTCCTCGGTTTTCATGATTGGATCACTTGTATACATGTATAAAAGATCTTGTAAAATGAGAAGAGTTATCCAGAAATGAAATTGTATTTTATTAATGAACTTTTAAAAGATTAATTGGTCTGATATATCATTAATTAGGATTGAGGATGTTTCATTAGATAAAACATTACTGATAATTGTTTCAAATATTTTTGCGTTTTTTGATCATCACAAACTAGTTTGGATTTATTAATTAATATTATGTTTATGTAAAAGTTTCATACCATTATATAAATTATAATATGTATAATAAAACATTATTTAACCATAATAATGGTTTTATGACCAGCCTGGTCGGTTGTTTTTAAAACTCATCCTCCACGATGGTGGTAAATCGGCACATCATGGATGATGTTTATATTTTTTGAATAAAATGGAGAGGAGAAGGGTTCTGATGATAGATATTTCATTAGAATGATAAAATTACAGTATATGTAAGATACTGGAGTTATCTTTCATTTTTTTATAGATTATATAAGGAGATAATAAGAAAAGAAAATAAATTAAAATAAATTAAAATAGATTAAAAGAGGATTTTACCTCATAAATTATTATCCTTGTGAACCTACTTAAGGGGGTTGGGATATGTCTTTTTGTGATTAAATAGGCCTTTGATATTGTTAGTAGAATTGGTAAGAGTATTGGAATGAAATTGGGAAATATTAATTAATATATTTTATGAAAATTAAATTTATCTTAAATTATTTTATTAATTATAAAATTGTAAATAAACATTTATGTTTCAAAAAAAGTACCAACACATAATTTATCAATGTTAATAAATTTATTTACTTATTTTAATTATATAAATATAAAATATTTTAATTAATAAGATGCCTATTTTTTTATTTATACTCTCATTAGTAAGGTTAGTATTCTATTGGTCGAATTACTATTCATAATAGACACATTACAATTACAATGGTCAAGTGAAAATTTAATTTTATATCATAGTTTTTGTGCAGTAGAAGCTATCAAATGAATTAAATTAATTTAAGAAGATACATAACATAAAATTTGCAGGTGTTATATTGGGACTCAAGGTAAGTGGTTTCTTAACATATTTTATTATGATTGGGTTATATCACTTATTTATTGAGTATGTTATTCAAAAATTATGTGTGTAATTACATATTATTGTTTAATTTTTTATTCCACTTCTTTTATTTTTATGTAAATTTGTTCACATAATATCTTAACAGATTGATTCCAATTTTAAATGTTATGATCATTGTAAAAGATTTCTTTACTCAAACTCCATTCTTTGAGACATGTTTTTCATTATGAACCTATTTATTTTTTACAGTGTATATTATTCCTATGGAAATATTATATCATGAATCACTCTTTGATCGTGATATTTAATTTTCCTTTGGAATTTCACTCTTTCGTGAGCAATTGATTCAAATTTTTTAAAGGTCATAAGGGTTTTATTTGTTTCAATTTCAATTTCTTATGGAATGATTAATATTGTGAACCATTATTTATATTATATGGTGTACTTACTACCCAATGAATGTATAGTTTCGTGTTATTTTGTGTATTTCATGTTACATATAGTTTCAAGTCATATTTTAGGTTCCAATGGATTTTGATTTGGAATTTACTGTTGTCATAATGTTTTTATTTGGTCATTTTCCACTCATTGAGATATGTTTTATATTTACCATTTACATTCTTTAATGTAGTTTATATACTAAGAAATGGGTTTCACATTTGATACATTTTATCATTCATTTTAAAATAAAAACATGATGTTCTTCTATGAGGAGTTTGAAATTTTAAATGAAAGGAATTTTGGTTTTATTTATACATAATTCTTTAAATGATTTAATATATTTTAACCAAACTCTTTATTCTCCATGTTCATTACCATGCACTAAAAATTTTATTTTATGAAAATAAATTATTTTGTAATGTTATTTTTCATTGTATTTCAGCTTCATTTAAAATGTTTTAAAATTTATTTCTTAATGATTTTTTCATGGGTTTCTTTTGACTATTTTTATAAAAGTATGAAATAAATGTTTTTCTTAACATTTTGATATTAATTTATATTTCCCAAAACGAATTCTTTATTCATTATTGAACTCCATTTTAATGTTTTAATGCATTTTCAAAGAAACTCCTATACCTATTATTATGTTAATGGTTAGTTTTAAATCTTACTAAAAAAATTCATCTTCTTATCTTCAAAATTATTTTTAAAAAATTTTATATAAAGAAATTTTCATCTAGGTCAACATTTTTAAATGATTCTAATCATTAATTTGGTATGTTCTAAAATTATTCCATCAAAATATTTTATTTTGATGGATTATGATAATGTTTTAGGAAGCTCCTTACTTTCGTATGGGCTTATTATGTTATAATGAAATAATTATGAAACCTATTTATTTTCCATTGTTTAATAAATTATTGAAGGGTATTATTATTATTTATATGATTTATATGATTAAATTAAATATATATGTATATTATTTATGCTATTGTTCTTATACAAAGTTAATAATGACAGGTGAGCATGATATAGGTCTCAAATGCATTTTGTAAATTCAAATATTTTACTAGTTATAAGTTACTCTCATGATATTGGAATTCACTTGTTAGTTTATTCCCAATGGTGATTTTAAGAGCGATATTAAAATAGTGTCCTAGTATATAATAATTATTTCTCTATGATTGTTATGAGTTTTAATGTTTACATTGAGAAATATTGTTTACACATGGCTCATGATTATTGAAAAAAAAATATATTGTCTTATGATAAATCTTTTTAGAATTAATATTGTTTTATGATATATATTTTCAAGGGTATGAATTATATTATAATTTTCTCATGCTCTTTGATTATGTTCTCATGATCATATTCTCATCTTTTCCTATTGGTTTTATTACACTATTTATGTATTTGTTTCCCCTTACTGAGATTTTGAGCACACCCATGTTATGGTTTCATTTCCCTAGAATATGAATAATGATGTAAATTAAGTGATATAATCAATGGTTTTATTTGGGGATAATTTTATCAGAGATATTGAAGACATAAAATGGAATAATAAAAGTAGGGTATAGTGAAAAATACTCAATTGAATACATATCTATTTCTATATCAAATGTATTTTTACTAATTTTATAAAATTATAAATGTAATGTAATTCTTTTTCATATAAGTGAATCTATATTTCCTTTTAGTTTTTTAATTATGGATGTCGAATATTGGGATTCATTTTCTGGTATCAGTGATAGAATTTAATGATTATGTTTTTAGAACTGTATCTTGGGGTGCATGTCTAGGGCACTATATATGGTATCAGAGAAAAGGTTTAGATAATATTGTTTTGAACGTTTTTATATGAGGATAAATTAATATTTTTGTGTTCTATAAGGGTTTTATAAGTTAAATATTGATCATAAGTTCAAAATTAAAGATTTGTTTTTGAGGTTTTATGTGTTGAGATTTTATGGTGATTAATGATTTCTTGGGAATATTTTTTATTGAGTTAAGATTTATGTTTCAATTTGGTTTAAAATGATATTTAACAAGAATTATATTTATGAATATTTATATTCTTTTTTTTGGTATATAAAAAAGGTATAAAATTATACATTGAAATATATAAATTATTTTACATTATGGTTATTTAAGTTAATTAGGATATAATGTTTGTTACATGTGAAATGATTTGTATTGAAATATTTGTATTATTATTGTAATTTTAGAGATAACTGTATTATTTATTCACATAAAGGATTAATCATTTTTTGTATTATTATATATTATATGAAACAATTTTTTTAATAAATATATAAGTAATATATTTTCCTCATTTTATGGATCTCATGATCATATATAATGTTATTTTAATTCTTTAGGAATAAAAAATATTCATCTTGGATGTTTATTATTTGGTAGATGTGGAAATTTATTTGAAAACACAACTATAGGATAAAATTAAATTTACGGATTTTAATAAATCAAGAAATTATATTTTCTCATTTTTTTTCTTATTGGTTAAATAAACCATCAACACTAGAAAATAAGGATATTGAAAAGGATAATTTTTTCCTTCTTATAATATTTTTTTAATGAATTGATGGTGTTTTCACCCCTCAATTATTGATGGTTATGTGTTCAATAATTGTATCATGATAATGATCTCTATCACATTCCATTATTCATTAGACATTATCTTTTTTCCCTATAACCATATCCCTAATTTAAACATTTATTATAATCATTTCCAAATCGGATTATGTGTTATTCTAATTGACCTTCATATTTCCAATTTTATATTTTCAAAATGAAGTTCATTTATTAATTTTTATGATGTTGGATTTCAAAAATGATATTTTTAAAAATATTAAACCCTTTATTACTGAGATAGAGAAAAAATTGTGAGGTCGTAATTTATTTAATGGAGGGAGGAAATTTAATACCACTATATTTTATTTTAAAATCACAATATGTTCAATAATTTTATTAACCTAAAACACTAATATAAAAGAGAAATGGAATATACTAATAAAATTTTATTATATAAATGTGACTGTTATAACCAAGAGATTGTATTAATAGGTATGAGTAATGGTAACAAAATTATGGAATATTTGTAAAAATATTTTCCTTGAACATTTATTTAATTGATGAATCACTCACCCAATAGGTAGTGCCTCCAACAGCATAGATCATGAACCATGTCTTCTAGATAGAGGTCATGTTTTCCATAATAACACTCTTAAGGACTTAGCTAGATGGACCGATATGCCATGTATCGATCACCCTACATCAGAACTGTACCAGGACCTATTCTATAAGAATCACAATAGACATTATAAATACCACCTGAATCTAGAAAAAATCATGATTGATGGTGATTTGAGGCATCACTTTAACCCCTAAAACGTTATCTCATGAGATTTGGGATATAGTTACCACACATCATTCATAGTAAGGGTCATAAGAGGCACTACTAAGTATTAGTAGTTCTAAATGAATCACCTATAATAACCAACTCTCCCTAAGAAGTTCCATATATCAAACACATTCTTGGGATACTCCTAAAAACCCCCAATTCTCACCTTCTCTATGTCAACTAATATGAATTACTTAGATATGATATTACCTAAGAAGTGAAACTTTCTTATAAAAATGTGGAATTTAATAATCTTATCATATAGTCTATGCTCGCTTAGGGTACTCAACATGATCTCAATATGATTTTCAAGGTCATATCTGGTGTATGAGTACACTAAGATATCATCTTTAAATACTACCATGATCGAATCAAGATATGAGTGGAAAACCCAATTAATCGAATTTATGGAGGGTTTTGTGCATTCATCAGACCAAATGGGATTACAAGATGCTCATATAGGATATACCTGCTATGAAACATTGTACGTGGTATATCTAGTGGCCTCACACGAACCTGATGGTAGCTTAACCTCAAATAAATGTTGGCTAAAATAGTTTTTCCTAGGTGTTGATCAAAGAGGTCATCTATATGAGGAAGTGGATATTGATTCTTCACATAATACTTGTTCACATAGAGGTAATCCTCACCCAATCTAAGGGTATCATCTTTCTTCTTGGAAAAAAGGATTAGTGAACCCCATGGCAATGTGCTAATCTTCCAGCTACTTCTTGAGTTCTTAGAGCTCTATAGGTTTCATCCTATGTGGATGAATAGACACGGGTTCAACACTTGGATCTATGTCTATGGTGAACTCAACCTATCTCTTAAGAGGTAAACCGGTGAAAAAATTAGGGAACACATCCCTGAAACGATACAATATAGGCGTAAACTCTACTAACTTCATTCCCTTGTCTTTTATAAAGAGACTAGCTAGATGGGATGTCACTATACCAAGACCGGTATTCTTGGGTCTATCTTGATCTTCTTGGGTATCCCATTCACACATATTTATATATTTTTTCCCTTAGGTGATGTAAAATACACTCAGTGATGATAGAAATATACTTGTGCATGATAGGGAACAAGCCAGTCCATACTGATAATGACGTTGAATTCAGTAATCTAGAGGATAAAGAAACTCCATAAGAAATGGAACCCCCCCCCCCTATTTCAATTAGGAACTCTTTAAATCAGTGTATTCCCTCTATTTATATCCCTAATAGCCTTTCTAGATACATAACATCATAAATGTACTCAATTGGAATACAAATACTTTGTTTAACCGTAAAAGGTATGAAAGAGTGTGTGGCGCCTATATTGAAAATGGTTGAAACTAAAGTAAATGTCTCTATAACAGTAACTCTGGCCATAAATTTCTCTAGACACTTCTCATATGGAACTAGTTTCACTGTATAAATATGACATGAACTATGGCCCTAAGATACTTCCTGACTAGCCTGAGAAGATCCACTCTATTGTCGTTATACATCTAAGGTCGGACTGCCTTTTCCATAACCACTACCATCTCATACTAATCAGCTGGTAGAAGACCAACTTTCACCCTAATATGGAGTTGTATATCCCATACCTGATCGAGTTGTCGGTATGGAACCCCAATCATTGTACATTGGAGAAAAAGAAAGGCATAATCACTAAAAGTGACCAACCCAACCTTAATATCAACACTCAATTGGGTTCCTCATTTATTATGGTTTCTAATTTCCTATATTTCAAAATTGGTGAAACGTTATATAATAAATGTGTGACACTT
This sequence comes from Viscum album, assembly GCA_963277665.1. Taxonomy (NCBI): domain Eukaryota; kingdom Viridiplantae; phylum Streptophyta; class Magnoliopsida; order Santalales; family Viscaceae; genus Viscum; species Viscum album. Next base: position 920,442,372 of record OY728139.1, read on the forward strand.
GGCTAGAACCACCCCCATGTATTCCCTCAAAATGGTGCTTTCGAATACAATAAGAATAATAACCCAGTCTCAGAATATAACTACCATGGCTCATGTTTCCAGCTTCTCTATGATTTGGTTCTATAATTAAGGCTTGGTTCAAAATCTATGTAATGTTTATCAACCAAAATATGTTCATCTGTGAGAAAAAATCATAACCAATACCATCCTCAAAATTCCTCACAGTCATCAAATCATCATCGGTCAAAGAAATAGAAAAACACTAGAGCTTAGTGAAGTGATAAGAATAAACTAGCACAGTTATAGTGCCCTGTTGAAGATGCATTAACTCCCTATCATGATTTTCTCTCAGAATCTGTGGGAATATGTAATCAAATAAGGTTTTTTGAAATTCATACCATACCATGACCCAATTACACTTAGACTAAGATATAACATCCCACCAAGTCTTGGTATAATCACACACCATGTATGTATATAGCTTGACCCTCCACTATAGTGGTATCTCTAGATGGTAAAATATTTCTACCATTGCCTCTATCCAAGGATTAGTATCATGAGGTCTTACATCCCTCGAGAATGTGGGACGATGCTACTATAGGAAGTCTTGAGTCATCTCTTCCATGGTAGGGGTAGGCCGGGAGCACCCAAAACAGAATACATAAACCATAGAAACCTATCACAAAACTAAGAAACATCGCCCAATGGAGGGTCATCAAAAGGGACCTCATGTGGAACTATAAGAGGTATTATAGGTGGATCAGGTCCCATAACTTACAGAGTGTGATCATCATATCTTTCTTAAAATACATCATGATAACATCATGGTGGCATAGCTCTACAATTCAAAAAGAACTCATCGTATAGTATTTAAAACAAATAAGAAAATTCGTTATAGAAAGTGATAACAAATGTAAGCTATAAGGACTCCCTAAACCACAACTGAACTAACATCCTACTCCTATATCTAGGCTTAGATTATAGGAAAACACAAAAGGATCACTAAAATCATGAGAATCATAACCTACTACCCATTTATATGGTTATTCCTAGGTTAAGGCATCACCATTTTCATGTATAAGGACTATTTCATTTTTAAAGGTGGTTTCATTTTAATTTAAATTTATATTTAACTCTATTTTTTAGTTTTTATGAACTAGGTGGATCACCATTCCAATTATAAGGGACCATAAACCTTTCCAATTAAATTTGGCATCTACTTAATCTAAACCACAACATGTTCATGCATGAACGATTGGCACATTTCTATGTTTATTTATAACAAACTAGCACTATGAGGCTCAATAGAACATGTCACAATAGGAATCACATTCAAAAAATACAATGCATGATAAAATTGGATATGACATGGCATCATTCATGGAAGTTTAATCCTTATGGTGCCTAGCGTGATGCATGCTCTAACACTCCCTCATATCATCGGTATGTAAAATAATAAATCATTTTTTCAATAATAACATTATGATAATACAATTAAAAAAGTGCATCAACCAATGGTTAAGTTGAATCAATTATAAATGGAATAATCAATAATTATAGTCACACAACCAATGTAATTTGGGATTCCCCTGTACATGGGTTAGCTATATCCAAGCATAGAGTAAATTTTAAATTCCAATTTCCAAGTCTCCTTTATAACCCCAAATAGTAAAAAAAAGTAAAATGGATCTGATAATATTTTTTAGCATCCTTCCTAGAGTTCCACTAAACCATTCCCTAATACAGTGGGTCATAAGACCTCAATCGCACCTCCCCGAATTCCAGAGGCTACCAACTAGCATTAAGGGTCTGGGGTGTGTTTGTGGGAATACAATTCCATCATATGTCAATGTATTCATAGTAGTAAATAAAAGGTATTAAATAGTGGATTAATAATTATAAAAAGACATCAATAGAAGATAATGTAAATAATACAAGAAAGAGAAATTGGTAATTGATAGAAGAAAAATAATAATAACAATAGATACAAAATGTAGAGACCCTGACCCTAGTTTCCTAGACCAAATGTTATAATTTATTACATTGGAATATAAATAAGTAATATGTATCCCGAAGGATCAACTAGTTTAGTATATTTGGAAAAACAAAATATATACATAAGTTCAACATTACAACATAAAATAAAATACATCATAGAGACTCCTTTGAAACACTCTTATTCTTCTATTTATCTTCTCATGTCATTCATAAACTTTTTCTTGGTATCCTAGGGAAAAATAAACTTTGTAAAGGGGTGATATATGATGCTCAGTAAGGTTAAGAATTCATAATAATCAAAAAATAAATCATAAGTAAAGGTGAATAACTAAAAACACATTCTATTAAAACTAAAACTTGAGCATAATATATAAGGAATAAAAACTAAAAAATAATATCATATAAATAATCAAATGGATATGATTATTACCCATGGATATTATACTAGTCAAATAATAACATGTAATATCAAATAATAATCTCATAATTAGGGGAATTCATAATGAGATACATCATAAACATATTGTTAAGGCTTCAGTTAAGAGATCATACATAATCAGGTAATACGTTAGACCATACCCAAACTATTTTGTCTCATGAGACCTACTGGTGTAACGAGGGGCTATAGTAGGCCATACCAGACAATTACTAATTCCATTACATTTATTATATAAAATGGGTGAAACATAATCAACATAAACATTTATATTGAAACTTACATATGAAATGTAAATAAATTTCCCCAATCAGTAAGCATAATCATTATCTATTCAGAGTAATATGGTTAATGGTATCAAGATATAATATCCATAATAAAACTAATAACAAACCATTAAATAAAGTATGGTAGATTATATCATATAATATTAATCCTAATTTAACATAAAAATCATCAAGGGTGTTGAAATATATGGAAATACTCTAATAAAATCATAGTGGAATTCATAAGAGAAATACTATTTTTACTTTTCAAAGAAGATTTATTTCGGAAAAATATTTGTATAAAACCAAAAAATTGCTAATATAGTTTTCCATGAAAAAAATAGTGATTTTATAAAAATAATGTTTTTTAAATAGGAAATAGTTGCTACTTGAAAATGGGTAAGAAATTGAGATTTCCCCTTTAATCGGGCTCGTGTATCGGGAAGGATTGGGAAGGGAAGCTTTGTAAAACATGTAATTATCATAAACAAAATATGAAATGATATGGATATATGAGGTCGTAATTTATAAATATAATTTATAATAACTAAAAAATAATTAAGAATTGCATTGGTGCATAGAGGAAGAAATCTTAATCTGAATGAAAATAAAGGTCTAGGAAGAAAACACTTACCTTATGTGTGAATGTGTTCTACACATGACCATAATGACCTTGATAATAAAATTAAATACATTAATTAATTAATTAATAACCTTTTATATATTTATTCAATTTATTATAATTTTATTAGGTTCATTTATGGTATTATGATGATTCATTAGAAAGAACATTAGTGATAATCATTTAAATTATTTCGACAGTTTTTTTATCATCACAAACATTTTTTCTCATAGGAATTAATATTATTTATATATAATGGATCTAGAAAATTAAATAGGTTGTAATAAATATATTATAGTCTCTTTTATATATAAAAATTTTTTCATTTCCATTCTTGATGGAGAATTTGAAGAACAAAAATCTTTGGTCCATGAAGGTTGTAAATCGGCACCTCACGGTCGATGATTTCGTTTTTCAAATAAGAGAGAGATAGAAAGGAGTTTGATAATGGATGTAACATTAACATGATATCCTTAAATTATATAGATTATGATTTATTTATCATTCTCACTTAGATAGAGGAAGTTAGGAGAGTATAATAAATGAAAAGAAAATTAATAATAAATTAAAAGAAAAATAAAGGGGATTTACCTCTTGAATTCTCCTCTTTTAGAACCTCATTAAGGCGCCTTGGTTTTTTATTTTATTGTGAACAGATCCTCCTAGATGTTGGGGATACACTTGGGATGCATAATTGGTCAGAATTTGGATAGGATTCAAGGTTTAGAGGGGTGGGGAGAGTTGGTAGTGAGTGGTGGTATTTATAATGTAGGAGAGTGGTAGTTGTTGAATGTTTTATTCCTTTGTTTATTATTTTGGCTCAATAATATGAATAGTTTGAGAATTATCATAAAATATATTAAACTAATGAATAATATTTTGATATTATGGACTTACATCAGCCGTACATGTAATATCCCAGGTTAATAATGAGTAATACATTTTCATATTTATTAATATTTGTGAACTAAATATTAATTTTACTTTAAAGGTGATGCAATTATTCGATGGAATAATCGATACTCAATAATGGGTTTCTTTGAAATCTTATGTTGCACACAATGCTGAGTCATGCTGAAAAATATTAATATAATATTCTTATTTTAAATAGTAGTTAATTCCTAGCCATTTTAATGGTGGTAATGAACAAAACTAACTACAATATGATTATACATGTTTTTTAAATGTTTTTGAATTTATCTAAAAACATTTAGAGGATTAAAATGTGAATGAATGTAATTTTAAGCATAATTTACTTTAAAAGGTGGATTTACCTATTTTTGATGGAAAACCCTCTTCAAATCTAGTTTTGTCACATTTATATGTTCTTTTTGATAAAATAAAATTCTTATTTAGAACAGGGACATCAAAATTAACTTTGTGTAAAAATTTTGTATTTTTCTGAAAAAATTCAGTTTTTTGATGAATAGTGAAAATACTGTATTTTAATTCAAAACTGCCTTTTAATATAATTTATTTATATTTTTATATTTTATTTTTAATTTGTTTTAAAGTGTTATTAGATTATATATTTACCATTTAATCCAATGGTTGTAATTGGAATTAATTTCACATTGAAAATGGACATAAACAACTGTTAATCTTTTGATAGATATTGGTTCTTAAAAACACGCTATCTGTTTTGACTATGAGAATTATTTCAAATTTATTAATGAAACTTCTATGTTTTTTATTTTTTAAAATAGACATCATTTTTTAATTTGGACTATCAAATATAGAATAGGCTAAATTTTTGGTATTGTTCTGAAAAGATGTAATTTTTTATGAATAGTGAAACCACTTAGTAGTAGTTAAAAAACTGACTTCTTCATTTAAATGAAATTTTACCGCTTTTGTGAACTGAATTTCAAAAATCCGATATACATGGCTATTATTAGTAAGTAAAATGTGGTTGAATAAGATGAAAATAGTTTTTTTGTGAATTGTAAATTTTGACTTTTATTTACCTGGGTTAAAGCTAAATAGTGTAAATCAAGGTAAAAAGAATATGATAATAATAAAAGGTTACCTTAAAAAACTTTCTAACCTTATGGGATGGGTAATGGCCGACCATTGGCATACTGGGGATGATTTTGGGACCCCATGTAGAAACTTATGAATGATAATGACACTTTAATTTATTTAACTTAATGTAAAGGCAAAATTGACAAAAACAAATATCTTTTAGTAAATAAATTTTTACATGGGGTTATATAAGTCATATTTTCGACTATAAATATTATTTGGAAATATAAAAAGATTTATTACATCATTTTATGTTTATTATAATTTTTAGATATCAAATAAATTAAATTATTTATGACACAATAATGATGCAGTTTTTACCCCATTAATAAATGATTTAACTAAATAAGATTATAATGATTAACATATTATCCAAAACCTATCCAATTTCAATTGAATGATATTATTTAGACTATCAGTCATCTTATATTTGACTGTATTGATTTTTGGACCTTTAGAAACCTAATATTATTATATAATAAAATAATATTTTCACACTTTTCTAAAGAGCCCCTCCTCCCCCTTATAAAAGGAACCCAATTCTAACTCATTACTGACACCTCTCAAGCCCCTTGGCTCATCCAAACCCTACCCAAATAATCTATCGAGATCTCTCACTTTCTCATAGGTTCCTTATCATAGGCATAAGGAACTTCAAGAAGTCCTTTTGGTTCAAACAAAAGGAAGTTACCCAAATTAAAGGTAACAGTTTCTCTTAAATTCTTTTGTTTTATTTTTTGTTATTTTACTTCTCCTACCCCCTAAACACTTTTTCATCATTTATTTTATAACAATACCTGTTCCCTCAATAAACAATTATGTTTTTGTAATAATTAATAAAACTACACTTACACACACTTACATCTAATGGGTGAAGAACATTCTGTTTCTGTGGATGGAAAACTAACGCCTCACGATACGATGATTGTTCGATTATCTCCTACCGCCTAACATGGTGGAAATTATAATGGAAGATTATTTATATTTTATGTATATGATGTTTATTTTTTATTTATGCTTATGTATTATTTATTTATATCATACCTTTATGGTTTCCATTTTGGGTAAACGTGATAATTCCATTTGAGGAAGTGCGGACTACCGCCCCCTCAAGGTGATATGATTCGTTCATGACACACATGGAATGTATAAAGGATGGGGTTAATGAAATTATGTAACATAAATATCATATGATATTATAATTTAATTATAATATACCAATGTATCATTATGTTTTCATTATTTTAAAAATAAAATAGAAATGAGAGTTGCGTTCATGCGTACTTACGACTTACCGTCTCCCTGAATGGTGTGTTTCATTTCTTAACTCGAAATGATCTAAAATATTTTAAATACATATATACTGGATATGTATGATATATATGATATATAAAACATGTATATAATTCTCTAGATAATGGAATTTTTACCACATGGAAAAATTGTGATTACAATAAGGTCATTTTTGAATCAAGTTCCGAACATCGATAAAATATCCAATATAAACTCAAATAATTAACTAGATGTTGTAGAAAGATAATAAGTGTTATAAAATGAATAATAAACTTTAAAAAATTTCTTAATGAAGTATAGATTAACTTATGATTATTATTCAGGAAGAACAAGGAACATATGAGTCAAGTAGGACACGAGGTAAGGGGATTTCTTATCTCACTTTTAATTCCGTGAGATGTCTATTGTTCGCCACTTATTTATTGAATGTGGTGTAATGTATAGTGCCCTTGATATATATAATCATGATTCATTTTATATTCATGGTATTTTGTAATTCATTGGTTGTTTATTATCTTTTGGTCATACGAATTGATTGATTACAACGTGGTAAGTGGTTTTATATCACTTTTTATTCCTGTGAGATTCATGCTATATTTTGTCACTATTTTCCATGATTGGTGAATGTAATGCCCATGATTCTACACTTTGTGTAACATAATTTCACTTATGGGTATTTTCATCTACATTTTATGGTCCTTCTTTCACATGGTGTATTTATTTGTAAGTTACCAAATCGATAAAGGAACATTTCACCCTCATATTTTTAAAATAATTATTTTTGTTATGTCTTATAATTTATTTATTATTATATTGATATATGTTATTATATATACTTATTGATTTAAATTTTATGTCATTGTGATGATATACCCTTTTTATCTCATCAACGCATTTTATGAATATTAATTTCACATCGTTGGCCTTTCAAATTTTGGCAAGGGAACTTCTTAACCCAATTTGAATTATTTGGGTTAAACTTGTACTTCTTGAATATGTCGTCCTATGAATATGTTTGAATGAATTATAATAGATTTACACTTAATATCAAATTCTATTGGGTGTATTTATATTTTTCACACATAATTATGTGATTGATTTATCCTTAATTTAAGGAAACCATCTTTATAAAGGATTTCATCTCAATTTGCATTTCCATTGAGACTTCATTGTTGTTATGAACCAATTCACACTTATATGGTGTATATAATATCTGTTTTCAAATTATATCATGAATCCCTATATTCTCATGATACTATATAGTTCTGATTAAATGTTATTCCTCAATTATTTGTAATCAAGAGTATCTCATTTTGATAAAAAATCTTTAACTAAAATTACGTTTTAAATGTTTTAAAGATTTATTATTCTAAATTATTATCTTTAATTTCCATGTTTTAAAAATGGTTTTGAGTATTTATATATATGGAAATTAATGTTTTAAAATTATAATTCCATTAAAAACTTCAAGGTGGTATGAGACAAATTGATTCCAAAATATCTTTTTAAATGGTTTATGAAAATGGAATGATTATTTCAATATCTTGAAATTACTTCTTGTGATTTCAAAAGAAATTTTATAAGTGAAATTTTTATATTTAAAATATATTGTGTTTTATGATGGTACTTGGATATTTGATAGGTGGTTACGAGATAAACCATATGACGGGTGGTGCCGTGATAAACTAGGATTTGTGGTTACATTATAACCCCCAATGCATTGGGTATGGAAGTCGGACGTATGGATATTCCATTTAGTGATATTTGTGGAAGTCGTCCTTATGGTTATTTCACTTAAGAATATTTATGTCCCATGTTACCTTTATATTTTATGAGTTCTTTATAAGGATTTTATGGTAATATTTTGGTTACAAAAGGTTAATCAATGAACTTTTATTTCAGTGAAGAGTATTTACTACTTCATAAAGGGGAAATGTATTACTTATGGTAATGTATTCATGGATTACTTGTTGTTTTGAAAATCTAATAGTTTTCCTTCTTTTTGTATCCCTTACTGAGATTTTTATGTTCATCCCATGTTTTGAAATGTTTTTCAGAGGATATAAAGTATAATAGGGTCAAGGATGGGATCATGTTTAATTCATGTTGTCTAAAACATATAACTAGACATGTATCATTTATTCAAGAGTTTTTATTTTATGAAAAAAATGGAATCTGAGTAGAGGTGTCAACATTGCAATTTTTGAGATGTAATGTAATTGTTACGCATAATTCTATAAAACTCTAAACCGGAAAAGATCTTAAATTTGAATTATTCCTTTAATTAAATATTGTGTAATGTTTAAGGTTGGGTCCTTTTAATACATCATCTATTACTCAATATTTCATGTATTTAACATTTATCGTAAATTATCGAATTTTAATATTCACAAAAAATTCAATTATTTTAGAAAAATCCAAAAAATTCTCCCTAAATATTTCTCAATGTGTTGAATTCAAAAATAGACACAATTTTATAAAAATAATATTATAAATATGACATATTTAATATTTAATTAAAACCATAATTTCCTAAAAAAATATAGATTTTAAATATATAATTTATTTTATAACACTTTAAAAAATTAAATAAGGTCTCATTAAATTATCCTACAATCATATGAATAGAAATGTTAATTTATGAATAAATTTTATGAAAAAAAATTCTTTTAATTTATTTTAATAATTATAAAATTATAATTAAATATTTATAACTTACAAAAATACGAACATTTAATTAATAATTTTTAAAATATTCATTTATATATAAAATGATATAATTATATCATAAATTCATTTATAAGGTTCTTAAATTTTATTTATACTTTCATGAGTGATTTCACAATTCATTAGTCTAATTTACTATTCATAAGGGTCATATTTCTATTCATAATGTTAAGTTACTATTTTATCTGTATAGGTTCCTTAACTTCTAGAAATACATTTTATTTCATTTATTATTCATCTATAATGATTTTATTTTGTTCTATAAGTAATGTTTTGTGATCAATACAATATGAAATAAACAAAAGAAAGGAAATCTCAATAATAGAATTCTGGGTTGTTACATTCTCTCGTCCTATAAAAAAAATTATTCTTGAAATTTATAGATTGTCACCCCACAAAAAGATTTGGATAGTTCTTCATCATAAGCTCCTTAGGATCCCATGTTGCCTCTTCAATTTTATGATTTCCCCAAAGTACCTTTACAAATTGATTCATGAAATTACTCAATACATATTCTTTGATGTCTAGATTCTATATATGCTCTTCACACTAAGATAAGTCAGTTTAAAATTATATTCATTCAGTAGTGAGTACATGTGTTGGGTTTTGAATGTACTTCCTTAGAAAAAAAGATGTGGAACACATTATGTACTTTATAAAGTATAGGCAGCGTTTCCAAATGATAATCTATAGCTCATGTTCTCTCCATAATTTCGAAAGGGACAATCTACATGGGGCTTAGTTTCCCTTTTATCCAAAATATTATAACACCCTTCTATGGAGATACATATTATACAACATAATATCCCACTTGAATTTCCAAATTCATCCTTTGATTATAGGAATTGATCTTTTTCCAGCTTTGATATTATTTGATATGGGTTTGATTAGTCTTTATCTTCACTATTTTTTCCTCCACAAGCTCGGGTCCTATAATCTTTCTTTCACCAACTTCATCCCAACATGTTAGTGTAAGACATCTCTTTCCATACAATGATTCATATGGTGCCATTTGAATACAATAACAAGAACTATCTTTATATTTAAACTCTACCAAAGGTAAATATTTGTCCCATATAACTTTAAAATCAAGTGAGAAAGATCTCAACATGTATTATAATGTTTATATCATCCTTTTTGACTACCCTTCAGTTTTGAGGGTGATAAGCAATACTCAAATAAATCTCACTATCCCAAGATTTCTGAAGACTTTTCCTTAATTTTAATATAAATCACCGATCATGATCAGACAAAATTGAGTGTGGTGCTCCATGAATTCTTACAACGTCATTAATATAGAGTTGTAAAAGGTGCTCTAGTGGAAAATCCTCCCTTAGTGTAAGGAAATGAGAATATTTGGTAAGTCGATCAACAATTACCCATATTGTATCATTATTTCTGATGTTTTTGGTAATCCTGGGATGAAATCCATGGTGATTTCATTCTGTTTCCATGTAGAAATAGGTATATGTTTCAGGACTCCTCTCGGGTGTTGTCTTTCATTGTTCACATGTTGAAAAACTAACTATCTTGATATATAATCAGCCATTTCTCGCTTCATGTTATCCCACCATAAATGTTCCTTCATATCTCGATACATCTTAGTGATACCATGGTGTATAGAGAAATTTAAACTTCGACCATCATCCAATAACTCCATTTTTATCTCAGGTATAGTGGGAACACATAGCCTCCTCCCAAATTTCATGATTTCATCCACACACACAATTTCTGTATGCATCCCATCATTCATGACATTAATTTTATTTTAAGGATTCTCATCATCAATCTGGGAACTTTTAATTCTTTCTAATAAAGATGGTTGGGAAACCAATTGAAAACATAGTGATGTTTCACCTTCATTGATAATGACCATATCCATAATAACTAGTTCCATGTATAAAGGACTCCTATCAATCGTTATTTTATTCATAACACCATGATCCTTCCTACTCAATGCATCTTCCACCTTAGTTGTCCTTCCTGGGTGGTAGTGTATTGAACAATCATAATACATGAGTAGCATAATCTATCTCCTTTTCCTCATGTTGATTTCTTTCTGTGGTAATATATTTCAAACTCATGTGATCCATATATATCTCACATATTTCACCATAGATATAGTTTATCCATATCTTTTGAGAAAATATTTCAGCTGATAACTTAAGATCATGAGTTGGATTGTTCTATTCGTGGGTTTTTAACAGCCTCGACGAATAGGTAATGACTCTATCATTATACATAATGAAATAACCAAGTGATTTTTTAATGAATCACTATATATCAAAAATCCACCATTTCATGATGGTAGAGTCAAGATTAGAGAATTCAATATCCCCTCTTTAATTCTTAAAAACATTATTCGCATTCTTTTTCCTATATGAAATTATCCTGTTTATGTGTAAGTTTAGTTAACGATTTATCCAACTAGGAAAAATTATAAATGAAATGATGATAGTAACCTTCTAAACTAATAAAACTACGTACCTCATTTCTGTTCTTTGTTGTAAGAAGTTCCGGACCATCCTCTGTCTTCTTAGGATCAATTAATATTCCATCCTTATAGACAATATAGCCAAGAAAAGAATTGGTTTGAATCCATAATTCAAACTTGATAAACTTCCCATATAACTCATTTCTTTTAAGAGACTTCAAAATAATGTGTAATTGATTCTCATGATCTTCATATATTTTGGATTATACCACAATATCATCAACAAATACCACAACAAAGTCAACAATATATTCCTTGAAAACTCTATTCATTGGATTTATGAAAACAGAGGGTGCAATAGTCCTTCCAAAAGGCATTATTATAAATTCATAATTCCCATACCTTGTTCGAAATGCTATCATTGTAATATATTCCTTCTTCATATGCAATTGATGATATCCAGATCGAAGATCAATCTTTGAAAATATTGGGCTCTATGAAATTAATCGAATAAATTATCAATTTGAGGTAGATGATACTTGTTCATTATTATAATAGTATTGATCTTCCTGTAGTCAATTCACAGTCTCATAGATCCTTATTTCTTTTTAACACAAAGAAAAGGAGCTTCACATGGATAAACACTAGGGAAAATAAACCAATTATTACCCAAATCCTCTAGTTTTTTCTTCAGCCACACTAATTCAACTATATACAATATATAATAAGTATTTGATATAAGAAATTATCCATGAATTAAATAAATAGAAGACTCAATTTAACACTCTATTTGATATCCTTGTAATTCCTATATAAATACATCAACATATTATTTCACAATAGGTACATCCACAATTTGAATATTTCTTTACTCAATAGTATATATTGTTTTCTATTCCTCCCCAAGAATTGCATTTTGTAGAGCTACTAGGGGTGGATATAGATAATAATAAAATGATGAGGTTTATTCTCTTAATATTAGAGATTATACATCATTCTAAAAAATTGCAACTTCCTTATTCTTGCAATATATTTCCACATCATGATTCAAAATTAAATACAAATAAATAATTATATAAAATTTAATCATAGGTATGATGATAAGTTCAGTAACTAAATCATGTTTCTGTGTCCTAAAGGGGACTGATCGACACATATATGTTGAAATGATACTTACCTTATGAGTTTTAAATGAAAATACTTTATTAAATCAAATTTAAAATTCCTAATTTTGATGGAAAACTAGGAATATATAAAATAATGAGATGATCCAGAATCAAAAAAAAATCATCGGATAAGTTTGAAGAAATGATTAAATTACTTTCCACTGCATCATTAGAAACTTCAACCTCGGCAGTTGTGATCGCATCAGCTTGACCTTGCATCATTGTCCTTCTTTGTAGAAGGTTTCATTGATATCTATGACACTAATGTTAATAATTTTCCCATCTATTTATGATTATATAATTTAACATTGGAATATTATTTCCTTCCCTTATAATCACAGGATTAGTGGCCTTTTTATCAACACCTGTAACAAACTCTCGGTTCCTTCTGGTATGTACCGGGGTGTTTCTTCCAAAAATTATTATAGGGTGGAATTTCAACTCTTCTCTTTTTAAAATTTTCATTATTTCCTTTTCTAGAGTGTTCATCAACCCTCTTCTTCTATTTATTTCCTTTAAATTCATATGACTTATAGAATAATTTTTCTATCCTATTAGCACATGAAACTATATCTTCATATGATGAGAAATTTTAGGAGACTAGTTCCATTTAGAGGAATGGTTTTAAACCATAAAATAATTGATATATATTACTCTTTGTAGTAAATATTTAGTCTGAGACATGAATTTATAACCTTGTAATGTTGGCTTCATACTTCACAACCTTTTCATTCCCTTTCTATCTAAGACTCAATAATTGCCTCTCTATATATGCTCGCTATTTGTGAGGACAATATTTTTCTAGGAAAACATTTTTAAAATCCCTCCATTAAATATTTTTAATTTCTTCCTCCTTATTTGTGTTATGAATTAATGATCACCATTGATCCACATATACTAATAGAAAATAAACTAACATGAAAACATTTTCCCTTACATTACTTCCCAAAGTGATAAATATATTTTCTAAAGAACTTATCCACTACTCTACAACAAATGGTTTTGTAGTCCCATTAAATGATGGAGGTTATTTTCACATAAAGTGATCCTAAATTTATCTTCACCATTGTGGATCGGGATTCTCTATATGGGTAAGGATATTGTTCATTACCTGATTTAGTTAGCCCTTTATAGTTATAATTTTCTTAGCACCAGTCACAGCTCTAATTGCATCATCATTATCTTTCATAGGAGGGAAATCCATACATGGGATAAGTGCATTGATACTGTTTTCATTATTTACACTAGGATAGATTTCTAAATAATGGAATACACTATAATATGTTATGAATAATAATGTATATAATCAATCTAAAATAATACATAACATAAATAGAAATTTTATGCATAGTTATTCTAATAATCATATACATGGTTTCTTTGGGGTCATATTTTCATTTAAATAATTCATAATAGTTTGTAAAGAAAATGTGATTTATCCTTAGTATATCCCCCAGGAGGTTTTAATAAGGAATGTGATAAGACCCATTTTTGTGTACCAGGTTACCTTGAGTAAGGCCTCAGACACCTTGTTAGAGTTTTTACCACTAGGTACATCTATTCCAGAACCACGTCCACTTGTATTAATCAAGATGGGATGTATTTTTAGGAAGATATAAATAATCTATACCTTACCAATATTCTAGGATTTTTTTATATTATTATCATCATATTAAATCATAGGGTTATGTTCCCCAATCTATGTTTTCTAAATCTAGTTTCTAAGGTCTGTATTAAACTTCCTCTGATACTAACAATAGAGACCCCGACCCCAGTTGCCCGGTGTCAGTGCATTACTTTATTACATTGGAATATAAATATAAAAAAATATCCCTAAGGACCAAATAATTTAGTATATTTGGAAAAACGATAGATCATAAGTTCTACATTACAAATTGAAATGAAATACATCATACAGAATCCTTTAGAAACACTCTTAATCTTATAGATTATCTTTTCATGCCATTCATAAAATTTATCCTGGTATCTTGGGGAAAAATAAACATAAAGGGTGAGATTTGATGCTTAGTAAGGGTAATAATTCATCTAAAGATAAAAATGAACCATAATACAAGGTTAATAACTAAAAACAGTTGCTAGTAAAACAAAAAACTTGAGCATATTATGGAAGGAATAAAAACTAAATTAATAATACCATATAAATAATCACATGAAAATGATATTTACAAATGGATATTATACTAGTCAAATAATCACATGGAATATCAAATCTTAATCTCACAATGATGGAATTCATAATTCATGACATAGTAAATATACTGTCAATGCTTTGACGAAGACATCATACATAATTGGGTAAGACGTTAGCCCATACCGAAACTAGTTTATCACATGAGATTGATCGATGCACTAAGAGGCCTTAGAGGGCCCCACCAAACACATACTAAGTACAATAAATTTCTCATATGGAAGGGGTGAAACATACTCAACATATATATTTATATTGAAACTAACATATTAAATGTAAATAACTTTCCCTAATTAGTATACATAATCACTAACCATTCAGAGTAATATGGTGAATGGTATCAAGATAGAACATCCAGAGTAAAACTAATCATAAACCATTAAATAAAATATGGTATATGATATCATAAAATATTATTTCCAATTAATGATAAGAAACATAATGAGTGTTAAAATGTATGAAAATACTCTTTTAAAATCATTAAGGAATTCTTGAGAGAAATAGTCTTTTTACTTTTCAAAGAAGTGTTCTTTTTCAAATATTATTGTATAAAAATAGAAATGAACTAAGAACGTTTTTTATTAAAAAAAATTATATTTTATATGAATAATGTTTTTTTAAAACATATTATATATGGTACTTGAAAATTGTTATTCAATCGATATGTTCCCTTTTATTGGGGTCGCTTATTAGGAAGGATTGAGAAGGGAACCTTTGGAAAACATCTAATTATAATAAAATAAATAAAGAATGATCTGGATAAATTAGGATGGAATGTATAAAAATATTTTAGAATAATTAAAATATAATGTGTAACCACATTGGTGTATAGAGTAATAAATCATAACCTGGATGAAAATGAATGTTCAAGAAGAAAACCCTTACGTTATGACTGAATGTATTCTTCACTTGACCTTAATGTCCTAGATAATAAAATTAAATAAATTCATTAATTAATTACGAACCTTTTATACATTTATTTCATTTATTAAAATTTTATTAAGTTATTTTATTTATTTTCTTATGAGTTATAAGATACACTTTTATCACTCGGCAGCAATCATTTTAGTGATTTTCACAATCCTTATACTTCCATATGAGTATGGAATTTCATTTGGAATGGGTATAATTATCCCGAATTAAATTTATATAATATTAATGAACATTAATAATATTAATTTGTTTTATAATTCATTTTTTATATGTTATTATGATGAGTCATTATATTGAACATTAGTGATAATCATTTAGATTATTTTGGTGGTTTTTCGATCATCACGAACTAGTTTTGTCGTATGGATTAATATTATGTATATATAATGGTTATCGAAAATTATTAGGTTATAATAAATATATTATAGAATGTTTTAAAAAATTAAAATGGTTTCATTACCATCCTTGAAGGATAATTTTAAGAATGAAAATTTGTTGTCCATGAGGGTTGTAAATCGACACCTCGCAGATGATGATTTCGTTTCTAAAATAAAAGTGAGAGCGAAAACAAATTTTGATGAAGTATATTTCATTAACAAAATATTATTCTATTATATAGATGATAATAGAGTTATCATTTTCACTTGGACATAGTAGGTGAGTATAGGATAAGAACTGAAAAGTAAATTTAAAGGAAATTAAAAGGAAAATAAGGATTTACCTCTTGAATTCTCCTCTTTGAGAAGCTCATTAATGCACATTGGTTGGATATTTGTTTTGTGACCAGAACCTCAAAAAAGTGGGTGAGAGACATGGAAAGGTTATTTTGGTAGAATTTGGACAATATTCAAGGATTATAGGTGTGAGGAGAAGTGGTGGTGAGGGGGGATATTTATAGTTGTGGAGAGGGGTGATTTTTTAATATTTTATTCATCTATTTATTATTTTGGCTCAAGACTATGTATAGTTTTACTATTATCATCAAATATATAACCATAATGTAAGATATATCTAAATTATGGGCTTAAATCATCCCTACATCACCTATGACTCAATAATTCATGTATTTAACATTTATCGTAAATTATCATATTTTACAATTCACTAAAAATTCAAGTTTTTTAGAAAAATA
Source organism: Viscum album (assembly GCA_963277665.1). Classification (NCBI taxonomy): domain Eukaryota; kingdom Viridiplantae; phylum Streptophyta; class Magnoliopsida; order Santalales; family Viscaceae; genus Viscum; species Viscum album. The sequence goes on from OY728139.1 coordinate 920,459,613, forward strand.
TAACAAATTAACCCTATCCATTTTTCAATATGTAGACATAAAAATTGGACCCCAATTTATGAAAATAATTTTCTAAATATGATAAATTTTATTTTTAATTAAAACCATTATTTACTCAAAAAATAAAGATTTTAAATTTATAACTAATTTTATAACTCATTCAAAATTTAGCAAAGGACTCATAAAATTATTATAAAACCATAAGAAAAAAATGGTAATTTTTGAATACATTATATGAAAATAAATTTTCTTTTAAATCATTTTAATAATTATAAAATTTTAAATAAATCTTTATGACTTACAAACATGCCAACACTTAATTAATAATTTTAAAAATATGAATTTACTTATAATATATTATATTTATATAATACTTTCATTTATAAGGTGAAAAAAATTATTTATACTTTCATGCGTGTTGTTACTATTCATTAGGTTGATTTACTATTAATAAGGATCATGTTACTATTCATAAAGTCAAGTTACTATTTCATCGGTATAGGGTCCTTAACTTCTAAAAATACATTTTATTTCATTTATTCTTTATTTATAAGAATTATTTATAAATATTATAATGTGTTCTATAAGTTATTTTATGTGATATATACTATATGAAATAAACATAATAAGGGAAGACTCAATGATAGAATTTTGAGTCGTTACACAAAAGATAGTGATGTCATGACATATGTCTATACAAAAATGAGTATGGGAGTATGGGAGTAAGGTATATACTACATCCTATACAAAAATAAAAAAAAAGTCCAAAAACATCAGCAACAAGCATCTTAATAATAGTCTCAATCCTCTACTTCAATCACCATATTAATGCTATAAAGTCATCAAACATCAAAAGTTTCACTCTTCTCTTTATCCATATCAATGATCATAAAATCTTTTTTGGGTGCCAAGGGATGCCCATGAAGGGTGTGATATAGAATTTTGTTTGGCCATCATGCATGGTGTCTGAGCCAAACCATTTCATGAAATAAATAAATGACAGTGTTTTATGTAAATAAATGTGGGGAAATAAATAAATAAATGATAAACAGCTTGTTCTGGGTTCATAAATGGACACCCAACTGATACCACATACTTCGTCCTAAGTCGTATGTCTGAAAAGTGGTAACTATGAAAGTCATAAATGTATACAAGAGTTTTTGTAAAAAAAGAAAATAAGAAAGGAATACCCCAAATCTTGTGATTTGTTTAGGGGTCTTATTTTCAGGTAATCATAATAAAATTCCCTAATGTAATATGAAATGATAAATATAACACAATCAATCAGCCCATCTAATCCTTGGATGCAAACCTGAGCCCATCCAAGGTGATCTAACCAAAATCCCAAGGGTTGTTCATGGAATCTCTGATAGAACCAATGACCCCGAGTTCTTCTAAGGAAACCCATATAAGAGTTCCTTGTATCACTAATGGAATGGTGACTCTAATTCTAAACCAAGTACCTCACATAGGGGTCGATTATCACCTGAGGCATGGAGTATTCATCTTTACCATGAGTCCATCCTCAGTTTCTCCCCTAGGGAACTGGTGTCACTCACGATTATAAGTAATACCACTCAAATAGGCTATACATGTAAAGACAAAGTATCATACCAGGTATATCTAGTAGAACCAACTAATCAAGGTGATTCCGTTCATGGAATCCTTGAATTAGGACCCATGTTCTCTTCTAGACCATAGTAGGTGATTCAAAGTAACCAAGGAACCAAACCAGGCAAGTCATAACACTTATATAACCACATGTAATTAATAATTAATGGATAAAATACATGTTAACAAGAAATCTCATGCATATAATTCAATTGAATCCAATAACATATGGAATGAGGCAATAAGCACAAAATGAGGCATATAACACAAGGCATATTACACAGCATAAATGTAAGTAATGGAATATGGCATAAAGCAAGGGTATTCTACAAACTTTTATAAGAAGTTAAATATAATACATATATAATTCAATGTGAAGCATCAATCATAATCATTTAAATATAATTTTTGAGGAATGAAGCTCAAGGTACCATCTCATTCCCAACCATTAATCTTAATTCAAATTATAATTTAATGAATTTAATCATGTTGTAAGTCACATATGGAAATTTAACCACATAATTCACAGGAAAATGTCCATTAAGGTGGTTACATAGAAAGGGGTGGCCAATGATAAGGAGAACACTCCATGTATGGGTTTCTCTATACGGTATGGTCACAATAGACATGGAAACCCATTTTAATTAATATATTTAACAAGAATGAAGCATCGATATAATGGTATGGAAAGTGGAAAGATGGTTAATCATTCAAAATGTGATGAAATTAGTAGGAAAGGCCTAAACCACCTACCTCGATGTAGTAGTTCTCTAATCATAAATTATCAAGGCTTGATTCAACCTATAACAGAAAAAATAAAAGGATTCATATAGCGCTCTGAAAATGAGGCATAATGAGTCGCACCAAAATAGTACAATGGATTTAAGAGGAACATTGAAATATATTCGAGAGGGAGAATGAGATAAATGAGTCATATCCAACTATTCTAATGGTGAGTGATTCAGACTTCGTTTGAGGTAGATAGATCAAACCCTGTGGAGAGGGAGGAGGAGCTCCACACACAATGGGATTGGGATAAAACAGCTAAAGATGGAGGAGAAAAACAAAAGGGGGAGTTAAAATATGCATTAAGGGTAAAATTGGTATTTCAAACACATTGGGGGGTTCACACGGTTTGGTCACATGGTTTTCCAACTCGTGTGCCAACTGTGGGACTAGTTTTACTTCAAAGGGGCATCCCACACGGTTAGGCGTACAGTTTGAATAACCGTGTACAAACCGTGTTAAACTGAACTATCCTAGAAAATTTCCACACCACATGAACATGTTCCTAGGTTCACATGATTTCATACAAACCGGGCATCCCCCTACACTCCACTATCTACTACTACATAGTTTAGGGAAAACTATATGGGCTAAGCTGTATAGTTTCTTCTTATCATGTGGCCTAGCCTTCCTCTTCCCATTTCATTGTTTTCGAATTCCAAAGAGCCCTGAAAACACCCATGACATGCTTTAACCTTTTAGTAATCATTATCATGTCCATTAAAAGGAATTTAAACAAAAAATTAATGGTTTGTACCTTTAAAAAAACATAGGATGTTAAAACCTTCACTCCTTAAGACAACCCATCCATGAGTCTCCCTTTTGATGGTGGTAGAATAGCGTCTGAGAAGAGCTCCATCCACCATGCACATACATGGCCTCCCACTCCCAGTTCTCATCATGTACACATCTATGCTACCACAACACTCATACTAGAGAAACCAAAATGCCTTAGAGAGCCTTCATCCATCGATCGACAATTTGTATTGGATGCTCCATAAAGGATTCATAAACCTCCAACTCAATATCTTTATGGTCAAACAAATGAGACAGTTTTGGATTACACTATTGAAGCTAAGATACGTGTAAGAAATTTTTTCATGAAACAGTACCTTTGAGGTAGTTTCAATTGATACGCTACCAGTCCAACACAATATACTATCTTGAAAGGCCCGACGTAATGAGGCAAAAACAAGCCCCATCTCTTGATTCATCTATGAACCAATCTAGGTAATACCCATAGAATTTCCTCATGTCCCACCTCAAACTCCAAACGTCCTTAGTGACGATCAGTATAATTCTTCTTCATTTATTTATCTATAGCCATATTATTTTGATGTTGGAACGATGTTCTTCTATGCATGATTTGGATTATGGTTTGTGTATGTTGTCAATTAGTAGTGGAAGTTCAGAATGTGTACCCACAAAGAGATCATACAGTTCAACATGACAACAGTATTGAAGGTGGTGCCATTTCCCAGTGTTTGCCAAATTATTGGGCCCGAAAATCGATAAATGGAGAAAACTGTTTTTGGCAAAGAGACTTGTGCTCCATGTAATGGATGAAGGGAAAACTTGTGCGCCATATGTTTTTCAAGATTCGAACATTGGAAAATGGAAAAGTGATCAGGGTCGTGCAAGTTTTGGGCGGGTCGCACAAGTGACCTGCACGCCGTGAAGAGACTTGGGCACCGATTCCTAGGAGGACTGGAAACTTGAGCACGTATTGTTTTCCAATATCATAACTTCAAAATATGGTAAAGGAAGGAAGGTCACGCAAGTATTTGTGTAGGTCTCACAAGTGAGTAGCGCGATAGAGGATAGGGGGGATGAGCTACGCCCCAGAACCTGTGCGTCGATGGAAGACTTGCGCGCCACCGCGCAGGGGGTCCAGTTTGCCTATTAATAGAGGACCCCCACCCTCCTCATTTGCAATGAAGTTCAAGACTTAGAGATTTTTCGAGCTCTCTTCGCGCAAGTGGTTGAGTCGCACAAGTGGTTGTTGGGTCGTGCAAGTAGAGGTTGTGCGCCGATTGTTGGCTGCGCGACCAATGCATTTGGGGAGTTAAAGGCGCAATGTCGCGCAAGTTTAGTGTTGAAGGAGTAAATGTATCACAAGTGGTTTTGGTGTAACCAGCGCACCGAATTTGTACCACGCAAGTTACTTGCATGCCAGGATTGAAACTTGCACGCCGGGCTTGGGTAAGGGCGCAAGGGTTGTTAAAGTTCATCTGTCCTTCTAAAGTTGCACGAAAGCTGGATGATCGCCCGGTACCCTCGGCGTAAAGTGATATTAGTCTTCTGGTAAGAGTTAGACTTCAACAGAGCATCTACATATGATAGAGGATGCATTCATATGCAATGATGAATAGACCCTAATGTCTATAAACTGAGTGTGACTTCACCAACGGCAGTGAGCCAGGGGGAGTCAACGGGAGTGACCCGAGGGACGCAGTGAGCTATCCCTAAACGTTTGTAAAGGTAGTGAGCCTATGAAAAAGTGATTGTTCCTGATCCTTTGTAATACACAGCTAGTGAAGATTAGTGTAATTCGGTACGACCGACAACTTGTCAGCGTATGCTCCTTGGATGTAGCCCTTAGTGGTGAACCAAGTAAAAAGTGATGTGTCTTTTATATGCATGTGAATGTTTTCTTTCTGATCATATTCATCTTACAGGTTTAACATGTTCCTACTAAATTGGGAACAAGATACATCACATTAAAATAAAAATTTGTCACCCTGATTCACCCCACCCCTCTCAGGGTGTCCTGGGGTCCTTCAAGTGGTATCAGAGGGAGGTTTCTGGTGTTGAATATGTCCTTTACCGTCATGGAGAATGCAGTCAATGTTAGGGGAGTCCCTCACTTCGATGGAAGTAATTTCCAGATCTAGAAGAACAGAATGAGATCTCATCTAAGATCTCTTGGTATGGAAGTTCTCTTTTCCACTGTGCAAGTAACACAAGTCACTAACCCAACATGCCTGGCTATGACTGAAATAGACAGGAAAATTCTTGATGCAGATGCTAAAGCACAAAATGCACTTACTACAGCCCTTTCTGATTAGATCTACCTAAATTTGATGAATTTCAGCTCAGCAAAATCCTTGTGGGATAAACTCGAGAATATTTTTGAAGGAGATAGCAAAGTGAAGGAGGAAAAACTATAAGTGCTACATAATCGGTTTGATGATCTGAAGATGCATCCAGATGAGAATGCAGACTCTTTCTTCAATCAAATTACTGAAGTGGTTGGAGCTATTCGGGGTCTAGGTGAAGAAATCAAAGACATTGATGTTGTAAAGAAAATATTAGGAAGACTTCCACCTCTGTACAATGAAAAGGTGTTATCCCTTGAGGAAAGAGATCTTTTAAAACATTCTCTGGATGATCTACTTAGCAGCTTGGTATCATATGAAATGAGAGTCAACCCAGAAGATGCTATGAATCGTGTGAGCAAGTAAATGTCATTCAAGGCCATGGATAAACTGAAAATCTCAAAATATAGTAGTGGTGAAGGTGAAGAAGAAAAAGAAATTCTTTCTCTCATTGCAAAGAAGTTCCAAAAGGGGAAAAGGAAATTCAATGGAAAGTTTCCTCTCGCATGTTTTCATTGTGGAAAAGTTGGGCACATTTCCTCTCAGTTCATAAGAAAGATCAATGATGAAGACAGTGAAGATGAAAGCTTTGACAAGCCACGGAAAAGGTTTTTCAAAAAGGGAGACTTCAAATCTAGAAAGAAAATGCAATGGAAGAGTTTTGTCTATGAAGAGGAAGAAGATGATAATGAATTTTGTAATGAAGAAGAACCAGAATTCAAAACTGGGAACCATTTTCCATGATGGCCACCGTTGAAAAGTCAGAAGATACAGGTGGAGAAGAACAACTGTGAACTTGTGTAGATCCTGAGATGCAAATTTAGGATGTCGTTAGTAAGCTTAAGATTAAATGTAAGAGTTTCAATAAGTGGAAATCAATTGTATAAGAATCAATGGAATATGTTGATCAACATGAAGCTAAAATTGAACGACTGGAAGAATTTGTGAAGGTACAGTCTAAAATAATTGAATGTAATGATGATGTAGTAGATCTGAAGCTGAGAATAGAAGAGCAGGCAGAGGTCATCAATGACCTCACCTCCAGACTTGATGAAAAATCCAAGACTGCTGAGGGTCTTGAAGAAGAAGTTGTTACTCTAAAAAGTAAACTTGAGACTGAATCAATTCCAAAAGAATCGAGGAAGAAAATACAGTTTGGAAGATTCTCATATGCAGAGTTACCAGCAAGAGTCAAGTGTGGTTCAGATGGGGTTGGAAAAATCATGAGTGATAAAAGACCCTCTTGCATGGGAAAGAGTGGAATTGGCTGTGAGGCTAAGACATCAACTGTTGTAAGTGAAAAGATCCAAAAGAAAGATAAGATGAAATTTGAACATGTTGAAACGTTACCTAAAGTGCCAAAAAAGGAACCCTCAATCCAAACTAAAAGGAGAACTAAAAATTATCCTTAAACATTCAGAAATGACAGACAGTCTAACTTTTCTCCCAAGGAAGAAGGTATGAGGATAAATTCAAGTGAGAAGACATTTCCTCTCATGAAGTGTCAGTTCTATGGCTATCTAGGCCATACCATGTCTTATTGCGAATAGGCAAGAAGCTATCTGAATGTAGAAGATATAGAAGTTCAACAAAGGAGAACAAATTCATATCCTAATTCTTATAGAAGAAAAAATTTCTATAGATATTGTTATAGTTTTTATAAATTTGGTCATAAGGTTACTAATTGCAGGTAGAGAAGGGACATGGACACCGCATACCGAAGTTCAAGACAAGTCAAGTCTCATCAGCAAGACAGTGTTTCTCTTTCAAACGGGTTTTCTCCTCTCGTAGAAGATTTTGACTATGAAGAACCTGGGTATGTAGAAGAGATAATTAAAAGTCCATCAGTACTATATACTCAATCCAATGTATCATAGAAGGAAAGGAAGAAGATTGAGAAATCCAACCTTGTAGAGGTGGCCCTCAATTCTACAAAGAACAACAGTACCTGGATTCTGGATAGTGGTTGTTCATCTCATATGACATGTAATGCAGGCCTGCTAACGGATATCAAAAGGAAGGTTGATGGTATTGTACGATTTTGTAATCATGGGGCTCTGAAAATCAAAGGGAGTGGAAGTACCAAATTAGCTAATAGAGAACTAAACAAGACTGATGTCCTTTACGTAGATGGCCTACGTCATAATCTCCTCATCGTGAGTCAACTCTATGACTCGGGACTTATAGTTACTTTTAATCAGAAAGGCTGCACTATTAAGGGAAAGACAGGAAAGTCACTTATGAAGGGATGCATAATAGAAGGCAACTTGTATCAGGTTGATAGTGAAGAAAATGTATGTTACATGACTTTTGAAGAAGAAAACAATTTGTGGCATCAGAGACTGGGACACATCAATCAACAAGACATGGACAAAATATCAAAATTGATAATTGTCATGGACATTCCCAACCTGAAGAGTGAGCATGAAAATTTTTTTGATTCTTGCATTCATGGGAAGCTGGTATACAATTCATATCGGCCAAAGAAGAAAAGGGAATCTCACCTTCTTGATCTGATTCATACAGATGTATGTGGGCCGATAAATGTTGTTGTAACTCATGGAGAAAGGTACTTTGTCCTTTTCATAGATGATTATAGTAGAATGGCATGTGTGATGGTCATTCACAGGAAACAACAAGACCTTTATGGCATGAAAACATATCGGAGAATCACCGAGAATGATACTGGACGAACAATCAAAGTGTTGTGATCTAACAATGGAGGAGAATACACGTCCATTGAATTTGAAAATTATCTGGAGAAGAATGGGATACAGCATGAGGTAGCTTCTGTGAGAACTCCACAACAAAATGGAGTTGTTGAACGTAGGAATCGACAGGTGAACAACATGGCACAAACTATGCTGATTGAGAGCCATATTACACGACATTATTGGAAAGTGGTTGTTCAAGCTGCAGTGTACATTCAGAATCAAACATGACTTTATATTGGTGAGACGAAGACACCGTATGAATTGTGGAATGGATGGAAGCCTTCTTTAAAATACTTTCATGTCTTTGGAAGTAAATGCATCATCAAAAACAAAGAAAGAAATCAAGGGAAATATGGCGACAATGCTGATGAAGGAATTTTCCTTAGTTACTCAATGAAAATCAAAGCCTACAAATGTTTCCACAAGTGTTTAGGAAGGATTGTGGAAATTAGTGATGTTACGATAATCAAAGAGAATAACACAAATGCTTCAAGGAAGTCATATGATGATGTGATAGAAAGTCAGGAAGAAAGTGAACGTGAAGAAAATAAAAATGCAGAAATAGAGGAAGTTGTTCAAAACACTCAGGAGTCACATCATGATTTTGACTCAGAAGAAGAATCTGAAGAAGAAACTATGGCTGAAGATAATGCTATTGAACCTCGCAAGAGAAATCAAAGAGTTGAGATTGATCCATCCAACATAATTAGGGACAGGAGTGCACCCACTCAAACAAGAATGATGAGGAATAACACGCAATATGCATTTCTATCAGTTGTAGAGCCATCCTCATTTGAAGAAGCTGCAAATGATGAATCTTGGGTGAAAGCCATGAATGATGAATTAGATCAGATTAACAAAAATCAGACATGGTATCTTGTCCAGAGACCCGAAGGTCACAATGTGATTGGTACCAAATTGATCTTCAAAAATAAGTTTGATGAGCATGGAAGTGTCATTAGAAACAAGTCATGACTGGTATGTAAAGGATACTCCCAGAATGAAGGCATTGATATTGAATAAACCATTGCTCTAGTGGCTAGACTTGAGTCAATCAGGATTTTCCATGCCATGGAACTCCAAAAAGGATATAAATTATATCAAATGGATGTCAAGATAGCATTCTTGAATGGTGTACTCGATGAAGAAGTCTACATTGAAAAACCAGTGGGTTTTTTTTGGGTACTGATGAAACAAAGGTCTGCAAACTGAAGAAAGCTCTATATGGTTTGAAGCAGGCACCACGGGCGTGGTACTCATAGCTGGATTCATTTCTCAAGAAGCTGAAATTCAAAAGAGGAGAAGTTGATCACAATCTATATGTGAAGAATTCTCCAAAAGATCAATTCATGGTTCTAGTCTACGTTGATGATATCATATTTGGTGGAAGTAGGAAGAAATTAGTGGATGAATTTGCCAACCACATGAAATCAGTATTTGAAATGTCTATGATTAGGGAGGTCACATATTTCATGGGTCTACAGGTGATTCAAAATAAGGAATAAACTTTCATTTATCAGGAAAAATATGCAAGAGAGCTACTGAAGATGTATAATATGCAAGACTCTAAACCAATGTCAACTTCGATTACAGTTGAAACTAAACTTGGAAAGCATAAGGATGGGGACTCTGTTGATCCCACCATGTACATGAGGATCATTGGGAGCCTGCTGTACCTGACAGCAACACGACCAGATATTTTCTTTACCACATGCCTTGCGGCCCGATTTCAGAGTAATCCAGAGGAACATATGGTGGCAGTAAAAAAATCATGAGGTACATTCAAGGTACACATAACTTCGGGTTATTTTTTGTTGCAGGCAGGGACAGTGAATTATCAGCGTTTTCTGATGTTGACTGGGCTGGTGATGTAGTAGACAGAAAGTCCACTAGTGGTGGAGCTTTCTATATTGTGCAGAAATGTGTTGGATGGTTGAGCAAGAAACAATAAATTACTTCTCTTAGTACTGCAGAAGCTAAGTATATCTCTGCCACAAAGGCATGCACTCAACTGTTATGGATGAAGCAACAATTAACAGATATTTGTGATGAGGTAAATCAACCAATGGTGATTTACTATGATAACAATATTGCAATTGATCTTACGAATAATCATGTTCAGCATTCCCGTATGAAAAATATTGAAATCAGGTATCACATTATCAAAGAAAAAGTTGAACAAGGGGTGATCAGAATGGATCATGTGGGAACTGATGAGCAAGTGGTTGATATCCTGACCAAGCCACTGTCTGCGGCTGTGTTTGAGAAGCATCGGTTGAACATTGGTGTTCAGCCACCTCCCAGTGCATAAGAAGGTTACACAATACCCCTCTCCCCGTTTTTGATAACTGTTTTTATCTGTTTATGGCTATGATGCAGGTTTATGGGGGAGATACTATCCAGGGGGCGTATGGTTTGAGCTGAACGTTGAACAAATTACGGGTCTTTGGATTTATTGTCAGTGGGGGAGAAAGGAATAAATTCAGGCAAGTAATGATTCTATGATGAGAAGAATGAGAAGGAAAACATTGGAACCCAATTCAAGCTTCCTCTCTTATTTCCTACACTGAGCATTGATCATGTAGACTTAGAGTGTTGGCTGAGTCGATTCTTGCATTTTGGTTTTCACATGGATGGAGATCTATTGAATTTATTTTCTGATTTCCAACAAACCCAAAGGGGGAGATTGTTGGAACCATGGTCTTCTATGCATTATTTGGAGTATGGTTTGTGTATGTTCTCAATCAGTAGTGGAAGTTCAGAATGTTTACCCACAAAGAGATCATACAGTTCAAGATAACAACAGTATTGAAGGTGGCGTTGTTTCCTAGTGTTTGCCAAATTATTGGGCCTAAAAATCGACATATGGAGAAAACTGTTTTTGGAAAAGAGACTTGCGCGTCGTGTACTGGATGAAGGTAAAACTTGTGCGCCATATGTTTTTCAAGATCAGAACATGGGAAAATGGAAAAGTAATAAGTGTCACGCAAGTTTTGGGATGGTCGTGCAAGTGACCTGCGCACCGTGAAGAGACTTGGGTGCTGATGCCTAGGAGGACTGTAAAGAAGGTCGTGAAAGTATTTGTGTAGGTCTCACAAGTGAGTAGCGCGAAAGAGGCTAGGGAGGATGAGTTGCGCGCCGGAACCTGCACGTCGAGGGAAGACTTGTGCACCACCGCGTAGGGGGTCCAGTTTGCCTATAAATAGAGGACCCCCCTCCTCATTTGCAACGAAATTCAAGAATTAGATATTTTTCAAGCTCTCTTCATGCAAGTGGTCGAGTCGGGCATGTGGTTGTTGGGTCACGCATGTAGAGGTTGCGCGCTGATTGTTGGCTACACGACCAAGGCAGTTGGGGAGTTAAAGGCGCAACGTTGCGCAAGTTTGGTGTTGAAGGAGGCAGTGTCATGCAAGTATTTTTGGTGTATCATGTGCGCCGAATTTGTACCGCGCAAGAGACTTGCATGCCAGGATTGAAACATGTGCACCAGGCTTGGATATGTGTGTCAGGGTTGTTAAAGTTCATCTATCATTCTAATGTTGCACGAAAGCTGGAAGATCGCCCGGTACCCTTGGAGTAAAGTGAGATTAGTCTTATGGTAAGAGTGGGACTTCAACAGAGCATCTATATACGACAGAGGATGTATTCTTATGAAATTATGAAGAGACCTTCACGTCTATAAACTGAGTGTGACTTCACCAACGACCGTGAGCCAGGGGGAGTCAATGGGAGTGACCTGAGGGACGCAGTGAGCTATCCCTAAACTTTTGTAAAGTCAGTGAGCCTGGGACAAAGTGACTGTTCCCGAACCTTTGTAATCCACATCTAGTGAAGATTAGTGGAATTCGGTACGACCGACAACTTGTCGGCGTATGCCCCTTGGACGTAGCCCTTAATGTTGAACCAAGTAAAAAGTGTTGTGTCTTCTCTGTGCATGTGAATGTTTGCTTTCTGATCATATTCATCTTACAGGTTCAACAAGTTCCTACCAACATGTGAACAAGATATATCACATTAAAAGAAACATTTGTCACCCTGATTCACCCCTCCCCTCTCAGGGTGTCCCAGGGTCCTTCATTTGAATCATTTGGACTTGTTATGAAGTCTACTAAGTGAGATGAGGACCCAGTAGTGCTGCCTCACCTGCCTCTCGCAAGACCAAAGGTAAACGACATGATCTACTCTATAGGGATTTGTATAGATCCATCTGTATCTTTTTTTGACATTTATTGTTGTAAGATAACATAATAAGAGGAATATTATTTTCTGATAAACCAAATAATAATAATAATAATGTCCCATTATATACCATATAACACACATATCTTCTGCTCATACTTCCTATCAGTTTGAGGTTGATATGTAGTACTTAAGAGTACCTGTGATTCCAATTCCTTTTTTAACCCTTAATAAAACGATTAAGTGAAAAAAACATCCCTATCCAAAATGATAGAATGGGGAACACTAGGAATTCATACTATCTCTCATATTTAAAGCCTTCTTATCTCATCAATAGAGAACATTTCCCAAATTGGTAATAAGTGTGAAACCTTGGTCAGCCTGTCGATGATCACCCATACAGAATCACTACAATCTGGAGATCTCAAAAAACCTATAATGAAATCCATAGTGATCTGATTATATTTCTAGTCTGGAATGGAGAGAGGCTATATTTGTATTTTAGGTCACAAGATCTTTGCCTTTAACTACTGATTGGTGGAGAAACATGTAATAAATCATGTTATCAACTTCCTCATACCTAACCACTAATATTGATGATTTATACCTCGGTACATATTGGTAAAACCAATATGAACATCCCATAAAAATAAATTTTATTCCTTCATCATTTCTTCCTGTATATTAGAAGTCAACCAAACATAGCCATAGAATAGTATACTCTCACTTCCATCAATAACCCAACCAGGTGGAGGGTTCTATCCTATAACGGTCTCCATCGGAATCATACATCTTCCTTATCTGGACACACTCCATAAGTGAGGATGTCAGTACTAGAGCTACTAGAATTTATATTCCATGTGGTTCCTAAAGTTCCAGGCTCATATTAGAAAATAGATCCATCAGCTTCCACTCACTATTAGCCTCCTTGATGTCTTCTATCACAGTCTTTTTTCTTAAGGCATCAGGTATGGCATTTCCCTTTCTGGGTGTATAAGAAAGAAAAAGTCGAAGGAATGTTGGTATTCCACCCACGTTAATTACCTCGGATTCAAGTCTCACTATATGGAGATGTTCTTGATACTTTTATGATCCTTATAGACAATGAATCTCTAACCCAAAAAGTAGTGCCTCTAAAAACACAGAGCATGATCAATGACAACTAGCTCAAGGTTATGCAATGTTTACTTCTTCTCATGAGGCCTCAGCTGGTGGGACCCATATGCCATTACTCAATCACCCAACATCAGAACTACACCAATTTCTATTCCAAAATAATTACAATAGAATGTATAACTACTTCTCAGATCTATAATGATAAGGATCAGTGATAATTTGAGTCTTATCTTTAATTATTGAAAATATGTCTCCCAATATTAGGACCATAGGAACTACACACCCTTTTTAGTCAGGGCTGTAACAGGAACTTCTATATAAGGGAAGTCCTAAATGAATCACATATAATAGCCAGATTACCCTAAGAAGCATTATATGTCGAACTAATTCTTAGGATGCTCTTAGAAAACCACAAATCTTTCTTATCTTGGTCAAATGATATGTCTTCCTCAGATATGATATGACCTATGAAGTTAATCTTGCTCATCCAATGGAGGAATATACTGAGCTTAGTATATATCTAGTGTGATCTTATTGTACTCAACATGATCTCAACATTATTTTCATGGTTGTGTCTAGAGTATGAGTACACTAAGATATCATCAATAAATAATACCTTGAAGGAATCAGGATATGGGTGGAAAATTTGATTCATCAAATCCATGAAAACTTATTCCATGTTCTTCTAACTGAATAGTATAAACAGATACTTATATAGGTCATTCTATCTCCATAATATTAAAAATTATATATCTGATGGCCTCACATGAACAAAATGGTAGCCCAACCTCAAATAGATCATGGAGATAATAGTTTCTACTCATTGATGGTTGAAGAGGTTGTTTATATGAGGTTGTGGATATTGATTATTAATCATAAGCTATTTAAATCCTCGGTACTCCATGCATAATCTAAGGGTATCATCTACCTTATTAGAAAAAAGGATTAGTGAACCCCATGATTTTGTGTTGGGTCTAATAAAACCATTAGCCTCTAGATCCTCTAGCTACTTATTGAGTTCCTAGAGCTCTGTAGGTTTCATCCATTATGAATAAATTTAAACTAATGCCACTCTTAAAACTATCTCTTTGGTGAACTCAACCTCTCTTTTATGAGGTAAGCTGGATAATTCATCAGAGAAGATGTCCTTAAAATTATCCAAGGTAGGAGGTAACTCTACTAACTTCATTCTTTGGTCACCCAAAAAGAGAATATCTAGATATGTTATCACACTAAACTGCCCAGTAATATGGGGTCTAGATCGAGCTTCCTAGATATTCCATCCACCCATAGGGATATATATGATGTCCTCTGGTGAAGTAAAATATAGTCAATAGTGATTGAAATCCACTTGGGTATGACAGGGAACAATTCATTCCATACTAATTATGTCATTGAAGTAGGTCATGTTGAGGATGAAGAAAATCTATAATAAAAATTACCCATTTATTTCAAGGGGGAACTCTTAAAATTGGTGTATTCCCTATGTTTGAACTCCTAAAAGTGTGTCGAGAGACATAATTCCAATGAAGTACTCAATTGCAGGACAAAGGATTTCCAAAAATACAAAAGATATCAAAGAGTGTGATGCCTATGTATTGAAAATGGAAAAACTAAAGTAGAGGTCGCCAGAATAGTACCTCTAACCTTAGATAGCACTACACTCTTCTCCTCTAGCACTGGCTGCACTGTATAAACATAACATGAACCACAGCCCTGAGATGCTGCTTGACTAGCCTAATCAGATCCACTCAAATGATGCATAAGATTTGGGGTCTGACCACCTCATCCTGATCTCCTAGTGTAAGGTAAACTCCCAACATGACATGGATTCTTAGATCCTATACTTGAGAGAGGTGCTGGTACGAATCCCCTCTCACTGGTTTCTGGAGGAAAATAATGATAGAAGCGCTGATGTTGACCCATCATATCCCAATCTTGACACTCAATTTGGTTCCTCATGCACTAAGGCTTCTTATTGGTCAGAAACCCATATTTTTGACATGTTATAGAATCTGTGTGTGCCACCGAGATGTCACCACCCCACATAGACCCTCAAAACGGTGATTTCGATATCTAGAAGAATTGTCACCCTACCTCAAAATAGAACCTCACTGGCTCACGTTTCCAGCTTCTTTGAGATATCATTTTATAATTAGGTCTTGTTTAATTATCTATATAATGGGTTCCATCTAATATATATTCACCTATGAGCATACATCATTACCAAGTCCATCCTTTAAAATGCCTCGCATTCATCAACTCGTCATCACTCAAATATATAGAAAAATGTTGGAGCTTGGTATAGCATGAAAAATATTATAGCATACTCATAGTTCCCTATTCAAGATGCAAAAACACCTTGGCATGATCCTCTATCAGATTTTGTGTGAAGAAGTAACTGTAGAAAGTCATATATATGTCTTCCCAGACCATACCAAAATGACATTCATACTGAGTTATGATTTCACAGTAATTCTTGGATGAATCCCACAACATGTAGTTGGTAAGATTGACCCTCCACTCTATATGCATCTATATATGATCAAATACAGCTACCATGGTCTCTAGCCATGATTTTGTAGCATCAGGTCATCTGTCCCCTGAGAATTGGGAGAATGTTGTTGCTAGAAATCATGAGTTAGCTCTACCATAGTAGGGTTAGGCCAGAGAGGACTTCTAAGAGATTCAATGTACCACAGAAAATTGTTTGAAAATTGAGTATCATCACCATGTGGAGGATTGGAAAGAGGTGCCTCAGGTGGAGCAATAGGAGGAACCATGGGTATCTCAGGGCCCACCATTTCTGGAGTGTTCACAACACCACTTTCTTGTCGTACAACACAAGTACAACATGGTGGAATAGCTCTAAAATTCTAAGTTCTCTCATCATAAAGGATTTAAAATTGATAGGAAAATAATATAGAGAAATTGATAAAGATGGTCGAGTATAATTCCTCTCTGAAACACAACAAAATCAATATCCTACTCCAAGATTTAGTCTTAGATGATAAGAAAACATAGAAGTATCTCTAAGATCATGAGAATCGTAGCCTACTAAACATTTCTGTGGTTATTTCCAGGTGAAGGCCTCACAATTCTCTTGTATAAGGAACATTTTATTTTTAAAGGTGGTTTTCATTTTAATTGAATTTTCTATTTAAGCATATTTTTTAGTTTTGATAAACCATATGGGTCACCATTTTAATTTATAATGTCCCATACACCACAAAAATTGAAATTGGCATCCACTTAATCCAAACCACAACATGTTCTTTCAATAAGGGTTGGAACATTTGTATGTTTATATAAAACAAACAAGCACTACCAGACTAAATAGAACATGTCACAATAGTAATCACATGAAAACAAGCAATGCATTCTAAAATTAGATATGGAATGGAATAATGAATGTATTTTTAATCTCTATTGTTCCTAGTATGATGAATGCTATGACATTCCATCATATCATCATGTTTTAATAGAATAAATCATTATTTCAATGATTCCATTATGTTAATACCATGAAATAATTGATTCACCCAAAGGTGAAGTCATATCAATTGTAAATGGAATAATCAATAACTATAATCTCCCATACTAGGTTATTTGGTTTTCCACTATACATGGGTCAGCTATGTCCAAGAACATGTTAAATTACAAATTTAGATTTCCTAGTCAACTTTCTATACCCAAACAGTAAGACAAAAATGAAAATGGAACCAATACCACTTTTTAACGACCATCCCCGAGTGCCACTGAACTGTTCCCTAAGACAGTGGGCCATAAGACCTCATGCATGCCTCCTCGAACACCAGAGGCTAATAACTAGAAACGATGGTCTGGGGTGTTCTTGTGGGGATATCATGCCCACATATATGGGATAACACAAAATAATAAAAAATAGGTAATAAATAGAGGAATCATAATTAGAAATAGATAGAAAAAAAGATAGTGTAAATAAACCAAGTAGAAGAAATAGATAACTAGAAGAAGTAGAATTAAAATAAGAGATATCAAATATAGCGATGGTATTTCATATGTCTAAACAAAAATTAGTATGGGAGAATGGGATATAGGCATATACTATATTCCATTAAATCCAAAATGACCAAAAAATACTACAATAAGAACCACGGGCATAGGCTATGTCCTTCTCCCAAATAACTATCCTAGTGTTATAAAATAGTCAAACATCAGAAGCTAAACACTTCCCTTTATACATACCTGTGATCATAAAATCATTTGGGGTTCCAAGGGTGGCCCAAGAAGGGTGTAAGATATAATCTCAGCTATTTATCACCAATGATGCCTAGGCCAAACCGTTTCATGAATTAAATAAATGAATGTGTTCGATGAGAAATAAATTCATGGAGATAAAAATCATTATAGATAAACACCTCAGTCTAGGTTCTTAAATGGAAACCCAACTAGTACCACCTACTTCGGCCTAATATGGATATCTAAAAAGGGGTACTTGTGCAAGTCATAAATGTATACAAGGTCCATTGTAAACAATGAATCTAAAGAAGGAATACCCCTGATATTTTAGTTTGTATAGGGGTATCTTTTTAATGTCAATGTAAAAACATGCTCCAATATAATATGAAAAATTACATATTTCATATGAAATAAGTCCTTCAAATCCTTGTGTGGAGTCCTGATCCCATCCAAAGCGATCTAAATAGAATCACGAGGGTCACTAAAGGTATCCCCAATATAACTAATGACACCGATTTTGTCCAAGGAAAACCATATAGGCATTCCTTATATCACTATTGGCATGGGGGCTCTGATTCTATACCAAGTATCTCACATAGGGGACCAGGCATAACCCGAGGCATGACGTAGCCATTTTCCCATGACTCTATCCTCAATTTCTCCCACAGGGTACTGGTGTCACCCACAAGTATAATTAAAATCTCCTAAAGATAATGTACTTAGAAAGCTAAATCATCACTCCTAGTGAATCTAGTAGAACCAAATGAACACGATGAGTCTATCCATGGAGTCCATTAATCAATACACATGTTCTCTCCTGGACTATAGCAGATGAGACATAGTAACCAAGGAACACCACAAGGAAAGTCGTAACACTTATATAATTACATGTAATTATGAAGTCATATAAAAAACATGTGAAAAACAACTATCCCATGTATACAATTAAATTGAAGATAATCACTTATGGAATAAAGAAATAAGCATAAAATAAGGCACAAAGCACAAGTCACGTGACATATCATAAATGTAATCAATGGAATAATACATGAATCAAGGGTATTCAAACAACTTAAAAATTAATTAAATTTAAGACATAAAAAAGTCAATGTGATGAATCAATACTAATAATTTAAACATAAGGGGTGAGGCATGAAGCTCAAGGGCCAATCTCATGGTCAACCATTTATCTTAATTAAAATTATTATTTGATAAATTTAATTATGTTTCAACTCACACATGGAAATTTAATCATTTAAGGCATGGGTAAATGATTATTAAGGTGGGCCTACTTAAATTCATGTCCAACAACAAGGAATACACCCCATGTATGGGTTTCTCTATATAGTAGGGTCACTACAGAAATGGAAAATAAATTTAATTTATTTATTAAAAAATAATGAATTATTGTTAGAAGGGACTGTTGAGCGGAACAATAGAGCATTATTCAAAATGTGATGAAAAGAGTGTTAAAGACTAAAAACACATACCATGATATACTAGCTCACCACTCATTCGTTGTCGAGGCTGGATTTGACCTAGAATGGAATAAATTTAAGGATTCATCCAATGCCCTGAAAATAGAGAAAAAAAGTCACACCTTAATTGTGCAATAGATGGAAGTGGAACACTGAAATAGATTAGAGAGGAAGAATAATCTTACTAAGATGGATTTAATGCTTTTAATGGTGAGTGATTTTGACATGGTTTGAGTGAGATAGGTCAAACCATATGAAGAGGAAGGAGGTCCTCCATGCATGAAGGGGATAGGAAAAAACTGAAAGAGAAGGAGGGTAAAAAGAAAAGGGGAGTTAAAACATTAATTAAGGATAAAATGGTTATTTAAAACACATAGAAGGGGTATCACAGTTCTACCACATGGTTGGACAAACTGTGTGCCAACCGTGCGATAAGTTATAATTAAATGGGGTACCCCACATGATTAGGTGCATGGTTTGACTAACCATGTGAAAACCATAAGAAACTAAATTATCCCAAAATCATATAGCACTCCATGGATATCCTATTAGGGTCATACAGTTTCATACAACCTGTTTGGCCCCCTGTACTCCACTTTGTGCAATCTTATAGTTTAGGGAAAACTTGAGGGCTAGGCTTCACGGTTTCTTCAAACCATGCAGCCAAGTCTGCCACATCTCATTTTAGGGTTACGACCATTGAAAGAGACCCAAATGCACCTAATATCTCT
Organism: Viscum album; assembly: GCA_963277665.1. NCBI lineage: Eukaryota > Viridiplantae > Streptophyta > Magnoliopsida > Santalales > Viscaceae > Viscum > Viscum album. Next base: position 920,479,547 of record OY728139.1, read on the forward strand.
TTTATCTTTTTAGGAATCATTATTAGGTCCTTTTAAAATAATTTAAACCAAAAATTAATAGTTTTTACCTTTGAGAAAAATCTGGGACGTTACAACCTCCCCTCCTTAAGACACTCATCCTCGAGTTTCCCTATGAGGATGGTTGAATGTCATATTATACAAGATCTAGAAACTACACACATACATCAGCCTCCCCTTTCTAGGTATTTTCTTATATGTGTGTGTGTTTACATAGAACTCAAACTAAATGAAATGACCTACCTCATAGATCTTTCATGCTTCAATCGATAATACCTATTAGATACTCCTTGAAGGACGCATCCACCTCCTGCTAAATATCATCAGATTTAAATGAATTTGATGGGTTGGGATGATACTATCAAATCTGATATATGTGGAAGGAATAATGCATAGATCAGTTCCTATGAGATAACTACAAAATATAGGCTACAGTCCAGACCCCCAACTATCTCTAAAGGCTCGACATAACGATGTGACGACTTTCCCTATCTTCTAATTCATCTATGGCGCAATATTGGTGATACCTGCAGAAAGACCCTGTGTAGGAGCTTGAACTCCATAGGTTTACAATAATGATTGGTATAAGTCTTCTACCTAGACTTAATTGTAGTCATATGCTTCAAAATTATTTGGACTTGTTATAAAGCCTTCTGAATGATATAAGGACACAGTAGAGCTTCCTCACCTTCCTATATCCAGCATAAAGGTGAACGATGTAGTCTACCATAGATGGATTCATACGAATACAAATAAATCATTTCTTAAAATATTTTTTTTTTTTGAAAGAAAAAACAACCATATGGAATATGATTTTCCCACGAACCACCAAAATCAAGAATACAAGATCATACCATATCCTCTAACACATGTATCATTTGCTCAAACTTCTCGTTGGTTTGAGGGTAATATTTAGTACTTCATATTTCTAGTGAACCCATTACATTTCTTAACCCTTTCCATAACAGATAAATAAACCAACTATCCTTTCCCAAAATAATAGAATGGGGAAAACTGTGAAGGCACTCTATCTCTCAACTGTAATCCTTCCTAGGTCATCAATAGAGAATTTTTTCGGAATTGGTATGAAGTGTGAAACCTCGGTTATCCTATAAATGATCACTCATACTACATCACTGCCTCTAGGAGATCTCATAAAAGATGTCATGAAATCCATAGTTACATCATTAAATTTCCACTCATGAATGGAGAGACGATGTATAATTCTAGTGGGTAATTGGTGCTCTTTCTTCACCTACTGGCAGGTGGAGCACTGTGTAATAAAGTCTACTATCTTCTTATTCATAAATGACCACCAATACTAACAACATATATCTTTGTAAATCTTGATATTCCTAGTATGAACTACCCATACAAAGGCAAGTGATTCTCTCATCAACTCTCCCCATATATAATAAATCATCCAAATGATTCCATAGAAGAGTAGAGTCTTACTTACATAAAAAACCCCAACCAGGAGGAAGGTTATCTCATGTGATGCTCTCCCTCAAAACAAATCCCTCGGAATAAAACAGCTACCTCATCTATACGCGCTCCATAGTGAATAATTTCACTAATAGAGCAATTATAACTGATTGTTTGTGATTTTATAGAACCTCTAGGTGCATCTCATAAAATTCCACTCACTAATGGCCTTCTTAACGACTTGTGTTTGAGTCTTTCGACTCAAGGAATCTACTATGGAATTTCCTTTTCTGGGTGTCTAATCAAACTCAAAGTCAAATGACATTAGTTATTCCACCCACCTATGCTTCCTTAGATTCAATTCTCATTGTGTGGAGATATAATTGATACTTTTACGATCTGTGTAGATAATGAATATTTTGACCAATATGTAGTTCATCCAATATCATTGAACATAAACCATGGATTCTAGATTAAGTTCATGTGTTGGTAATACTACTAATTAGGCCTCAGCTGGAAGGACCTATATTCCATGACTCGATCATCATTTATCTGAACTTCATCAAGATCAATTCCAAAAGCATCATAATATAATGTATAACTCCTAGATGAATCGTTCAGATTCGGGGCCGACACTGATTTGAGTCTTCCATTTATCTAATGAAAAGTTGTCTCATAGTCTTTGGACCATAGGAAATTCACAACATTATGAATTGGGGATGTACGAGGAACGGTTAAGTGGGAAAAAGTCCTTTCTTAATCGCCTATAATAGTTATCTAGCTATATAAGGCCACATATATCGAACACATTCTTGGGATTCTCCCAGGAAACCACTGCACTCACATTCTTTGGGTCAACTAATATTCCTTAATCAGATATGATATGACCCAAGAAGTGAACCTTGTGGATCCAAAGGTGAAATTTACTAAACTTTACATATAGATAGTAATCTCTCAGTGTACTCATAAAGATCTCATGATGATTCTCATGGTCATGTCTAGTGTTCGAGTACACTAATAAATAATCTATAAAGACCACCATTAATGAATCAAGAGATGGGTGTAAATCCCAATTTATAAAATCCATGAAGACTATTGATGCATTCGTTAGACCAAACCGGCATAACCAGATACTCATAAGATCTGTGCCTACATTGGAATGTTGTACGTGGTATATATGAGGGTATCACATGAACATAATGGAATCCTAACCTCAAATAATTCATGGAGAAAATATTTTCTCATCAGATATGGTCTATAAGGTCATCTATACGAGGCATTGGATATAGATTATTCATCGTAAGCTGGTTCAATCAGTGGTAGTCTATGCACAATATGAGGGTATCATATACCTTCTTGGATAAATGGGATGGTGAACCCCATGGTGATGTGTTGGGTCTAATAAAATCATTATCATCTAGATCTACCATATTCTTCTTGAGTTCCTAGATCTCAGTAGGTTCCATCTTATATGGAGGAATGGACACCTGTACTACATATGAAAATAGCTCTATGGTGAATTCAACCTCTCTCTAAAGAGGTAATCTAGATAAATATTTAGGGAATACATCCCTGAAATGATCCACTAATGGACGGAACTCTACTAAATACATTCCTTTATTTTTCATAAAGAGACTAGCCAGTTAGGTTGTCACTCTACAAAGCCCAATATGTTTGTGCCTATGTCAATCTATCTGTATATCCCATTTTCCCTTTTAGATATATGTTCTGACCTCAGGTGATGTGAAATACACTCTTTATGGATTTCAATCCACTTAGAAATGATAGGTAATAAGCCATTCCATACTAAGAATGACATAGAATCCAATAATCTTGAGGAAAAAACTCCAGAAGAAATGACACCCACCTATTTCAAGGGGCACTCCTCAAATTGGTGTATGCCCTCTATACAGAACCCCAACGCCGTGTTGAGAGACATAAAACCACATAAGTACTCAATTTCATGACGAAGTCTTTCCAAAACCATATTATATGTGAAAGAGTGTGATTTACCATTATCAAAAAGGTCATAAACTAAAGTAGAAGTCACCAAAATAGTACATATCACCATAGATAGAACTAAAATATACTCCTCTAGAATGGGATACACTACATAAATAATACCTAAACCATGGACCTAAGATGATTCCAAACTAGAAAGAGTATGTCCACTCTACTGATTCTTATGCTCTGGGGAATGACTACATCGGACACGACCACTACAACCTCGGCCTAAACAAATGGTAGAAGACCAACTCCCATCCTAACATGGATACATAGATCTCGTGCCTAATAGAGGGGCTGGTACATATCCCCTATCACTGGTCATTGAGGAAAAAAATATTTTAAGCACTGAAGGTGACCCATACTATCACAATATCAATACACAATTGGGTGCCTCATGTACTGAGGATTCTTATGGAATAACCTTCAACATTGGTGAAACACTGTAGAATCAATGCATGCCACGTGGCTAGCACCACCCCCACATGCGGCATTAAAATGGTACTTTTGAATAACAGAATAACTATCACCCTACCTTGAAATGGAACCACCCTGGTTCAAATTTCCAGCTTCTTTGAGATTTTGTTCTACAATTGGGTCCTAGTTCACTATCTCTATAACTATTTTCAAACAAAAGAAATTTATCTATGAGTAGACAGTATAACAAATCACATCCTCAAAATGACTCATAGTTATCCACTCATCACCGGTCAGAGATGTATTGAAACGATGGAGCTTGGTGATGTGAGTGGAATACTCTAGCATAGTCATAGTACCTTGTTTAAGATGGATGAACTCTATAGATTGATCCACTCGAAAATTCTTCATGGAGATGTAATCATAGAATGCTATATATAAGTCTTCGCATACCATACCCCGATGATGCTTAGACTAAGATATGATGTCCCACCAATGATTGACAGAATCCCGCAACATGTTGGTAGCAATATTGAACCTTCACTCTAGAGGTTTCTCTAGATGATAGAAGATATAAAACATGGTATCTAGCCATGATTCTACAACATGAGGTCCTTCATCCCCTGATAAGGTGGGAGGATGCTACTACTAGAATCCTCGAGTTAGCTCTACCTTATTAGAGGTAGGTCTTGGAGCACCCTGAGCAGATTGAATGAACCATAGAAAACTATCACAAAAACAAGCATCGGTTCCCATTGGTGGATCTGAAGGAGGTGTCGCATATAGTACTACATGAGGTACCATAGGTGGATTAGGTACCACCACATCCAGAGTTTGCTCATCACCACTTTCTGGGTGTACAACATGAGTACATCATGGTGGAATATCTCTACAATTCCATGTCCACTCCTAAGATAGGATTTAAAACAAATAGGAAAATAAGATAAGGAAAGTGATAAATATGGGAAGGTACAAGGACGCCCTAAAACATAATAAAATTGATATCCTACTCTTATTTACATGCTTAGATGATAGGAAAACACATAATGATTACTAAGATCAAGAGAAGAATATCCTATTACCCATTCTTATGGTTAGTCCCAGGTCAAGACCTCACAATACTCATGTATAAGGACCATTTCATTTTTAAAGGTGGGTTTACGATTAATTTAATATTTTAGTTAACCTCTCTTTTTAGTTTGGATGTACATGGGGGATAACCATTCCAATTTATAAGGTCTCATACACCAAAAACATTGAAATTGGTATTCACTTAATCCAACCCAAAACATTTTTCTACAAGAATAAATGTCACATTTATATGCTTATATATAACAAACAATCACTACAATGATAAACAAAACATATAACAACTGCAATCACGTGAAAATATTAAATTCATGCTAGACATAGATATGGAAGGGTATAATGCATGGAGTTTTAATACATAGGGTTCCTTCTATGATGAATTCTATGACACTTCCAAATATCATCAGATTGTACTAGAATAAATAATCATTTCAATAATACTATTATGATAATACCATGAAACAAGCGTGTCACTCAATCATGAAATCGTATCAATTGTAAATGGAATGATCAATAATTGCAATCTCAAATCCCATGTAATTTGTGTTCCCCCTATGCATGGGTTAGCTACGTCCAAGCATACCGTAAATACCAAATTCTAATTTATTAGTCCATTTTCAAAAAATAGTATGACAAAAAGGAAAATGGCTATGATACCACTTTATAGAATCCTTCCCAGAGTGTAACTATAATATTAGCTAAGACGGTGGGCCATAAGACCTCAAGAATGACTTCCTGAATTCTAGAGGTGGCCAAATAGAAGCAAGTGCCTGGGGTGCATCCATAGGGATACTAAGTCCTCATACATCAGAGTATGCACAATGGTAAAAAAGGTAATAAATAGAGGAAGCCTAATTATAACAAGATAGTAGCAGAAGATAATATAAATAAACCAAGTAGAATAAATAGATAACTAGAGGAAGTAGAATACCAATAACATATACAAAATATAGTGATGTTATGTAAAATTTCTATACAAAAATGGGTATGGGAGTAGGGTATGTGGACATATACCTCATGTTTTTAAAAAATAAAAAAAATCCAATTTTTTTTTTCCAAAATCATCTTGATCATAGGCTCGGTCCTCTGCCTCGATCACCAACCAAATGTTGCAATCCAGTCAATCATCATTTGTCACATGCATCATTTTATCCATACTTTTGACCATAAAATCTACTTGGGTTCAAAGGTAATCCTAAGTACGGTGGTAGGTATAATCTTAGTAGGCCATCACCCATAGTGTCTAGGCTAAACAATTTTGTGTAATAAATAAATTACAGTGTTCCATGATAAATAAATATAGGGAAATAAACAAATAAATGATGAACACCTCGATCTTGGTTCCTAAATGGACACCCAAACGATATCACCTACTTTAGCCGAAGGTGGATATCTAGAAAGGGGTACCAATACAAGTCATAAATGTGTATAAGGTATATTTTAAACAAATGAACTTACAATATCATAACCCAATATTGTTATTTTGATATGGTTCATGTTTTTATTTAATCCTAAAAACATGCTCCAATATAATATGAAACAATACATATAGCTTAATAAATCAGTTATTCAAATCCCTGGGGAGTCTTGAGGAAATATATGGTGATCTAAAAAGAATACCAAGGGTTTTTATAGGTATCTATGATAGAACCAATGCCATTGATTTTGTCCACATTAGCCCATATAGGAATTCCTTGTGTCACTCATGACATGGTGACTCTAATTCTATACTACATATATCCTATAGGGTATTTGGTATCTCCTGAGGCATGGCATAGCCATCTTGCCCTCAAGTCCATCCATGGTTTCTCTTATAGGGAACTTATATCACTTATATGTATATGTAAAAATTCCATAAGATTCTATAGATATCAAACCAATGTTTCTCTACCAGAATGTCTAGTAGAACCATCCGAACATGGTAATTCCATCATTGGAATCCTAAAATTGGGACCCATGTTCTCTCCCAGCCCATAGCGGGTGAGACATAGTAACCAAGGCACATCAAAAGGAAAGGAATTACACTTATATATCCACATTTCATTATGAATTAATTGTAAGAACAAGTGATAACAAGATATCCCGTATAAAAAATTCAATCCCACAAAATCACTTATGTCATAAGGCAATATGCGTACAACCAATCATGGAGTACAAGGAACATGACATAACATAAATGTATACAATGGCATGTGACATAAAGTAAAGGTATTTAATAAAAATTCCTAATTAATTAAATGTAAGACATTTAGAATTCAATGTAAATCATAAATTATTAGAATTTAAACATTAGGTGTAAGGCATGAAGATCAAGCGACAATCTCATGGACAAATATTTATATTAATTCAAATTATAATTTAAATAGTTTAATCAAGTTCCAACTCACACATAAATATTTTACCATTTAAGGCATCAGAAAATGGTCATTAAGGTGGGAACACCCAAAGGAGTGGTCAACAACAAGAAGAACACCCCATAGATGGTATTTAATGTATGGTAGGGTCACAATAGATAGGGAAATCCATTTTAATACATTTATATAAACAGAAAAAAGCATCACTAGAAGGGTCTGAATAGCATCACTATAGATCATCATTTAAAATTCAAAAAAAACAAGTTGGAAATACCTAAACCACCAGCATCAATTTAGTATCACTCCACTCATCTTTTATGGTTTTAATGATTTATACATTTTTATGTTGATTTTTCAAGAGATTGTCATAATGGGAAACCTAGTGGGATAATATCTTGACTGAAAAAAACTTATGATTATTAAAAACCAATTATCAATAATTTTTATTAGAAATGAAAATGTATTTGAGTTTCTAAACACCCTAAAGAGGTGAAGGATGGAGTATCATGGAAAATTAGTTGATGAAGAAAATAAACGGATCACAATTCGGTGGCATTCATATAAATAATATGGGAAGAGGTGCCCATGGGATTGTTCCAATGAGATAAAAAAATGTTTTTTTGGGACATGAAGAAATATAATAGAAAACCATCGAGGAAAAAAGAAATACTTTAATTAATTCAATGGAGGGAAATAATTTTCATCCTAATGTTCTATTTATAGTTCAATGTATAGAATTTTTAGAAAATGGGAACTATAAAAGTCAATTACCTAATTCAAGGTCTGATCAGAATGATAAAAATAAAATATTTCCATGACCATAAGTAAAAGGGAAATCCTATATAACCACAACAACTGAAAACAGTTTAGAAAATTATGTGGAGTGAGGAAAACTGATCATCCACTCAAGAACTTTGAGTATTAAATTTTTATCTTTTTAAACCCCCTTATTTATATCAAGATGTTTTTCTTAAAACATAAAATCATATACTAAACAAATAGATATTGAATCATTAATTAAAATTTTAATGTAATATGTATTTTATCAAAAGTTTGTGTTTATATGAAAGTTATTTATCAAAATCATTTTACTATTCCTTTAAATAAATTAAATGTGATTTTGGAAATGGATTGGTTACCTCCGCTTAGAGGAAAAATTATTTTGATCAAAGATATTACATTTAATATCAACTTATGATAGTCTATCAATTCAATCATTATTATGAACCCCCATTGGAAAGAAATTATAAAATGTGGGTCTTGATACCAAATAAGAGAATCATTTTGGCTAAATTAGTTGGATAAAATCCAAAAGTTAGTGATAAACCTAATCTAAGGAAAAAAATTGATTTTTCATGTTTTGAAGGTTGATATATATATAGAAATTATATCTCTATACATTTTTATCTTTTATACACCCTTACCTTTTTCCTCTAGTAATTGGTAATTTAAATTGGGAGGACATAATTTACATAGGGGGTAATGTTACACCCAAATATTTTACTGTATTTTATTACCTTAAAAACCTAATATATTGAAAACCTTTTTTCACAGGCTAAAAAACTAAATTTAAATCATGATACTTCTAATTAATTATTTTTAAAAAAAATCATTATTATATAGATAAAAAATTAAAGTATATAAATAAGTGACCATATTATGAAATCTATGAAGAAAATTTAAATAAATGACATCGAATAGTGTATTTATTAATTATGAAGCTCATTTGTTTAATATTGGAATATAAGTATATTCCTAAAGGTTTTCCTTAGATGAATTTGAAGCCAAACAACAAAAATTAGGAATTTAGGGAAATCGTATGTGAGAGAATTTCAAACTCACAGAGGTTTCTATGAGATCTGACCTAGCATAGTCACCAACTATAGTAGTCACCTGAGCTTATATTATAGTAAGATCATAAGTGGGGATATTTAGGGTATATGTAAGTATAAATTTGGATGATTTAATAATGTAACTATTAATGTAACAAGTAATTTATCACATGTATTTTACACATTTTTCATTTTTTTACTTTTAAAGAAAAAGAATGTTTATTTACTAATATATTGATAAAATTAATGAGATCTCTTTATTCATAAAAAATATTTGTTTATAAAATTAGATTTTATGTGATATATTTATGAAAAATAAATTTATTATATATATTGGTTATATGAATAGAATTACACCAATATAATTAGCAATTGATTTAAAATATGAATATAAACTGATAAAAATATATTTTCTGATGAAAACATATGCCATTATATTTTATTATTTTTATTTAAAATTTACATTAATAATTATTTGAATTTTAATTTTACAAAAAAAAATTAAAATTTTTAATTAGGATAAGAATATTGTCTTAGGATAAAATTATGAGATTTTTATGAAGTAATTGATTTTAGGTGAATGGTGAAAAATATAGTTTTTCCCAAAACTATGATTTCCATGGATTTATAATTACATAAGAAAACCCTATAATTTTATAAAAAAATCATTTATATAATATTTTTTTATATGTAAATTTATATATTTTATAAATAATATATTGAATTTATAAAACCCTTGTTAAACAATTGGGATACTTAATTGATAATTTTCTATAAATAATATTTTTATTCGCCTATAATAAAAATTATTTTTCATCACTTATAAAAGTTATATATATATATAATTGATTCCATATTTCACATTATAATGTTAATATTATTTAATATGGTAAATTTCATTTTTAGGCATAAAATCATGATAACTACGGTTAAATTTAATTCTCATGATAATGGTGAAAGGGTTATTTTCAAAGAGTTGTTTTATTTATGTTGTGTAATTTTAATATAACAAATTAAAATGATATATTTCATATAAATAAATTAATATGAAGTATAAAAATATATAAAAACCTGTTACCACTCATTTAATTGGAAATTAATGTTGTATAATAGTAAGAACACTTAGTGGTTAAAACATCATTTTTCTATGAAATTAATTTTCTATATATTATATGATTTAATTTGAAATATATTTTAAAAATATTTTTAAATTTATTTAGTTTATTTAGAGTCAAAATTATTTTCATAAAAAAATATTAATATCGTTTATCTTATATTTTTAGTAAAAAAAATTAGTTAGGTACAAACTAGTTACCAAGATAAAAACCAAAAAATAAAAGTAAAATTAAAATGTTAAAAGATTAACAACATGTTCATAATATTGAAAAAATGAATTATTTTTGGATTATAAACATTACCTTATCCCACACTCAAATATGTTTCAATTTATAACCGTTCACAATTGTATAGAATCATTCTATCATGGAGAATGTAATGGGTTTTTACAAAAATTCCATTTTTTCACTTTTAAAAGAAGATCATTTCTGTCACATTTTTTCACCATTTATAAAGAATTAACTTAACAAAAACTATACCATATACTATCCAAAACTCTATACCCATATAATATAAGACTTTTTTGTTTCAATATACCTTACTATAGAACCTTAAAGAGTTACCCAAGGAAGAATATCTAAAGAGGCAGGTAATGATCTCAACCATGATCTCTTATTTCATTCCTTCTATTACCCTAAAAAATGTTTCATATCCATGTAAGTATGATAAAATTTATATTATTAATATAAAGAAATATTATTATAACAATTTTATATAAATTTTCCACCTCCCTCTAAAAGACATTCAAAAATAAAGATGTCCTTATATTTATGTGTGAACTACAGCTTTCGTGAACGACTTGTTAATTTTTTATAACGACTTCACAAGGCTGTTCCAAGAGATTTATTTAGTAAAAATGAATAAAACTTATACCCTGATTGATATTATTATATGATAATAATTGTTTTCTATCACATCTCACACTATGAAACATAATAGTGTCATATGTGTGTATATGCGGACTACCACCTCCAAAAAACAACATATTTCATTATCCATTACCACTTAATATGAATATTTTAAAAATATATTTAACATATTAAAATGGTATTTATGAAACTATTAATATTATTAAAATATAAAATTGGTCATTATATAAGTGATATTAATAATAAATTTTCATCATATACTTAATTTGAAAAAATGAACATATCAAGAAACCTTTCTTAATTTGAGTCCATTTTGGGAAAACCTAAGAAACATTATAAATGTTTTTATAATATAATAATAAAATTTATACAACTATATAATTATTGAAATTATAAATGTATTTTAAAACACATTTGAGCGTAGTCAATATACCATGGAAGTTTCAAAGAAATTGACCAAACCACATCAAGTAAAAAATACAATAGTAAAAAATATAATAAATGAATAAAAAGTGATAATAAATATATAGTATAATATGAAATATAGTAGAAACTAATTATTAATAATGTTTTTAATATAATTAATTTTTTTTTTCATGATGTTATGTTCATGGGAAGAGTGCATCAGTACATATGTTAGGGGTTTTTTGATCTCAAATTTAAATTTATCACATATGAGTCTAATTCCACAGTTGTTTTTATGGATTATATATGGGAAATTGATTCATTTTTATTATATAATTCATTAAATATAAGATATTTCAATCCATTTCATTTTATACCTTTAATGAAATTTAAATTTTAAATATTTCAATGTTGTAAAGGTTTCCACATCACATTTTCGATTCATTAATATATAATTTGTATTCACCACTTGATACCTTTTGGGATATAAATATTGTGATTTTATATATTTTTATCATACTAGTGATAAAATCTAATATATTTATAATTCCATATCACGTTATACCTTTATTGGGTTTTTATTTGCAAAATAAAAAAGTCACAAGTGGTTAGTTTTTTCAATTTTTCATTCCACCTGGGTCTTTATCAATATTTCTTGACTATTGTTTTTCTATATTCTCTTATTATAAAATTTATATATTGTACTTGGTAACTCATATTTTACCATTTTGGTAATTAATTATTTAAAATAAAAAATATTAATTGGTTTATTTCTTTATGAAATTTATGACATTTTTTGATTAATAAATGCCCTTTCTAATGTGATTTTCTCATTCAAGTCCACATTTTCTTTTACAAAAAAAGTTATAATTCCATTCTGGGGAATTAAAATATGTTTTATCACCTATTATATTCATATTTATATTTACACCTTTTATGATAAAGTTTTATTTTTTCTTTTAACAAAGGTATTTTGAAACATAAAACAGAATCCTATGAACAACCATGTTACTTTTTGGTTACATGTTATCTTTATTTTTTCCATTATCCTCTATATTATTATTATGTAATTATTCAATATTCGGTGTATATTTTCCAAACATATATACCTATTTTACTATACCTTTTTTATTGGGGATAATACATGTTTTAATCTCCTTTCACAATTTCGTCCTTTAAATGGACCCAATTTCGAGGAACTTACAAATTTCTTATTTCATGTCACGTACTACCTCTATCAAATATTTTTAACCATGAATATATTTTTTAAAATCATAATTTTTTATATAATCCCTCGGAGTTCTATTCTAGTAAAAATTAAAATAATATTCCCCTTAATTCATTAAAATTTCATTTACTCATTTCATAATTCATCACCTAATTGGCATATTGTTATTATTTATTTTCCAATCATTATCATTATTGTTTTCTTAAATTGAACTCCATGTTCAAGTCCATTTTTATTTTTTGAAATATGAATGTCCCAAATAATTTAATTAATTCTGCTCTTGGTAAATCTTATTATATATCCATATGTTATTATTTGATATGAGAATATGAAACCCACCTTTTTCTCATGTATTTTATTATGATTATGCTATATGTATAGTATCTTGTACTTATGTGGAATATATATACGTGTATATATTAGTATTTTTGTTATGTAAAAGGTGGTTCTGAATTATATATCATTATAATGAATTGGGTATAACATTATGACTTGTGATATAATATAAAATATAATAGAGAGTGAACCCAATCTCTTATGGGACTTTGTGCACCATGCTTATAGGAATGGGGAGTGAACCCATTCCACCATGGGATGCCATCCACTATGATATTATTGGTATTGATACTTTACCTATGTTTATAATTTAATGTATTATGTTGTTTTCACATAGTTATAATTATATGAAGCTATGATATCATTCCCATATTCTATCTCTCCAGGTTTATCTCAGACTTGTATTCCAAGATATATAATTTTTCATTTGAGCTCACATATTATGATATATTGACTGATGCACAACTCATATTATTCAATGATAGTTTAATAATGAATTTCTACACTACTCATTTTTTCTCATATTCTTATGATAATAAACTTAATTAAATGTTGAAAAAATTTCACTTAACAAGAATTTCAGCATGCCCCATTTTTATGTTTTCATTTCCAATGTTATGAAGATGGTTATGACCTGTGATAAGTATGGAATGTAGTTTAGTGTGGTTCAATCATGGAGGAATGTTCAAAAGTAATGTAAACTAATTTTCTGATATGTTTTATCATCAAGGACACTAAATCATCCTTTCATGGGTTTGGGAAATTTTTTTGGGTTATAATATTGAACATATATAAGATATTTTAGATAAATATATGTTTTTTGAGATTTTTTATTAATAGGTGGATTGATCAAAGATATTTAAATGATATGAGATCATTTCTGGTCCTAAAATCAATTATTTTTGTATAACTAGTGGATAATGTAGTATGTACATATTGATAATAATATACATAGATATATTTTAGTTATGAAAAGACTCAAAATAAAACATAAATGAAAAAATTGAATCATTTGATTAATTTCATGGAAAATAAAATGATGTTGGAGTCTAAAAAGAAGTGATTACTTTATACTGTTAAGGTTTTATCTAACATCATTTTCATCTTTTTCTAAATTTATTTTTGATATTAGTAAACCAAGATATTATATTATATATTATATAGTGAATACAAATTTCATCGTTATAAAAGTAACATGTGATCATTTTAGTCAATTAGTATATTCAAAAATGAGGTGAATATGCATTTGATATATCTCACACCTAATGAATCAAAACAATACACATTTTTTTGTGTTCATTCCATCTATTCTTATAAATAGTTTATTTTGATACCCAATGGATCAGTAATATGTCAAATTATGAGTTTTTTTATTGTTTTCTTTATTTTTTAAGGTTCCAAATACTATTGATTGAAAGCATAATTTTTCGAGATGGAAAACCAATACGTACAATTAACACATGGTGTGTCTAATAATGTGGCTAACCATGTTATGGGGGATAAAGGTCTTTTATATGGTTTAATATTAGTCTTCCAAATTGTGAAAGGCCTAAGGGGAGACTATTTAGCCTATTTTTGGGGAGGTAGTAGCTCCCTCATGGTTGAAGCATGGTTTTCTTAACTATGTGGCCCTATCCAGCCCATTAAAAAATTTCCTTTTACCATTTTACTTGGGATTTTTTATACCCTATGGGCCTCATTTTCTCCTCCCATTATTTTAGTCCCATGTAATTGGGTTTTAATCTTCCTCCCATTCATATTGGAGGTCTTCTCCTTCGATTCAAGGTGGTTCAGCTTGATTTAAGCCCCATTGTTTCAGGGTTTCTTCTCTCATTCCCCCTTTTATAACATGTCATTTACTTATTATTTAAATTTGGAACTCTGGTTTATTATTATGGATGAACTAGTTTTATAATAGGGAATTTTATTTTTTTCTTGTAGATTGGGTCTTTATGTCCATCTACTACCTATTTTGGTTTTTTATCCTCACATGTGACAAGGTTTGAGTATATTCCATGGTAACTGTCTAAATTTTTGTGCATCTATCATATATTTCCATTAAATTCATATTCATATATAGTTTATGTTAATGAAATTTGAAATTTTTTTATTCATGTATAATTTTTATACAATTCTTGATATGACTTATGTCTCGGTTTGGTAATTTGGGTGTTTAAAGCGGTGTTTTAGAATTAGGGTGGCTTTTATTCACTCCAAGTGATTGTTGAAATCGATTATAGTGGTCTTATGGATCCATATGAATTTCTAAAATAGTTTTACCTTGTCGGATTGTGTTTTTTTAATGGGAATTTTGGTTTGTGAAGTTTCCTTGTGAAATGATTTTACATGTATGACATGTGTTGTGAATATGTTGGTATATAGTAACACATGGGTTTACTAAGGTGTGAGTAAGGGATTGTCTGAAGGACCATGAGGTCCTTTTGGGAAGAATACCATGAGTTTTTTTGTTTTGGTTACCAATGGACCATGAGAGCTTCTATTTTTTTATATGGATTGTATACATTTTTTATACTCACTCACATTATTCACATATATTTAAAGACTTAGTTGAACATAATATTTTTGGATTGGTATATTTCAATTGTGCTTTTTTATTAGTTCCTTGTTTGATGTGATGTGATATGGTAATCTCATTTTTTTCAATTATATGATGATGATGATATGCTTTCCCCTTGTTTTGTTGGGTATATTGAGATTTTTTCTTCATTGACTATTTATTTGGGATATTTTGAATAATGTTTTGGAAAACATGTTTTATTAAAAATGGAAAACCAAATGTATTTTGCAAAATATTTTCTTGTGAGTTAAATGTTTTCAATGTATCTTAGTTTTGAAATTTTATTTAAAACTGGATTATAGGTTTTAATGTGTAAAATATTTAAATAGATTCATGGTGGTATCCTACTAGTCTCTGTGAATCACACTTTACATATTTATTTTGAATATAATGTTTTAATTTTACAAGACATGATTAATGTAAAGGGAACCATGTACTTGGATGACTCTTCTTTATTACCTTCATCTTGTGTTTTTTGGAGGATACATAGTCTCATACAGTGGGATCTTGTGGAATGTTTTTAGGGATTTTATATCACTTGGGATTTATGTAAAATCATTTTTTATAATTTTTCCATTATTTTCAGTTTTTTGGTTTTTAGTTGAGATACCATGTATGTATGTCCTTTTAAGGCATGTTATTTTTATTATGTATACCTTACTGGTATGGTGTCTACTTATATATTTTGAATTATCTTTATATTGTATTTTATTATATTAACTCTAATGATATTATTGTTGTTTTATCATTCCATAGAAGGTTCATGCTATTTTATCATGCGTAAACCATTCCCAAGGGATTTTTGGTTAGGTCTAATGTTTGTCTCTATCCCATAGAAATCGGGAACACGATTCATGATGTATGATGGGCCCACTCAAGTGACAGTTTGGGTTGACCCAGGTCATTTTAGTGGAAACTTGTAAAGACTTTTTATTTGGGGAGTTAGTAGTAGAATTTTCCAAGGACATTCAGGGATTAGGAGGTAGGAGTGGGGAGTGCTTGTCCATCTTTTCATTGTATTAAACCATGAGTGTCAATGGGTGGTTTGAGATTATGTTTACATTTTGAGCCTCACTATGGGATATTTTGATGAAATTTTATAGTATTTCTTATTCGATTTTGAGCAATAGGGTGAGATTATAGTGACCCAAATTTCTCATACATGAATTTTTCATATTTTTATATAAATATTTATTATATTAAAAAAATATTCCATAGTTATATAATAATTTACTGTATTTGGAAATTTGGAACATAGTCTGCTTAATTCATGAGATATATTCATTATCAACCATAATGATCATCTCTTTTAGTACTATTCAAAAGCATACCCTACCTAAAATCATTATTCATAACCTAGGTAAGGTAAACATACTAAAGGGTGAGATTAGATTCACAATAAGTGTAAAAAATGTAGATACATAAGCGTAACATGAATATAAAGGTTTGAGTATATCTTAATAACATTTAAAAACCATTCCCTACATATCATAGATCATAATATTGATTAATGACATAATTAATGGAATTTCATAAGACATGAGTCATAAAGAAATCAAATAGAATGAAATATAGAGAATAACATTGGAATAATACATTTAATTATAGAAGACACATAATCATAGAAAATCTTATGTCAAGGATACTGACCAAGAAATTTATAACAAGTTAGGATTGAGATAACCAGTCATGTACCTCCTTCAGGATTGATCTAACCACATGTGTACCCTCATTTTAGAGCTTGGGATAAAAACTCATGTACCCTATTTTTTTAGATTAGGATAAACCCCAATGCACCCTCCTTTTCGGGCTTGGGCTAACCACATGTACAACCATTGATATCATTGAAAATTCATCATTACCCAGTGCATTGGAGGGGGATATAGGTCCAACCTATCACATAATCCATCCATTTTTTAATACACAATCATATAAAATTCATAATATCAGATCCCAATAAATTAAGTAGGTTTCATTAAACATTTCATCATACCATAACCCATATAAAATAAATAGTTTTTATAATCATTTCATCATAACATAACCCATTTAAAATAAACATGTTTCACAAGAATCATATCATTATTTATCCCATAGAATAGAATGGGGTTTCATAATCATATTTTCATCATAAACATAAACCATTTAGATGATGAATAAGAATGTAATCATGATATTATATACCATATATTTCATATGTTACCTCAAAGGATGTCATCTTAGATGGTGAGTGATTTTGAATGAAAAATCACATGGAATCATTATTTCGGAAAATAACATTTCTGTTAAAACTACTTATAAAAAAATCATTAAACATTTTTGAAATTATTTTCATTGAAAATAACCTCAAAAAAATTTATATGAATCAGTAAATATATTATTTAAATCATTTAATGAGTAAAATATTCTTTCATATTTTAAAAAAAAAATTACACATAAAAGTTTCTGAAAATCTATTTCTTTGAAATTATAATTGAACACATATAAGGTAATATTCAAATATTTTATTGGTAATTATGATGGGAAGTTGATTTCATTTCATCCACGCTAAAATAATGATTCCTTTCACATTTTTGGAAAAATGTTAATGGGGATTATTTGGAAAATGACATGAAGAATACTTTAATAACATTTCTGTAAAGTGTAAAACATGGGTAAAAATTACTTTTAAAAATAATATGAGAATAATATAAAAATTATGAATTTTTTTTAGAAAACATGGTTTTGGAAGAAAATAGATTCCGACCAAGGAGAGAAATAAAGTCTGATAGTATTAAAAAAAATTCTCAATTATTTTAAGTATCAAAAGATTGAAAAAATGGTACTACTAATAATATGAATAACCAAAGAAGAATAAAATTAATGAGTTATTTTAGAGGTAAATTATAATATTTTATCATTGAAAACATAACAATAAAAACTCTCAATAAATGAGGATATTGTGATGTAAAATAATTACCACTTTGGTAACTTTAAATCATAACCTCCATAAAGAAATAACATAAAATATAATTAGGATAAATAAATTCATGATATTACTTGTTAAGGGGGTTTTATATACACCTATTGAAATAATATAAGAGCATAATATTACATAGATCATAGAGAAGGAAAATTGAGAAAAAAATCTCTAACCTATTTGGCAATATTTTGAATTGTAACCCCCAATAAAAAAAATAATATTAAACAAAAAAATACCATGAAAATAGTGATATTAATGATATAACATGTCAAATGGGAAGTATATACACCAAAAAAAATAAATGAGTGGTGAATTTTTATGTGTCTCCAAAAATAAAAGAGAGACTAAAAATCATTAACTACTTTAGTAAGATTTTGAATCATAACACCCAATAAAGATTAAAATAAAATTAACACATTAAATGAAATAAAAAAGGAGGTGATTTATGATATAACATAACAAAGTGGAATTATATACACCACATAAAATAAATGCATGGTGAATTTTCAGATGTATCCAAAAAATAAAAGTGAGACTATAAATTACTTACCTCATTAATTATTTTTTAGTATTAATCCACAGTGAATAATATGATCAAAGGAAACATTACATATAATGAAAAGGGAGGATATTAATGATATTACATATAAATGTGGTAGTATTTACACCACAAGTCTCAATTTTTTGAGTTGATGTTAAGGATATAGATCATTTTTACACTCATTCTTCTATGTATATCGACTTATTAAGAGTTGGTTGATAAGGTGGATATAGAAGATTAAATTTTGACTAGAAAGATAGTTCTTAGTGGGGTTCCTGTAGTGGGTGTAAGAGAGAGTTATTTATTATGATTGAAGTAGAAGTGGGATGAACCTTAGTAGGTCGGTGACAAGAGTGTCCAACATACATCAAGTAAAATGTATGTTCATTCTACATGGGTAAATCTTGTTGTCTATTACCAATGAGGGTTATGTGGAAATAAAAATCCTAGTTGCCTAGATACTCCAAGGTCATTCCAACAGTGTGGATGTTTGGGACATCTTAAATACTTCATATATTTTGTTCAATTAAGGATTTTTGTATGATACACATTTTTAAAAATCTCTCACATACAATATATTACTTGTAAGGGTATAGGATCTCTCCATATTAGGAAGGGGTTATCCCTATGTTAATAAGGATCCAAATGTATCCAAGTAAATCAATATTCATGCAACATAATTTGTTCCATATGATTCAGATTTCAATATGGTCAGCATGATAGGTACAATGTTTATTGCTTATTCTATGGAAACTATTTTATTTGATATAAGCATGCACCATTAATTTATATCACTAATTCTTCGTAATGGATTTTTTATGTGACCCAAGATGATTATATTTATGATTGATTTTCTAACCCCATTATATAGGAATAATTATCATGGTTTCATGTTCCTAGTGTGCCTTGTTTTAATTGATGATGTGGAAGTATTTTGGGATTTCCTAATGTGGGATCTGGATGTTTTTTACCTTATTATAATCTTACACTATATGATTATATTTAAGTCACTAATTGTATGTTATCACTACTAGGTCTACTAACTCACTCCTTCTGGGAGCATCCATGTACTTTAGGGTGAGTGAGATCCATGATTAGGGATGGAGGGACCAATTTCTTCATAATTTTTGGTTGATTTCATGAGAGATTTTGATGTTTTTCCTTGATGTTTTTTAGCAGAGTTCAGTGGGAGAACATCCAGTGGTCATGAAAATATACCTGAATGTGTTTCTAAAGAATTATTTAGAATTTCCACCCTAAAAAGGTTGAGTTTAAAATCAATCACCTCTCAGTTATGATCATAATTTCTACTCCAATATACATAATGGCTCCATCCAAGATGAATGATATGAATGTTAAGGTAGATAACCTTGAAGGAAATGTATTTATCCCTTCTATCATGTCGTTGTGGGATTATCAATTGTTATTTTCGAATAATGAATATATAATCCTCTGATATTTTATAGGATATCATAATAATAACCATGTGACTATGAAGAATAAACACGTGTTTCCTATATTTGATGATATCTTTGATCAACTCATAGGGCCCCAATGGTTTTCAATGATCAACATGAGATCTAGGTACCACTGGTTGAGGGTCTTGGAAGAAGATATTTTAAAGACCTCATTTCAACGATGGTAAAAAAAATCATTATTTGGTTCTTCCATTTGGGATTATCGATGCTCATTCAGTAATTGTGGCATTAATAAACCAGATCTTCCACCCTAATCTAGATTCCATTGTGGTCATTATTTTATGACATCTTAGTTTTTTCCAAGAATGGGGAGGACCATGTGGACCATATATAGGTTTTCATTGGTGTTTTTATGGGAAGCCATTTATATTCTATGTTATCCAGGTGATATTTTTGAATTTGAGAAGTGATATTTTTGGGCCAAATGATATTTGAGGCATAGTTTTTAGTGAATCTAGAGAATGTTTGAGCAGTCATGTCTTGGGAGTATCTCAATAATTTGTTCAAGATCCATATATTTATATTTTATATTAGTATTAAATATTCCTTATTTGGGAAATCTCTAGGCTAGATTCTTCCTTAATGTCCTTAATAAATAAATGGAAGAATTTTGAGTGGGATGAGAAGTTCTAACATTCTTTCCATTTGTTACAGACCCATTCGACATCCAAACCAGTTTTTATTTTTCCTAAGACTAGAAGAGATTATTCTGTGTATTGTGATGCTTCGAGTGTGGGTTTAGGATTTGTGAAATTGTATATCAACCATTTGGTGGCCTATGGATCATTTAATATATCCCCACACGAGAATAATTAACCCACCCATAACATAGAATTAGTAGCTATAATTTATATGTTGAATACATGGCGAAACTACCTCTTTAGGGATATTTTTATAGTATATTTAGATCAAAGAAGCATGAAATAAATTTTCACCTAGAGGGAATTGAAACTCATATAGAGAAGATGGGTGTAATATAATCAAAAATTTTATTTCAACATTTCTTTTACACCTCAGAAGGGTAATATGGCCGATGATGCATCAGGAAGGATTTATACAGTGCGTGTAGTATTAAAATTAACATATGTGTGGAGTCTAATGAATTTTTTTGATGATCTGAGTTTGGAGGTACAAGAGGATATGGAGAAAGTATTATTGACCATTTTGTAGTTCATGTGTTCTCCCATAAATTGGGTTAAGAGAGAATAGGTATCCAACCTAATGTTCCATTATATTAGAAGTGATTAAAATGGTGGAGAGATCTCAAGAGATTGGTCTAGGTCTCTTGATGGTTCTCTTCTCTTTAAGAAGAAACTAGTTGTTCCATTGAGCCCGAGGATAGAGGTGATACATGAGGCACATCATTCTAGTTCTTCCATGCACCCTAAGGTGATGAATATGATTTATACATTGATATTTTTTTATTGGTGTCTTGAGATGAGGCGTGTCATGTTAGATTTAATATCAAGATGCTTGGCCGACAAGAGGATTAATGTTGAGCATCATAGACTAGCTTGGTATTGGTAGCGACTTCCCATTCTAGTATAAAAAATTATATGAGATATCTATGTATTTCAAGATCATCCTACCTCATAATATTAGCGGGATATATTCTATGATGGTGATTTTTGATCGGTTGACAAGTTTTTTCCATTTTATTACCAATAGGGAGTCGATGAAGGTTGAGTGACTTTAAATTTTGTAGGTTTGATAGGTCATTCTACTTCTGGGAGTGACCTTATTGATATTTACATACTGGGATTCCTATTTCAATTAATGATTCTCATAGTGTCTTCATGAAGATTTAGGAACCTAGTTGTGATTGATCACCGTATATCACCTATATATGGATGTTAGTTTTTAGTAGACCATTTAGACTCTTGAGAACATGTTGTGATAATTTTTGATTGATTTTGGAGATTCATGGTAAAGTGACATTCTATTAGCTAGCTTTTATTATAATAACAATTTCTAAGGATCGATCATGATGGCCCAGGTAGAGGAATTATATGGATGGTTATTCCATACCTTAATGGGTTGGTCTATGGTGGGAGAGTTTTATTTGGTAATACCATGTCTCATTGATGATATGACTGAGATAGTTTTTGAAATTCAAACAATAATAGAGATATATCATAATCATTGTAATTCATATGATAATCATCATCATCTCCCTTTTTATTTTTATGTTGGTGATTATTTGTTTCTTTGGGTATCTCTTTGAATAGGAAACTTTCATTTTGATAAGTAGGAAGAGCTATAACTGCATTATGTCGTGTAATTTTTATATGTTGAGAATCATAGGAAGGTATCCTATGATTTGGATTTCCTTCTATAGTTGACCTCAATATATGACAACTTTCATGTTTTCCAGTTGAAGAGATTCCATCCAAAACCTTCTGAGGTGTTGGAGTGGGATTATTTGAACCATTATCCTAATACCACCATGGTGAAGTAGTCAGTTAGTATCTTGGACTATCAAAAAAGGTTCTCCATGGTAAGTGGGTCCCATTGGTCTGTGTGTTTTTCAACCATGGTAGTGATAACCAAGATACATGGGAGCATAAATATTTGGAGAGAGAGCACTAACCTCACCTATTTTCTAGAGAGGATGCATGAGGTCTTTATATGAGTAGAAAGTGTCATGGTAGAGAGTTTGTGACACCCTCTAGTTCTAGGGTATGTGAAATTTTGAGATTATTTTTACCACTTGGTATATTTTTTTATGTTTTGGAATCTGGGGAGTGAGAGACTCATTTTTGCGGAAACAAGACCAATGCGAACTATTAGGGCACAGTTTAACAAACATTACCTCTGACCCTATAGGGGGGGAAGGGATCCTACATGGTTTTTTAATGGTCTATCAAACCATGCAAGGCCCAATCAGTAATTATGTAGCCTATTTTTTGGGAGGCAGTAATTCCCATATAGTTAGTGCATGGTTTACATAGTTGTGTTGCTTGACTACGTGGATCTATCCAACTCATTGAAAAGTGGTCTTTTACCATTTTACCCTATTTATCATTACACTCTTTTCCCTCATTTTCTCCTCCCATAATGTGGATCAACTCTTATTAAGGTGAAAGATTATTCCCTTCTATTTCTATGGTATTCTCCTTGGGATCAAGGTGGTTTGTATTGACATAATCCCCCTTTATTCATGGTTTCTTCTCCCTTACCCCCTTATTTTTCTTATACTTTCATTTTTATGGAAATTTGGAACCTTGTTTAGTGGGTATTAATGAATGATAGGTTTTAATGGGGTATTTTGTCTTTTTTCATGTTGATTTGTTGTGTAAGGTCTTCTCCTACATATTCCTGATAGTTATGGTTACAGGT
This sequence comes from Viscum album, assembly GCA_963277665.1. NCBI lineage: Eukaryota > Viridiplantae > Streptophyta > Magnoliopsida > Santalales > Viscaceae > Viscum > Viscum album. The sequence goes on from OY728139.1 coordinate 920,503,538, forward strand.
GAAGATGTTATAGTAACTTTTGAGGTAAGTTCCTCTATTTGATGGAATTTTCCATATATTACATTTAAATTCATAATCTCCTTTGGATATTGTTGATCAAATTTATATTTTATTGATTTATGGTTTATGATTATCTCATGCTTGATATGATTTATGGCTTTGTTTGGAAATTTGGGTGTTTATAGATGGTTTTCTAAATGGGTGTTGATTGTATTCACTCAAAGGTTTTTTTAAATATATAAAATAGGTTTTGTGGATCTAAATGAAATTTCAAGAAAATATACATTTGTTTTTGGTTATTTTTTGTTTTGGGGCCAGTTTAAACCACCACCAAATTTTTCTGTGAAGGTTTCCAAAAACTTCTGCTAATGTTGGTGTAGGCATCCAACATGCAGCAATTCCTTCCATTTAGTGGTGGTTTTTGGTAAGGGTTGTAGAATGTATATTTAGCAGTAATTTCATTCTTTTTAGAAGAGGTTTTAATGCCAAAAAATTGATGATAATTTAATAGATATTAAAACTATTTCTAAATTAAAGATATTTTTTACCAAAAAAACCGTTAAAATAAAGAAAATAGCCACTAAATAATAATATGGAATATTCAGTGGTGGTTTTAACTTTCACCCAAAAAAACATCATTATATAATGGTTGTTTAAGCCACCGTGAAACAAAATGGCATATTTAGTGGAAGTTTAACCCACCGCTATATAATTTTTTACAAAATGGGGCTACATAATCTGTAGCCCTATAACAACCCTAGAAAAAAACAAACAAACAATGCAAAAAATATCAAATACATATATGCACAAGGTAAAAGTAAACATATCACATAAGATCCGGAATGGAAATTTCTAACATGGATAGCATGACTCTATTTTCATTAGGTCATTATGTGCTAATTAGGACATTATTATAACTTATTATTCATACATTGATTCCATATCAAAATCTCATCATCTCCTCACCTCATGCCATCAAACTCATAACCCGGTGCATACCTGAAGACTCGAGGTAGATACCATCTAAGTCTTTCACTCACTACCTAAAAATAATGATAAAATATTAAATCTAAATCATAAGCCACTACCTCATCAATCAATGCAGTTTTCATCATCCATGAATCATCTTATACAATGACCCAACCATCTAACTCAACATGGTCCACTATCACAACAAAATCTTACTTAAGGAATGTTCCAATATCCCAACACAATACTACTCAGGGAAAGGTAGTACTTCATGAATATAAAGAATCTATCTCTCCCCTAGTAGTTTAGATAGATCCATCGTGCTCATAGCGAGGCCATGACTAAGGGTCCTCTCCCCCAAAATGTTTGTCACATATCATTAGCACAAAAACTCACACACATGAAATAAAAAATATATCATGAATCCAATCACATAGCTCACCAAAAATTCCCATGGTGCTAGTGACATGAGACCCATACCCTCATCTCATAGTATGTCTTTAATTTAAGGGAACCAACTATATCCCCCATACCCATCATTATATAACCTCATTGATATGATCTCAAACCTATCACCTATCGATCACACCACTACCCACAATCCCCCATACCCAAACCTTAGGTCCTAGTTCAACTATATAAAATCCATTATCTATCATGTTACTACTACATAGGTATTGTCCCAACATATCATGCTCTACACCCATTGGAAGCATGATTCCATATATCAAACAACTCGCATGTCCTTTACATAGGTTCCATTTCCCATATCTTAAAGAAGATATTTAAACCTTTCATCATGTTAGAACTCTTCTCTGTCACACATCATCTCATACCAAAGTACTCATCCCACTCATAGTACTCATTAAGCCTCAACCCACACTTATGAGGGTGTTTTTCATGAATCCTGATTTATATGGTTGTCACAAACATTTTTCACTGGTCATAATCCTCTCATACATATTGAACTATCCTTAGGGAAACAAACCAAGGATACCCACATCAGATCTCATATCCATATACAACCCGAAATATCTTTTCAACTTACACAGTACCCTTTAACCATGGTGACATAGTCACCGAACAAATATAATTACATATAGTGTTAAATAGAACTTATTCTAACATTAAGAGACCCAAAACAATCCTATATATTTCTCTATAGTTTTCATAGACCATATTAACGTACACAGTACCCTGAAAAATCTATGAAGGAATGTAATAATAATATATAAAAAGGTTTATTAATTTATTGTTAATGGAACACCTAATTAAAAATGGTGTTAACCCCTCACTATGTTTTGTTAAGCCTCTTCCATGCTCAACCACACTCTTTAATAGCTATATCAAGTCACACATCTATAGAATATGCAACCCCAGAACAACCCTAGAAGAAAACAAACAAGAAATTAACAGAATATTCCATAAAAAGGCATAGATAATATTTAAACCTTCCCATTTTACATAAGCCAGAACATTTCTCCATACAGTTACAACAAAAAACATGATATAAATGGTTTCAACCTCTTCAAACCTGGGAAATCATGAAAAATTCATGTGAATATTCTGTGCCAGAAATGATACATGAACAAACCCCATGTTTACATATTGTTTTAAGAGATCAATGGGACCACTAACCACCACCCAATGATAAAATCTACTCATCACCCTCCCCATATCTATCTCTACTTTTTTCTGACTATACCTACAAGACAATTATATTGAAAAATTATCAGTTTTGTATATTTATATTTAAACAGAAATATAATAAAAAAAATTAAACTAAATGATTTTGAAGTTTTGTGATTTACCTTCTCATCACCATTCATCGATGCAATATCACTAGGGATAGATCTGGTCATATTTTGATATAAATCAACTAGTTCTTTCCGAAAAGAAAATATCATAGCCCCGTGTTCTTGAATTATGCTTTGCATAGGAACAAACTCTCTGATCTTGTTAGGGTAGGGAGTGGCTACAACCTAGAGTATATGCAGCTAAAATCCCCAATTTCCTACTAAATAATTAAAATGGTAATATTGTCAAACCCATCTCGTGCACTCAACCAAGATACTCCTTCATAAGAACATTACCAACTGGGTCATCCTATGAGGCTGAGAAGGACTGCATGATATTGGAATCCAATAGTTTATTAATTTTTACCTATAAATCAAATATCAGTCAAATTTTAAGTAATATATATTAACATGGTGATAAAAAATAATAAGTTATTATAATGAAAAAAAGAATTCCTACCTTAAATTATTTTGTATGCTCATTAACATAACTCCCATTATATTTTTTATGAACATCCAACAAATTTTATATTCAGGAAATATTGTGTCCTAAATGTTTTGACTTCATTAAAGAAAGATAAATAAAAAATTAATATATTAAATAGATAATATTTTATTATAAATATTTAAAATTATGAAAAAAATACCATAGTCGGTCGGTTTCTCGAAAAACACTATGAACCAGCTGTGCGAGGGATAATTTTCTTAGACCGACTCTATAAATTATTCCTCGAAACATCCTAAAATAAATAATATGTAATTTAATAGTAATTTATGAAATGTAATATCATTTTAATATGCATATATAAATGTAAAATTATATTAATATAATAATATATATTTAAATAACGCATTCTTCTCATGATGATGGCTATCAAAAAATCTTCCCATTGTACTCTAGGTACCCCATTGGGTACCTTATCATTCAGTTTTTGGATGCTCAATAATGTATCGTTGAATTTTTTCCATAATCTCCATTTAAAATCCTTTCATTTGTTACCCAAATTTTTCAATGTCTACTTTCATGCTATAAGATCAGTAATGGTAAAGTGTAAAAACATCTGTAGAAATAGATTCATTTTAGAAATATTATAATTTAATAACATAATGAAATTCAATTACACTATAATTTATTAAAATTACCCTTATCTGGGAATCAAACCCTTAATTTTTTCAAGATGAAGGAATATGCCTCTAATCGGTATATGTAATCATAAGGTTAACTAGATCCTCTGCCAGTTGTCCTAAAATCTGGCCAAATAATCCCAAAAAATCATCTGTAGGGAACCCATAGAATCCTAATGGGACAACTATATTCAGTCTATTCAGATTCCAGACATCTGAACTTTTCATATTTCTTTTCATAATAGTATTGTTTCCATATTTTATAAAAATATAGTTAGTAGTTTAAAACAAGTTCAATTACATTATTAATATTGAAAAATTTACATATAACTGTCACCCTATAATATCCTCATAATGAACCGAGAGTGGCGACATACTCCCTCATTATTATACCTGATGAATGGGGAGGCATTGATTGAGCTACATATGGGATGTTGACAGAGGGTGTGAGAGATAGTGTATGGGTCAAGAATAGGGTGTCTTATATGTTGTAGGTAGGGAGACTGATGGAACATAATCTGTACGTATGGTTGAGGTAACATCGACTGAGATTCGACTGTAATTAGTATAATGCTTCCCCTTGGAATTCCTGTCATTTAATCAAATAAAATTAATGTCAGAACATATATTTCAAAATATCATACAGAAAAAATATTAGAAATTATAAAATATGAATAGTACTAAAAAACTAAACTTATTTATGATAATTAATGACTGCACAAATAACATAAGTGGTTGATAAATTAATGGATAATTTTATATATAATCATTTTATTCTTCAATCATATCATTTTATTTCTCCATCATTACATCATCTACTTCATTCACCCTTTAAAGACTAATGTTTTCAATATCATTATATAAAAATCAGTTCATTTTTTATTGTTGATGGGATTCAATTTCATAGGTCAAATATTCTACTTCATCACCCATATCATACAATTCTATTGATTTTATGTGATAAACTGCACTCCACCCTTCATCCACAACATATTCCATATAATATACCATTTTCTCTTCTGATTATAAGATATACGAATCATATAATTCACAGTCACTGATATCCATCAAGAGGGATATGTTCAATAAACTTTCCATTGTATCCCACTTCAGAAAACATAAATATACCACTACTCTATATTTTTAATCCCTCTTCTTGAGGGACTATTCAAAATTTAAATCCATTCAGATTGTAACCATCGATCTTTTTATCCTGTTTTAGAGGTCCTCGAGCAAGAAACATCAACTCTTATGGAAACTCGGCTCGAGCATCGGTATTCATGATCTATAAAAATTTATATACATTATTATATTTACAAAATATATGTGTCAACCTAATATATGCACTGATTGAAATATTTATGAACTTACATGCCGTGCAAATCATTCTACGAGCTCTATATTAACATTTCTTGTTAAATCTTTCTCATTCTTTGTTCTTCCACCCATTCGTATCTTTTATTGTATCCAAAAATCTTCAATAAATGGTTCTAAATTTTCATAATTCATCAGAACATATCTATGTGCCTGTAATAATTCCATTTCTATTTGTATAAAATTTTATCTCCTCCCAACTGATCGGCCAATAGTAAGAACGATTTTTTATTTCCCATGTAGTTTAGATTTATTTGATGTGTCGATAACATGTCTAACTAGATTTAATCATGTCTTTATATCATCTATGTATCTACACAAAAGGTAATAAAATTCTATGCGAAATAGCCTTCTTAAATAGATCCTTCGGGTTGATCTTTATTTTCTATGTATGATTTCAAATTCCCAAGAAATCTATGAAATACAATAAAACAAAACAAAACTATATATTTAAATAATTCATAATAATTTTTAACTTAAATTAAAAACATATAAATAAAGTACCTCTCAATTGGATACATATATTAATAATGTACGAGGCCTCCTAATTTATCTTCATCAACCAAATGCATAGTTAAATGCATCATGATAGTAAAACAAATGGAGGAAAGATAATATCCATTGTACAAAGTATCAATAAAAATCTATCCTAAAGGTTATGAAGCTCAAATGGTAAAAAAAAATTTATTTACATAGTTGATTGAATAATGTGAAAAATTGGAGTACAACATCAGTGTCATTTTCAAGTAATAATATACACAATTCCAATGGTAGTAACAGTTGTAACAAAATATATGAATTGTGACTCTTCAATAAATGTAACCCACAAAGCTTTAAGTCAACACACCTTGAGATGTTACTTGAATACCCATCATATACCTTCACATGTTTTAAAATTTGAAGGGAAATATCTTTATCTCTATTTTTCATTGATTTTTTTTCCAAATCATACTTTCCATTCTCATCTGTCGAGATATCTTTTTTTATGTTCATTGTTTGTAAGTATTTCCATGCATTAAGATAGTCCTTCATTTTTATATTCTCATTAAGTAATGTGTAGATAATATTGTCACAAAATTTATTCTCAATATGAATAACATCTATATTATTCTTCAAAAAATTAAATTCTTGATAATAATGTTTGAAGAATATACTTTTTCCTTCCATTGTTGTGTTCCGATGATGATTCACATTGAACTCATTTCCAACTATCATTAAAATGATGCAACCTCCCAAATTTTGTTTCAAAAATTTTCATGTTGTGCCAATATTATAGAACCATTTAAAAACTTTGTAGGTGGTATAAGATCAATAAAACCATTTAATATTTACTTATTCAATTTAAATCTAAAAGATGATTCGACAAATCTTCGATTACACAAGAAGCACAAATTTTTACTATGAGGTAGTAATTCTAGAAGATGCATCATATGTCTCAAAACTGCTTCCCCATAACTCCTTTAATTCTTTAATTAGTGGCTACAAGTATACATAAACGTAATTTATAGATATTTTTTTCTAGTAATAATCATTAAAATGATAAAATAATTTCTTTTCAAACACATCCATGGAGGAATATTTTAAGGGATCGAAATAATCGTCCAAATGCTATAATTGGTTCTAAAAATCCAAAATGGATTGAATCCATCAGCCGTTGATACCAATCAAACATTCCTAGGATCAGATGAGAAATCTAGTTGAAATAAGTCAAATGTATTCAATGATTGTGATTATCTTGGATTTCACATTAATAAATCTTTGTTATTATCTATATAATTCCACTTCATGTGTTCGGTAATTTTCTATGACGTGAATAATATTTCCAATTGAGACTTTCATGGAATGTAATGAAAATATTTTTTAGGTTTGTTCCTTTTATTATTATTTATAGTAGTATGTTGAATAAGACTTCAAACATTACACGTTGACTAACATCCATAAGAAAAAACATTTTTTGAAATCCTTCCTGCTTGAATCTTCTCCCCAATAAAGCATAAAATCATTGAGACTTGTGTGTATTTTTGGTATAATTCAGACCAATATTGTTAACAACATTTTTCATATCATAAAAATACTCAGGGATATTTTATTCAGGAAATTAATCATGCAACAATTACAATATCATGTACATCGCGTTAATTTTAGTTCTATTTAGGAATTGGCTATGGAAGAACTCTGGCAGACAAGAAAGTTTTAAATTTTTCAAATATCCAATATAAAAATCTTTATTTCCATCATTAACTAAACCATGAAATGAATTTTTCTCCTAGTGAAGTTTTATCTTACATTATTCTCCAGAGAATCAATAAGAGGATCCAATGATATGTTACAATCTTGATCTGGTAGTCCAATAGTATCAAAAACATCACTTGTCAAGTTGTTTTTTTGTATCACCCTCAACTTGTTTTTTTATATGTTTTGATGTTTATGTTGGTTCCTTGTAATGTTGACTATATTTTTTATGAGTTTTTTCATTTCATTTTCCATTTTTAATAATTTGGGAGCTCATTATGTCAATTGTCATCAGATCTCAAACTTTTTATAATTTTCAATTCTCCGTACCAAATCCAACAAAAATATTGAGTAGGGAAATGCTTCAAAATCATTTGTTCATAAACATCATCTGTCTTAAACAATATTTTAAATTTACATTTAGGACATGGACATCTTATTCTCCCATCAGTGGATTGATTGGATATTTCAAAATCTAAAACTCATCCAAACCCTTAGCATAATGAGGTGTTTTCCATGGTAATGTGATCCATATTTTACCCATATATATCATAATGTTCATACACTTTATTAAAAAATGAAAACGCATATGTATTACTATGTAGTAAAAGAGATAAATTGAAGTGAAAAAAAAAACAGAACATGAGGTGTTTTAAGAAGATTCATATAAGTACTAAAAAGTCAAAGTAATAAAAGGAAATAAATCATGGATAGTATTATATAAAATAGTATCAAAATTAAATAATTAATTTAAAATAGGTATTATAGGAGAAACACCCTAGGGTCATTAAGTCTATGTGAACCTTATAAATATCTACCACCATCGTAGTGGATTTAGAGTTCTAATATATCTCTAGCTAGAGGGGGTGTCACATAATGATTCACAAAAATTTCTAGTGGTGATCTAATAGATTCTATTTATGTAGTTTACATTCTATTTTTCCTTATTTAAAGATCTTATATCTCAAAACTACTAGAGTGGTTTTAAGATTACCTAACAGATCCACTATATTAAAACCAATAGTATTTGAAGATGTTTTATTTGGGGTAAATAATTTTATATTCCTTATTAATTTTTATGTTTTAATCATAGAGGTGGATAGGACCTCTTCTTAGTCACCTATCATCTTGGATAAACATTTCCTATAAATATAAAATGTACTCATAAATTTCCATAAAGGTAATATAATAATGGAGTTTGGTTAAAATGTTTTCCACTTTAATATTTTTGATTCCATCATGTACCCATAATAAGAGAACTCATTTGTTTACATTGTTACACTCTAATGAGTATAATCCATGTGAAGAAAGTTTTCTTATATAATAATTTTTTCATTTGGGAAACAAATCAGGATCTAAAAATTTGATGAAAAACAATTGTGAAATACATAAATATTCTATCCAATCATCTAAAGATGAAATAACTATTGATTTATTTGATGTATTTTACTATTTATTCAATGAAAAAGTGTTTTATATTTCATCTCATTCATAAGAAGTGTACACCATTGAGTTAAGTTGCTCAAATTTATTTTTATCTCTATTCAAGCCCCTTGATATATAATTTAAACTCTTGCCTATTAATTTAACCTATGTATTTCTAATATAGAAAAACAATACACCAATGATAGTTTCAATAAAACATTATTCTAATAAAGGAAAAAAGGATGTTAGATATTCTGAGATTAAATTCACATGTTATAGGCTTGAATTAAGGAGATCATCCTCGAATAGGTTCTAGAATTTGTATGCATATAATTTTATTAGAAAGTGAGGCAAAGCTTTTAGGTAACCCTAAATAATATATAAACCAAAAATTATAGAATTAGTTGAGAAGTAAATTAAGAAGTTATTGTAAAATTAAATCATTCACCCAATTTATAATTCTTATTTGGTCATCCCTATTTACTTAGTGCCCATGAAAATTGGACTGTCCATTCTAAAGAATGAAAATTTAGAGTTAATTCCTATAAGAATACAATAATGTTTTATATTCCGTATTTATTATATAAAACCGAATCAATTCATAAGAAAATATAATTTTCCAATACCATTTTTTTAACAAGTATGATAAAGAATGTTAAAAAACTAAGTAATTATTTTTAACTGAATTTTCATGGTATTTCCAGGTGCCCATTTTACCTATATACCTTGAAAAAACAACATTCACTTTCCTTTATGATATTTTTTCTTACATTCTACTAATAATTTTACAATGAAATACAACAGTTATATTTCAAAGATACATGGTAATCAATGTCACAAATTTGATTAAAGTCTACCTAACATTTTTTGACGATTTCACTCTGTTTTGAATTTCCATTAATCATTATTTAGAATATCCTAAAAATATATTGAAAACCTTTATTCAATAGAATGTTTTTTTGATGTTTCAAATGTTTCATTTCATGGTTGAAGGAGGTATTACACTTGGACATGTAATTTTACAAAGTGGGATTGAGGTTGATGAGTCTAAAATTGAAATTTTCAATGAATTACCTTTTACAACTTGAGTGGAACATATAAGATACTTTTAGGACATAATGGTTTTTATAAAAGATTAATCAAACAATTTAGTAAGATAACTCAGCTACTATATAGACTAATTCTAAAAGATTTTGACTTCATTTTTTATAATCATTATAGGCATACTTTTGAGAGTTAAAGATTCTTTTAATAGGATAAGCAGTTATCCAACCACCTATTCCTATCTATGTTATCCTACAGAATAACCCTATGTTTTTCATAAGGTTTAACAAATAAGAATAACCAATAACAAAAAAAAATTATTAAGAATTAAATAAAAAAGTCTCTTTACAGTACATATAATCATTTATAAAACCAAATAAAAAATCAAGCTTAAGTTTAAAAGTCACATTTTTTATTATTATACCCATTTAAAATTAAACATTTATATATATCCCTATATCAAGTTTCACAAATTCACATTTTCTAAAGTGAATTTTTATACATAAAAACATATATGTATACTTATTTATATGTGTTAAACTAGTATATATATATATATATATCAAAAGAACTCGTAAAAAAATATAACATTAATAAACATTTTTAGGATAAGAGATAACCCCCACTTTTAAAACCAAAATATATATTAAAACATTTAACATATTAATTAAATGTTGTTCAGGCATTTAAAAAATATTCGGTGTATGAATATAATTAATGTATGATTTTAATAAACTTTAAATTGGAGAAAAATATTAGAACTAAATTATAAACCAAGTAAAACATGTTTTCCACATCAAATAACTTTTGAACATAATTATTATTATAAATTTATATCTAAACAATGGATTAAATATACAATCACGAAAAATTCTAAGATTTCATGACCCAAAACAAAAGTCCACTTACCTAAAACTTATTTTCATTGAAAATGGAGTCACTATCCCTCCTTAATAATGACTAAGATATCCTATAGAAAAAAGTGGGGCCTACAAATCATGAAAACGATAATTAAAATAGATCTAAAATAGAATAAAAAACCAAAACACAACATGCAATAAATGGAGCAGTATTCGGGTGGCGATTGGGAAGGGTCAATGATGAGATGGAGCAGTGGGGGCAGCCACCAAAGGGGGTAGTGGAAGTGATGTTTCAGGGGAGAGAGGGTTTGTTGGCTCGAGCTTAGGTTTGAGGATCTCAAGAGATAATGGGGCCAGCAACTATTTCTAAGATTCAGGGTAGTAGGGCGTGAAGGGGGGCAGTGGTGATGGAGAATCCTGGTAGTGAGGTGGATAGGGTTTGATGAGGTCTACGTATGAGATGGTGGGGTGTTCTGTTTGTGGGGGGTTATCAGGGAATAAGTGTCACGTCTAACAAAATAAAATTTTTAGCGGCGGATTTTAAACAAACACTTCTATATTTTGGTAATATTTTAGTGGTGGTTTCTTAAACGACTGCAAATTACTAATTTGGGTGTTGTGTGAATTTATAAAATGGTTTTATAAATGGTTTTACCTTGTTTGTTGGTGATTTTTTTAAATGGTCATGTTGGTTTGTGAATTTGGCTTGTGAAATCATTTTACATTTATGGAACATGATGTGATTATGTCAGTATAGAAAATCACATGGGTTAACCGGGGTTTGAGTGAGTTGTTTTCAAAGGAACTTTGTGATAATTTAGGGATAATGAATATAGGATATTTCATTTAGGATTCCTAGGTATTGTGAGAGAAGTTGAATAGTATGGCCATTGGATCTTCCATTTTAATTGTCGAGAGACTATGGGAGATCTTGGAGTTGGGACTGGGGAAGGCCATGTGAGCTTCCATTTTTCATAGTTTTCTAGCATACATTTTTTAGAATCACTAACATTATACCCTTATAGTTATGTCCATAGGTTCACTTACTTGTTTTGGTTTGGTCTATACACTTTATTCATTTTATTAGTTAATAGTTTGATGTGATGAGATATGATTTCCCCTTTTTAATTTATTGATTAATTGATTATGATGTTTAGCATACCCCAAATTGTTTTGGCTATATTTAGAATGTTGTGCCTTGTTTATTTATTTAATCTATGTTGAGAAATTTTTTGGAAAACATTTTTTTATTGGAAATGGAAAACCATAAATATTTAAAAAAAATATTTATCTGAGAGTGAAGAGTTTTCAATGTAGTTTAGTGTTGAAATGTGATTTCAAACTAGTTAATTGGTTTCATGGGTAAAAGCATTGAATATATTCATGCTGGAATCCTACTAGGATTTGGGCATCACACACTATATATGCCTTTTTGAGTATGCAGATTCCACATTATAGGAACTTAGTAAAGGCAATGACACTATGTACCTAGGTGGATCTTCTTGATTTCTATTGTCTGGTAGTATGTGGAGGATATATGGTCTCATGGAATAGGCTCTTGTGGATACATGTTGGGGATTTTTTATCTATTTGGATGAATGTATATGACTTGTTTGGGATTTTTACCATTCATAAAAGATTTGGGTTTTGACTTGATATACCGTGTAAATATGTCTTGTTATTGAACATATGTTTTATGATCTATAACATACTATTATTATATCTTATCATCTTTGTAGCATACTATGGATATTATATTATATAATATTTACTCTAATGAAATTGATGTTGCCTCTCCATTACATGTATGGGTCATGCTGGTTTACCATGGGTCAAACTATTCCCAAGGGATTGTTGGTCATGTTCGGTGCTTGTCGCCATCCCATGGAAGTCAGGACACCTCTTTGGGCTATGTGAAGGGCTGGATCAGGTGATGAGTTGGACCAATCTAGGTCAGTTCATTACATTTTAATTGTATCCATTAATTCCTATTTTAAAAATGAATAATACCCATTAGGTTCTTTTAATTATTTGGTGTATGGTTAAAACACATATGGCCTTATACACCCCTTTTCGGGAAAAATGATTATTATAACTAAAGAATATTTACCAATAATATCATCCTCACGGTATTTTGTAGGGGGCATAGACTTATTTTTTTTTTCTTATTGTAACGCCACGACCCATTTACCCAGAGTTGGTGCATTATTACATAGCATTGGCATGATCACAAAGGATCAAGTTTCGAATGACCAATTAGTTTAGTAGTCTTGGAAACACTAGATATATTCATAATTCTTACATTACATCATAAGGTAAAAAACTACAACAACATATTTTCTTCATATCCCCTCATACTATCCCTACAGGTCATTCATAAATTACTTCTTCACATCCTGGGAAAAATAAAACATTGAAAGGGGTGAGATCGGATACTTAGTAAGGATAACAATATAGCAGAATCTTTCATAGAAAAGAAAAAACCCTTAAGGCAATGTATAACAAAAACAAATGCCTTTTAAACATAAACATCAGCATAATATGACAAAGATAAAATGAAATAATTCCATTTACATATTCACATGGATATTCTACTAGTAGAATAGTCACATGAAATATCAATAACCACATTCATAATGATGGAATACATAATGACAGACTATCATAACCACGTAGCCAAGGCCTCGTGCCAAGACTACAAATAATATTTTGTCAAGGCCTCGTGCCAAGACTACAAATAATATTTTTTCAAGGCCTCGTGCCAAGACACTAGTTTGTCTCATGAGACCTACCGATGCATCGAGGAGCTATAGTGGGCTCCACCCGTCACTTACTAAGTCCAATGCAATCCTCATATGAAAGTTTTAAACATAACATAAACATTCGTATTAAAACTAGCATACGAAATGTCAATACATTATCCACAAACCATGAATTGTATAAAAATTGGACATCCACAGTCAAACATAACTCATTCTATACAATATGGAAGATTGTATTGTATCAGACTAACCTTAATCGATAATGATGAATGATATTTACATAGATGAAAAAAATCATCAAAACTATTGAGATAAATATCCCCCTTTTTCATGAAATCATTTAAAAGTCAAACTATTTGTCAAGATTCCATTTAAAAATATACTTTTGAATCAAAGTGTCCCATACATATTTGATACTTCTAAAATTAATATTATTTTTAAAACCTTAATGTCCATATAAATAAATCCTTTAAACCGTTTTTAAAACATGGACATTAATGAGAATTATTTATAAGAATAAATATTCAAAACATTTAAAAATGATATGTTAGTTAGAGTTTCTATCCAAAGGAGAGACACATGAATACAAATAATTGACGTAATAAAAACATTATAATATCTTGAGAATAAAAGGATTCATGATATACTATGTAAAAGTACATTATATACACCATATAAAAGTGATTTGGCATATAACAACAAAAGTGTCTCAATGGAATGTAATTTGAGATGAAACGTTTTATAAAGACTATATCCTTAGGTTAAGGATAATCAGTGGCATAGTTATTTTTGAAAAATATAAATACACTCAATATGATTGGATATTCAGTTTAAATCAATCATAGGACATTCACATATATTCATATAAAGACAACACCAATAAATTGGATATTTAACACAACAAATGGAGATAGAGTTAAAATTACTCTTATCAAGTTCATATAGATGACTTGAGAAATTATAAATGGAGTGATTATGTGTATAAAAAGTGTATCCACATAAATGGGAGTGTAAATTTTGACATATGAAAATGAATGGTGATTCCACACATAATCATGGAGTAAAATAATTATTGAAGTATCTATAAAGCCGAATGAATGGAAATTGAAATTTCAAATTCCCTTATCGATTTGGTAACATATGAAACATACACCCATGAAAGAAGGATCATACAATGATGATGTAGATATCCACAAATTAAATTATATTAATCAATGAATTAAATCATGGGCATTACACACACCACATTCAATAAATAAGTGGTGAACAATGGAAATCTCACGGAATGAAAAGTGAGATAAGAAACCCCTTACTTTGTACTTTTTCCTTGGTCGACGGTAGGTTATCCCCTTTTATAATGGTGAAATAATTGTTATTGAATTATAAAAAATCATTTACATTAATATGATATCATATATGATCTTTTAACATTGATTTGTTAATAATATCTTAGTATTTTCGTCATTTCGTGTGTTAATGTATTTGTTTTCCTTTATATTATTTGTAATGTGAGCCGTATTTGTTATGGATGGGATGTATCCTATTCATATCCAGAATGATATCATGTCTCTAAAAATTATTTTTATTCAGCAAATGAAATTTAGTTTTGAATGGATATGATGGAGAAATAAATATCATCGCGTTTGTGGAGACGGTAATTCGTACGTACGCATGAGCGACAATATCATTATTTTGATATTAAAATAATATATAATTGGATGGTATATCATATATACAAGATCATTATAATGTTATATTTATTATTTACATGAATTAAACATCATTATTATACCCATCCAAATAATAATATATTGAATAACAATTACACCACGACGTGGAGACGGTAGGTCGTACGTACGCATGTATGGTGACATGTCATTCAAATGATGGATAGAATACTGAATATGGTTGTACCATATTTATAATAACATCACAGTACATAGAAGATACTAAAGTTATTATTTTAGAATGGAAATCACAAAGAAAGAAGAAGTGGAAGAAGAAAGGATCTTGAAATAGGGTGTTGAAATCATTACCTCTTCTTCGGGTTCTTCCTTTTGATTTGATCAAAATGGCTCCTTACGTTGGCTTTCTGATCAAACTAAGGCCTCTAGGTTGAAGTGAGGGAAGTTGAGAGAATATTTGGGTAGGGTTTGGATGAGCCAAAATTTAACAACCCGAGATTTTATGAGAATTATTCTTTTTAATTTCTTTTATGTATTCTATTATACACTACACCAAGATTTTCTTGTATTATATGCAACACTGTATTAGCTTGCATAATATGAAACACTATTCATGGATTCTGTTACACACAATTTCAAGTTTGTTTGATAATATTTATTCTATGCAACATTGAGTGTGTATTTATATATATTCAATATATAAATGAAATATGGTTGGATTCTGTTATACCAAACAATGAAGGAGTCTTCCGAAACACACAACTCTGACATGGCTTACATTATACGCAATCACGACCTTCCTCGATAGGGTGTGTAGTACACAATACCGGGTTTCACTAAACAACGATATATTGTTATAATATTGTTATGGACTAGCCGTTATGAATAGTATTAACTACATTTTGAATTTTAGAGCATTATTATTCATCTTACACGTTTTCTTGAATATGGTATGAGAAAGAAATAAATTTTTCGTGTAAAATATGTATTTTTAAAAAATTGTAGTTTTACCGCCTTTTGATGGAGCACCCACTTTAAATCTTGTATTTGACATGTCTATAAGTTCAATTTGAGAAAATAAAATTCTTCTTTGGAATCAGGATATAAAAATATACTTTGGATAAATTTTTCATATTATTCTGATAACTTTCATATTTTAATGAATAGTAAAAACACGTTATATTGTAATTAAAAAGAACTTTTTTCATCGCAATGATTTATATGGTTAGATTATATTTTTAATTCGTTTTCAAGTGTAATTAGAATATATTTTTACCATTTAATTCAATTTTTTTCATTGGAATTAATTTATCTTTGAAATTGGATATAAACAAGTATCAATCTTTTGATAGTTATTGTTTCTTAAAAACATGCTATTTGTTTTGATAACGTATAAGGCCCCGGCCTTAAACCTTACTTAATATTGAATTAAATGAATAATTCATGTCGAGGATCTTTTCAGGTTTAGTGTTTTAGAGAATTAGAACATAACTATTACATCTCAAAAGATTACAAAGTAGTCACTTCTACTAAGTTTCCATAATAAAAAAAACTCTTAAAAAGAAACGTGTCTAGTTCCATGTTTTATATAGCATGACATTCCCTTGATTCCATCCTTGACCTTATTCCACATTAAGTCCTGTGAAAAACATTTCAAAAAAACTTGGGGTGAGCATAAAAATCTCAGTAAGGGATACAGAAAGAATGAAAACTGTGATTTTTTCAAACATCAAATAAAACATATATACTATATCAAAGTAATACCTTCACCTTCATGAAGTAGTAAAAACTCTTCACTGAATAAAGTATCATTACTTACCTTTTTTTAAGCAAAGGATTACCATAAAATCCATAAAACTAACACATAACATATATAAAGGTAACTTGGGACATAAACATACTTAAGTGGAATAACCATACGGTCGACTTCCACACATATCACTTAATGGAATAGCCATACGGCCAATTTCCATACATACTTCATGGAATAGCCATACGGCCTACTTCCATACCCAATGCATTGGAGGTTATAACGTAACCACCCGTCCTGGTATTCACGGCACAACCCGTCATATGGTTTATAATGTAAGCACCCGTTAAAATGTCCAAGTACCAGTATAAAATCATAAAACATAAAACCAATATAAAGGAATGATAACATTTCCACGTTTCAATCACAATATATCATAAATATATTGAAATAATAGAATATTTTTTCAAAACCATTTTCAATACCAAAATACATAAAAGACTATATGGTATTTATTTTATTCTAAAAACATTACGGCTTGTTGAGAAAGCCAAAGACCAAATAATACTCGCGGTGGCGGAAAAGGTCTTTGTCGCTGCGTACGTTAAAAGAAACATTCCTTTTTGTCGTTTTGTAAAACGCTTTGTAGAAAAAGATTACTTTTGTATAATAGTAAAAGTCAAAGGGGTTTATACACCATATAAAAGAAAGTTGTGTATAAAACGAAATATGCCTCAATGAAAGAAGATTGAGACGAAGTCCCTTACCTCGGGTCCGACTTGACTCGATCGTTCTTTAACGTCCTGAATAATAAACTTGAGTTAATTAATACTTGATTAATAACCTTTTTAAAGTTAATTATTCCTTTTATATCACTTATTTCCATGTTATAAACATTATGTAACCATTTAAGTTAATAATGTCTGTTTTCTCAATATTTGGTTCTTAAGTCGAAAGTGGACTTCTTACAATTACATGTTGTTCGTGTGGTCAAAGGTTCTTTATATCCAGAATGAAATTCCCGATTTGGATATAATATGTATCATATATATCCAGAATATACATGTATTTATAGTATTACATAATCATTTAGGGGTAATAAATGAAATGCACCGTTCATGGAGACGGTAAGCCGTACGTACGCATGAACGCTACTTTCATTTCTTTGTCATATTAATGGAATTAAAACTAAATGAGAGGTATGTATATTTTAATTCCAGAATTATATTAATCATTTAGATATATCATTAATTATATATATCCATTATATACATGTACTTTTAATAGTACATTACATTTGGGGATAAGAAATGAAATGCACCGTTCATGGAGACGGTAAGCCGTACGTACGCATGAACGCTACTTTAATTTCTATCTCATACTTTAATGGAAATAAATAATAATGATATAGAGGTATATTATAATTACAGTATAACATCATATATAATAACTTTAAATCCATCCTTTACATGTCCCACATATGGCATTAACGAATCACATCACTTTGAGGGGGCGGTAGTCCGCACTTCCTTAAATGAAGATATCGTGTTTAACCATAATGGAAACCATAAAGGTATGCCCAAAATGAAAAATACAGAATCTTAAAGGAAAAATAAACATATTATATATCATATATAAAAATAGTGACATCATAATGGCCACCCTTGAAGGTGTTAAATGAGTATTGAACAATCATCGTTTCGGGAGGCAGAATTTCGCCATCCACGGAAACCGTATGTTCTTTAACCATTTGATGTAGTTGTGTGAGAGTGTAGCTCGAATAAATCTTATAAAAACATCCTAGTATATTGAAGATACTGTTTTTGTTACAAAATAAGTAAATAAAAAGAGTTTAGAGGGTTGGAGAAGCAAAATAAAATAAATGAACAAGAGAGAATGAATTACCTTTAAAAGTGTAACTCCTTTTGATTTGATCCTAAAGGCTTCCTTTGAAAGAATTATGCCCAAAGGTAATCCTCTATGATCAGGATAGGGATGTGGAGAGAGTAAATTAGCAGGGTTTGGCCGAGCCAAAGGCTTGAGAAGTGTGTGAAATGAGGTAGAGGTGGGGGCCTTTTATAAGAGGAGAGGAGGGGCACTTTTGGAAAGTAAAGAAATATTACTTTATTTGAAAATGTGTTTCGGTTTTAAAAGGTCCCAAATTGATATAATTCCTGGATATGGTGATAAGGGTTCTAAATCCACTCATATAATTGGTTTTGGACATGTGTAGTTCATAGAGTTTACATTATCTTTCCATTTTATTTAAATCATCAAATAATGATGTCATCGCTGCATCATTATTATGTCATAAATAATTTAATTTATTTAATGTCTAAAAATTATAAAAAAAATACTATGATGTAGGAAATCTTTTTAACTTTTTAATGACTATTTATAATCAAAACTCTTATCTTTATAACCCCATGTAAAAATTGTTTTCGTAAAACATATTATGTTTGTGTCATTTTTACTTTTACATTAAATAAAAAGTTATTTATGTCATTTCCCAACCAAAGTGTCTCCATGGGGTCCCCAAGTTTACCCATGGCTTGTCTTGGTCGTCCATGACACAACAAATAAGGGTAGGACATGTGTCAAGCTCATCTTATTTTATTAAAGCATTATTTTTACCTTAAACTACACTAATTACCACTAATCGCGATTAAGAACTTAATAAGTTACTATTCACCAAAAAATTATTATAATCTCATTGAACCAAATTTTACTTCTTAATGACAACCATGTATGTCGGATTTTTGAAATTCAAAACACAATGATGGAAAAATTTCATTTAAACGGAAAATCAGTATTTATAAGTACCACTTAGTGGTTTCACTATTCATCAAAAATTGAAGTTTTTCAGAAAATTACCAAAAATTCACCATAAGCTATATTTGATATTAAGAATTTAAAAATGAAGTCTATTTTACAAAATTCAATACATATAAGTCACATTAATTAATTTAATAATTAATTCCCTCTGTCAGAGTAAATAGCGTGTTTTTATGAAACAATAAGTATCAAAAGATTGACACTAGTTTAAGTCCGATTTCAAAGTGAAATTAATTCCAACGACCACTATTGGATTTAATGGTAAAAATATTTTTTAATTTCACTTTAAAACCAATTCAAAAGATAATCTAATCATATAAATAAATTAGATTAAAAAGAGGTTTTGAATTAAAATACAACATTTTACATTATTCATTAAAAAATGAACTTTATCAGAAAGGTACCAAAAATTTACACAAAGTAAATTTTGATGTCCCGATTCTAAAGAAGAGTTATATTTGGTCCAATAGAATTTATAAGATCGATAAAAACTATATTTAATGATTGTTCTCCGTCAAAAGGTGATAAGTGGACCTTTCGTGAAAATTAGGGTATAAATGCCTAAAATTGAACTCTTTCCGTTTTTTAAGCCTTTATCTTTTATTGGGTAAATGTAAAAACATTTAAAAACATATATAATCATATTTTAGTTATTTCTATCCATTCCCGCCAGTACAATTTCTACTCGTTAACTAACATTTAAAATAATATTATTTTATTACTTGTGTGCAACGTAAGTTTTCAAAGAAACTCATCGTTGCGTATCGAGTACGCTATCGAACGTAGAAACCCCTTTTAATTAAAATTAATATTTAATTCATAAATATTAATAAATATGAAAATTATTTATTCTTTATTTACCTGGGATGTTGCATCCTTCCCTCTTTTTGGGAATTGCATCCTCGCAATTTTATTCACTTATCAAAATAAGTGGGGGTATTTATCCCTCATAGCATTTTCAGATTCCCACGTTGCCTCTTCAATCACATTGTTTTTCCACAAAACCTTTACCTGATGAATAACCTTATTTTGTAACACTTGCTCCCTGTGGTCAAGAATCTGGACCGGTTGTTCCTCATATGATAGGTTCTCTTCCAGCTGAACTACCTCTGGACTCAATACATGAGATGGATCTGGCATATACTTCCTCGACATTGAAACATGAAAAACATTGTGTACCTGAGATAAACTCGGAGGTAAAGCCACCCGGTATGCAACTGATCTAACTCTCTCCAGAATTTCATATGGTCCAATAAACCTTGGACTCAGCTTTCCTTTCTTACCAAATCTCATCACACTTTTCCAAGGAGAAACCTTGAGAAAAACATGATCACCTACCTCGAAAGATAGATCCTTCCTCCAGTTATCTGCATAACTCTTCTGCCTGCTCTGAGCTGTTCTCATGTGCTTCTGAATCAACTGAACTTTTTCTGCCATCTCTTCTACCAATTCTGCTCCCATTAGCTTCCTTTCACCCACTTCATCCCAAAATGCTGGAGTTCGACACCGCTTCCCATATAATGCCTGAAATGGTGCCATCTGTATACTGGAATGAAAACTGTTATTATAAGAAAACTCAACCAAAGAAAGATGTTGGTCCCAACTTCCCTGATAATCCATAGAACAAGATCGTAGCATATCCTCCAATGTCTGGATTGTTTGTTCTGACTGCCCATCTGATTGAGGATGAAAAGTTGTACTAAAATTTATTTAGTACCCAACGACTTCTGAAGGCCTTTCCAAAAGTTAGAAGTGAACCTGGGATCACGGTCAGATACAATGGAGAGAGGAACTCCATGTAACATGACTATCTCTTTAAGATACAAACGGGAAAGTTGATCTAGATATAAAGTATCTCGTATAGAAAGGAAATGAGCAGATTTGGTCAAGCGATCAACAATAACCCAGATTGCATTATTTCCTCGAGATGTCCTCGGTAATCCCACAATGAAGTCCATGGATATGTTTTCCCATTTCCACTCTGGCACTGGTAAAGGCTGAAGCATCCCTTTCGGTAACTGCCGCTCTGCTTTAACCTGTTGACATGTCAAACACTTCACAGTAAAATCAGAAATCTTTCTTTTCATTCCATCCCACTAGTAATACTCCCGCAGATCTCTGTACATCTTAGTACTGCCAGGATGAACTGAAAACGGAGAACTATGAGCCTCACATAACAACTCATTCTTCAACTGTGAATCACAAGGCACACATAACCTCTTCCCAAACCTCAAAACACAAACACAAACTTATCCAAGAACTCATGGAAAATTTTATTCATAAGGTCAATGAATATAGCAGGTGCATTGGTTAACCCAAAATGCATAACTACAAATTCATATTGGCCATATCTAGTAAGGAACGCAGTCTTCGGAACGTCTGCTTCTTTTACTTTCAACTGATGGTACCCCGACCTCAATCAATCTTCGAAAAATACTGAGCTCCCTAGAGCTGATACCACTTCATTCGATGGCCCAACATCTGCTGAAGTTGTTGCAAAGGATTTCACCACCCCTTTCTGCTTGTAGTCTGGCTGAATTCCCTCAGTTGAGTTCTTCGTTGGACACTCGTTTGCATAATGACCCATTTCATTACACTTAAAACATCTTACCGTTGGCTTTTCATTTCCTGCTTGATCATCTTCCTTACATTTACGAGCAATATGACCAGACTTACCACACTGAAAGCAGTTACCAGGATTGGATAAACATTCTCCAGGATGCATTTTACCACACTTCTCACAGGATGGATATTTGGTTTTCTTACCTCCTTGATTCTTTGATGAATTCTTCCCCTTTTCCTGCCAACTAGACCTCTTATTTGATTGTTTGTCATAGAACACCTGATCATCGGCAAACTCCATTTCCACCTTATCTGCACATCGAACAAGTTTTTCATAACTTTTGAACTCACGAGAAGCTAAAGCCCTTCGATACTTTTGCTTTAACCCTGAGTAAAAATGGTTTATTTTACTATCAACATCTCGTATGAAGTTTGGAGCATACCATTCCAATCGAGTGAACTTTTCTTCATAATCAGCCACTAAATCATCCTCCTGCCTCAATTCTAGGAACTGTTTTTCCATCCTAAGACGAACCACCTTAGGAAAATATTTCTCAAGAAACATACCTTTGAATTCGTCCCAGTGAAGATCCTCAATATCATCACTATCCCTTATATTTTTCACCATCTACCACCACTGATCAGCTTCACCTTCAAAACGGTAAACAGCAAGACTAGCCTTTTGATGTTCTGAACAACCCATGACATCAAAAATCTTCTCCAGTGCTTTAATCCACCCTTCATCTTGTACAGGGTCAGATGATCCTCTGAATGATGGGGGATGTTGCCTAATGAAATGTTCCACCTCTGACATGTTCCTCTTTGGTTGATCTCGCTGATCTCGTGCATGGATACCATCACCATTTATAGCCTGAGTCAACTGTGCCATCACTACAACAAACTGTTCAGTTCCGATTCCGACCATCTCAGGTTGCTGATTTGGAAGGTTATCTTCCTCCTGGTGTCATCCCAACATAGCTACTTTGTTTCCTCTACGGAAAACCATTCTGAACCCAGAAATATCTTAGGCGAAGCAACATGGTAATCCGTAAATGCTATATCATTTCAATCATATTATAATTTAACACTTTTCTAACTCCTAAAGTTGTCTAAACCGACCTCTGATACCAACTATAAGGCCCCGGCCTTAAACCTTACTTAATATTGAATTAAATGAATAATTCACGTCGAGGATCTTTTCAGGTTTAGAGTTTTAGAGAATTAGAACATAACTATTACATCTCAAAAGATTACAAAGTAGTCACTTCTACTAAGTTTCCATAATAAAAAAAAACTCTTAAAAAGAAACGTGTCTAGTTCCATGTTTTATATAGAATGACATTCCCTTGATTCCATCCTTGACCTTATTCCACATTAAGTCCTGTGAAAAACATTTCAAAAAAACTTGGGGTGAGCATAAAAAGCTCAGTAAGGGATACAGAAAGAATGAAAACTGTTAGTTTTTCAAACATCAAATAAAACATATATACTATATCAAAGTAATACCTTCACCCTCATGAAGTAGTAAAAACTCTTCACTGAATAAAGTATCATTACCTACCTTTTTGTAACCAAAGGATTACCATAAAATCCATAAAAAGAACACATAACATATATAAAGGTAACTTGGGACATAAAAATACTTAAGTGGAATAACCATACGGTCGACTTCCACACATATCACTTAATGGAATAGCCATATGGCCAATTTCCATACATACATAATGGAATAGCCATACGGCCTACTTCCATACCCAATGCATTGGAGGTTATAACGTAACCACCCGTCCTGGTATTCACGGCACCACCCGTCATATGGTTTATAATGTAAGCACCCGTTAAAATGTCCAAGTACCAGTATAAAATCATAAAACATAAAACCAATATAAAGGAATGATAACATTTCCACATTTCAATCACAATATATCATAAATATATTGACATAATAGAATCTTTTTTCAAAACCATTTCCAATACCAAAATACATAAAAGAGTATATGGTATTTATTTTATTCTAAAAACATTACGGCTTGTTGAGAAATCCAAAGACCAAATAATACTCGTGGTGGCGGAAAAGGTCTTTGTCGCCACGTACGTTAAAAGAAACATTCCTTTTTGTTGTTTTTTAAAATGCTTCGTAGAAAGAGATTCCTTTTGTATAACAGTAAAAGTCAAAGGGGTTTATACACCATATAAAAGAAAGTTGTTTATAAAACGAAATATTCCTCAATGAAAGGAGATTGAGATGAAGTCCCTTACCTCGGGTCCGACTTGACTCGATCGTTCTTTAACGTCCTGAATAATAAACTTGAGTTAATTTATACTTGATTAATAACCTTTTTAAAGTTCATTATTCCTTTTATATCACTTATTTCCATGTTATAAACATTATGTAACCATTTAAGTTAATAATGTTTGTTTTCTCAATATTTGGTTCTTAAGTCGAAAGTGGACTTCTTACAATTACATGTTGTTCGTGTGGTCAAAGGTTCTTTATATCCAGAATTAAATTCCCGATTTGGATATAATATGTATCATATATATCCAGCATATACATGTATTTATAATATTACATAATCATTTAGGGGTAAGAAATGAAATGCACCGTTCATGGAGACGGTAAGTCGTACGTACGCATGAACGCTACTTTCATTTCTTTGTCATATTAATGGAATTAAAACTAAATGAGAGGTATGTATATTTTAATTCCAGAATTATATTCATCATTTAGATATATCATTAATTATATATATCCATTATATACATGTACTTTTAATAGTACATTACATTTGGGGATAAGAAATGAAATGCACCGTTCATGGAGACGGTAAGCCGTACGTACGCATGAACGCTACTTTCATTTCTATCTCATACTTTAATGGAAAGAAATAATAATTATATAGAGGTATATTATAATTCCATTATAACATCATATATAATAACTTTAAATCCATCCTTTACATATCCCACATATGGCATTAACGAATCACATCACTTTGAGGGGGCGATAGTCCGCACTTCCTTAAATGAAGATATCATGTTTAACCATAATGGAAACCATAAAGGTATGCCCAAAATGAAAAATACAGAATCTTAAAGGAAAAATAAACATATTATATATCATATATAAAAATAGTGACATCATAATGGCCACCCTTGAAAGTGTTAAATGAGTATTGAACAATCATCGTTTCGGGAGGCAGAATTTCGCCATCCATGGAAACCGTATGTTCTTTAACCATTTGATGTAGTTGTGTGAGAGTGTAGCTCGAATAAATCTTATAACAACATCCTAGTATATTAAAGATACTGGTTTTGTTACAAAATAAGTAAATAAAAAGAGTTTAGAGGGTTGGAGAAGCAAAATAAAACAAATGAACAAGAGAGAATGAATTACCTTTAAAAGTATAACTCCTTTTGATTTGAGACTAAAGGCTTCCTTTGAAAGGATTATGCCCAAAGGGAATCCTCTAGGATTAGGAGAGGGATGTGGAGAGAGTAAATGAGTAGGGTTTGGCCGAGCCAAAGGCTTGAGAAGTGTGTGAAATGAGGTAGAGGTGGGGGCCTTTTATAAGAGGAGAGGAGGGGCACTTTTGGAAAGTAAAGAAATATTACTTTATTTGAAAATGTGTTTCGGTTTTAAAAGGTCTCACATTGATATAATTCCTGGATAAGGTGATAATGGTTCTAAATCCACTCATCCAATTTGTTTTGGACATGTGTAGTTCATAGATTTTACATTATCTTTCCATTTTATTTAAATCGTCAAATAATGATGTCATCACTGCATCATTATTATGTCATAAATAATTTAATTTATTTAATGTCTAAAAATTATAAAAAAAAATACTATGATGTAGGAACTCTTTTTAACTTTCCTATTACTATTTATAATCAAAACTCTGATCTTTATAACCCCATGTAAAAATTGTTTTCTTAAAACATATTATGTTTGTGTCATTTTTACTTTTACATTAAATAAAAAGTTATTTATGTCATTTCCCAACCAAAGTGTCTCCATGGGGTCCCCAAGTTTACCCATGGCTTGTCTTGGTCGGCCATGACACAACCAATAAGGGTAGGACATGTTTCAAGCTCATCTTATTTTATTAAAGCATTATTTATACCTTAAACTACACTAATTACCACTAATCACGATTAAGAACTTAATAAGTTACTATTCACCAAAAAATTATTATAATCTCATTGAACCACATTTTACTTCTTAATGAAAACCATGTATGTCGGAGTTTTGAAATTCAAAACACAATGATGGAAAAATTTCATTTAAACTGAAAATCAGTATTTATAAGTACCACTTAGTGGTTTCACTATTCATCAAAAATTGAAGTTTTTCAGAAAATTACCAAAAATTCACCCTAAGATATATTTGATATTAAGAATTCAAAAATGAAGTCTATTTTACAAAATTAAATACATATAAGTCACATTAATTAATTTGATAATTAATTCCCGCTGTCAGAGTAAATAGCGTGTTTTTATGAAACAATAAGTATCAAAAGATTGACACTAGTTTAAGTCTGATTTCAAAGTGAAATTAATTCCAACAACCACTATTGGATTTAATGGTAAAAATATTTTCTAATTTCACTTTAAAACCAATTCAAAAGATAATATAATCATATAAATAAATTAGATTAAAAAGAGGTTTTGAATTAAAATACAACATTTTACATTATTCATTAAAAAATGAACTTTATCAGAAAGGTACCAAAAATTTACACAAAGTAAATTTTGATGTCCCGATTCTAAAGAAGAGTTATATTTGGCCCAATAGAATTTATAAGATCGATCAAAACTATATTTAATGACTGTTCTCCGTCAAAAGGTGATAAGTGGACCTTTCGTGAAAATTAGGGTATAAATGCCTAAAATTGAACTCTTTCCGTTTTTTAAGCCTTTATCTTTTATTGGGTAAATGTAAAAACATTTAAAAACATATATAATCATATTTTAGTTATTTTTATCCATTCCCACCAGTACAACGGCTACTCGTTAACTAACATTTAAAATAATATTATTTTATTACTTGTGTGCAATGTAAGTTTTCAAAGAAACTCATCATTGCGTACCGAGTACGTTTTCGAACGTAGAAACCCCTTTTAATTAAAATTAATATTTAATTCGTAAATATTAATAAATATGAAAATTATTTATTCTTTATTTACCTGGGATGTTACATAACGAGAATTAATTTTAAAATTAATTAATTCCACATCTATGTTTTGAATTTGGAAAAATAGACATCAATTTTTAATTCTGAATATTAAATAATTCTTAGGCTGAATGTTTGGTATTTTTCTGAAAAACTTCAATTTTCGATGAATAGTGATACCACTTAGTGGTACTTAAAAAACTGAATTTTTAATTTAAATGAAATTTTACCACTTCTATGAATTTAATTTTTAAAATCTGAGAGACACGGTTAATATGAGGGACTAAAATTTGTTCAATAAGGTGAAAATAATTTTTGGTGAATAGTAACTTTTTACTTTTATTTACCACGGTTAAAAGTGAATATGGTAATAAAGGGTAAAAATGATATTATTATTACCCTAAAACATGTCCTAATTCTTTTGGATAAGTGTAATTAGACCAAAAACAACCTTATGAATAAAATATGACCATTTAGGTCCACTTGGATTAGATTAGGACATTTATTATTAATTTATTAAAAGAAGTGTTAAAATAGTTAAAATCAAAGTTTAATAACTAAATCCTTTTTAATATAGGGTTATACATAATATAAATTCAATTATAAATATTCATTAGAAATATAAATATATTTCCTACCTAATGGTAATTTATTTATAATTTTTAGACATTAAATAATATATGTTATTTATGACATAGTGGTGATGGAGTAATTACCTAAATAATGAAATATTAAAATAATTGATGTTATAAATACACAAATAAATGTAATTTGAGACTTTTTATGAATTAAACTAATTTTCTAGGTTAATATAACATGTTAGTATTGAATTAATTAAATTTCTATGAACTAATCATGTTGTTATTATTTTCACAAAAATCCATTACCAAATAGTATCAAAATTGACATAAAATAGTTTTTAAAAATTTATTATATTATTAATGGTAATTATATTACTAAAAATATACGGTTCGGCCATGATACTTATATCATGATTTTTGTATCATTACGGGACCACTTGAGGGGTCTCTTGGATGTATATAGAATGTTTATTAACTATATAATACAAAAATACAAGGTGACATGGTAAATGTCAATATAATTAACTAAGAGTTAAAACTAAAAGATAAGGTTAATATAATGACACAAACCTGACTAAAATCTATTTTTTGAGAGGATTTCGACCCATTCCCACCTTATCTTAGAAATAAATCAATTTGGAGCTATTAAAAACCGAATATGACTTTATTATAAAATAATATTTTAAGTTTTTTCAAAGGTACCCCTCTCCTCCCTTATAAAAACAGAACCCCTTCCCTCTTCTCTTTACACCCTTTTGAGCCTTTAATCTCGGATAACCCCTGACCATTTCTCTTCTACACTTCCCTAGAAACATTTTTGAGGTTCTGTTATTCTCAAAAGACCAACTCTACTTCCGTAAGAGGAATCTTAAAGGAGGTGCGTCGAAGAAGAGGTAATCTCTTCTTCCGATTCTCTCAAGTTTCTTTCTTTTTCCACTTTTTCTTCTTTTTTTTTGTATCATTGTGAAGTAATAACATCTGTATTAATTATATACTGATATGTTATTATAAATATTAAGCAAACTTATTTCACCTTCTATCCATCCTACGGAAAACGAAATCACTGCGCGTGCGTACGTACGGAATACCGTCTCCACGCCGTGGTGTAATCTGTTTTCAACCACCACCTTACATGGATGGGTATAATGGTGTAAATAAATAACTATATATTATTATTGTAAAGGGATATTGATTCCGAAATATTATACATACACTTCAATACAATTCCACGATCATTGGAATGATATCATCGCTCGTGCGTACGTACAGACTACCGTCTCTACGATGCGATGAGATTCATTCTGCATGTTAACAATTCATGAATGATTATAAAGTATATATAATGAATAATAATAAAATATATGACATACTAATGATACTGGATTTATTTATATATATATTTATTTCATCTACTTAATTCCATTCAATTCAATAAAAAAACGAAAACAGCGTTCATGCGTACGTACGGCCTATCGTCTCCATGAATGGTGTATTTCATTCCATTTATCAATCTATCATATATATATATATGTGTGTGTATATACTGAATATATATTATATATAAATAATGTTTTACATTCTGGAATTATGTAAATCAGTATACATGTAATAATATCAAGAACCACAAGTCGAAACATGTACGATAAATGAAACGATTTTACCCAAAATGTTGCTTTAAAATGGAATTTACAAAAAACGGGTAATATAAAGTAATAAGTGAACCATATATGATATCATAACAATGAATATGATTCTGTAATAAATCAATGACATTATTTAAATCATTATACAGGAGGATCGGATACTTGAGAAGCATATCAGACGTAAGGTAAGGGATAACTTTTCCAATCTCGTTTTTATCCAAGATTGTTTATTCATAAGTATTCACAGGGGTTATATTTATCATCCATGTCCCTGTTTTATAAAAATGGTATCATGTATGTTTAAATTTTGTTTTGCCCATTTTGAATTTTACTACATGGTATGTAAGGAATCTTTCTTTTGTTTACATTACGAGGTACTTTTTGACTTTTCTGGAAAAAGTATGAGAAAAATGTTTTTTTAACTTATACGGTATCAAAGGATTTTTATGGTTTATAAAGCCTTATTTTCATGAATCATCCTCCAAAATATTTCATGACTATTTTCAACAAAATTGATTTATTTTAAAATTTCATGATGTTTTGTGACAAGAAATTGATTTTGAAGATGAAAGGATATTTTCCTCAAGAATTCATTTCAAGTGTTTTATAAAAAACATTTTTCAATCTAAGATGACATTATTTCGTATGTGTATGTTTCAAGTATAATGTCTATATGATTTAAATGGTTTCACTTTTTTTATGATGAAATGATATCCATTTGTTTTATATGGATTATGTTATGATGTGATGATGTTTATGAAACCCATTTTTATTCTTTGGGTTATGATGAATGATTTATGTTTATGTTGTGGCACAAGTAATAGTGATTTTATTATGAGATGGGTGGGACCTATATCTCCCTACAATTCATTGGTAAACGATTTAGATCTCATCAGATAGACATGTCTAGAATGGTAAGTTAATCCAGTTCTATAATACAGGACTGGAACGTGGAGTGAACTCGATTCAGAAAGGGACTTTGTCCACTAAGATGGTCTTATCATCAATGCCTTTGCTACTATGGAAATCATATCATGTGCTTAATGGTTTCCAAAAATCACATGTTTTATTCCCATGCTATTTTATCATGATTTATGTTCTTTTATGATATATGCCTTACGTACTTCCATGATTTATGTATTTGCTCATGATTTTGATGTTTAGATTTTATGTTCAAGCTTTTGCATTCAAATTTTTATGGATTGTTTTATGATATATATGTTTAACCTTACTGAGAATTTGAGCTCACCCTTTATATGTTTTCTTTTCCCCATGATTTGACGAAAGTTTTTAGGTATGAAAACCAAAATGGGAAGATATTTATGGGAGATGTTGAAGATATTTTACCACGATTAGTAGATTACGTTCTGAGTTTCCAAAGATAATAAACTATTACGGTCCTTGTGTGTTTATTTTTTTAATGTATTAAGTATTCCACAAAAGTAATGTAATGTCCATGTACATAAAGAGTCGGGTATCTATAGTTGGTATCAGAGTAAAGGTTTAGTTAACCTTTGGAAACTAGTACGTGAAGACTTTAGTGAGATCCCTAGAGATATTTCAAAGGTATGTCTAGGGATGTCCCTAAGGTTTAGTAACGTCTCTATGGTTTAGTATAACTATAGGTTATAGTCCTAGAATTATGTTGACAATCATGAATAACCAAGGGTGAACCTAAGATATCAAAGGTTAAAGAAGGTGTCATAATTTAGACATTCTAAGAGTGACTTTTTATGATTATGCGGTTCCTCATTATTTTAACTGTTTCTTACACAATGGTTTCTGGTTTTAGTTAATGGAGGGAACCAGAAAGAATTGAATTGACATTGAATCTGATGGAAAAATGGTGACTATGAGCAGCGAAATTGTGTAATGCCTAGTGAGAAAGGAATTATGATTATGTCGAATCATACATCGCGATATATGATTGACAAGGTGAACATTAGTGGTAGTTCCAATTCATCAAATAAGAGGAAGATGGAATTTTATGCATGTTCGCATGTTGAGGGGTGTAGATAAAGAAAGATTGAGATTTCTAAAGAAGGGAAAAAGAACCTTGATGAATACATCAAATGGAGGGGAATATGTTATCTGTGTGGAGAGAAGGGTCATGGAGTGATAGACTGTAACGACCCAATATTTTTGTGTAGTATATTAACTTACTCTTAATGATTTAATAAGATGTTAATGGTTAATGCAGAAAGAGGAGTCGATGGCTTCTTCCAGTAGACTCGACCCTTATGAAGCCCACTTATCAGAGATTGGGAAGGAGGTAGCATCTGTGGGCTTCTCTTTGGACCAAGCCCAATCCGAACTCCAGCGTGTCAAGCTTGAATGGAAACACCTACGGGAGAAGTTCAAGTTAGTAGAGATTACTACTAGGGCAATGTTATCTGAGCCTCCCTCAGATTCTCTCACCATAGCACACCTTACACTTAGGTCTTATGCCGGTGTTATAAGGGGCTATGTGACGAGACCCTAGTTTCCTTGTGTAATCCTTTCGGGTGAATAAATTGAGATATCTTCCTTTAGTGATGTTTGTGGATTTTCTTTTGTCCGGATAATTTTAGGATATATTTTATTGATGAATTTTTGAAAAAGGGATATTTTAAAGCATTTATGAAAACCCTAAATAACTAATGATGTGTAATGATTTTCAAAAAATGGTCTTCTACAAAAGTGTTCAGTAAGGAATTTGGAGTCTAATAAGATTAACTTAATTTTTGATGAATACTAAATTATGAATAGTGATTTTACGCTTTGGATTATTAATGTGACCAAATGGATTAGTAATTTCACTCAAAGAAAGTTTTAATATAATTTACACACCTAGATTAAGAAATGTGATTCAATAAAATGGGTAAATAACGGTTTCATAAATTATTAGTCAGGTATTAGTTTTTTTGGGTGAATAGTGTTTTTTAATTAAAAATTTAATTAAAAATAATTAGAAAATTATTTTTATAAAAAGGACTTTATTTTTGAACTCAGAGCATCGATATTATGTTAAGGTAATTTTTGGGGATTTTTCTGAAAAAAATGAATTTTCGATGAATAGTGTTTTTATTTAAAAATTAAATTAAAAATATTTAGAAAATTATTTTTATAAAATGGATTCCATTTTTGAAATCAGAGCATTGATATTTGGTTAAGGTGAAATTTTGGGGTTATTCTGAGAAAGTTGAATTTTCAGTGAATAGTAAACATACAGTTTTAGGGTTTCGGTATGTTTAATGACATCATAACTGTGTCATGATGATGTCATGAGATATTTCAAGGGTTGGCCGGCCAAGGGTGATTAATTATTGTTTTGGGGGCCCCATGTAGCCTAACTTTATGAAAATATCATGAGAGAGCACATGGGTTTGAGAAAAGCACTTGTGAGGTGTCCTTTGGCCATTAATGCCTTGTCCCCTCACTTTCCCTATAAATACCCACCCTTTCCTCCTTTAGTTTTCACTCCCAACTCTCTCCCAATGAAGTTCTGGTCTCCTTACCTTCCAAGGAGTCCTCCCAAGGTTCCCCCAAGCCCTCAAGGTCCAAAACTTTGAGTTTCAAGAGTCTCGTTTTAAGGTAAGGGATCCGACCTCTCTCTTTCTTTTCATGTAATCTCTTTTATGTCATTCCTTTTATGCTACATGTTCTTATGTGAGAGGATGTTATTTTATATTCCTCTTACTTTCCTTTTCATGTTTATATGATGAGAGATCCCCTCTTACTCTCATCATTTCATTTTATGAAAGTTTAAGTGAGGCCGTTAGGCTGCCGAATTTTTAAGGGATCCTTTCACCCTTCTCATTTTTTTCAAGTTCGATTTTCATATCAAGTCTTTCAAGTTCCTTTTTTATTATTTTGGGGTATGATCTCTATATCTATCATACTGATCTCTTATGATCATATTATGAGAGACCCTATTTGATATTGTCAATTCATTTTTATTGAAGTTTAAGTGACGCCGTTAGGCTGCCGAATTTTCATAAGAGAAATCTAATTTTTGTCTTCCTTCCATGTTTTTCATTTCAAATGGTATTTCCTCCAAATTTCATTACCATTTCCATATATCCTTATTATTCCGTCCCCCTACTGTTTTATGGATAATTTATGAGTGGGTGACCCATGTCCCCTCTCTTTTCAATGTTTTCTAAAACCCCGAAACATAGCCGTTATGCTGCAGACTTTTTGGTCTCAAAATGTCTCTCTCTTTTCTCAAAATTATTTTATGTTATAAAGTGAATAATCAAAGCTCTTATTTCTACAAGGGTATTCACATATATATCAAAATTTTCTATTTTAAATTCTGGGATTTACATACATGAGACTCGCTTTCCCTTTCCGTGGGTTTAAAGTGACGTAAGGATCATGTCTTTAAAGCAGTTTTTTTAAACGTTATGATTATGAAATGAAACCCATTTATTTTATGCTATATGGGTTATTTATGAAATGTTTGATGATGATATATGTGGCTCACATGATAATAAAGGCAAATTTAAGGGTGCGCCCTAATATCACTCCAATGCATTGGGTAATGATGTAACCACTAGAGAATACAATTTTCACGATACCTTGGTGAATAACCTTGGTAATTTTCAAATGACACCTTGGGGATGGAGCTTGGTGATATGTTCATGATTGTATATGTTAAATTATGTATCCACATCTTCATGTTATAGAAAATGTTATTTTTATTATGAAATGCCTCATGATTTCTTTCTCATGCCTTAAATTTCTTTTCATGTCCTTGTTGAAATATCTCAAGTTCACATGTAAAATGTTTCTCTTGTTTCCCTTACTGGGCCTTCTGCTCAACCTTTATTTTGATGTATGTCCCCAGGTTATGAGATTCAGTAATGAAACTAGGATGAACTTAAGGAGAAGCCTTTCAAGTGTTTAAGAAGAATGTTTTATGTTGTTTTCATGTATTATGTTCCTGGTTTCCAAGACACTAGACCTTAAAGATCCTCAGTTTTGTGTAATGTAATGAAAGTTTATGTTATAAAATGGCGGGATGCAATAGTTGGTATCAAAGGATGGTTTATTTATTTGTGGAAATTAGGATATAAAAACTTTAGTAATATCCCTATAGAAAAGTTTAAAAATAGGAAAACTTCCTGGTATTTTGGTAAGTATTGAGTAAGTGGTTTATCAAACAGATACATCCCTGTCTGGATACGAGCAGGTAGAGGCGGCTCTGGCACAGATGTACATAGGGGTAAAACCTGAAAACACCGCTTTGAGCTAGACTCGAACGGGAACTGGTGCACGATAACGGGCCTTGCTGCACTCTTGGTTACGACACTCCCGGGGGATATGTTTGGTTAATCACAAGCTTTTTATGAATCATTATGAAGGAATTATAGAAAAGGGTAATTGTCTAAGCATGAAGTCTTAGTTAAAAGATCCATAAATGAAATAAGTTTCTCACTAAGGTTTTATTCTTTTAGAAAATGGCGGGCAATTGGAGGAATTGTGCCGATGGTGACCGCAATGCACCTTGTGCTGACGGCCCTCCGATGGAAGCCGGAATGGAAACATTTATGCGAATGATGAACCAACTGACTCAAGTTATGAGTAATAACTTGAATCAACCTGAGAGGACAACCTCACCACGAAGGGAACAACTTTCTGTTGAGTCCTTCATGCATCAACGACCACCAACATTCATTGGATCTACTGACCCATTGGTTGCGGAACAATGGATAAGCTCCATTGAAAAGATCTTTTCTGTACTTCATTGTTCGGAATAAGAAAAAGTCACCCTTTCTGTTTACCGCCTAGAGGGAGAAGCTGATCAGTGGTGGTCACTGATCAAAAACACGAATCCACGAGGAGAGATGGAAGATATGGAGTGGGAAGAGTTCCGGGGAATATTCTTTAATAAGTATTTCCCTCGTTCGATGAGAATGAGAATGGAGAAATAATTTCTCGAGCTGAAGAAAAAGGAGAATGAATCAGTTGGAACCTACGAGATGAACTTCACAAGGCTTTCCCGTTATACCTTAAGCTTCGTCATGGACCCTAATGGGAAGGTTGATAGATTCTTTGGTGGACTACGACCTCATCTGCGGAAGAACCTAGCCAACAGGAACTATGATAGCTATGAAGAAATTGTTCGAAGTGCTATGAAAGCTGAACTAGAGTTTGGGGAGACACAGTGGTCTCACAAATCTAATGAGAAGAAGAGAACTCTAGAACCAAGCCTGGGAAGAAGTTTTGATCAGGAAAGAGGTGGAAAGAAAATTCAACATGCCACATGCAATAAATGTGGGAAGAAGCATTCGGGGAACTTCTTGATCGGAAGTGGTAAGTGCTATAGGTGTGGAAAAGAAGGCCATATTTCTCGTAATTGTCGTAGTGATGTGAAGCCTCAACTTCCCAACACTAACGACAGAGTAAAGGTGGTTCTGGCCCTACCCGAAGTCACATGCTTCAAGTGTGGACAGCTTGGGCACTTTGCTAATCAATGTCCAAATCCGAGGGCGGTGGAGGGGAATCACCATCAACCTCAGCAGAGGCCAAGGGAGCAAGGTCGTGCTTTCGCTATCACAACAACTGAAGTTGAAGTTCCGAACGATGTGGTAGCAGGTACTCTTGTTGTCCTCTCAAAACTAGCAAGTACTTTATTTGATTCTGGTTCTACGCATTCCTTTATTTCTTCCAAGTTTGCAAGGAATATAGAATCAATCCCCGAACTTCTAGAGGTAGAGTTTTCAGTCAAGACTCCAAGTGGGATTATCCTTGCATCAATAGTGTTTAGAGACTCTAGTGTTTACTTTAGTGAGCAAAATCTTATTGCAAATCTAGTAGTAATTCTCATGTTGGAATTCGACGTTATACTAGGGATGGACTGGCTCTCAAAGTATAATGCTAAGATAAAATGCAGAAGTAAGGAAATCTCAGTAGTCTTGAATGAACGACCTATAGTTATCTTCCAAGGAGAGATATACCGAACTGATCCCTATCTAGAAGCACCTCCCATAGCTTTGTTTATGTAGTTAATCGGTGATGATGAATAAGGGAAAGGGATCATACAAATTGAAGATGTTCCAATTGTTCAGGATTACATGGATGTATTTCCTGAGGAGTTACCTGGACCTCCCCCAGAAAGAGAGGTAGAGTTCTCCATTGAACTCGTACCTGGGTCCCAACCGATATCAAAGACTCCATATAGAATGGCAAATGTGGAGCTAGAGGAGTTAAAGAAACAACTCCAAGACTTGTTGGAGAAGGGGTTTATCCGACCGAGTATGTCTCCTTGGGGGCACCAGTTCTCTTTGTGAAGAAGAAGGATGGATCAATGTGGCTATGCATTGATTATAGAGAACTGAACGGGATCACAGTGAAGAACAGATACCCTCTTCTAAGAATTGATTATTTATTTGACCAACTTCGTGGGGCTCAATTCTTCTCTAAGATTGACCTTCGATCTGGTTATCATCAACTGAGGGTGAAGAAGGAAGATATTCCAAAGACTGCCTTCCGGTCAAGATATGCGCATTATGAGTTTACTGTTATGCCTTTCGGCTTGACTAATTCTCCTGCTATTTTCATGGATTTGATGAATAGAGTCTTTAAGGACTACCTTGATAACTTTTTGGTAGTTTTTATTGATGATATTTTGATATATTCAAAAAGTCATGAGGATCATGAAGATCATCTGAGGGTTATTTTGAAAACTCTATGGAAGGAGAGGATCTTTGGGAAGTTCATCAAGTGTGAGTTTTGGTTACAACAAGTGGCTTTCTTGGGGCACATCGTAACCAATGAAGGAATCTCGGTTGACCCTGCAAAGACAATGGTTGTGGAGGAGTGGCCTCAACCCAAAACAGTAACTGAGATTCGTAGTTTCCTTGGTTTAGCGGGATATTATAGGAGGTTTGTGAAAAACTTTTCACGTCTTTCTAATCCACTAACCAAGTTGACTTGAAAAGGGGTTAAGTTCATCTGGACAAAGGAATGCGAGGAAAGTTTCCAAAAGCTGAAGAAGAGATTGGTTACTGCACCTGTGTTAACACTACCCTCTATCGGAGAAGGATTCGTTATTTTTAGCGATGCATCTCTGAAAGGGATTGGGTGCGTCCTCATGCAAAATGACAAGGTAATTGCTTATGCATCTCGAAAGTTAAAGATTCATGAGCAGAATTATCCTACGCATGATCTAGAGATGGAGGCAGTTGTTTTTTCTCTAAAGATATGGAGGCACTATCTTTATGGGGAGAAATGTGATATATACACTGACCACCAAAGTCTAAAGTATATTTTCACACAGAAAGAATTGAACATGAGACAAAGGATATGGTTGGAGCTTATTAAAGACTATGATTGTTCAATTCATTATCACCCTGGAAGAGCAAACAAAGTCGCGGATGCGTTAAGCAGGAAAGATCCTGTTGTTCTGGAAACAATGAGGATCTTAGGAGATCCTTTGATTAAAGATCTAGTAAAACTGGACATGGGAATTATAAGTAAATGGAAATCATCAACCCTATCCCAAATGATTTCTCAACCTTCATTACTAGAGAAGATCAAGAAGGCTCAAAAAGAAGATCCTTTGCTGCAGGAGAATTTCGAGGCTGTAAAGGATGGGAAGTTCCCTGATTTCAATATTGATCAAGAAGGTGTATTGAAATTTCGTACAAGACTATGTGTTCCATATATTCCGGAGATAAAGAAATAAATGATGGATGAATCTCATAGCTCTACTTTCTCTATACATCCGGGAAGCACTAAGATGTATAGAGACCTTCGTGATCATTATTGGTGGGATAACATGAAGAGGGAGATTGCTGATTACACTACAAGGTGCCTGGTGTGTCAGCAAGTAAAGGCAGAGTGGAAACTTCCTAAGGGGGTATTACAACCACTACCCATACCAGTATGGAAGTTGGATAATATCACTATGGACTTTGTAACTGGTCTCCCAAAAATATCCAAAGGAAACAATGCGATATGGTTTATTGTGGACCGTCTCACCAAGACAGCCCATTTTATCTCTATTTGGGAAGATTTCTCTCTAGATCAGCTTTCCAAGATATACGTAAAGGAATTGGTAAGGCTGCATGGGGTACCACTATCCATCGTGTCTGATCGTGACCCAAGATTCACATCAAAATTCTGGGGAAGTCTTCAACATGCTCTGAATACTGAATTGAATTTTAGTACGGCCTATCATCCTCAAACTAATGGCCAATATGAAAGGACTATTCAGACACTCGAAGACATGTTGAGATTATGCTCAATGGAATTTAAAGGTGGATGGGATCAACACCTCCCATTAGTGGAGTTATCCTATAACAACAGCTTCCATGCGAGTATTCAGATGGAACCCTATGAATCTCTGTATGGAAAGCGGTGTAGAACTCCTACTTGTTGGGATGAAACTGGTGAGAGGAAGCTTCTTGGGCCTGATCTCGTGCAAGAGATGACGGAACAGGTTCATTCCATCCAACAACACATAAAAGCTACTCAAAGTCGGCAGAAGAGCTATGCTGACAATCGTCTAAGGGACTTGGAGTTTGGTGTTGGCGACAAAGTCTTCCTTCGAATTTCTCCATGGAAGAGAGTCATGCGGTTTGGGAAGAAAGGGAATCTCAACCCTAGGTACATTGGCCCCTATGAAATCCTTGATCGCATAGGAGTAGTGGCCTATCGTCTAGCACTTCCACCGAACCTAGCTCAAGTTCATTATGTCTTCCATGTATCTCTCTTGAGGAAGTACATACTCGACCCTTCGCATGTACTGAACCCAGAGGTGGTACAACTGGAACATGACCTCTCTTATGAGGAGCAGCCAGTGGAGATCTTGGACCGTAGAGACAAGGTCCTACGAAACAAGACTACCCACCTTGTGAAAGTGTTGTGGAGGAATCACAAATATGAAGAAGCGACTTGGGATCCTGAGGAAACAATGAAGCAAAAGTACCCTCACCTTTTCGACTATGCCTCAAGTGTAAATTTCGGGGACGAAATTTCATATGGGGGGAAGAATGTAACAACCCAATCTTTTTGAGTAGTATATTAACTTACTCTCAATGATTTAATAAGATGTTAATGGTTAATACAGAAAGAGGAGTCGATGGCTTCATCCAGTAGACTCGACCCTTATGAAGCCCACTTATCAGAGCTTGGGAAGGAGGTAGCATCTATGGGCTTCGCTTTGGACCAAGCCAAAGCCGAACTACAGCGTGTCAAGCTTGAACGGAAATGCCTACGGGAGAAGTTCAAGTTAGTAGAGATTACTACTAGGGCAATGTTATCTGAGCCTCCCTCAGATTCTCTCACCATAGCACACCTTACACTTAGGTTTTATGCCGGTGTTATAAGGGGCTATGTGACGAGACCCTAGCTTCCTTGTGTAATCCTTTCGGGTGAATAAATTGAGATATCTTCCTTTAGTGATGTTTGTGGATTTTCTTTTGTCCGGATAATTTTAGGATATATTTTATTGATGAATTTTTGAAAAAGGGATATTTTAAAACATTTATGAAAACCCTAAATAACTAATGATGTGTAATGATTTTCAAAAAATGGTCTTCTACAAAAGTGTTCAGTAAGGAATTTGGAGTCTAATAAGATCAACATAATTTTTGATGAATAGTAAATTATGAATAGTGATTTTACGCTTAGGATTATTAATGTGACCAAATGGATTAGTAATTTCACTCAAAGAAAGTTTTAATATAATTTAGACACCTAGATTAAGTAATGTGATTCAATAATATGGGTAAATAACAGTTTCATAAATTATTAGTCAGGTATTAGTTTTTTTTGGGTGAATAGTGTTTTTTAATTAAAAATTTAATTAAAAATAATTAGAAAATTATTTTTATAAAAAGGACTTTATTTTTGAACTCAGAGCATCGATATTATGTTAAGGTAATTTTTGGGGATTTTTCTGGATAAAATGAATTTTCGATGAATAGTGTTTTTATTTAAAAATTAAATTAAAAATATTTAGAAAATTATTTTTATAAAATGGATTTCATTTTTGAAATCAGAGCATTGATATTTGGTTACGGTGAAATTTTGGGGTTATTCTGAGAAAGTTGAATTTTCAGTGAATAGTAAAAATACAGTTTTAGGGTTTCTGTATGTTTAATGACATCATAACTGTGTCATGATGATGTCATGAGATATTTCAAGGGTTGTCCGGCCAAGGGTGATGAATTATTGTTTTGGGGTCCCCATGTGGCCTAACTTTATGAAAATATCATGAGAGAGCACATGGGTTTGAGAAAAGCACTTGTGAGGTGTCCCTTGGCCATTAATGCCTTGTCCCCTCACTTTCCCTATAAATACCCACCCTTTCCTCCTTTAGTTTTCACTCCCAACTCTCCCCCAACTAATTTCTGGTCTCCTTACCTTCCAAGGAGTCCTCCCAAGGTGCCCCCAAGCCCTCAAGGTCCAAAACTTTGAGTTTCAAGAGTCACGTTTTAAGGTAAGGGATCCGACCTCTCTCTTTCTTTTCATGTAATCTCTTTTATGTCATTCCTTTTATGCTACATGTTCTTATGTGAGAGGATTTTCTTTTATATTCCTCTTACTTCCCTTTTCATGTTTATATTATGAGAGATCCCCTCTTACTCTCATCATTTCATTTTATGAAAGTTTAAGTGACGCCGTTAGGCTGCCGAATTTTTAAGGGATCCTTTCACCCTTCTCATTTTTTTCAAGTTCGATTTTCATATCAAGTATTTCAAGTACCTTTTTTATTATGTTGGGGTATGATCTCTATATCTATTATACTGATCTCTTATGATCATATGATGAGAGACCCTATTTGATCTTGTCAATTCATTTTTATTTAAGTTTAAGTGACGCCGTTAGGCTGCCGAATTTTCATAAGAGAAATCTAATTTTTGTCTTCCTTCCATGTTTTTCATTTCAAATGGTATGTCCTCCAAATTTCATTACCATGTCCATATATCCTTCTTATTCCGTCCCCCTACTGTTTTATGGATCATTTATGAGTGGGTGACCCATGTCCCCTCTCTTTTCAATGTTTTCTAAAACCCCGAAACATAGTCGTTATGCTGCAGAATTTTTGGTCTCAAAATGTTTCTCTCTTTTCTCAAAATTATTTTATGTTATAAAGTGAATACTCAAAGCTCTTATTTCTAAAATGTTATTCACATATATATCAAAATGTTCTATTTTAAATTCTGTGATTTACATACATGATACCCGCTTTCCCTTTCCGTGGGTTTAAAGTGACGTAAGGATCATGTCTTTAAAGAAGTTTTTTAAAACGTTATGATTATGAAATGAAACCCATTTATTTTATGCTATATGGGTTATTTATGAAATGTTTGATTATTATATATGTGGCTCACATGATAATAAAGTCAAATTTAAGGGTGCACCCTGATAGCGCTCCAATGCATTGGGTAATGATGTAACCACTAGAGATTACAATTTTCACGATACCTTGGTGAATAACCTTGGTAATTTTCAAATGACACCTTGGGGATGGACCTTGGTGATATGTTCATGATTGTCTATGTTAAATGATGTAGCCACATCTTCAAGTTATGGAAAATGTTATTTTTATTATGAAATGCCTCATGATTTCTTTCTCATGCCTTAAAGTTCTTTTCATGTCCTTATTGAAGTATCTCAAGTTCACATGTAAAATGTTTCTCTTGTTTCCCTTACTGGGCCTTCTGCTCACCCTTTCTTTTGATGTATGTCCCCAGGTTATGAGATGCAGTAATGAACCTAGGATGAACTTAAGGAGATGCCTTTCAAGTGTTTAAGAAGAATGTTTTATGTTGTTTTCATGTATTATGTTCCTGGTTTCCAAGACACTAGACCTTAAAGATCCTCAGTTTTGTGTAATGTAATGAAAGTTTATGTTATAAAATGGCGGGATGCAATATAGACTTTTATGGAGTTCAATGTCTTATCTGTGGAGAACATGAGAATTACCCAACTCAATGCCCTGACCTAAGAGGTTTCTTCTAAATAAATTATGTACTTATTCCATGACAATCATTGAAGAGGATGGTTTGAAGTGTTTATGTATTTGTATTAAAGAATAATGTTGTTTAGGTACTTTTATGGTATATTGGAATACCTATATTGGTCAATTGTAGTTTTGCATAAGAATATGGAATCAGTAACCATGAAAAGTGATTGAAATATTTTTGTAAAGAAGATGATATTCGCATAATGACGGGATAAAGAGAAAATGATATGTTTGATTGTATTCATGAGCTCATGACTGATATAAGGACAAAGTGATACCATGGTTTGAGAATATCAAAATTTTGGGATTTTGGTATGTGGAAAGAGTTAACATTTGAAAGCATCCATGTTTTCAGTAAGGTTCAATGGGTATTTATTTTTTCCGAGAATACAAGATTAAGGTATTCACATGTTCGGAATGCATTCAAAAAGATATATCTTGTGATATATGAGAGATAAATGATGGTATTTACATGCTTGTTATATGACCTTTTTAGTAATCATTATCTTTATACAATAATATTAGATAGTAGTATTTTCGAAAAACCTAAATATTGGAATGGATTTTATTTGACATAAGTTATTATTGTTTAAGGATATAACTTATTTCGATATTATTGAAGGGATGTTATAATAATAAATTTTTAGAAAAAGGACAACCTGTAGGACGGGCGACAACCCGTCGCGTCGGACAAGGTTGTGGGAATCAAACCCACAACTGAAGTGAGGCAGGCCTTCATCACCTACCACTGGCCTACATGAAGTCCCTGGTTTTTAGAAATTAGTTTTATTTTATTACGTGGTATGATAGATGAAGTATAAGTCCATTTTTGGAATCATATACGATTAACCTCACCATAGATGAACTTATGTATATTTGGTAACATTTGCTAAACTTTTGTTTGAGATTGATGGAATGACCCATCATTCTATCACATGATCTGCTAACACGTAAAGAATGACAAATTCAACTTCATTTCTTTAAGAGATGAAGTGTAAATTGTTCAAGGCACAAACAACAGTGAGATTGTACCAAAATCAAGTAAGTATTTCTTTTAATTATTATTCAACTTTAGGGTAATGATCTTGAAAACCAAATTTTTTTCCTAATGTCCTCATATCCGATTATTTATATGGTACCTTAAATCATCACAAATTTATGGCTTTGTGATTGATGGATTTTTCATATCCATGTTCTCTACCACTCTCCATCAGAACTTGATGGTTAGATTTCTCTTCCATATCCATATTTTCACTTATGCTGTCCTATGTGGAAACCCAATGT
This sequence comes from Viscum album, assembly GCA_963277665.1. Taxonomy (NCBI): domain Eukaryota; kingdom Viridiplantae; phylum Streptophyta; class Magnoliopsida; order Santalales; family Viscaceae; genus Viscum; species Viscum album. The sequence goes on from OY728139.1 coordinate 920,547,605, forward strand.
TGAGTTACATTTGGTGACCATTATGATTCTAACTTCCCATTTTAAAATTAAGTTTTAGTATTCCTTTTTATGATGTGGGTTTCTATGAAAGAAACTTTCATGTAGTAAACCATTTATAACCCCGAAAACTTTCGAGGGCGAAATTCATTTTAAGGGGGGTAGAATGTAACAACCCGACATTTTATGAGAATTATTCTTTTTAATTTATTTGATGTCTTCTATTATACACTACACCAATATTAGATTGTACTATACGCAACACTGTATTAGCTTGCAGTATACACAACACTATTCTTGGATTGTGTTACACACAATTTCTAGTTCGTTTGATAATAGTCATTCTACGCAACATTGGGTGTATATATATATATATAAATTCAATGTATAAATGAAATATGGTCAGATTCTGTTATACAAAACAATGAAGGAGTATTTTACAGCATGCCACCCTAACTCAGCTTGCATTACACGCAATCACAACCTTCCTCGATAGCGCGTGTAGTACACAATACCAGTTTCACTAAACAACGATATATTATTATAATATTATTATAGAATATCCATTATTAATATTATTAAATATATTTTGAATATTATAACATTATTATTCATCTTACATATTTTCTAGAATATGGTATGAGAACAAAATAAATTTTTCGTGTAAAATATGTATTTTTAAAAAATTGCAGTTTTCCCGCCTTTTGATGGCGCACCCACTTCAAATCTTGTTTTTGATATGTATATAAGTTCAATTTGAAAAAATAAAATTTTTCTTTGGAATCAGGATATAAAAATTTACTTTGGATAAATTTTTCATATTATTCTGATAACTTTCATATTTTAATGAATAGTAAAAACACGCTATATTTTAATTAAAAACAACTTTTTTGATCGCAATAATTTACATGGATAGATTATATTTTTAATTGGTTTTAAAGTGTAATTAGAATATATTTTTACAATCTAATCCAATTTTTTTCATTTGAATTAATTTCACTTTCAAATTGGATATAAACAATTATCAATCTTTTGATAGTTATTGTTTCTTAAAAACACGCTATTTGTTTTGATAACGGGAATTAATTTTAAAATTAACTAATGAAACTTCTATGTTTTGAATTTTGAAAAATAGAAATAAATTTTGAATTTGGAATTTCAAATAATGTTTAGGCTGAATTTTTGGTACTTTTCTGAAAAACTTCAATTTTTGATGACTAGTGTAACCACTTAGTGGTAGTTAAAAAACTGAATTTGTCATTTAAATGAAATTTTACAACTTCTGTGATTTTAATTTCTAAAATCCAAGAGACATGGTTAATATCAAAGACTGAAATGTGGTTCAATGAGATGAATATAATTTTTTGTGAATAGTAACTATTTACTTTTATTTATCACGGTTTAAAGTAAATAGGGTAATTAAGGGTAAAAATGATATTATTATTACCCTAAAACATGTCCTAATTCTATTGGATAAGTTTAATTCGACCAAAAACAACCCTAAGAATAATATATGACCATTTAGGTCCACTTGGATTAGATTAGAACATTTATTATTAATTTATTTAAAGAAGGGTTAAAATAGATAAAATCAAAGTTTAATAACTAAATCATTTTTAATATAGGTTTATTCATAACATAAATTCTACTATAAATATTAATTAGAAATATAAAAATATTTCCTACCTAATGGTATTTTATTTATAATTTTTAGACATTAAATAATTTATTTTATTTATGAAATAGTGGTGATGCAGTAATTACCTAAATAATGAAATATTAAAATAATTGATGTTATAAATACCCAAATAAATGTAATTTGAGACTTTTTCTGGATTATAATAATTTTCATGGTTAATATGACATGTTAGTATTGAATTAATTAACTTTATTAGATCTAATCATGCTATTATGATTTTCACAAAAATCCATTACCAAATAGTGTCAAAATTGGCATAAAATTGTTTTTAAAACAAATATTATATTATTAAATTTTTTTTATATTACTAAAAATCTATGGATCGGTCAGGATACTTATATCATGAATTAGGTATCATTAATGGACCAATTGGGGGTCTCTTGGATGTATATGTTATGTTTATTAACTATATAATATAAAAATACAAGGTGACATGGTAAATGACAATCTAATTAACTAAGAGTTAAAACAGAAAGATAAGGTTAATATAATGACCCAATCCTGTCTAAAATCTATTGGTTGAGAGTATATGGACGCATACCCAACTTATATTAGAAATAAATCAATTTTGAGCTATTAAAAACTGAATATGTCTTTATTATAAAATAATATTTTATGTTTTTCCAAAGGTCCCCCTCTCCTCCCTTATAAAAAGGGCACCCCTTCCCTCTTCTCTTCACACCATTTTGAGCCTTGATTCTCGGCCAACCCCTACCCATTTCTCTTATCCACTTCCCTAGAAACATTCTGGAGGTTCTGGTCTTCTCAAAAAACCAACTCTACTTCCATAAGAGAAATCTTAAAGGAGGTGCGTCGAAGAAGAGGTAATCTCTTCTTTCGATTCTCTCAAGTTTCTTTCTTCTTCTACTTTTCTTCTTTAGTTGTCTCATTTTGAAGTAATAAAATCAGTATTAATTATATACTGATATGTTATTATAAATATCAAACAACGTTATTTCACCTTCTATCCATCCTATGGAAAATGAAATCACCGCGCGTGCGTACGTACGGAATACCATCTCCAAGCCATGGTGTAATCTGTTTTCGACCACCACCTTACTTGGATGAGTATAATGGTGTAAACAAATAACTATATATTATTATTTTAAATTGATATTGATTCTGAAATATTATACATACAGTTCAATAAAATTCCACGATCATGGGAATGATATCATCGCTCGTGCGTACGTACATACTACCGTCTCCACGACGCGATGAGATTCATTCTCCATGTTAACCATTCATGAATGATAATAAATTATATATAATGAATAATAATTAAATATATGACATAATAATGATACTGAATTTATGTTTATATATTTATGTATGTCATATACTTAATTCCATTCAATTCAATAAGGAAACGAAAACAGCGTTCATGCGTACGTACAACCTACCGTCTCCATGAATGGTGTATTTCATTCCATTTATCGATCGATCATATATATATATTTATATGATGAATATATATTATATATAAATCATTTTTTACATACGGGAATTATGTAAATCGGTATACAAGTAATAATATCAAGAACAACAAGTCGAAACATGTACGATAAATGAAACGATTTTATCCAAAATGCAGATTTAACATGGAATTTACAAAGAACGGGTATAATAAAGTAATAAGTGAACCTTATATGATATCATAAAAATTAATATGATTCTGTAATAATTCAATGACATTATTTAAATCATTATACAGGAGTTTCAGATACATACGAAGCATATCGTACGTAAGGTAAGGGATAACTTTTCTTATCTCGTTTTTATCCAAGATTGTTTATTTGCATGTATTCACAAGGGTTATATTTATCATCCACGTCCTTGTTTTCTAAAAATGGTTTCATTTATTTTTAAAGTCCTATTTACCCATTTTTACTTTTACTAAATGGTATTTAAGGAATCTTTCTTTTATTTATGTTACGGGGTACTTTTTTGACTTTTCCGGCAAAAGTATGAGAAAATTGTTTTTTTAACTTATACGGCATGAAAGGATTTTTACGGTTTTATAAAGCCTTATTTTCATAAAACTTACTCCAAAATATTTCATCACTATTTTCAAAAAAATCTCTTTCTTTTAAAATTGAATGAAGTTTTGTGAAAATAAATTGATTTTGAAGAAGAAAGGATATTTTCCTCAAGAATTCATTTCAAGTGTTTTATCAAAACCATTTTTCCATCTAAGATTACATTATTTCATATGTGTATGTATCATTTATAATTTCTATATGATTTACATGGTTTCACTTTTCTTATGATGAAATGATATCCATTTTTTTATATGGATTATGTTATGATGGGATGATGTTTATGAAACCCATTTTTATTCTTTGGGTTATGATGAATGATTTATGTTTATGTTGTGGAACAAGTAAGAACGATTTCATTATGAGATGGATGGGACCTATATCTCCCTCCAATGAATTGGGAAAAGATTTAGATCTCATGAGATTGACATGGCTGGATTGGTAAGTTAATCCGGTTCACTAATACAGGACTGGAATGAGGAGTGAACCCGATTCAGAAAGGGACATTTTCCACTAAGATGGTATTGGCAGTAATGCCTTGGCTACTATGGAAATCATATCATGTGATTAATGGTTTCCACAGTCACATGTTTTATTCCCATGCTATTTTATCATGATTGATGTTCCTTTATGATATATTCCTTACATACTTCCAAGATTTATGTCTTTGGTCACGATGTTAATGATTAGATTTTATGTTCAAGCTTTTGCATTCAAATGGTTATGGATTGTTTTATGTTCTCTATGTTTACCCTTACTGAGCATTTGAGCTCACCATTTTTATGTTTTCTTTCCCCAAGGATTTAGCGAATGTTTTTAGGTAATAAAACCAAAATGGAAAGATCTTTATGGGAGATGTTGAAGATCTTTCACCATGATTAGAAGATTACGTTCTGAGTTTCCAAAGACACTAAACTATTACGGTCCTTGTGTGTATGTTTTTGTTATGTATTAAGTATTCCTAAAAAGTACTGTAATGTCCATTTTCATCAAGATTCGGGTCTCCACACAAAATGCTTTGATTGTGGGAAGAATTGGTTAGAAGTGGTGTCCTTTTATAAGGGGGGAAGGGGCTCTTTAGGGGAAACTTAAAGTATTATTTTATAATAAATTCATATTCGGCTTCTAACGGCTCCAAAGTGGATTATTAAAATTCTAAGATAGGTACGGGTCTAAATCCTTTCTACCAATATATTTTAGACAAGTTTGGGTCATTATATTAACCTTATCATTTAGTTTTAACTCTTAGTTAATTAGTTTGACATTCACCATGTCACCTATTATTTTAAATTATATAGTTAATAAACATACAATATACATCCAAGAGACCCCCAATTGGTCCATTTATGATACACCTATCATGATATAAGTCCTTTGGCCAAACATTAGGTTTTTAGGAATATAATATCAATTATTAATATAATATTTGTTTTAAAAACTCATTTATGTCAATTTTGAAACTATTCAATAATTGATTTTTATTAAAGTCATAAATACTATATTATTTAGAAAAAAAATCATTTAAGAAATCCTAACATATCATATTGACCAATAAAATTATTTAATGGAATTAAAACTTTCAAATTATGTTTAATTTAACATTTATAATACTAATTATTTTATTCATTCATTAATAAGGAAAATATTGCATCATTATTGTGTCATAAATAAATTTATTTATTCAATGTATAAAATTATAAATAAAATACCATTAGGTATAAAATATTTTTAGCTTTCTAATTAATATTTATATTATAATATATAACATATATAACCCATTGTAAAAATTGCGTTTCTAAATGATATATGCTTATGTCATTTTTGTATTTACTTTAACTTAATTAAAATAAAGTGTCATTATCAATTACAAGTAGATCCATTGGGTCCCAAAATCGACCCAAATATTCCCATTGTTGGAAATTTATCAACCAATAGGGTGAGGACACATTTTAGGATAAATTAATATTATTATAATATTATATATTTAACCATATTTACTGGATTTTACCCTTTAACCATGGTTAATAAAAAATTTACCGAAGTAATTATTCAAAATGTCTAAAAATATGGGTTAGCTATTTATATAATGTGAAAATCCTGATTCCAAATATGGAATCCTTTTTTCCAAATTTAAAACACAGAAGTGGCAGAAATTTAATTAAAATTATTTCCCACTGTCAAAACAAAAAGCATGTTTTTAAGAAATAATAACTATCAAAATATTGACACTTGTTTATGTCGGGTTTAAATGTGAAATTATGTCCAATTACCATCATTGTATTAAATGGTAAAAATATATTTTAAATATACTTTAAAACCACTCAAATTCATAAATTATCACTATTAATTATTTCTGTTAAAAAAGTTGTTTTTAATTAAAATTTAGTAATTTTCACTATTCATAAAAATATGAAAGTTATCCGAAAAGTACCAAAATTTCACCCTAGGATAACATTGATATTCTAAATATAAAAATGAAGTCCATTTTGAAAGATAAAATGTATAAAATTTTAAAAAGTGGGTATTACTATTCATAATGGCTAGTTTTATTAGTTGTGGTGTTTGTTAGAACTTGAAGTTTCTTACAACACACGCTACTGTATTATTCGGCGAGAAGCGTACCGTGGAAGCTTGAGGTGTTAAATTCTCTCATCCTTCAATAAATTTCATCCTCACAATTTTTAAAATTGGGCTTGGGAATATAATGGAAACTCCCAAATCGGAAAATGAGTCAATTAAACTATCATTTTAAAAGAAAGAAAGAGAAGTACAAAGGTCACCCGAGATAACCTACACTAGGACTCCATATAGAAAGAATGTATATGGATGATAAACTAAGAGTAATGTTTTGATAGAGAGCTATAGAAAACATGATCTAGGGAAAGTTAACAATACTAAAACCAAAAACTTGTGATGGAACAAACAGTCATTAGTTTCCGAGTAGGAAAAGTAAACGGAAAACATTTTTATTATTATTTTTTAAATTACATTACATAAAGATGAGGAATTAATTTCTAATATAGACTAAGAAAATAAAGAGATAAACTTAATTTTTATGTAAAGTTTCATTCTTTAATAAATTTCTACAACTATTTTAAATGAAGTGTATTCCAGAAGACTTAGTCACACAAGAAGAGATACAATAAAATTCTTATAGAATCCCATGATCCACGAAGAATAAACTATATATTTACCTTGTCTTTAGAGATTAATCAAAACCAAAACTATTAGTATAAGGTCTGATGATCCCCCAAAAGTTTATTTCATTAGAGAAAGAAACACTAATCTTAATTTCTAAAATTAATCCAACAATCCCCCATAGTTAAATAAATAGAATTCAATAAATAATTGTCCTTAAATTCAATTAACAAAATCCAAAATAATATTGAAACTCAAAACTTAGAAGAATTTGGTTATGTAGTCTTCCACTTTAAATGGTATCTCCAAATGACATCAATTACACTTAAATTCACATACTTAAAAGTAATTAACCTAATCAAATATTCTTTATTATAGGCTAGTCATTTCCATAAATAACCCAAATCGCTATAAATACACAATAAAAACATAGATAAAAATACACCATTACTCCTCAAATGAAATCTCATACTATTCTATTTTCCTTGGGAATATAGTGTTGCTATCAAAGTGAACATCTTCCAAAATAACATTTATCATGTAATCACCAAATCATTTTCTCATACTAAGGGTATTCATTTGATAAGTCATAAGATCCCATATCAAATTTTTATTGATCAATAAAATCATTTACCTAAAAATAATAGTCACACTAATGAGGAACTTCACATAGTCCAGTGGTAGGTGATAAATCCCAATCTCACTTTGGTTTTGGGTTCGATTCCCACAGCTTTGTCCGACGCGGCGGGTTGTCACACGGTCTGCGTGTTTTTTTTTTGAAAAACTATATTTTATAACATTACCAAAATGAGATAAATTTCTCAAAATAACCATAACATAATTTAACCACAAATTTTATCTCATACCTTGAATTTTCATCCCAAATTATAATAATTTGTAATTTCCTCAAACCCAATGATCATATAAAACCAAATGGTAATTTATAACTATATCCACAAGAGAAAAGATAATTCTTCCTCAAATATCATTCTCACATGGAAAACTGCAGGGTTAAAAATACAAGAGAAAATTATTCCAATCTTAACCCATCAACAAGGAGCACTATTACTTTTTAAACATTTCTCCAACCATCTATTTCTACATAGCTTCTTCTTTGACCAAGAAAATATCCTATAGAATAGGGAATTCACTCGGGTAATGGCCAGGTCCCCTAAATTTACGGAAAATAACTGTAAATGTATTCTTGGGACCATTTTTATCTTCTTCCATAGTACTCTTCATTTTTTTCTAAAATTCTTCACTTTATGTCCTTCCTTCCAGCGCGTAAAGCATTTCATTGTCCCATTGAGACACTTTCCTGGGTCTCCCCTTCTACATTTCCCGCATGATTGTAATTGAGGATTCAGTTCTCCTTGGTCTCCACTGCTGGAGCTCTTATCCTTAATCACCTTTCTCTTCTTTTTTGAGTCAAGGAATTTGTTAATATATATATTGTTGATCATATTTTTAGAAAATTGATTTGGCATGAAGACAATATCTTTTACGCCTATCAACATTCTATTTTGTTGCTCATTTCTACCATCATTCCCACCTTGTACATCATTCTAAATGACACTATGACTTCATTGGAATCCATCCATTGACTAAAATTAGAAAGCATTGCGTGAGTAATTGTAATCATAAAATAATTTAGAGAATATCATGTCACCATATTCTCAATTTTAAACACAGTAGGATTAACCAAGGTCATTTACTCTCATCTTATATATAATAATTCAAATCGGTTTGTAAAGAAACTATAAATTATCCTAAGCATATCCCCCGGGAGTGTCATAACCAAGAGTGCATCAAGGCCCGTTGTCGTGCACCAGTTCTCGTTCGAGTCTAGATCAAAGTGGTGTTTTCTGGTTTTACCCCTAGTTACATCTGTTCTAGAGCCACCTCTACCTGCTCATATCCAGATAGGGATGTATTACTCTCAAAACACACAAAATCTCTACAATACCAAAATTTTAGGAAGTTCTTCTATACTAATCCTCAAAGTCTATCTTAGGGAAATGTGCTCTAATCAGTGTTTATCAAAATCTAGCTCCCAAGGTTGGTACTAAACTTCCTCTGATACCAACTGTAACGCCCAGACCCCAGTTACCCAAAGTCGGTGCATTATTACATAGCATTGACATGATCACAAAGGATCAACTCTCGTAAGACCGATTAGTTTATTACTTTTAGAAACACTAGATATATTAATAAGTCTTACATTACATCGTAAGGTAAAAAAATACAACAACATCTTGTCTTCATATCCCCTCATTCTATCCCCTCAGGTCATTCATAAATTATTTCTTCACATCCTGGGAAAAATAAAACATTGAAATGGGTGAGATCATATGCTCGACAAGGATAACACTATAGCAGAAGCTTTCATAGATAAGCATAAAAACTTAAGAAAATGAATAACTAAAACAAAAGACTTTTAAACTTAAACTTCTGCATAACATGGAAAAGATAAAATGACATAATTCCATTTACTTATTCAAATGGATATTCTACTAGTCGAATAATCACATGCAATATCAATAATGGTTGGAAAAATGACAACGAGAGCAGAGGCTAAGGAGCTGTCGAGTTCAGGAGATTGCGAAGCAAACCCTAGGATAGGGTTTCAAGATGCTAGATCCTTCGCATATGTAGTCGTGGGTGCCGATTCATCCACTTACCTGAGTAAGGTTGAGCTCCTAGCTCCGAAAACATTCAGACATCGTGGTTTAAACGCTATATCTTTCACGACGGAAGAGGTAATCTCACTTGCCTCTGATTTACAGTATGCCTTGATTGGTAATTTCTCTAAGCAGCAACCTTCGCTTCCGTTCCTAAGAAATATCCTGGAAAAGATAGGCTTTACCGACTTCAAAATAGGTTTCTTAAACTCTTGGAATGTTCTTTTTAGATTTTCATCAGATTCAGACTATTATAGATTCTGGATGCGTAGTTCTTGGAATTTTGGGAGATCCTCCATGAAAGTTCTTAAATGGTCACCGGACTACGTTAATGGCTTTGAATCTCCCATCGCCCCGATCTGGCTTGCCTTTCCAGACTTACCGATTCACTTGTTTAAAAGAGAAGCCTTATTTTCTATTGCTAAGCTGTTTGGTAATCCAATTAAATTGGATTTTGCCACCTCAAATTTGACAAGGCCCTCGGTTGCAAGGGTATGCACCGAGATTGATCTCTCTAAGGACCTTCCAAGTTGTTTTTGGATTCAAAATGGGGACAGTGGTTTTGTTCAGAATGTATTTTTTGAAAACCTTCCCGAATTTTGTAGCATTTGTTTTAATTCTGGTCATGTTCGCAAGAATTGTGGGAAACAAGAAGCTCCCTCTGCTAAGCAGTTAAAGACATGTTGGGTGGATAAAGTTTCCAAGACAACAGCTCCTTCAAAAATCCCTAACAACTCTAATCTGCCAAGTACCTCTAAGGTGTCTAATGAACAGATTAGAGAATCTAATTTGGAGGTTAAGGAGGATAAGGAAGACTCTCATATTTCTGTGTTCCAAACTGCAGATTTTGTTACGGAAGTCAATGCTACAAATTCAATCTCTGTGGATAATAGTTTTAGTCAACAAAATGCGGTGTATAGTAATGATTCTGTTCAGCTCAACATAGAAAATCACAATCTTGGTGATTGTTCATTGTATAATAAATACATGGGTTGTCCTGCTCGATCTGTTAACACAGATCAAGAGGTTGCTGAAAAGGTTCAAAAAGATGGATCCGTTTGCAGTGGATATCATCTGAAGAGGCGGATAAGCCTGGACAATTAGAAGAAGAATATCTGAAAACCATTGCTAGGAAAGGAAAACAAATCAGTGGTAGATGCTGATGGTTTCATCACCCCGAACCCAAAAAAGAATAGAAGACATAAGGATTACTCTCAAGTGGAAAGAACCATCACCACTAGGTTGACTAAGGCTAATAAAATGGTTTACCCCGGAAAAGAGCAAAGAGAATTAATTTGCGAGAAATCCAGCGTTGTTTTATATTACTTCTCATTTCAATTCACGGAAGAGGAAATGCAAGGGTGGCTTTCTCATACGAGAAAGCAACAAGATTTGTTGAAACATGAGAGACAAAAAGGGATTATCAATGAGGATCAATTCGAGAATGCTATGAAATTCATTTACTTTGAGAAATTGAAGTTGAAAGCACCACTTTCTTGATGTTGTTGTTTGTAGACATTCAGTGTGGTCTTTGTTTCTGGTTTACTGGTCACAACTTATTGCTGTTCTAGCTGATCTGTGTTCCTCTAAAGCTGATTATCTATCCTTGATGCGGTTGGAATTCTATGATCAGACTTACTAGTGGTCTATCTGCTGATCATGGATGTTTGGCATTTAAATGTTGCTTTTATTTCCTTGAAGATCTCCTGGTTGGTACAGTTAGTGGATTTCTTTGGATGTTTTGAGGATCCTTATCTAACGGTTTGATTGAATCTGGCTAGTTTCATCTCTGTTCTTCTGTTTTTCTGGAGACTTGTTCACTTTGATGAACTACAGGCATGATGTCTTTGTTTGAAGCTTCAGTATTGTGATTCTGCAATTCTGTTTTGAAGGAATGCCCTATATTTTTGCATCGGAAAATGTCTGAGCATCTATGTATAGATGTTCATGTATTTCTCATGCTCTATATAGAGAATCTGTTTAATCATTTCATAGTTTGACATGTTTTGTGAGCGTGATTTGGAGCAGGTTTTCTCTTCTAGAATGAATTGTTGGGAGATCATGATGCTAGAGCTGGAGTTCCTGTTCTTGTTTAAAGCTTATTAACAGACTTTGGCCCACCTGGATTGCATAGCTCGGACGGTTTGGGACTGGTTTTCTGGAATGCTGGGTGGGATATTCTTATTGGAGTGTGTTTGGTTGGTTCTTGTCAGCCTTGGTTGTTTAATTATTCATTCTTGTGGGCTGCATTTTGGTTTTTGCTGGTGTAGGCTTACTACACCTCGTGTGTACTTTGACCCCCCTTTTTTTTAATAAAATTCTCTTGGCATGGATTGGGAAACCAATCCATGTCACCTTTTTAAAAAAAACATGCAATATCAATAACCACTTTCAAAATAATGGAATGCATAATGATAGACTATCATAACCACGTAGCCAATGGCTCGTTCCAAGACTACAAATAAGATTTTGTCTAGGCCTCGTGCCAAGACTACAAATAAGATTTTTTGAAGGCCTTGTGCCAAGACAATAGTTTGTCTCATTAGACCTACCGATGCATTGAGGAGCTATAGCGGGCTCCGCCTGTCACATACTAAGTGCAATGCATTCCTCATATGAAAATTTTGAATCATAACATAAACATTCATATTAAAACTAGCATACAAAATTTCAATACTTTATCCACAAACCTTTAAAGGTATAAAAGTAGCACATCCAAAGTCAAACATAACTCATTTGATAAAATATAAAAGATTGTATTGTATCAGATTAACCTCAATTGAGAATGATTAATTATATTTACATAGATGAAAATAATCATCAAAAATATTAGAGAGAAATATCCCCCTTTTTCTTGAAATCATTTAAAAGTCAAACTATTTGTCAAGAAGCAATTTAAAAATATATTTTTTGAATCAAAGTGTCCCATACCATGTAGATACTTTTAAAAGTAATTTTAATTTTAAAACCTTAATGTCTATATAAATAAATCCTTAAAACCATTTTTAAAACATGGACATTAATGAGAAATATTTAGAAGAATAAATCATCAAAACATTTAAAAATGATATTTTAGTTAAAGTTTCTAACCAAAGGAGAGGCACTTGAATAAAAATAATTGAGGTAATAAAAACATTTTAATATCATGAGAATAAAGGGATTCATGATATACTATGTCAAAGTACATTATATACACCATATAAAAGTGATTTGGTGTATAACAACAAATGAGTCTCAATGGAATGTAATTTGAGATGAAACTTTTTATAAAGATCGTATCCTTTGGTTAAGGATAAATCAATGGAATAATTATGTGTGAAAAATATAAATACACTCATTATAATTGGATATTCAGTGTAAATCAATCAGAGTACATTCAAATATATTCTTGTAAAGACAACACCAATAAACTGGATATTTAACACAACAAATGGAGATTGAGTTAAAATTAATCTTATCAAGTTCATATAGATGACTTGAGAAATTATAAATGGAGTAATTATGCATATAAAAAGTATATCCATAGAAAGGGGAGTGGAAATTATGACATAATCAAATGAATAGTGATTCCACACATAATCATAGAGTAAAATAATAAATGAAGTATGCGTAAAGTCGAATGAATGGAAATTGAAATTTCAAATTCCCTTATCGATTTGGTAACATAAGAAACATACACCCATGAATGAAGGATCATAAAATTATGATGTATATATACTCAAATTAAATTATATTACACAATGAATACAATCTTGGGCAGTACACACACCACATGCAATAAATAAGTGGTGAACAATGGAAATATCACAGAATTAAAAGTGAGATAAGAAACCCTTTACTTTGTACTTTTCCCTTGGTAGTTGGTAGGTTAACCTACTGTATAATGGTTAAATGATTGTTATTGAATTATAAAAAAATCATTAACATTAATATGATATCATATATGATCTTTTAACATTGATTTGTTAATAATATCTTAGTATTATCGTCATTTCGGGTGTTAACGGATTCATTTTCCTTTATATTATTTATTATGTGAGCCGTATTGGTTATGGATGGGATATATCTTATTCATATCCAGAATTATATCGTGTCTCTAAAAATAATTTTTATTCATCAAATGATATTTACTCTAGAATGGATATGATGGGGAATGAATATCATCGTGTCCGTGGAGATGGTAATCCGTACATACGAATGAGCGACAATATCGATTTTCTGATATTAAAATAATATATAATTGGATGGTATATCATATATAAAGAATCATTATCATGTTATATTGATTATTTAAATTAATTAAACATCATTATTATACCCATCAAAATAATAATATATTGAAGAACAATTACACCACGACGTGGAGACAGTAGGCCATACGTACGCACTTATGGTGACATGTCATTCAAAGGATGGATAGAATACTGAATATGGTTGTACTATATTTATAATAACATCACAGTATATATTAGATACTGAATTTATTATTTTAGAATGGAAATAACAATGAAAGAAGAAGTGGAAGAAGAAAGGAACATTTAAGAGCGTGGTGAAATCATTACCTCTTCTTCGGGGTTCTTCCTTTTGATTTGATCAAAAGGCCTCCTTAGGTTGGATTTATGATCAAACTAAGGCCTATAGGTTGAATTGAGTAATGTTTAGAGAATATTTGGGAAGGGGTTGGCCGATCCAAAAGGCTTTGAAGGTGTGAAAAATTGGTTTGAAGTGGTGTCCTTTTATAAGGGGGGAAAGGTGCTCTTTAGGAAAAACTTAACTTATTATTTTATAATAAATTCATATTCAGTTTATAATGGCTCCAAATTGGATTATTAAAATTATAAGGTGGGTATGGGTAGAAATAATTTCAACCAATAGATTTTATACAGGTTTGGGGCATTATATTAACCTTATCTGTTAGTTTTAACTGTTAGTTAATTAGTTTGACATTTACCATGTCACTTTTTATTTTATATTATATAGTTAATAAACATACTATATACATCCAATAGACCCCCAAGTGGTCAATTAAGGATACACCTATCATGATATAAGTCGTTTGGACAAACCTTAGATTTTTAGGAATATAATATCAATTAATAATATAATATGTTTTTTAAAACTCATTAAGTCAATTTTGACACAATTCAATAATTGATTTTTGTTAAAGTCATAACAACATTATTAATTCAAAAAATATTCATTTAAGAAATCATAACATATAATATAAACCAATAAAAGTCTTGTATGTCCTCAAAACATTCAAATTATATTTATTTCAACATTTATAATACCAATTATTTGATTCATTCATTAATAAGGAAAATACTACATCATTATTGTGTCATAAAAAAATTTAATTATTCAATGGATAAAATTTATAAATAAAATAACATTATGTATAAAATATTTTTTTTCTTTTTAATTAAAATTTATACTCTAAAATATAAAATATATAACCCATTGTAAAAATGTTTTATCTAAAAGATATATGCTTATGTCATTTTTGAATTTACTTTAACATAATTAATATAAAGTGTAATTATCACTTAAAAGTTGATCCATGGGGTCCCAAAATCGACCCAAAGATGCCCATGGTCGTACATGTATCATCCAATAGGTTTAGGACACATTTAAGGGTAAATTAATATTATTATAATATTATATTTTTACCCTTATTTACTGGATTTTACCATTTAATCATGACAAATAAAATATTTACCGAAGTAATTATTTAAAATGTCTAAAAATAAGAGTTACCTATTTACATAATTTTTTAATCCTGATTACAAATATGGAATCCATTTTTCCAAATTCAAAACACAGAAGTGGAAGAAATAAAATTAAAATTAATTTCCGTTGTCAAAATAAAAAACGTGTTTTTAAGAAATAATAACTATCAAAAGATTGACATTTGTTAATGTCTGGTTTAAATGTGAAATTATGTCCAATTACCAAAATTGTAATAAATGGTAACAGTATATTCTATATATACTTTAAAACCACTCAAATTCATAATTTATCATAATTAATTATTTTGATTAAAAAAGTAGTTTTTAATTAAAATTTAGTAATTTTCACTATTCATCCAAATAAAAAAGTTATCCGAAAAGTACCAGAATTTGACCCTAGGCTAATTTCGATATTCAGAATCCAAAAATTAAGTCCATTTTGAATGATAAAATGCACAAAATTTTAAAAAGTGGGTATTACTATTTATAATGGCTAGTTTTATTAGTTGTGGTGTGTGTTAGAACTTGAAGTTGTGTACAACACACGCTACTATATTATTCAGTGAGAAGCGTACCATGGAAACTTGGGGTGTTACACTTATCATATTGAGAATGATTAGATTATTATTATAAAATTTCTACTTGTATTGAAAAATATATATGAGTTTTTTGGAATTCAATATCCTATTAAAAATAATTCATAGGATTTTTGTGAAAATATTTCTAAACTCTCTTCAATATAGAAAGTAAAAATCATATAAGAAATAATCATAAAGTAGTTTATGTTAAGGTTTCTACCATTTTGTAATTTATAGGTTGATATATTTAAAATATGTATAATTATAACCCTCTTTAGTATATATAATGTTTTAATTTTAAACTTAACCAAAAATAAACATGTAATTCATACACATTGAGAATTTTTCGAGCTATTTATTTTATTTTATTTTCTTATTTTAATAATTTAATTTCTATAACATGTTTTATGGGTTTGATATTTATAACTATAAAAATTATAAGATTATTTATAATCCAACTACTGCTTTTTATACTCATGAACACAATTATTTCTTAAATTCATTATGGATATTACACTAACGTTTACTATTATCTTTGGAAATTTATAATATTGAAGACATGATTCACACTTAGGAGAAATAAAAATGACCTAGTATTATCTTGGTTATTCATAAACATTTAATGAAGAATATTAATTTTCATATAAATTTGAAACAATAAAATGTGTATACAAGTCTAGAAAACCAATTACAGGGGAAGCTTTTTTGAAAACTATTTACTTTTTCGAACAAACATTTATGATTATTAACCTTTTTTCAGGGTTTATAAACCTTATATAAAAATTTATTATTTTAATTCCGAAGTGACATAATGTGATATTCATAGAAAATATTATGAAAAATATAAGATTATCTATGAAAAAACATAAAAATTATATGTAAAGGGATGCTAGTAAATTTAAATAAAAATCAAACACATTTGAATTTATCTTTGAAATAGAATATTTGTAATTATTGGATGTATAGAAACAATATAAATCATTCTCAAACTTCCCATAATATTCACCACCACATAATTGGTTAATAATGTGAAATTTATACTATAGTCCATCTATAAATAAAACTTCCGAAAAAATAATGAGTTAGTGATTCCAACTTATCCATGTTAAAAATTATTTCATTTTATTTTATCAATAAGTATTGAAAATTTAACTTAAACTAGTATATAATTATAAATGGTATTGTTTTAACCAGTCACATTCCTTGGTCATATATTTTTATGTACCATATACTCTAACATGTTCTCAATATACAGGTAAACTTATCAATGAATATCACCACATACAATTTTATGTTATAAAATTGTTATTTACCCACAACATGGTATTCATTATATTTTTTCTATGATATAACTCTATTGTATTTTAATTTCCCATTTGCTGATACACCGATTATTAAGTGAATTTCAAAGGTTTAATATTGTGAATTAATAAATTAGTTTACTATAGTAATTTTTATATTATAGTAAAACCAAAATTTAGTCATTTGTTAGTTTATGAATTGTTTCAACTCTATGTGATATATTTTTATTTAATTAAGGAGTTTTATATAAAGGTATTTTATGGAACTTATTCTGATAATATAGTTCATTCTAAAATAATTCAAATCACATTTTTATTATTATTCGCTAATTAAATCATTGGTGGTTCGTCCTTGAAATTATACTTGAAGATATAATTTTTTAATCTTTTGGGGATTCCCTTAGGCAAGAGGAAACCTATGTATGTGGTAAAATTATTTTTTGTATTTGAAATCTCTTAATAAACTTCTCTAATTAAGAAAATATATATATTAATAGGTGGGTTAACTTTTTTATTTCCTCTCCTGACCAAACCTATGATTGGGTTTTCAGTTTCACTACTATTCATTTGGGGTATTGTGTTGCATTATAAAACCATTATGTGGTGTCATAGAATTTTCCATTAAAGAATTAGTAAGATGATGATTTAATATAGGAAGAAACATAAATGTTTTTCCAAACCATAATGTAATGTATATAACTAAATCCATTTTTATGTAAAATTTTCATTAAAAAGATGTGTCTATAAAATAATGTTATGGTTTTTCTCATAAAAAGCTAAAACATAATATTAAATGTTCTATGTTGTGGTTTTTTAAAAAAATAATAATTTTTTATAGGGAGCATATTTTTATGTATAAATAATTACATGGACAAAGATAGAAACATTAATGTGCAATGTGTAACCTTAAAGATACTAAATTCTTGAAATGGTTTTTATAGAGAAAATTTATGTGTTCTATATGAAAAAATTAAAAAAATTATTCTCAAAAACCATTTTTTACACAGGTTTGATGGTAATTCATTGAATCTTCTTGACTTAAAAACATAGTAGTATTTATTTTGAAAGGAATTTTTTATTCTAAAAAATTTAACATCTCTTAACTCATATTTTAATTAATTATTTGATTGTTAAATTATTATTTCATATTTATATATCTTGGGTGTTTTAAATGTGAATATTATTAAGATTTAATTATAAGAATTTAACATGCATCCTCTAATTATCATACTTTGAATATAAGTAGTTTTATTTTTCATACAACACTAGTCTTTGTTTTTTCCAACCAATACTCGGGATTTTAGTTTAATTATAATCATAATTATAATTTTTTATTATTTTTTGTATGTATTGTTCTGTTATAATTTTATCAAAATTAATGTAATTCATGATTATTTATTTGCAGGTAGTGAAACATTAGGTCACACTTCTCACTAGCCCTGGAGCTCTGGATCATTTCAATAATGTGAAATTTTGTTACATCTCATGCCATGAATTATCTAATGTATATTTTTTTTCATAATAAGATTTTATTTTTCTTAAATTTGCAGTAATAATTAGTTTAATAATGATTTATATGTTAATATTTTTTAAATATATCAATTTATTTGAATGTAAAAAATAAATAAATAAATTATCAGAAGCATGTATACAAATAGTGATTTCACAAGATGTAATTTTTTGGAATATATGTATAAGAAAATGAAGATACTAAGTAAGCTCCATGAAATATTTAGTATATGATTCCTTATAATATAATCATATATCAAGACCTTGATCATTTTGTTTTGGTGACACTAAAATTTATGTTCCCATGTATTAGTTGTTTTATGACATATATGGTGTTGATAACCCTAAAAGTAATGTATCCATATTTTATTATGAGATTTGGGTTAAAATAAAGTTGGATAACCCTAATATTTAGGTAACTAGAGGAATGAAGGTAGATAAATATTCATTTGAATAATTTGGACAAGAATTTTTCTAACTATATATCCAAGATCCATATATGCTATGATTTCCATGACATTCTAGATAAATAACTATAAAATGGAGAAATTATAATGAAAAAATCATATTTAAATATAGATCTTTTCGTACTAAAAGATATAATGTATGAGTTCATAGTATTTTTGGGTGTAAGTTTTATAAAAATATTTATAAATTGATATACAAATATTCTCACATAATAATTTTGTCTTACTATAGATTATGAAATGCATCGTAAATATCATTATGATAAATGTTATAGCTTGGACCTATATTTCAATATATTGAGAATTTTATTTTAAATTAGATCTCAAGGAGAATAATTATAAGTATATTAAAGTATATACAATATAAATAAATTTCCATAATTTTGACTCATGTTTATTGGATACTAGGTGTGTACTACACATTAGTTCTTATGTGTATAGAATCAAAAATAAGATATAAGTTATTAAATTAGAAGTATAGATATTTTATGGAAATGGGGAAATATTTATTGTAGTGTATATATTATGATATGATCTATATATTCATGTTCAAATTGGTAAAATTTTACTATATTTCCTCTATATTTATAAATTTATTTCTATATCATGTTTGGACAATAAGTTATTTTCATTCTTAATTAAGAATAATATTTATTATATATAGATTAATTTAATATTTTATAGAATTGGATTTATGGTAAATGGATTATACATTATTTATATGGATATAATAATCAAAAAAAATAAAAGATATTAAGGTTAGGGAATTTGGTTATTACACAACCTATATTTGACATTGTCACCTTGTTCATTTAAATGAGAAACATATTCAACTAATAGATAGAGATTGATTTATAAATTTTTTTAATTATATGTTTTCATATAACTGCAAATATTTAGGAAACTGTTATTAGAAAGAGTTAGAGATATAATTGACTATTAGGTATAATAAATATCATTGTATGTTATCTAATGGGTCTGTAATAAACTGGTGGGTATATATACATCCTCACCTTTACTAATGAATTTATAAGTTATGGTTGTATATTTTTTACTATTCATAAGTTTTAACCCCTTGAAATTTTTAAACTATAAAATAATGATGTTTTAATATAACTAGGTAAAATTTTTAAGATTATTTAGTCATATCGGGGTGGTAAATACTTGGGACATGAATTTAGTAATCTTCTAAGAGGTTTCTAAATTTCTTCACAATTCAATGCTCTTTAGGGAAAGAAATTTAATAGTGTGCCTAGAAGGTGTAATAATTCATTTTTAGATATTCATTGATTTAATATGAGTATTTGTGGGATTATTATATAAATTTTTGGATACTAACCAAAATTTGAATGTTACTTACAAAACTTAATTACATTTAAGGTAGTCATAAAGTCACTATGTGAGATATATAGATTTGGTGGTATCCTATATTTTTCTTTTATGAATATTTAAGTTTGTAAAGATTATATTAATCATAAATTTAAACATAATATAATTATTAAATATAATAAATATGTTTTATTAGTTATCCAAAGAAAATAATTAGTAAATATTTTTATAATCCATTGGATCAATAAGTGTTTATGTATTTATTTTACTTATTCCTATAGAAGTAATATTTTAATCAATGGAACTCAGCTAGGAAATTTGAACTTGAAGGTATTTAGTTATAATAAATATAAATAGTTCCAATGATATAAAGTGATATAATCCCACATTATGTTCAGTAAACTGAACCAAATCAAGTTATAACGGTAACTCAAAAGTCTATAAAGATTCACCATGATCCTAAGATATATGGATTTTAATGGCGAATTATGAAAAAAGTAAAATTTATTGGAGATTATCATATTAATAAAAAATAAGACATTGGAATTTATGATGATGAAAAATGTTTAAAGTCTATAAAGACTACGATAAAATCCATGTTCATTAACCAAGTATAGAACATGGTGGGTTTACATGAAATGGAATTTACCGTAAGGTGAAATCGTATTTTTTATAAGTTGCCTCACATGGAAGGGAATGTATCTTACTATAAAGATATAATTTTTTAAAATGGTATAAACTAATTAATTTTTTTACAATAGATATATATATATATTTTTTAGGAATATTAAACCAATTCAAAGATTTCATTCCATAACAACTCATTATAATGATGAGATATATGAAAATGGATATAAAAAACGGATTTTCTCAAGTTTAATTTAGTATAGTATGTGTATATGATACAAAATAAAGGTATTAAAGATATATATGTTGTGTTTAATTTATTTATTTAATAATGATCCATTTATGGATTAAATCATGGTGCCTAAAGTTTTATCCTTTTGTTTAATGATGAAACAAAATATTTTGGTCTATTCACGAACATAGATAGGTCTTGTGTATAAATCAGGTACGTGGGAGTGATATATTATATTTGTACTTGTATGTGGATGATATACTAATGATTTGAAATGATATTCTAACTTTATAACCTAAAAATACAGAGTTGAAAAATTTATTCCCAATGAAATACAATGGTGGAGAAGAATATATTGTGGGAATGAATATATAAGGATATTGATCAAATTGGTTTCATGTTTTATTGTATAACACATATATTTATAATGCGATAAAGAGTATTGACATAGAGAATTATATTATTACTTGTTTTATATTATATGAATTTTATAGAGGATAAATTAAATTTTAATGAGTTAAATAGGTAACTCATGAATAATATTCCATTTTATTTTGTAGTTGGATCCATTATGTATTTTATATTGTATACATTACCTAATTTCTTTTTTGATTTGAGCATAACTAGAATATCCCAATCTGGTTATGGTGAGATCCATATGATTCCATTGACCAATATCCTTTTGTACTGGAGATGAAGTAATGATTTATTCTTATTATTTATTGGATAGGAAACTATTATTGATAAGGGTAAACCTAAAGATAGATTTTAAACCATCAATGATGATTTAAGAAAATAATATATTTATTGTTTTATTTTAATGGTAGAGTTATTTTTTTGAATTGTCCCTAACAAACCAATACAATAGACTTATTAATAATGGAGTATTATATCATTGTGGTAGATACTATGAAGGAATATATATATATTTAAGAAGATTATCACAAGAATTAGGGTGGTTATTGGCTCATTGGGGGTAACTGATATCTATTGTGAAATAATGGTGTAATTTTTCATGATAAGACAACCAATTCTTAAAAAAGGACAAAACATATCAATTGAAAATACTATCTAATTTATGTTTCATTAAGAGGGGTGCTTAAAATATCTTTTCAATGGATAAAAATTAAACAATATCAAATCTATTAACAACGCATTAAATAAAATAAAATCATATGTGTAATATTTATTCTTCTGGTATTAGAAACATATTATATTAGATGTAATGGTTAGTTTCAATGTAATTATATCATTGTTTCATAATTTTGGGTATCTCAATTTACTATTAATTCCGGTGCAATTCATATTTTACATGGAAGTTGAATGATAAAAAACATCATAGAATGAATTTATGTTTTCTATAATCAATGATCGTAATGAAGTACTATGTGTCATGAATACATGTTGCATTGAATATTATTAGATATTTTTACATGACACAAAGTAGACTCATGAGATAATAAATGTGATTTATTATCCATATTTTTCCTTAAATATATATCACATGGAATTTAATATGTATTATCATTGATATAATTTATGATTTATTCTTTATATGATTCCTCACTACCTTTGGTTTAAAAAATATCATATATGAAATCTTTTATACTTTGAATCCTTTATTATATTATCCTCGGGTATGAGATAATCATAATGTGGTTAGGTATATTTATGATTATGTGGTAGGAATTTCTTTATCAAAAGGGGTTTTTTTCTTGTAAAAACCAAGGTGATTTGAGCTGAAGATTGATATTTTGTTTGTTTTTAATCATTTATGTGGCTAAATAAGTGATTTTAACATCAAATAGAGATGATTTAAAAATAGTTTTATTTTTAATAAATATTTAGTGGTTAAATATCACATGAAAATTTGGTAATAAGAAGTATATCTTCCTAATTTATATGGGTGTTTAATGAAAATTGAAAACTTTATCATATATTTAAAGGCATTGATAGAGTTAAGAAAATAATTTTGTGAAAACTAATTATTTTAATATAGTAGTTATGTGACCAAATAGGATTTATGAGACATATGGTTCATAGCATAGGTACATGACCATGGGAAAATAAAATAAAGGTAGACATCATTTATGAAGGAATTGAGGAAGTGTCTTGTGAATAGTTAAAGAATACATTATATGATGAAATGTATGATTTTGATGAAGGAAATTTTATGAAGGAGAAATTGAGCATGATGGGGGAAATGGGAACCATTTTTCATAGAACTTATTTGAAGGCTACAAAGGAGAAATCCTTTTTAGGGAAAATAAATGTGTTCGTATGTGGACCTTGGTTGATGTTTTTCAAGAATATGTTTTATTTGAAGTGGTTAAACCTAAATTTTTTATTGTAAAAACATTTAGAGGAATATTCCTTATAAATGTCCCACTAATATCTTCATTATCAATCGATGAAAATCTAACGGAAATATTAAGAGTTGATTCATAAGATCTTAAAAAGAATATATATTTTTGAAGTGCACCTCACAAGTTAAAAACTATAAATAAATTTGGTGAGGGAGAACCCTGAAATATTTTCATTGATAGAAAGTTGTAAAGGAGTTCTTTGAGGAATGAAATCATGAAAAAATTTCCCAAATATTAACAAGTAAATGATTTCATGAAGTTTAGTTTACAAAGTAGAATCATTCATGAAACAAGTTAATTTTTAATATGTAATACTATTTATGAATTGGAATACCACATTACACATTATCTTCAGTCATTTTAATATAGAAAATCTCTTTTGAAGATTTTTATGTGATGAATAATATACCATATAGAACATACACACATAATTCTTATTATTTTTAAGGATATTATAGAGAAAAATAAGGCATCATATGTTGGATTTTTATAAAAAAAATACCATACTTATTTATATGTAAGTTATATACTTATAAATAAACTTGAAAAACATCGATATAAATTAATGAGTAAATGAGGATTCATGGAAATAATCCATTGGTGGTAGTGTGATTGACCTAGGGTGATCGTTCCTAGAATTTACAATCCACCATTCTTGGGAATCATAACGGATACTGGAACACCAACATAGTATTGTGTGTATTCTACTTGGATTATCTCTTAGTAGTTAGTTAAGATAAATTTATGTGTCTTTTTATAAATCCATTCATTAGTGTTTGTGTTGAATGTGTAATTAAATACAAGAGGTTCGATGTGTTCCTATAAATTTGGGAACAAGATCGTATATAATGAGAGAAAATGTTCAAACCCCAATTCATCCCAGTATTAGGGTGTCTCACTCTATAACATGTGGTGTTAGGTATATAGTTTTTGGGTGTTAAATAATTAATTTCAAGATCATCTATATGAATAACTAAATAAATTAAAAAATTGCACCATTGTTCTATGGTTTCAACTACAATGTCGGGAAAATAAGAATTAGATCTCATATACGGTCTCTTAATAGTGAAGTTTTATCTACTTCCCTAAAATAGATACAGGTAATCGGTAATTAAAAATAGTTTAAAATTAAAACAGAAAAAAGCTTCATTATGTTGATTCTAAAGCTCTAAATTCTTTTTCTAGTGCCCTGTCAAAAACAATCTATATAAAGGTGATAAATTGTACTACTATAAAGTCCTTGTGGGATAAAGTGGTTTCAATGGATCATATTAGTATGAAATGAAGAGAAATATGATTATTATTATTATTTAGATAAAAAGTAAAAAATCTAAATAAAATAAAAAAGTTGATATGATGTAAACTACTAAAAAAATATTAATGAGAATTTCAAATAGAAATAGAAACTATTGTGGATATTAAGGTAGAACATCAGGGGGTTCTTTATGATCTTGATCCTATATGGAATAAAAAATGGAGAGATTAATGATTTTTAAAAAAAATATTTAGTATGTAGATCAACTTAATGTGGATATTGACTAATAAGAAAATAAACTTGTAGATCTATTAGATAGTATGGTAAAATCCAAAGATGTAGTGAATTTCAATATGAATATTGATGGGAAGTCTATGATTATTAGTGGAATTAATTATTATGTAAATAGGAATAAAAATAAGGTATAATATATTAAATAATAGGTTATTTCATTGAGAAATAAATTTGAATAAAAAATGAATTAAAAAAACTTAAATAAGATGTCTTACTTCAACAAATATTAAATTATGTAGTCTTAGAAAGGGAAAAATAAGGCTTTGAAGTAGTTGAGAAAATACCAAATGAGAAGAGACAAAGGTTCATGGGTATTAGTGAATTTGAATATAAAAATGAGACATAAAAATAAGGAATAATGATTGACCATGTTAAAGATAATAATAAGGTTAGTTATTTTTAAAAGAATGCTAAAACAACGGAAGCATATATAGTGATTCTCATAAATAAAGGGAAATAGAAGGTCAGAAACAATCCACAATATTTGAGGGTTAATTGAGAACTGGGTGTTATAAGATAGTTGGAAACATGTATAGGAAAAAGTGAGAAGATGTTTACTTTATGAATTGTAAATTTTATGGCTACCATAGCCACACCATTTCTAATTTTTAAGAGGTGAAAATCTTATTCAATGGAGAAACACTTCGAAGTTATAAAAGATAAATGGTTTTATATACTTTATCACATTGTATAAATTCATTCTCTTGGTATTTGTAAAAACTCGTAAATTTCAAGGAAATTTTTTCTTAATTTTCTTTGGGATTTTACCAAGAACGCAGTTTCTGACGGCACGTGATTCTGAGGCCCGGTGTGCCCAGAATCATTTTCTGAAGTTTGGCTCGGGTACGTTCATTGAACGAACGAGCGGGTTTTTCTAACTTTTGAACCGGTGCTCGGAATCAAATTCCAAGGGCACCGATGGAATCGCAGCACTGGTACTTTCTTAGAAATGCCTCTTCCGGAGTTGTGTTTGTTCGGGTGTGGTTAATAATTTTTGGGGTTAAGTGAAGAAAATAAAATAAAGTGGTGCGACAACTTTATTTTATTTCACTTAAAGCCCCTTAAAGCCACTTAAAGCTGCTTAAGATATGTTAAGCGGATAAGGTGGAACCCAAAATATCCTACCCACTTGGTGGGATATTTGTGAGGTGGGGCCCACACAAGCCCCACCATTTCTTCCCTCCTAAGTAACGCACCCGCAACCCCCCTTTTTAATGAAATTCAAACCTTACGTTTTTCTGGTTAAGAAACGCCCCATTAAATTGGGCAGTTAAATCGTTACAATTAATTCTTTGAATTAATTTATCGTTTATTATCTTTTGAATTTCAAAAGATTAGGTTGATAATAAAATAAGTGTTGGACTTATTTTATTATGGTTGGGTTGTGTTGTGATAAAGCTTTGGGAGAAAAAGAGAGGATTCTTCGTTCTTCGACGAAGAATGCGAAGAACGCACTGCCGCCAACGAAGAACGCCAACCTCCGTTGGCAAGAGACGCCTTCCTTGGAGATCACCTAACGCCAGCGACGTTCCTTCCACGGCGATCCTCTACTTCGGCGGTGATCCTCTTCTTCCGCGATGGTTAATTCCGCGATGAACGCTCGTTCGACGACAGCGTTGAGGTAGGGGTTTTATGCGTTTCTCTTTTGTGTTTTCTTCCGTCTTTATCTTCCCTTCCTTGAACCACCTATTATCGTGATAACGGGAGGAGGTCGGACCGCATGAACACGGCCAACACTCCTCTCCTTTTTATTGGTTGTTGGTTTTGTTGCGGCAATCAAGGAAACGCGGTGCCGAAGCACCACGCGGAATTTTTGATAAGGAAAGGGGGAGAAGCGCGGCGCTATCGTGCCGAGCCGTTGAAGACGAACCAAGACGCGGTGTCGTTGTGCCGTGCCATTGAAAACGAACCAAAGATGTGGTGTCGTCGCGCCGCACCGGAGAACCACTAAAGAACCATGGCTGGAGCAGGGCCGCGGCGGAGGGGCACGGCGTCGTCGCGCCACACCAGACGAACCAAGGCCGCGACCGGTTCTGGGTCGCGGCGGAGTAGTGGAACCAGCAGTCGGTACCGTGCCGCCGGTGTCGGAGCAAGGGGACCGGCCCTTGCCGGTCCCATGGTGGCGCAGCCGGCCGGCCGGTGCGGGCCGGCTGGTTCGAGGAAAACGTCGGGGGTCGTAACCCCTGGTCGGCCAGCTGAGGGGCCCTATAAAGGGGTTGCGGTTTCCTTCACGCGGGGGCAGCGCCCCCCGCACCTGAAACGACTCGGTCGTTCGGCTGAGCCCCTGGCCAGCGCGCCAGCGCGCCGGGCGGCTGTCCTGGACGGTCCGTCGGAACGGGCCAGCCGGGTCGCGCCGCGCCAGCCGGGCCGGTCCGTGCCCAAACCGGCCGGACCTAGACCCGGTTCAGGTCGACCCGGTTCGGGCCGACCCTGGGGGTATCGGGCCGAGTCGGACCGGGCCCGAACCCCTTATTACCGAACCTTTTTCGGTCCGTTGCCCATAACATGAGATACGGGCCTCCGATTAACACACCGTCAGTTGAGATGCGATCCTTGGATCGAGACGGTCGTTTTGGTATATCGCACTCAAGGTTTAGGAGAACTTTGGGTCTGGTCGGGTTGGTTCGTACACGAAACCAACCAGGACCTCAGAGTGGAAACGCTTATAACTTGAGCTCCGGACGTCCGATTGACGTACCATCGATTTTTTTGGATTCCTCTATGTGAGACGAATATTTTGTATTACTCCGCCAGAGGTTTGGACGTAGGTGGAGTACGGTCGGATTGGTTTTGACTTAAAAACCAACCGGGCCCCTTGGAAGAAAAAACCAATAACTCTCAGACCGGGCGTCCGATTGACGCGCCGCCTACGACGTTGAGTTCCTGTTGATGATATGGAACTTTTTGATACATTAACTCTGGACTATGTGTCAGTTGATGTATCAGCCTCTCGGCTCGTGGAGTAGACCCTCCCGAACGAGCTTGCTGTGTGTGGGAACCCTAGAGCAGGCTGCGACTACGACGACGATGACAGTACAGAGATCCTCAGTGGATTCGACAACAAATGTGCAGAGATCCTCAGTGGATTCGATGGCGATGACTATTGCACTTAGAGATCCTTTTTGGGTCAGTGCTACAGATCCTGTGTGGGTCTGATCCTGTGTGGTTCAGCGCTCAGCGGTCCTGTGTGGGCCAGTGCCTACAGATCCTGTGTCGGTCTGATCCTGTGTGGGTCTTTGCGGGGGTTAGTTACCTATCGATCCTTTATGGGTCAGATCCTTTGTGGGTCATTCAGGGGGTTAGTTACCTATCGATCATTTGTGGGTCAGATCCTTTGTGGGTCATTGCGGGGGTTAGTACCTATCGATCCTTTGTGAGTCCGACGGCTTAGATGGATCAGTGGAAATATCTGGTCATCTTTATCGTCATTCAAAGATGTATTCTTGTGTGAGATGAATCCTATTTACTTTCCTCTATGGATTGTGTTTTGCTATCCTGTGTGGATTTACATTTTGCTTCCCTGTGTGGACTGGGTTGTGCTTGGGTTCAGATGTTGGAGCCGAACGAGAATTGATGACTTAGGTATATGTATGGGCATATACCTAAGCCGTGTCGGATGTTACTTCGTGATTGTATCTTTCCTTTGTGGTTTATCCTTTGTGGATTTTGGGAGAACTTCGGGGGTCTCGGGGTCCCTACTGAGTAGCTTATACTCACCCCTACATGGGATATGCCCGCACTACGTTGTGTTGGTTGCAGACGACGGACAGTGCTGATCGTGGTGGAGGCTTGCGGAGCAAGACGGTACCTGGAGGTGGACCACTGGGCGGGACGTACTCGGAGCGGTCGGCTGGACCCGAGGAGCAGTGGAGGCTTTCTGTACCCACCCTTCAGGTGGGATTTCCAGTGGGTAGCTCGACGTTGTGGCTTTACTTTTCAGTTTTTGTTTTCCCTTTCCAGTTGTACTTTAATTTCAGTTTGGGTTTGTATACTGGCCCACTTACTTTTCCGCACTTACTATTGTACCAGTTTTTACTTAGTGTTTACTTCTGCCTGCTTTCTCTGTGGTGTTTGTTGTTTACTTTACAAAGGAAATGCCTTCCCTTTTTCTGGGATTTATTCCTTGGTGCTAGTCGTCAGCCCCTGGCCTATGGAAGGCGGGCTTGGGGTAGTCACGGCACGGGCCCCGAGGACGGGTCGTGACAAATTGGTATCATAGGAGTTTGGTTCTACCGCGGACTCTGATCTTTTTTCTATGTGAAGCAATAGTGTTAAACGTATTGAGTGTGGTTATCATTCCAGGGAGCCCAGTGTTGGTGCGGCGGCCGACGTATCCGTACACCAGGACCCTGACTTCTGATTTCTGACTTAATGCATGAAAACATTGATTGCATGTGTGTTACAAGTTTTCTTTGTGATTACTTGTGTCAGCTCTCCAGGTATACTGTTCTGACCGTGGCGCACCTGTTTCCTTTTCAGGATGGCCCCATGACGGCAGCCAGCTTTGGTTCAGAGATTTGCGCGTGACGACAGTCCACCGAGCGACGAGGCCTCGGTACAGGGCCCTTTGACAGCTGAGGCACCGGCGGTACCTCTACCCGTCGAGCCACCGATGCTTCCAGCCCCAGCCGCTAACGATGTACGTCGCCTTAGTGCACTGCATGAGTTCCAGCGCCAGCGACCGCCCAGGTTCCGTGGGGTAGATGGACCCCCAGGTAGCTGAGGATTGGCTCGAGGCAGTGGTACGAGTTTTCAGGTTAGTGAGGACGCCAGCAGACCTCATTGTGATCCTCGCAGCGAGCCTACTGCACGCGGCAGCAGGCAGATGGTGGAGCTTGATACTCCAGGTGAACGATGAGGTATCTCTCCTCTGGATGGACTTTGAGAGACTCTTCTGCTCAGAGTTCGTCCCAACCACCCTCCATGCGGTACGCATCCAGGAGCTTCTACAGCTGCGGTAGGGCAGCTTAACGGTCGCCCAGTACTCGGCGAGATTTACTAATCTCTAGTGCTAATCGACAGACATGGTACGGGACCCATTCTTCCGGGCTCGGACCTTTGAGCAGGATTTGAGACATGAGATCAGTGCATCTCTGATCTCCCTCAGCATTCCGACTCAGGCTGGAGTACTGGAGCGATCCCTTTTGATCAAGAACTTTCTTACTAAGTCTACATCAGCAGTGAGACCTACCACGGGGCGGCATGTAGCAGAGTCTTCTGCAGCAGACAGTCGACGGATGACTCATGGGTCCAGGTAGACCAGACCCTCAGGCAGATGACCTCAAGACATTGGCTCAGCAGTACGGGGCACACAGCGCGGAGCCAGTCTTTCGAGAGGCAGATAGTGCTACACATGTGGCGAGCAGGGCCACATGGCTCGTGACTGCCCGACCCACCATGCCGAGGAGCAGTAGACGTTTGAGGGTCCACCCAGGAAGAGGAAGAGGGTCGATCGTGGCGGTCCGTAGGGATCAGGAGGACGAGGCAGAGGAGCTGTCCGAGTAGATGGTGGTGGGCGACGCTTTGAGGCTCTACAACCACCACCACCATGAGGTCCACCCCGACCACAGGGAGCTGGAGGGCCGAGACAGGCACAGCTCTAGGTAGCGGAGGCCTATGACCACGGCGCGCCCGAGATGATTCGAGGTACTGTCTGTGTCTATTTCACCATTGTTGTAGTTCTTATAGACATAGGAGCGAGTCATTCTTTCATAGTCGCTTCCCTTGTTCGGAGCTCGGAGATTCCGACAGAGCTGTTGGCTCGATCCTTACGGCTAGAGACTCCTAAGGGAGCAGACTCGATGATTACGCACTGGTTTCGGCAGTGTGAGCTTACTCTAGGAGGCGAGAGCTTCGGCTAGGATCTTTTTGTAACAGCGTCGAGGCCTTAAGACGTCATCTTGGTCATGGATTGTTTATCTACAGTCCATGCTCAGATCGACTGTATTAGGCGCAAGGTGTGATGTGTGCGCACCGATGGGAGCAGGTTCACCTTCACTGGCGAGAAGGGATCCTTCGCAGCATAGGATGGACTCTCGCAGAGGAGAGGACAACCCATCACTCATCAGTTGGCTAGCCTCATCCTAGGAGCAGTTGACGTGTAGAGTCCTAGTTTTCCTGCATTGGTGGATCAGTATGCGGACGTCTTTCCAGACGATGTTACAGGACTACCTCCTCGTAGAGAGGTAGAATTTTATATTGATCTATACCCAGGGATAGCCCCGATATCCACCCTAGCATATCGTATGGCTCCCACCAAGATTCGAGAGCTATGGGTATAGTTGGAGGACTTACAGGCCAAGGGATTCATCCGACCCATTGTTTCACCCTGGGCTTCCCCGATTTTGTTTTCCAAGAAGGCGGACCGGAGATTGCAACTTTGTGTAGACTATCATCGCCTGAACCAGGTGACAGTGAGGAGCAAGTATCCACTACCGAGGATTGATGACCTCTTCAATCAGCTCAAGGGAGCACGGTGGTTCTCAAAGATAGACCTCAGGTCAGCCTACCATCAGCTTAGAGTTCGGGACGAGGACGTGCAGAAGATGGCCTTCAGATGTCGGTATGGCCACTACGAGTTCTTTGTTATGCCCTTCGGCATAACCAATGCTCCCGCAGTGTTCATAGGCCTCATGAACAGGATCTTTCATCCATAGCTCGATCGATTTTTCATGGTCTTCATCGACGACATTTTGATATACTCGACGACTGAGGAGGAGCACGCCTACCACTTACGGGTTGTACTAGACACACTCCGAGAGCACCATATTTATGGAAATCTCTAGAAGTGTCAGTTCTAGATACATGAGGTCCACTTCTTGGGACACATCATCTATGAGGTGGGAGCTGCGGTGGATCTTGCGAAGATCGAGGAAGTGCTATCTTGGGAGCCAACCAGGAGCGTGACGGAGGTGCGGAGTTTCTTGGGACTAGCTGGATACTATGGGATATTTGTGCCAGACTTCTCTAGAGTCGCAGCACCGCTCTCAACTCTTACAAAGAAGGGGAAACCATTTGTGGGGTCAGACAGATGTCAGCAGAGCTTCCAGGAGCTGAGACAGAGATTGACCAGCGCACCTATCTTGAGGTTGCCATAGGAGGGAGTAGGGTACGTAGTTTACTGCGATGCATCAGCGACCGGACTCAGGTGTGTCCTGATGCAGGAACGGGCCGTAATCACTTATGTATCACGCCAGTTGAGGCCGCATGAGTAGAACTACTCTACTCATGACCTGGAGTTAGCAGTAGTGGTCTTTGCTCTGAAGACATGGCGACACTACCTGATGGGAGAGCACTTTACAGTCTTTTCTGACCATCAATGTCTCAGGTACATCTTCTCTCAGAAGGACCTTAACATGAGACAGTGGAGATGGCTTGAGTTCCTCCAGGACTATGACTTTGAGATAGTCTATACTCCTGGGAAGGGGAACGTGGTAGTCGATGCTCTCAGCAGGAGGATGGGCATTCAGCTACTTGAGGAGGTAACAGAGTAGCTAGCCGCTTTGTAGATATCCTTCATGGATAGATATGGAGCAGCCTTCCTTCAGTCTCTCACAATAACTCCTCCACTACTGTAGCGGGTCAGAGTGGCACAGCGTGGGGACGCTGACTGTGAGATGCAGCGTGCGCAAATATCCTCAGGACAGGCACCTGACGGTTTCTCCTTTGGAGTAGAGCACAATGTCTTTTTCAAAGGACGTACCTTGGTATGAGTTGCTTTATGGGAGGAGGTGCTGAGAGAGTTTCAGACTTCTCCCTTGGCGGTACATCCTGGAGTGGCGAAGATGTACCAGGATCTCAGACGATAGCACTGGTGGTTGGGTATGAAGAAGGTTGTGGAATAATTCTTTTCTCAATGCCTCACCTGCCAACAGGTGAAGGCAGAGCATGAGGTACCAGCAGGCTTGGTACAGCCCTTAGAGGTCCCGGAGTGGAATTGGGATGGTATATCTATGGACTTCGTGACTGGACTTCCACGAATTCCAGAGGTCATGACTCCATTTGGGTGATTGTCGACCACTCACCAAGTCGGCTCACTTCTTTCCCATCAGAGAGAAGGGCTCAGTGGAGAGCATGGTATGTCTCTATGTTCAGGAGATTGTACGACTTCACGGTGTGCCATCATCTATTATCTCCGATCGAGATTCTCTCTTTACTTCCCGGATTTGGAAGGGGTTGTAGAAGGGGTTCAGGATGCAGCTATGTCTGAGCACCGTCTTTCACCCTCAGACAGATGGTCAGACGGAGAGGGCCATTCAGACTCTCGAGGACATGCTCCGCGCATGTGTCCTCGACTTTGGTCGCAGTTGGGAGGACCACCAACGCTTGGTGGAGTTCGCGTATAACAACAGCTACCACTCCACCATCAGGATGGCACCATACGAGGCGTTGTACGGCTGACCTTGCAGAACTCCTTTGTGTTGGACAGACCCTGGGGAGTCAGCACTTGTGCGACTAGAGATGGTTTAGGCCATGACGGAGAAGGTCCAGATCATCCAGGACCAGATGAGGACAGATCAGAGCCGGCAGAAGTCCTATACTGACAGGAGGTGGAGGCCACTGGAGTTCGAGGATGGAGAACACGTCTTCTTGCGGGTCTCACCTCGATGTGGATTATGGAGATTTGGCTGAGGCGGCAAGTTGTCTCCATGCTTCATCGGACCATTCCAGGTCCTCTACAGGATTGGTGAGGTGGCTTATCTCCTGGCTCTACCACCTCAGTTGCATCGGGTGCACGACGTCTTCCATGTATCTCAGCTGAGGAGATACGTGCATGACCCGACGCATATCATTGACCATGGAGAGCTGGATGTTGATGATGGGGCAACTTTTGCGGAGGTCCCGGTGGAGATCGAGGATTGACAGGAGCGGGTCCTACGTGGATGGCTGATTCCTCTAGTGTGCATCAGATAGCAGCACGGGAACCTCCAGGAAAGCACTTGGGAGCGGGAGGCTCAAATGCATGCTCAGTACCCACATTTGTTTCCCTAGCTTATGATGTATCTTTACAGGGACGTAAAAGCCCTGAGGTGGGAGTTATGTAAAGACCCGTAAATTTCAAGGAAATTTTTTTCTTAATTTTCTTTGGAATTTTACAAGAACTTAGTTTCTGACAGCACATGATTCTGAGGCCCGGTGTGCCCGGAATCATTTTCCGAAGTTTGGCTCGGGTACGTTTAGTGAACGAACGAGCGGGTTTTTCTAACTTTTGAACTGGTGCTCGGAATCGAATTCTGAGGGCACCGATGGAATCGCAGTGTTGTTACATGCTTAGAAACGCCTCTTCCGGAGTTGCGTTTGTTTGGGTGTGGTTTTTAATTTTTTGGGTTAAGTGAAGAAAATAAAATAAAGTGGTGCGACAACTTTATTTTATTTAACTTAAAGCCACTTAAAGCTGCTTAAGCTATGTTAAGTGGATAAGGTGGAACCCAAAATATCCTACCCACTTGGTAGGATATTTTTGAGGTGGGGCCCACACAAGCCCCACCGTTTCTTCCCTCCTGAGTAACGCACCCGCAACCCCCCTTTTTAATGAAAGTCAAAACTTACGTTTTTCTGGTTAAGAAACGCCCCATTAAATTGGGTAGTTAAATCATTACAATTAATTATTTGAATTAATTGTTTGTTTCTTATCTTTTGAATTTAAAAAGCTTAGGTTGATAATAAAATAATTGTTGGACTTATTTTATTATGGTTGGGTTGTGTTGTGATAAAGCTTTGGGAGAAAAAGAGAGGATTCTTCGTTCTTCGACGAAGAACACGAAGAATGCACCGCCGCCAACGAAGAACGCCAACCTCCATCGACGAGAGACACCTTCCTCGGAGATCACCTAACTCCAACGACATTCCTTCCACGCCGATTCTCTACTTCGGCGGCGATCCTCTTCTTCCGCGATGGTTAATTCTGCGACGAACGCTCATTCGATGACAGTGTTGAGGTAGGGGTTTTATTCGTTTCTCTTTTGTGTTTTCTTCCATCATTATCTTCCCTTCCTTAAACCGCCTGTTATCGTGATAACGGGAGGAGGTCGGACCTCATGAACACGTCCGACACTCCTCCCCTTTTTTTTTGGTTGTTGGTTTTGTTGCGGCGATCAAGGCAACGCGGTGCCGAAGCACCGCGCAGAATTTTTGATAAGGAAAGGGGGAGAAGCGTGGTGCCGTCGCGCCGAGCCGTTGAAGATGAACCAAGACGCGGTGTCGTCACGCTGCACCGTTGAAAACGAACCAAAGATGAGGTGCCTTCCTACCGCACCGGAGAACCACTAAAGCACCGCGTCCGGAGCGGGGCTGCGGCGGAGGGGCGTGGCCTGTTCCGGGCCGCGGTGCAGCAGTGGAACCGGCGGCCGGTACCGGGCCGCCGGCGTCAGAGCAAGGGGACCGGCCCTTTCCGGTCCTGGGGTGGTGCAGTCAGCCAGCCGGTGCGGGCCGTCCAGTTCGAGGAAAACGTCGGGGGTCGTAACCCCCAGTCGGCCAGCTGAGGGGCCCCATAAAGGGGGCGCGGTTTCCTTCACGCGGGGGCAGCGCCCCCCGCACCCGAAACAGCTCGGTCGTTCGGCCGAGCCCCTGGCCAGCACTCTGGGCGGCTGTCCTGGCCGGTCCGTCGGATCGGGCCAGCCGGGCCGGGCCGTTCTCAAATGGGCTGGACCCGGACCCGGTTCGGGTCGACCCAGTTCGGGCCGACCCTGGGGGTATCGGGCCGGGTCGGACCGGGCCCAAACCCCTTATTATCAAACCTTTTTCAGTCTGTTTCCCATAACATGAGCTACGACCCTCCGATCAACACACCGTCAGTTGACATGAGATCCTTGGATCGAGGCGGTCGTTTTGGTATATTTCACTCAAGGTTTAGGAGAACTTTGGGTTTGGCCGGGTTGGTTCGTACACAAAACCAACCAGGCCCTCGGAGCAGAAACGCTTATAACTTGATCTCCGGACGTCCGATTGACGTACCGTCGATTTCTTTTGGATTCCTCTAAGTGAGACGGATCTTTTGGATTACTCTGCCCGAGGTTTGGATGCAGGTGGTGTATGGTCGGGTTGGTTTTGACTTAAAAACCAACAGGGCCCCTGGGACGAAAAAAGCCAATAACTCTCAACCGGGCGTCCGATTGACGCGCCGCCTGCGACGTTGAGTTCCTGTTGACGATACTGAACTTTTGGATACATTAACTCTATAATATGTGTTAGTTGAGGTATCAGCCTCTCGGCTCATGGAGCGGACCCTCCCGAATGAGCTTGCTGTGTGCGGGAACCCTAGAGCTGGTTGCGACTACGACGACGACGACAGTACAGAGATCCTCAATGGATACAATGACAACTTTACAGAGATCCTCAGTGGATTCGACGGCGACGAATACTACACTCAGTGATCCTTTGTGGTTCAGTGCTACTGATCCTATGTGGGTTTGATCCTGTATGGGTCAGCGCTCAGCGGTCCTGTGTGGGCCAGCGCCTACAGATCATGTGTGGGTCCGATCCTGTATAGGTCTTTGCAGGGGTTAGTTACCTATCGATCCTTTGTGGGTCAGATCCTTTGTGGGTCATTGAGGGGGTTAGTTACCTATCGATCCTTTGTGGGCCATATTCTTTGTGGTTCATTGCGGGGGTTAGTACCTATCGATCCTTTGTGAGTCTGACGGCTTAGATGAATCAGTGGAAATATCTGGTCATCTTTATCGTCATTCAAATAGGTATTCCTGTGTGAGATGAATCCTGTTTACTTTCCTTTGTGGATTGTGTTGTGTTATCATGTGTGGATTTGTGTTTTTCTTCCCTGTGTGGACTGGGTTGTGCTTGGGTTCAGATGTGGGAGCCGAACGAGAATTGATGACTTAGGTATATGTATGGGCATATACCTAAGTCATGTCGGATGTTACTTCCTGATTGTATCTTTCCATTGTGGTTTATCCTTTGTGGATTTTGGGAGACCTTTGGGGGTCCCGGGGTCCCTACTTAGTAGCTTATACTCACCACTGCACAGGATATGACCACACTACGTTGTGTTGGTTGCAGACGACGGACAGCGCTGATCGTGGTGGAGGCTTATGGAGCAGGATAGTACCTGGAGGTGGACCACTGGGCGGGATGTACTCGGAGCAGTCGGCTGGACCCGAGTAGCAGTGGAGGCTTTCTGTACCCACCCTTCAGGTCGGATTTCCAGTGGGCAGCTCGACATTGCGGCTTTAGTTTTCAGTTGTTGTTTTCCCTTTCCAGTTGTACTTTACTTTCAGTTTGGGTTTGTATACTGACCCACTTACTTTTCTGCACTTACTATTGTACCAGTTTTTACTTAGTGTTTACTTCTGTATTCTTTCTCTGTGGTGTTTTTTGTTTACTTTACAAAGGTAATGCCTTCCCTTTTTCCAGGATTTACACCTTGGTGCTAGTCAGCAGCCCCTGACCTATGGAAGGCGGGCTTGGGGTAGTCATGGCACGGGCCCCGAGGACGGGTCGTGACAGTATTACTTTAAATGTTCTAATTTCTATCTTAAATAAATATATTGTAGACATATAAGAAAAGGAAAAACCCATAAAAAAAGTCAAAGGTGTAAGAATTCATGGAATCACTATTAGATTCTACTAAGAAATATATATGATCATTTTTTAGTGTAAGATGATTATGACTATACTGCCTATACTAAAATTAAATAAGATAGGTAACCTTTTACCTAAACACCACTAGGTATGTCATGGATGTAAAAGAAGAAGTGAGAGATTGATATCCTTGAATTAATCTCTATCAATGATATAAATAATAAGATTACTTAGATCCTTAATTTGGTATACTCATCCCAGATGTTTGGGAATATAATACTCTTAAAAAAATTAAAGAAAGAGTTGATGGAACATTGTGTTTTGGTAATGATGGAGCCTTGATGATCAAAGGAAGTGTAAATGAATGATTAATTTTAGTGATAAATTAGAATGAAGTTATGACTATGGATGACTTAAATCATGAACTAAAAAGCATGAGATAACATCATGACTCTTTATTTGAGGTTACTTTTAACAAAAGGGGTAATTAATAAAATAAAAATGCAAGAACTAACATGTGAAATGATGGGAGTCAAATTATAATCTATATAAGGTGGATAGTAAAAAAACACTTTTCTACTAACTTTTTATAGAGAAAAAATTTATATCATCATATTATAGTCCATATTAATTAATAGATAATATTGATCTTATCAATGATAAAAGATGAAATGAGTATTTTAAATCTTATGTGAGATCCTAAAAAAACATGTGATGCATGTATATGGTTAAAGAATTCCTGAAATACATATCATATAAAGAATAAAATGGAATCCAATCTCATTGATTGGGTTCACATAGATATATTTGGTTTAATGAATCAAAAAAACATATGTATAGAGGTGTTTCATCCATTTTTTAGTGATTATAGAAGAGTGTAATGTTCTATGTTATTACATAGTAATAAATTCATCTTAAAATATATGAATTGGAATCAATTGAGAGTTAAAGATGATACTTGATATATAATCAATATCCATTAGCCCAATAATAGAAATGAGTACAAATCTATTAAAGTGGGAAAATAATTTTAAAAACAAAGAATTAAGCATGACACTATCATTACTAATAACTCTTATAAAGACTGTAATTATTGAATGATGAAATTGTCAAGTGAACAATATGTCTACGATATTGTATATCAATAGTGATTTCTCTCATCACTATTGTTTGGAATCTATAAAATTTTATCTATAACTGAAAATTGGGTGTTTCTAGGAGTCTATACAAATTTTTTCATGGAATGAAACCCTCTCAACACATTTTAGTGTCTTCATAAGAAAATTCCATATTCAAAATTAAGAAGGAATGAATGGAGTTATTAAAGATGAAAGTGTATATTAAGGATTCCAAGAAGGGAGTAAGGACTATAAATGATGAAAAAATGGATGAATAAAATTATAGATATTAATGATGTAAAATTCATTGAGTAAAATGATGGAAAAAACTCTCAATATTTAATCCTTGATGAATTGTTTACAGATTAGGTTGACGTTGATACAAATAAGGAAGTTGTAAAAAGTAATCCTAATAATGGATACCAAGAGGTTGAATCAAAAAACAAGGTCATCCCTGAATAAAGTTATCCTACACCTCAAAAGATAAATTTCAGAGTGTATGTTGATCTATCTAATATAATTGGAGATAGATTAGCTCTAAAAAAGACATCAATGATGATGAACATGAAGTATCTAGCTATATTTTCAGTGGTTGAATCAATGTCATTTGAATTCAATTTATTATTTTTATTATCAAAGATATAGATTTGGGAAAAAATTAAGGGGGTGTAAAATGTTGAAGCCTGAGAGCATCACCCATTACAATACCAAGACAACCAAGCAGAAGAGATCTAAAACTAGTAGATAAAGTACATGAGCTCTCATAATTAACCCATGAAGACAAATAATCCACTACTTTGTTCCCTTTATTTCATGTGTGAATAATGATAGTGTGGTTATTAATAAGTTCCTTGAATCTATGAATGTTATAATAAATATACCAAGGCATAATGAATTGATCATGAAATTTGTGTAGAATGATCTCCATGTTGGTCTCCATAGTATATAATAAGATGTTTTCACTACTGCATAATTCCCGCACATATCACATTACACAAGACTCCATGTTAAGATAATCACTAGGAAAATAAAAGGCACTGAAGGAAAATATGATAGAACCACTAGGGTCATTAATGATACCTCCTCCACGGATAAACCCATATCAAAAAGTCCCAATAACACTAATATTGAAATCGCTAGATGGAGGGACCCAATCTACCAAATAGACCTAACAAGCCACACATTTCCTAGGGGATAAGGGGTGGCCAACATGCATGATACTGCTAATATATGGATCATTATCTTACTGCATAAGTAAAGGCATTATCTCAACAAACAAACATCTCATTCTAGCGGCCATGTACTGTCTTGTAGTAGTGAGACCCTAATGGTAGGATTTATTCCTTGCATCTTGAATATTCCAACAGCCATCCACCCAGATATGGACCCTCACATTTCATTCAAGACTATTTCTTATTGTTACATTAATCCAAAGGTGATGGAAGTGACCATAGATGAGGTTAATGGGAGAATGATCAGTGAAATCACCAAACACACACCACAATGAAGATGCTTGGTCGCCTTTAAAAAAGAGATGAGTCGTAGACTCCTAATGGGGATTTTTGCAATATGTTCACATAAAGACAATCTAGATAACCCTATGCTTGATCTATTCATATTTTGGGAGAGTGTGGTTGTAGATATACCACACCATAAAAACTTAAACATTGGAGGAAGTTCTGGACACCACTGCATGTTCCCCCATGCATTCTGAATAGTGATTCCACGAAAAACATAGGGATACCCTTTCTATGAATAAACATCATAAGAGGATACCATGGACACATATAATTAATTTTCATCATTTATGTGGATATGTTTCAAAATGGAATATTTCATTCCATTTATAGCCTCATTAATTAATAGAGGATAGTTGTTGGCCTATCTAAAATAAACATCATGTATTGGGAACCCTAGAAATTTTAGAATGTCCTCATCCAAATTGTGATGCCAGAAACCAATATCCCCTCAAAAAATGATCCAATGATATATATCTAGGATAACATGGATGTTCCCAGAAATAGAATTATAAAAACTAGATACTTTACCCCTTAAATTCCTCAAGTCCATCATGTATTTTTTATTGATAAAACATCCCCATAGAGTCATTCCTTCAATAGTTTTTCAGGAAAATTTGTCTTGTGTATTTTGCATCATACCCATGAAATCACTTTGGTTAATACCACATTCATACAAGGACCTGACCAACATCCCCCATGGATCCCAATGACACATTACATCGACACAATCATCGTATATAAAGGACATCAAATGGTTTTTAATCACCCTGATAATAGACTTGGGAACCCATAAAAGTGATTTATTAGAATCCTACTATGTGAGATATGATCCCCATGGTAATCTAAAAGAAATATTCACCCATGAATACCTAGAAAATCATCAGTCATTATACCAGGCCATGGGGAAGGAATAGAGGAAGCAGATACTGCTCTTATCCTAATTAATCAGCTGGACACTCCATTTTCAATACTCCTTTAGGACCATGTTATATCCATAGAGTGGTCTTCTATTACCTTTACAAAATAACACTATGTCATCTGAAAAGTAATATGAGAAACACCAATATAGGAACCCTTCCATGAAAATGAAATTTATCACAATTTTGTGTGTTGTGATTTATGTACTTATTGATTTCATCCTGAACCAAATCGAAAAGGATAAGGGAAAGAGGACGCCCTTACCTCATCACTCTAACCATATTTAGGAATATGTACAATCTACCTATGAAATAAATGGACAAAAACCTGGAGATAAAGCATCATAAGATAATATGAGATACCCAAAAAGATAATATTGTACGTCTCATTCCTTTGAGGATGAAATTCAATTCAAGATGCTTTTTCCATTATAATTTTGAAGATAATGTTGGAATTTGGGTTC
Organism: Viscum album; assembly: GCA_963277665.1. Lineage (NCBI taxonomy): Eukaryota > Viridiplantae > Streptophyta > Magnoliopsida > Santalales > Viscaceae > Viscum > Viscum album. The sequence goes on from OY728139.1 coordinate 920,589,402, forward strand.
TTTGAATTGATGTCCCCAACCATTTCATGAGAAATACTATTAACACCCTAGATTGACCAGTCCTTAACAAACCTATGTTTTTTCCCAGATAGCCACTCATCTAGAAGAACATATAATAATTTGTTGAGAATTCTATCCCAGAATTTATTGGTTCTGTTTCACATACTAATGACACGAAACTGACTAAGTGCCAAGGGGTCCTTAAATTTTAGTATGATGATGTAGGTGGTGGTACTAGAAATGTGGTGGGAGGCCTCTACCCTAAAACAAACCAAGGATTGCCTCAACAATATCATTTTTTACTAAATCCCATGTGACCATATAGAAATTACCCAATAATATGTACAACCTAGGGTAACTCATTGGGTTAAGTCAGTTGACAGCATCTTAGATTTCAATCTCTTGGGAAACACCTCCAAGAAAATCATTATTATTGGAAGACAACTTGTAGGGATTATTATAAAAAATATCAGAATTTCCTCTTGGATATCCTTTCTTCGTGATTGGATTAACATCAGGAGGAATATATTTAAATAAATCCATACCCATTCCACTAATAGTTGTAGGATTGTTAGAACATGATCTGCCCTCCAGGTAAATATTTGGATGATGGATTGTTTATTCTCCTTAATATATGATTCAAATTAAGCCATATTATGATAACCCTTTCTAAGACTCATTTCCTTGGACTCAACCCAATCCTCCATCTCTTGCTCTAATAGAATCTATAATAGTTCTCTCTATTTTTTCACTATAGATTCAGAGACGGAATCATCCCATCCTTCCTCAACAAGGGACTCTATAAGAGAATTGTCCACCAAAATAGAATCATGGTCATTCCACAAAGAGGGTTTCATGTTATTCTATCCGATATGTAAAATTTCAAGTTCCAAAGATTGTTGTGTAAATGAAAACATGGGCTACCTTGTATGGGTTTGTCCCATAAATCCCACACCTCCAAAAGGAAGATGGGGTTAACAACCCATCAGCTGGAGAAGAAGAAGCATAATCACCCAACACTCTAAGCTATTAGAATAATGAGAAGTAGTCAGTGATCATAGATATCCCTAAACATGTGAGAAAAAGAAGTGTTCAAACACATTGAGATAGCTTGAATGTTGGAAAAACAATTGTCTAGGAGGCACCACATGTGTATTTTCTCTTTCTGGTTGTTTCACCTAGTGAATGGATCACCAATGAAACCCACATCCACAAGACCAACTTGAGATACAAAAATGAAACATTCCATTACATCCTTCCTTGAATAAATATATCCCTCTTTATTTTCCAAAGAATCAAAAATAACATTGAAATTCCCCCTAATGAACCAAGGAGAAAGGCCTGCTTCAAAGGAGACAAGATCAATCCATAACCTCTTCATTTCCAAGGCCTCACAATTGGAATACACAATAGAAAAAATATATATAAAAATATCTTAATAAGACCATAATGATAATAAATTTATCAGTAGCCACAATCATTTCCATTGAGATACAACTCTTCCAAAAAAATAAAAACATGGTAGTTAGATGTATCACCATGCCTAAAATCACAAACACCCATTCTTCAATAAAACTATGAGATCCTGAAAGGGACTTGCTTTTCATACAAATTAATAACATGACAAATCTTACTATGATGAAACTCATTGGTAATAATATCCATATTAACCCATGAATCCAATCATTATACATTCCAAATAAAGAAAGAGATCATTGAATGAGGTGGTGTTGGGTGAAGGGGCCAGGAATCAATGAACTGTGAGACATTGACCAAAAAAATTCTAACCTTTTTAATGTTGAGTGTAATTAGACACACCACTAGGAGAAGGGAGTATTGGACTATCTACCAATGGAAGAGCCTATAAACCTATTGAGAGATGCTGGGAGCCTTATATCACCTCAAAATCATTAAAAAGGGGGATGGAAGGGTTTTATTAAAAACCATGGTCCAGATCATTGGGGCTAGTAATAGGGAGAAAGGATGAAACCAATGAATTTATGTAACTCGAAGAGGAACTGGAAGAAGGGGATGAAGTATGTACAGAGGAAGTCTGGGAAGCTAGGAACATGCCATGGATTGTACACCACTAAATCCAAATATTGTACCTCCTTCACTGGAGGGTGGTGTGAATGGATTGGGTAGGGGAACCTTAGAGAATAAGGAAGAACCCCCGGAGGAGGAGGCAAAGAACGAGCCGACCTGATTTTTGAAGTAGGAGAAACTAATGAATCTGAAGCAAAAAAAACCTGTAGGCCATGCTTAAACTCTGATAGATATAAAACAAGAGAAGGTGAGGACACTCGGGGAGAATCCTTGAAGCCAAAATGGGATATCCTATAGAATGAAAGGGTGTTCCCATAAATATGGAACTCCAAAAAAAAGTGGTCCAAACAAGCATAAAAATATGATACTTCTTAGAGAGCTAGAAGCCAGCCCTGAGGACGATCTATAATGGAAGAGTCTAGTAAAAATCCTTCTCCACAAAACTTCATACTACTGTTGAGTCCACTGACTTGAGAGATCCTTAATCAGCACACAAGAAAGAACCAAGAGTGTCTCAAATAACCCAGAGGAAGGAGAGATTGGAAAACAGAAGAGGGAGTCCATGTAGATCTAGCCAGACCACCACGAGAGAATAATATCATCCTGAGTGAACTTCCAAAGACCACCTAGAGTGGTAGAAATGATACTTGTCAGGCACAAGTGGTGACTGGGAATAGAGTTTCACAACATAGTCCTAAGACCCAAATAGCTAACAAAACAACTTCTTATGGATAATAGACACCCAAGAAAAGAGGATAAACCCCAGGAACTGATGAATGACTAAAACTCTAGAATATATGGGGGATCCAACCCAAAATGGTCCACCAGTATCCACCCGTAGTAATTGACTACCACTTCAAAGGTGTAACCAAGATAAGAAATCATCTGGGGGACTTCCACCACGAACCACTGAAGAAAATTCCATAAGGATTTGAAGGACCACTAGAAGGGATGATGATTGAGGCATGCTAAGAATACCAATTTTTAATGAGGGACAATCTAACACAAGCCCCAGGGGACGCAGCCTGGACAACCAAGGTGAGAGATAATCTAAAGAGTGGAGAGGCATAAGAAAAAGAATAATGGGGCATAATAGAGGTGGATGTGCCAACTATGTCAAAGAGGATGAACACAATATAATTTTTAGAAAAATTGGAAAACTCGAGGGTGCATGGGATGTGTTATGGGGGAGAGATGGGAGAGACATCTAGGTCTAGAATCTATAATCAATGACATTTAAAGAAAATAAAAAATATGAATCATGGTTAGATTCATGAATGAATAATTGGATGTAATCGATAAAAATAGATATTGATTACATGTAAGTATTTTGAGATATCAAAATTTTATTGAAACAATGTAGATAATTAGGAATAAAATTAATATAAATTGTGATGTGATTTGAAATAATGCATGAAAGGTATGTAAGGAGTAAACACAAATTTAAGGGGTTGATGTTGGAGTAATAATTACTCTAGTTTCATGAAATGATTTGATTAGACACTTCTTGGAAATGGAAATTCATATAGGTTTCAATATCTATTAGATGTATTTGAGGAATGTGTTTTAAAATGGTTTTTTAAAAAGGTGATTTAAATTTAATGTCCAATGGGAATTTTAAATGAAATGATGTGACATATGAGGCATGCAGATCCAAAAATAAGTGTTGAAGTTGAAATAGAGAATCATAATATACTGAAGTTTTTAGTGAAGAATGATATGAACCTCATAAATAATAGGTGATTAACTATAAAGTCTATACACACATTAAGAAACTAAATAGTGAATTAGAGTCGCAAAGTTCCCTCATATTGTTAGAGTGTATTTCTTATAATAACACATGGTGAAATTGTGTTTAGACATCACTTAAGTATTATTTTATGTGATATCCCTTTGAATTTCTAGGCCTCATGAAGATACATCCCTCCCAACATTGTATTAGATGTTTTTTTGTCTCTTCATCGAATCCTTGTGATGCCCACAAACATGTCCCCCCCACCACATTTTTTGATTCACGATCATTGACACTATTTTTGACCATGTTTTATATTCTTGTGAGAAAAAATATAAGAATAAATCATTCAACTATGACTATAATAAAAATTTTATTTTTTGAGAAATTTGGATAGATAGATTGATACATAGAAATAAGGAAACATACAAATATGGTTAGACAAAAATGGGAGGAAAAAGAGAATTAGGAATTTATAATATTGGGAAGAAATATCACCGGGATGAATTCATAGGTAACTGAAATTAAACTATTAAAAGGAAAAATAAATGAATTACACATTGCTAATGATACATCGGGATGGTATATAATGACACCCCACCTAGGCCGAGAGAAATCTCTCAAGATCAGCCACCTCACAAGGATTTCAAAGGGTATATAATGACCCCACTAGGATATTTCATTAGTTGTACACATTACACTTCCTAGTTATCTATTAATCTTGTGGTTAAATGTTTGAGTTATAGGGAGGATAAATAAAAATGAATAAAGGGAAGTTTATAATACCTACAATGTGTAATGTTCCATGAGGACCATGCAATGTGAGTTTTCCATTACAGCAAGCCGTGTGAAGTGGATGGTCTTGTAATATTGGGATTGGCAATACATGAGAGTCATTACAAGGTAAAACAATGTTGTTACCTCATGAAGGCCACCTAAAAATGGATAGCTTATGATGAAAAACATGTGAGGAAAACTAGAGAGTTTGAGATTGGGAGGTCACCTTATAAGGGATAGCCCATGTGGCACCTCATTATTTACACCTTGTGAGAGAGATCGTTTGAAACCACCTCAAAAGGTTATCTCATTCCATAAACATACCTCCCTTGTGTGTTATTCAATTAAAATGATACTTTTATGGGGTGTTTAATACCTCTACATATTACTAATATAAACTTAATTAAATAGAAATATACACCCTTCATGTATATCCTTTTATATAATTTTTCTATTTAGGTTATACTGATTTTTTTAACCACTATATGCCTCTTATTAAGTGTATTCTATAATTATTCATCATCCTCTACCTAAGTCACAGACCAAGTCAAAGATCTCAAGGAAACCCCAATGAGTAGTCCCCAATCAACCCTTTATTTTTTCCCCTTTTTAGGGAATATACATCCTAGTTTCGTGACATAAAGATGTATAATAACATCTTCACCACTTTATTTTATACTACTTGTTATAGTCCTCTCACATGACATTGAATTTTTATCCTAGAATTTCTTGGGATTTGGTTCTTAATTAAAAATGGAAATGTAGGACTCCTACCGAATTTTCAAACCCCACATTCATACTCATCTCTTCATTAGGCCATATTCTTGATGCAACCATGCCACCATCAAGAGGACTATATTCTCACTAGGAAATCACTACATTTTTCTTGTTTAGTCCATATTCTCTATAAGTAGATCAATGATGTTTGTTACTAGTATCCAATACCACTATCACACTCCCAATAAAATAGAAATATCCTCATTGGTCCATAATTACTTTTAAGGTGAACTAAAAATGGTTATTCACATGTATGTCCCACACCAACCATTACTAGAAACCCTTCAACAATATTTCTACTCTTCATGAATTTGAAATTTTGGAATTGGTTCTTATCACACTGTATTAAAAGGTATGATGTGTCTTGTTAAGTGATACCAAACTACAATAGTTCTAATTATGTACATGAGGAGATATAAGAATACCCTATGAAGGTTTAAATCTTGAAACCAAAAATACCTAGTTCCAACCAAAATAGGGATAAACTATAGGCCACCCTTCTCCATGGATTTAAAACACAGTGCCCTAAAAATAAACATAACTGAATAATAAGAACAATATGAAGAGCCCATAATACCTGAAAATGTTACTATCGATGGAGTACCTCTAATATATTCAGATTTTTAAATTTATGGAAGGACTTTTATATATAGTTAGGGGTCACATAAACATGTTTTTATGATCCATCACAGGAATAGGGGTAAGTAGTCCCTCTCCAATATTTATGGTGGATTCATTAGTACAAATTAAATCTATAAGAGATTATATAATGAGGAAAAAATAACCCTTTAAACTACGTAGATGAGACCAACCTCCCATTTTCTCAACCAACGCACATTCTAAGTTGTCTTTAGAAATGTTCCAGTGACAGCTTATCTTTGTGAATTATGTTTTTCGCTAATTCAATATTCCCCAACAAATTTTGTCAGATGTTTATTTTGGAAACAATAATAGTGAACCCGATTTAAATCCTTCAACCATGAAATAGATTGATTAAATATTATCTTACATATGATTATGAATTAATGGGTATTATTATTCATGTTTGTTTATCCTTTCTGGTCATTAAAATCAAGATCTCCCTTTTCTCTAAAACAAATGGCATCATCGAGTTTTTAGACATACACCTTATCTACCACCAAGTTTATGGCCCCACTGATCATGGTGATGTTATTTCAAACTCAACACCTTAAATGAGAGGTCGCTAATTCTTTGGTGATGGATAACTACCTCAAAAGTGTTATATACACCCAAGATATTATACAATAGATCCTTCAAGCCATCAATCCCAAGATGTAACCTCATCAGTAGATGAATATTGTGACAAAAATGGTGGTATATGTGGATACCTCAAATTACTTTGGAATAATATATCTAGATAATGAAAAGGAGTACCATCCATACCTTATGGAGATGGAAAAAATGATATTAACAACCCCAACCTAGATCAGGAGTTTTATAGGAGTTATCCTGTTATCCATCACTTCCAACAACATCATATGACCTTAACTACTCATGATTATTATGGGTGACTTCCCAAGACTTATCAACATTGTCCCATTAAGAATAGACACCTAGAAGGAGGCCCTTATAGGGGTATCCAACCTACCATTATTGTGGGAAGGTAAATATTATTATTAATAATGAATTGGATCATTAGAATATAATAAAACGATAATATAGCAGGCTAATACTCCTTCTCATAATAGACATGTTTTCTAATACAACTAGGTAGTATATGGAGGATAAATTCGTCATATCTCGACATCTATGTGAGGTTAAGATGATATTTATGCCCTCACATATAAATCAGATTGACATATACCAATGGAGATTAGAGAGAAGATGTGAAATTTAATTACCACTCCCACTATGGATTGGGTTATTATACCCATTCCTATTACAGAATCCCACTTGTATAACCTGGTGGTGATGCAAAGGTAAGGTTATATAATTTCCCATGATATTTCGACTTTCCAAAATATACTAATAGAAACCATAAAATAACAACTTCAACGTATCATGATAACCAATAGGGTAAAGGGTTATAATACTTCACCCATGAGAAGGAAAACTTATTGGTGTATTATGGGAGCTACTCGGGCAGGGATCATATTCTTCTTCCCATGTAGGGGGATAGTCATTGTATTTTATTGAATAATAAAGGATTATATTGGGATTATATTACCATTCCAATTAAAGTTAATTAGTATAAATGGGAAGTCATATTATGGACATCTCATATTGATGTTGACATCTCATGAGATCAATTACATATTATGAAAACATCTCAAAAACTACCTCATATCCCTAATCCCACCCATGAGGGACACCATTATACTTAGATAATAGTTTAAGATAATGGATATATTCTTAATAAAACATATGGAGTCCATCAACATATCCTAGTGGAACATGTCGAGTGGCATTCTCATAATCCTTCACCCATCTATGGGGCTTATGGACATATCCCAAAAGTACCTAAAGATTTACAATGAGCATATATTCCCATTCCTTCCAATATTTGTGAGGCATGATATTATATCTCAAAAGATACCCAAAAAATTCATTATCATATAACAATAGCGTGAAGAGGACACTTGGGAGGGTTCAGACACATCAGGTGTAACGACCCAAGATTTTAATATATGTTTTCCTCTAATTAAGTCAAATATATTTAATAGACTCATCAACTAGAAAAAACAAACTAAAATGAAACTACAGTGTGTGTGTGTGTATGTGTGTGTGTGTGTTTGTGTGTTAAATGTGGACACTAAATCTAGTCATTTAATTATCAAGTATGATTATGAAAAACCAAATTATGAAATATATTAATATATATTTTTATATATACAGTTTTTTATGACAATTTACCTAATTCATTATTATGTTTAAGAAACTATCCTTCAATGAAATTTAATTTTTATGAAGGTAAAATTATAATATTATTTTTGAATGATGATGTTAATAAAATATAATATTTATTGATTAGATCTATTTAAATGAATAATTTATAGAAATTAATAATAATAACAACTAGTTTTTTAAAAGGTTATTTCCATATAGAAACACTTTTTCCCTATGATTTATAATTTTATTTTAAAGTTTATTTGTTATAATTTAAAATATCAAATTGAAAAAATAAGATTCATTTTTTTATTCATAATATTAATATAATCATAGGATAACGTTTTGGAATTTTTCTACAAATATTTATTTTAAGGTGAATAGTGTAATATATTGTTTTTACAAATATCATGTCTTTTGAGGAATTATTAGTATAAGAGTAAAATTTCAAAATTCATGAAAACATTTTCTTTGAAGTATATGTATTTGATATGTTAAATTATAAATTTAAAAATATCTATTTTTATTTACAAACCCACTGTCAACATTTTAGAATATAAGTGATATTTTTCAAAAAACTGTTTTATTACATTATACATTAATTATTTTAAAATTAATTTTAATCATAATCTTAAATTTAACCAAAATAAATTATTTTAAAATAATTTGTCTATAGGTAAAAATTATATAATAATTTCTATTTTATTTTTTTCATAAATTATATGTTACCTTAGGTAAAAACTAGTTACTACAGAAAAAGATAAAATTGTAGATGTTAAAAATTTAAACATAATGACAGGAAAACATGTTTAAAACATTTGTGAGAATGGGTACCTAAGGCCTAGATCAATCATATAAACTTCAGTGACTATTATTTATCTATATTTTAGACACATAACATGAGAGTGACATCCCACTGTAATTTTTTTTTTGGAATTTACTAAAATATCATCCCTTTCAACTTATAATAGGGATTATCCTTACCTCACTTCCAATCTTAAAGAACCCCAATTAGTTTGGACTTGAATATACCCATAACACTCTTACACATTATTATCCTCATTTAAGATGTTATGGTCTCCCCAAAATATCTTCCCTCACGGTATTATCCCATTTACAAAGGAGATAATCCAGGAAGTAAAGAGTTTGTAGCATGTTAAAAAAAAGTAATGATAAAAGGTTATGAAGAAATGCATTACACATGATATGTCTAACATAAAAGATATTTTAGAGAATTGTTGGGATATTTTTATGAATTATTATAGATTATTTAGTTTCTCATATATTTGGAAAAATATCCTTTTGATACATGACACGTGAGTTTTGTTAGTTATTGTTTTTTCATAATCCTCCAAAACTATAAACTTAAAATATCTTGGGAATGTATTTAACCTAGTAATTTATTTGTGTTATTTAATTATTAGATCGATATTTCTGGGATACTATAGATGGTATAATATATGGTTTTAGATAACTTTATAGTTTAGGATGCCGGTTGAGGATAATTAAAGGGTCTATAAGCTAATATTGATCATAATTTCAATGGTATAGATAAACTGTTTGGTTAGTTGAGGAAATATTTAATATTTTGGGAAATAAAAAAATATGACAATATATAAAACCCTAAAAAGTATAATTATTGTATAAGATCATTATTTTTTAGTAAAATATATATTTCATGGGTTTACTAAATATAACAACCCTTTATGGATACTATATGTTGATATCAATTATGGAAAAAATGTACCTAGGTGTAATAATCATGAAAATAGCATGTTGGGTATTAAATAAACCCTCACCTATTTCATAAAACTTAGGCCAAATACACACTTACTATGAAACTAATTTTGTATGTTCTTTGGTTAATCAAAATTCTACTTATGAATAGTTATATAGGATTAATTTATGAGATATTTTAATGGATTTGATTAATATGAGAGAACTAAAATTAAAGTAAACTCCGTTGAACCTTGAATGATATAGGGTGAAATAAGAGTGATATTGGTTTAAATAAAAGAAAATTATCTTAATATGATAATATCATAGTGTTTTTCATCTTGTTTCAAAAATATTCAAAGAATTTTTTTGATAATTATTTTATAATAGTCATCACTCATGTAAACTCCTTTTGGGGTTTGTAATGATTGGAAGTAGAAGGAACCATGGGTGTTGGGGAAAATGTGATTATTACCACAAGGAAAACCCCATAATAATTGTAAATGGAGTGAGAAATCATGTAATTAAGCCAAACCATCTATCACACAATAAGATTAATAGTGTGAACATATTCGAAGTTCCAAACACGTGAAATTAGATAAGGATGAAGTCTCATTGAATTTAATGTAAAAGGGATAACTAATTGAAGTTGATTCAATTACCTAAATTATAGAAATGTGGAGAGAATCATGGGGGAAATTTAATTAATGGGATTTTTATATGCAATAACTGTGAAGATAGAGGCCATCAAACCAAAAAGTGTAAGTTAAATACAAAATATACAAAAAATTATTGCTTTAATTTCCTAGAAATAGGACATTTGGAAAATCAATGCCACTATCCAAGGGATAATGATGAAAATAGGCCCCAAAAATTTCTCAGACAATTGGAATAAGGGAATGAATATACAATGAGTTATATTGAAGTATAAAGTGATTCTTCACACTAGATGTTTTCATCTCTTATGTCATGTAAAATTTAACCTATTAGGTATAGAATTATATATAAAACAATTTGGTGGTATATTTATTATATCTATTGTATAAGAATATTATTCAGGGTTTGTGAATGTTGATTATTTTTCATTTATATCTAATTCACATGTTTGGATTTTATTCAGAATGGACTATTAATTTTTTAAATGGGATCATATCAAATTTTATGTAAGTAAATATCACTTCATATCCTATATAAAACTATGATCAACTACCATTGTATTATTAATTAATATCTCATTATGGAAATTACTCCCATCATATGAGATTTTAAATTGTTAGGACACACTATTTTTTAAGGGTGGGAGGAATTAATGAACCAAGATTTTAATAAATGTTTTCCTCTAATTACGTCAGATATGTTCGATAACTTGTTGCACATGAAACATTGAACTAAAAAAACCACGGTTTTTGTGTGTGTGTGTGTGTTAAATATTGATTATAAAACTATACATTGATTTATTAGGATTTAATAAGAGCATCCAAATTATGAAATATATATATATATATATTATTTTATATAAAAAATTACTTAATTCATTTTTGTGTTTAAGAATCTATCTTTTTATGCACTATAATTTTTATTGAAGAAAAAAAATTCTATTATGATTAAATGATGATGTTAATAAAATTTAATATTTATTTCTTATTTCTTATTTTATTAGTTTTTATAGAAATGCTGAATCAGAAAAACTAGTATTTTAAAGTGATATTTTCCTATAAAATAGTTTTTGGAGAAGCCTTATAAATTAAATTATAAGTTAAAAAATCATATTTTATAATGATAAATTAAATAAAATAAACATCATTTTTTTATTTAAAAAAAATATTATCTTAGTAAATATTTTTTGGTATTTTTCTAGATAGATTAATTTTAAAGTGAATAGTGTAATATAGCATTACCGCAAACATCATGCGTTTTATGAAATTATTAGAATAAATGTATAATTAGTAAATTTTTGAAACCATTTTATCAAATAAAAAATTATTTTATAAGTGGAATTATTAATTTAAAAATATTTATTTTGTTTTACAAGAATATAATTAACATTTTAGAACATATGATATATTTTATAAAACAGCTTACATAAAATATACATTTATTCTTTTAAATTTATTTTTTATCACTTTTAAAAAATTTACCAAATTAAATGGAATTAGAATGTGGAATATATAGGTCAAAATTATGTACTAAGTTACATTTTGGTATTATTTAAAATTTCCCTATAGAGTATGACTCCCAGTAGAAATTCAATGCTCCCCCTCATACACATGTCCAACAAGAAGATGTTTCTAATCCTATGTGAATAGAGTTTGACCATATAGTAGGATTTGGGTCTATAAAATAGATATATCTTTTCTCGTAGTAGAAAATATAATAATTTTCCACAATTTAGATGATATCTAGAGCCATGTCGAGAACGTTGTTCTAGACTAGGTAATACTGAATACCAACAACTGACATGATTAGTTCGACCATATCAGACTCGACTAACTTCCATTATATAAGAATCCACCCATCCAAAAATCTTGGAAGAACTTCTTGACTCTGTTGAATCCTTGGCCACCTGAAAGCAAGCCATGAATTGACATCAATCAATAATTCAACTAAAAAGGGAATTGTATCCCAAATGGGTGGTTGAAACTCCATCTCTAACAAATTTTGGAAATATGATGTTTCTAATATTCAATGGAAAAAATTAGAGAATAATTTGATTAACGTTATTTATCAATGTAGACCTATAATGGGAATGCTTGATGTTTGAGGGGCATTTATGCTCAAAAGATATACACAAACTATAGACAGGCCAACTTTTGTCTAGTATACTAACATTCCAATTGGGTCTATCTTAGGTTGAAAAGATCTCCATTGGTAGTTTT